>CM062812.1:755796709-757040390 GCA_031772625.1 Pinus tabuliformis
ACCTCATGGAACAATTCCTAGAGTCATGGTGATTCGACCCCCTGAGAGTGGGGAGATGTTGTTTTGTCTTTATGTATCATTTCTCAGTGATAGAACGAGTTGGATTTCATAATAGAGAACTATTGTAGCTTGTACTTGGACATTTTCTGGAAATCAAAGAAATTGTTTGCACTATTATCTAAGAATTCATGTTCAGTAAGTGTGATGTTATTTTTTCTCTGTTATAGCTTTATATGAAATATAATCATCTTCTCTTTCCATTCATCAATTCTTCAATGGTTTCCTTACAGTTTATAAACAAAATTCTTTGCATTAAAGCTATGCTTTAATGGAAAAATCATTACGTGTTACTTTCTTTCTTGCTTAATGAATTCATGTTTCATCCTCATTAAGACCTTTTGCTTCTTTTAAAACTACACTACATCGACAAACCCTAGGATCCATCACAAAAGTAATGCTACCTTGCTCCTTTATATCTCTTTTATTGTAACCCTTTGATCCTCTGACCTAGCTACCTGGTTTTTATCCCTTATCCAGCAACAAACCATAAATTTTCCAAAACCCACCCAATCCTAGCTATCTAGCCTAAAATCCTTTACATTCCAGTAATCTCTTGGCTATGATTTCATAGAGAGATCCCTCTCTAGTTTGATAGGGCTAGCTGCCAACTAAAAGCTTGGTCTATGTCTACCTCCGTCAATCTCCTCATCAACCGGGGACATTGTGGAGGATAACAAAGGGCATGGCAACTAGGGAGTGCCAAGGTGTTCTAGTGAATGTAAGGTTCCCATGTCATGGAAAAATGGAATGCTAGTTGTGAGGTCATGACTGCCAAGGTGTGTCAGGAATGATAGGGCATGCTAAAATGTGCCAGATAGTACGAAGACATGTCAAACAAGATAAGATGTCCCAAGTGCTAAGGCATGCCAAGATGTACAAGGGTGTGACAATGCATGCCAGGGACTGTCAAGGCAACAAAAGGGAGGAACAAGTTAAACTACAAGGAAATGAGCACATAATAGGGTTAATAAGTCATCAATTTACCTTTTCCATGAGGGGAATGCTAGGCACACCAACATTAGGTGCCAAGTGCTAAGTGTCAATGCATTCTAAGTGCCAAATCTTCCTCCATTTATTCTCATTAAGTTTCCAATAATTGATCTCAAATAGATTTAATATTAAACCATGCCAAAGCATACCAAGTCATCTCAACGCATGCCAAACATGCTAAGACTTTCCAAGTGCCAACACGTGCTTAATGCCAATGTGCATCAGGGAGTGTGATGCATGCTATGAAGTGGCAGAGCATATCAAAGAGTGCTAAGGTGTGCTAGAGAGTGCCAATGCATGTTGAGGAGTGTTAGGGAGTACTAGGACAACACAAGGGAGCACTAGGTCAAAATGCATGGAAGTGAATGAATATGAGGGTGTGTCGGGGAGTGTTAATGAGTGCTAGATGTCATGCCAAGGAGGGAGTGACAAGGTATGCTAAGCATGGGTAAGGCATGTCAGGGAATATCAGGGAATGTCAAGAAGTGCTAGAGTGTGCTAGGTAGTTCTGGGGTGTGCTAACATGTGCCAAATAGTGCCAAGGCATGCCAGGTGCTAAGACATGCTAGGATGTGTAGGGTGCCAGAGTATGCCAATATGCGTCAAGGAGTTTCAAGGCAACAAAAGGAATAACAAAGCTAAAATGAAAGGAAATGAACACATAAGAGGGTTAATAAGTCGAGACTTTATCTTTTTCAAAAGAGGCATGCTAGGCACACTAATAATATGTTCCAATACATGCCAAGTGCCAATTTGTGCCAAGTGCTAATGTTTGTCAATGCAATATTATGCCAAGGTGTTCTAGGGCATGCTAGGGACTACAGGGAATGCCAACACATGATAGGGGAGTGCTATGATATGCTAGGTCATGCCAACATGTGCTTGGGCATCCTACTCATGGCAAGATGTTCTAGGTACAAATATGTTCCAAGGCATGTGATGTGCCAAGGAATGTTATTGTATTGTTCCAAAGCATGTTAATGTGTGCCATGAGTTTGAGGAGTGCTAAGTCTCTCTCATTAATACAATTGATAGAGCTTGATTATGTATTAAATAATATAGTTCCTACACACACTAGTGGAACTTTATTTAAAGGAAATTTGCTAGATAATAAACCTAATAGAGATGAATCATGTGTTGACTCATAGGAAAACTATATTCTTATAACTTGAGGGAGATGATACACACTAATTACTTCTTAACAAATTGATTGTGGACTATTATAACCACTATGACCTTGGAAACATAATTAAAAAGACTCCACAACGATGGTATTAAATCGTTATCTTTTGACAAAAAATATCGTAGCAGGTACATAGTGTTATCACTTGGATTGAACCTCAGGCTGAAGGAAGGCAATGCCAGGGTAACCACAAACCATGCTTAGCGAAGTAGCTAGCCCTACCAGGCCGAGATAGGGCTCTCTCCGTAAGGATCTCAGCTAAGATGATTGGATCAGGTAAGGGATCCTAGACTAGGAGTAGCATGAAGGTTTGATTGGATTTTGAAGGGGTTTTGTCGGATCAGGAGAAGCTGGATAGTTTAGGTCTAGGAATTAGGTCAAAATTGCAAGGTGTTCAAATGGGGCAAGGTAGGCATAGGCCTTAGCACTCAAGGGCTTGATGGGGTGAGATTTTTTAGACTGGTCAGAAGCTAAGAAGGGCATGTGAAAACCATGGATCCTTCCTAGACTACAGAAAACATGAAATGGTGAATGGTTTCCCAAGGCAGAGCACTAATGCAATGAATTCTGCCTATCAACTTGAAAAAATTCAACTAGAAGCAATGAAATGATTAAAGAAGCATAAAAAAACACATTAACATATGATTACAGAAGAAGAAACTGTACTAAAACTCATACCACATGGATCCCATAAAAATAGCTGCAATTCTTATTAATCTTCTGCCAAACTTTCTTACAAAAGGTGTACAATCAAGGTCTGAGCATCCAGTTGAGTCCAACCCTTTACAATGAGAAAGAAGAAGAAGATATAGACATGAATTCAACCTCCTCCCATCCTTAGGGGTCGAATCCCTAATATGAGGAGCTAATCTAACTAATACTGAACAAGAAACATGAATATAGGCATCATCAACAACTTGCCTCTAAAAGTGAAAAACTGATTCATTTGAGCTCAAACTAACTTCTAAAGCAATGAATCTACCCTATATTACTATTTATCTATCATAATTACATGCCAAGTCATAATTTACAATGGTGAATCATCATCCATGAGAGAGAATCCAAGAACCTAGTCGAAAACTGGAAAAATGACCATCCTGAGCAAAATCTGCCCTACGCGCAGTGCCACTTTCAGGTCATTTTTGGAGGTCTTCCCGGCATCCCAATTGAGCCCATGATAGCTCATTGGAAAGGTATTCAAGTCTAATTTCCAAAACACCTAGAATTTCTGTATTTGAAGCTCATTTGACCCCTCAAAACTTGATTATCCCAAGACTGCTTCTGTGTGTCCAAAAAGTGGCAGAAAGGTCATTTTTAGGGTGTTTTGTGACCTTTTGGTAGACCAGTTCTACCCCAAAATCTTTGAAAATCACTAGGGTGCATGTCCTCATCGTTCTAAATCCAAAACTACAATCCATTTCTTCATTGGATGCCTCTAGGAAAAGCACAGCGACGATGGTGTTGCATGTCTAAGCAGTTTTCCTGTGTGTAAAATTCCAAAATTTGCAAGTGACAAAATTTCTTCTAAACTTGCCCAAAATTTGTGAGAAGCACCCTCATCAAGTGTCCTGATGATCCAAGGAAGCTTCAGCAAACATCCTAAGTCTATCCTCCTCCTTTTTTCCTTTTAAGGCCTACCTTAGCCTAGCTTTCATCTTCTTGACCCTCATATTGCAAATCTTGTTTTGGGTCCTGTAATGATAGGCCATGTGTCTGATCATCTGATTGTCTCTATTGGACTTCTGTAGCAACTTCTTAAGATGCAAGTTGACTCTCTCAAGCCAAGTATCCCTATCATCTTCAATCTCTTTCTCAATGGAAGTCAAAGTGACTTGTGCCTCTTTGCCACTTTGTCATTTCATCTTGAGCATTTCTAGCTCCATGAGGACTTGTTTGTCACTCAATTGCTTGTTTTCTTGCTCCAAATATGTGATGACATATTTGGCCCTCTCCAAATTGTCCGCCAAAGCTTGTACTTGAGCTTCCCTTTCTTGTATGATGATGTCTTTGATGGTTTCTTTGTCCTGAGCCTCTAAGTCAATGATTTCAACTCCATGATGAGTATAACGCTGCTCCGGCTCATCATGCTCAGTCAAGTCAAAGTCTCTTTCCTCCTCATCATTAAGACTCTACTCTGGCATCTTTTCCTTCCCTTTGTGTAGCTACTGCACTTGTACCTACTGTGTCAATGAAGAAGGCAAAGCCCCTTCCACATCCTGTGGAGATAGCATTTGCCTATGAGCTGATGAAGAAGGCAAGGTCCCTTCCACATCTCGTGGAGAAAACACTTGCCTATTGGCTGCAAATAATCTCCTTGTGCCCCTCTGATATGTCATGTAAACAGGCACCTCAGTAGTTCTAGTCTCCTTGGCCTCCTCATTCACCTGAATACTAATAGAAGGTCCACCTGCTTCTTGAGACACTGGTGGAGGAATTTGTGGACCCTTGAAGATGTCATGAGAAATAAAGGTCTCCCAAGAGATGTTGAGGAGACTTAGATGATGAAGCACAATGATCTTGATCAAGGAGTAGTGATAGAGACTGCTCATCTGCTGAGGGTATGGCTTCTTTCTAGACAAAATGATCCATCTTCTCAATATTCTTGAACAAGAGTAAGGGAGGTTTAATATCCTCACCTTGGTAAAATGCACGAGGAGCCTAATGTGATAGGTGTACAACCTGGAGAATCTGCCCTCACAAGTGAAATACTTCATGATGATTTTCATCATGGGGACATATTTGTCTTCGAGAAATCTGAAAGGAAAAAGTCTCTTCACCTCATTTCTATACTGGGGTTTGATATAAGGCTCATAGTAGTGCTCATCTAGGTCCTGGGCCTTGTACCACTTCTCCCCTACATTTGGAATCCTGGTGGCATCTAAAATGATGGAAGGTGAAACTATGAAAGTTACCCTAGCAAGAGTTACCTTGTTGTCTTGAAGATGGGCTACAAAAAGTCTGGTGAGCTCTGGGTGGTATTGAACTCTCTCCACCTGCTCACAAAACTCATAGCAGCCAAGATATTTGAAACATGTGAAAGCCAACTGAGAGGCCTGCAATTCCCTAAGGTTTGATGGCTCTTCTCTGATAATCCTACCTCCCTTGTGTGGTTTTCTCTACTGTCTAGCTCTATCTGCTGAGGTGCCACTACCTATGTTTGCCTCCTCCTCATAGTCTCGATCTTCTTGGTCCATGTTTGCAAGGTTGAGGTTGTATGAAGGGAATGAGTGAAAGTGTTTTTAGGAATGAGGGATGGGAGATGAGCTTGCGGCTAGGAAATGGATGAAGGATTAGGAAATGAGAAGGAGGGCTTGTTTTGAGAAATTGCCCTTGGGGAAGAGGGATAAAAGGGATGAGGAAATATGGAATAGGGATAAAGGGACAAAGGGATAAGGCATAGGGAAATAGGGATAGGGTTTAGAGATGTAGTGAGTGATAGGAGGAACAATGATAGTTTAGGGTTTTAGGCAACACTAGGGAAATTTTTAGGGTTTCATATTTAACATGGAGGATGAAGCTTATGATGTGGATATGCAAACAAAAACTGAAGTGAGGGATTTCAACTTACTTGCAATGATGGAAAGAGGGAACAATTTGGAGGTTTCTTGAAAGATTTGAGGGCTTTCTAGCCCTCGTGCACAACGCACAGCACTGGTGCCCAAACACATGCGCCACTGTGTATGCATAGCACCAGTGTAAAATTACACTGCAGAAATTCCCTGGACGCGCAGCGCCAAGCCTTCAACGCACAATGCTAGTCTCAACGTGCAACACCAACCTGCCTGCCTCAGAAGCGCAACGCCACTGCTCCACTTCTCCAGAAGCGCAACGCCACCCTCCAGAAGCGCAGCGCCAACCTTCCTTCACCCAAAACTCACTCAAGCTTTCCTCTTCTTCTCACTTTTTTGACTCCTTGCTTTCCAATGAGAATAATGAACTTGGAAATGAAATGTGGGAGCTTAAATAGGAGTAGATTTTGATTTTTCATTTGAAAAACCAACTTTATAATGTTTCTTGTCCTTCTTCAAAACTCTGTTTTAATGCCTTTTCCTTCTTTGTGTCTTTGCAGGTGGATAAATGCTCAACTTGAACTGATTTTTGTAGTGTTTCTTTGTCTTGCAGCAAGGAGAGATGCTCTGGTGCAGCTGGGATCAGTTATTACATATGAAATACAAATAAACTCAAAATACTCGTGAAAATTACATTAGGTTAAAAGATAATTATTCAGTGGCTATGACCTACAAGCCATCATGCTTGACTTATTCATCATCCTCATATCCTTGCTGACCTTTATTTACATGTTAAAATCAGGCTCTTGACCTTGGAAATGAAACCCTAAGACCTAATGAAAACATGCCCTATGACCTAATGAAAGCATGATTTCAAATTGACCATGAAACCATAACTGAAGACAACCTGAAGAAGGGTCAGCAAGTATACTCTATGAGGGAGAAATTGGACTTTTTGAAGAGAAGACAACCATCAGTGGATTAGTTTGACATGACCTAATGGAATGATGTAAAATTTTCAGTATGGGACCCCTAAAATGACAATGCAAAGAGCAAATTTTGATCCCTGATGGAAGTATGCAGATATTAACACTAACACATAGCGTCATAAAAAACTCATTGGAATGATCAACGATGACGGACATTTGTTGATTGTCACTAAAATTAACCAAAAAGAGCATTGGTGAGGCTCAATAAAATATCGTCACTAGAAGTGTCACCAAAGAGAGAATTAGTGATGGGCCTTTAATGACGCTCACCAAAAGCATCACCAAAGAGATAATTAGTGATGGGCCTTTAACGACCCTCACCAAAAGTGTCATAGAAAATGGCTTTGGTGACAAACATTAAAGGACCATCACTATTGATCCGGACTTAAACAAGAACGCAACAAATTATAGAGATAACCATATACACAAAGATGCAGTGGAAATAATACTTCATTTCATTAATGGAAAATACTAAAATATGCTTACAACCAGAAATGGAAATAAACCAGCTAGGGCGATGGTAGCTTATCTCTGAGAAGAGATGTGTGGCTACATGCCTCTGAACTGTGTTACAATGAAGCTCGAAGGCCTATTTATTGTTGAGAAATAATGGAAAACCCTTCACATTCCAAAACCTAACCCTAGAAGATGAAACGCCAAATTGTGGGCCCCGTTTTTGGGTAAGTTGGTACATCAACTTCCCGGGGTCGCGAATTGGTCGTATTATCTCCGTTTGACGTGCATGATAGCCCGTTGGAAAGATCTCTCCAAGGACTACGACGGAAAAGACGATTTTTAGACAAAAAAATCGCTAACGGTAGATTTCCCAAAAAATGTCGTTTAGGGCCTCAAAACGGCTCCGGAAGTTTAGGACCCGAAAAACTGCTAAAAATAGTAAACTGTGCTATAATTAAGGAAACTGAAAAAACTGAAAGAGACAGTTGTGGGGGTCCAAATGGGATAGGTGGGTGGCCACCAACATCCACTTGGATCAACTATATACACTTACAACAAGGATTTTTTAAAGACTGTCACCATGTGCGAAGGCATGAAGCGTCATCAAAAAGTCATTGGAATGATCAATGATGACGAACATTTATTGACCGTCACCAAAAGTAACCAAAAATATCATTGGTGATGGTCAAGAAAAGATCGTCACTAGAAGTGTTACCAAAGAGAGAATTAGTGACATGCCTTTAACGACCCTCACCAAAAGTGTCACCAAAGAGAGAATTAGTGACGGGCCTTTAATGACCCTCACCAAAAGTGTCATTGAAAATTGTTTGGCGACAAACTTTGAAGGACCATCACTATATACACTTACAACAACGCTTTTTTAAAGACCGTCACCATATGCGACATTGGTGACAGACTTTAAAGGTCCGTCACAGGCATGACCCTCACTAATGACCTTTTTCCTTGTAGTGTATCCTGGATATTAAACCTCTATGGTATTGTCTTGACATACTTTCTTTGGTTTAATCAAAGCTTCTTCTTTACCTGATCTTGTTTAATTTCCATGCCCAAAATATAGTTTGCAGCACCAAGATATTTCATGTCGAATTTGGAGGACAATTGGGTCTTCAAATCCTGGATAATTTCTTTGTCATTTCCAACCAGCAACATATCATCCACATACAAGACTAGATAAATAACACAGTTGTTGGGCTGTTAATATGCCATTATTATTATCACTTTTTAACACTTATTTCACCCATTTCTACTATTCTTCATCATGTCATTTATTATAATTTATTATATAAATCCATTTTATGATGATTTATGCTTCTATGGATGAATATTATTTATTCTCCTTTATTTCTAATAAATTGATGATTATGCATGATTTTATCAATGATAGTTTTAATAAATCAGTTGTAACATTATTCACCATTTTTAGCCTCCAAGATAATTTCCAGATTGAAGATTTGATCATTAAAAGTGCCAACTCAGAAATTCGCTGGAATAAGAAGTGACAGTTTTGCGGTTGCGATTCTGAGCAAATGAAGATGAATCTGGAAAATCCGGAACATGGGTTTTGTCCAGAACAGACCCAATTAACTTTAGTAAAGAATGGTTTGCCCAAATTCGGCTTGTACTGAGAGAAACGTAGGGTTCTTTGAGCACGATTTTCTGAGATTTGTTGTTGCGGCCGTCCTCCAAATCTCAGCTGCAAAGCCAAATTCGTCTTGCTCTTGTTGAAAGCTGGATGGAAATATATCTTCTTGTTTATCAATTGGTTGGAAACAATCCAATTTTGTAATGTAAATCATGTTGTAGTTATCTCTATTGTAACTGCTCTCTGATCTCTCTCTATTTAAATGAAAACAGAGATCAGAGATGGGGGGATTTATGGGATGATTTGGGGAGATGAAAAATGATGAAGAATGATGGTGGATTATTCATGATAGGATAGGGATTGTTGCATGCTGTAATTCTCAAGCTTTTGCTGTTGTAATGATTCCACAATTGGCTGATTAATAAATGATTTGGGAGTTGCTGTTCATTCTTCTCATTCTGAAGTAACCCAGCAGCATCCGCTGGCGGCTAAGGGCCCAGCCTCTGGTGGAGTACGCTGCTGCTGTATCATATCTTTACAATTGCTTTTGTGTGATGGTTTGATTTCCTTTTCATTTCTTTAAATTGTTTGTTCAGTAATCTTTTGTTTATGAACATTTCGTTGAAATCATAATTGGATTGTGTTAGTGATAGAATTATTAATTATAACTTGAAATGTCCTGCTGATAATTCTGATCTAATGCTGCGCTATCTAATTAAGACTATGGTTCATTTAATTGCTGCTCATTTATAATTGCAATGGCTGTTCAATTAAGTTACTATTCAATTACAACTACGATTGATGTTGCTTCAATAACTGTGATTAATGTTCATGCTGATAGGTTGCTGATTCAATTACATTTATAGTTGCTGTGTCTTTCTAATTACTTAGTTTTGTTGTTCAGTTTCATTTAAGATTGCTGTTTAATTCTAGTATTTTAGTATTGCTATTCCATTTCAATTGCTGGTCTATTTCAAGATTGCTGATTTGTTGTTTCATTTACTTGCCATTTCTTAAGGACAGACTCAGGCTGTAGTGAGTGTCAGCTTCTGCTATTTGGCTCCCAGACCTCTGATCTTCTCCCATCAGTTATGAAAGGGATAGGTTATTGCCACCAAACCCTTGGCTGATGTGCTGTTCTATTTCATCGTTATTTCCTTTACTTGCTGTTTCATTTATATTCATCAAGGACAATCTCAGGCTGTAGTGAGCCCCAGCATCTGCTACCTAGCTCCCAGACCTCGGATTTGTTCTCATCAGTTATGAAAAGGATGGGTTATGGCTACTGAACCTTCGACTGATGCAATGCTTGGTGTGATTTAGCCTTTTGAAGTAGTTAAGTTATAGACATGCAACCATTTACTTTTGTAGTTTTTAAGCACTATACTACAAAACATTACTCTTGAGTAAATAGCCGCCTCAGACTAAGTACACTCTTGAAATAAAAAGTCGTCGCTAGGTTGATAATTAATGTGAAGGTAATTAGGAGTTCAAAAGACACCCTTTTATCGCTCCACAACAGTCACCAATTAATTTAAAATACACACAATGATCTTCTTTTCTTTCGATGAAGCCAAGTCCCCATATAAATGTATCAAATTTCTGATACCACATATTTGGTGACCGTTTTAACCCATACAGAGACTTTTTTAACTTGCATACTAGTTCTTTCTTTCTCTTCATTGTAAATCCTTCTGGTTGCTTCATATAGATATTTTCTTCCAGATCCCCATGAAGAAATGTTGTCTTCACATCCATCTGCTCTACCTCAAAATCAAAAGCAGCAACAACATATAAAACTAATATAATATAAGCTACGTTGGAAAAAGGAGAAAAAATATCACCAAAATCAATTGTCGACACCTGGGAATAACCTTTTGCTACCAACTGAGCTTTGTATTTATCCACCTTTCCTTCTGAATTCATCTTCTTCTTGAACACCCATTTGCTTCCAATGGGTTTTCTTCCTGTCGACAACTGCACTAGATCCTAAGCCTCATTTTTGTGCAAAGATGTTATTTCATCAACCATGGCCTCTTTCCAGAGTTTGCCATCCTTTGAATCTATTGCTTCCCTCACAGTTCTGGGATCATCATCAGTAATAGATAAAGAAAAAATTGAATAGAAAGTAGATGAACTATACCTTTTTGGCTGCCTTCTTTCTAAAACTGATCTTCTCACAGCCGAAGTTTGTGGCTCTTCATCTTTTGACTCCTCTTCTACTGTAGAATCTGATTCTTCCTCCTTTAGCTCAAACTCTGTTTTCTCAAGTTCTTTTGGTAGGACTTCATGTTTAATAACATCTTTCACCTCTCTAAACACCACATCTCGGTTGTACACAACCTTCCTTGTTTATGGGTTCCAAATTTTATAACTTTTTAAACCATCCTTATACCCAATAAAGATGCACTTTTCAGATTTACTATACAACTTTATTCTTTTCTCCTTTGGAACATGTACATGTGTATCACATCGAAATACCCTAAGATGTGAAAGAGAAGATTTCTTACTAGTCCATACCTCTTGTGGACTCTTATCCTCCAACGCTGATGAAAGTGATCTGTTAACGAGGTAACATGCAGTCTCCACCGCCTCTACCCAAAATTCTTGTCCTAGCCCGACACCACTGAGCATGCTTCTTTCCCTTTCCATCAATGTCTTGTTCATTCTTTTTGCAACTCCATTTTGCTCAGGTGTATGGAGTAGTCTTCTACCGTGCTATACCACACTTATTACAAAACTCTTCAAATTCCTTCTTGCAAAACTCTCTACCATTCTGTTTCCTCAATAACTTTATCTTATTCTTTGTCTCGTTTTCCACCAGAGCCTTAAATTCTTTAAACCTGTCAAAGGCTTCAGATTTTTTCCTGAGGAAATATATCCATATATTCCTTGAGAGGTCATCTATAAATGATACATAGTACACAGAATATCCCAGCGATGGAACCGACACAGGTCCAAACACATCATTGTGCATAAGTTCTAATATATGTTTCGTCCTCTTACCACCAGAGGGGAAACTCACCCAATTCTTCTTTCCATATACACAATTTTCACAGAAATCAAAATCCAGAGATCTATTAGACATACCTTCTATCATACCTTTACCATGAATTATTCGAAGGCCCTTCTCTCCAATATGTCCAAGCCTTTGATTCCATAGCATGGTCTTTTCTCCAGAGACCACTAGATTTTCTGCTTCACTTTCAGGAACCACAAATCTGTTGCACCCATCAATAATAGTGCTACCTTGAAGATTGTACAATGTTCCAATCCAAACTCCCCACATCAATACCAATTCTCCCCTAACTATCTTGCAGGTATCTTTCTCGAACACTGTTTTTACACCTGCATCATCCAACTTGCTTACATAAATCATATTTCTGGCCAATGCAAGAATATGTAGAACACCCGAAAGTGTTCTAATCCTTCCACCTTGCAACTTCAACATGAATTTTCTGCAACCAAAGATTCTAGCCTTCATGTCATCCCCTAAGAAGACATAACCACCATCAGATTTCTCATACTCGCAAAACCACTCTCTATGGGGAGTGAAGTGAAAGGATGCACTTGAGTCAATCAACCATGCCTCATGATCTACATGTGTACTTGAACAAGAAGCCAAGTACAAATCCCCACCTTCATCTAAGGTGGTTTTCACCTCTGCAGAAGGAGCATCATTAGATCCCTTTCCCTTCTCAGGAGCTTTAGATTTACAGTCCCTTTTATACTTCACTTCCTTTCCACATTTCCAACACACCTTTATAGGTTTTCCTAGAGATTTAGATCTCCCTCTAGATTTAGATATCCCACTCAAGGAATTATTTTTGTTTCTGTTTTGGGACCGTCTTCGTACATAAAAGGCATCACCATTCTGTCCCTCCATATCTTTCCATCTCATCTCTTCCGACAACAAGGATGAGACTATTTCATCAAACTGCAAGGCAGTTGCATTGCTACCTATTATAACAACTAGACTATCCCATGAATTTGGTAGAGAAAACAACAAACTGATGCACTTATCTTCATTTGAAATTTTAATATCAATAGATAATAACGGACTTGCCACAATATTAAATGCGTTCAAATGCTCTGTCACTGAGTCTCCATCTTTCATCCTCAGGTTATATAGATTTTTCCATAGGAACAATTTATTCACCAGAGACTTAGATTGGTAAAAAGTCCCTAACTTGTCCCACAAATCCTTCACCAAAGCTTCCCTTGATACATTTAGCAATACTGAATTTGAGACACACAATTGTATTGTGCTCTTTTCATTCCGATTCAACTTCGCCCAGTCTTCAGTTGACATTGTTGTTGGTTTAGTACCGAATCTACTGTGATCCACTAATCTTTATCCACCAGCAGATCCTCCATCTTGAGTTTCCATAATTCAAAACTCTGGCCATTAAATTTCTTGATCTCTATCTTTCCACTACTCACCATCTTCTTCCACCACAAGAATTGATCCCACAGATCTCCTACTAAATAGGGTCTGCCACAGCCCGAGAAAAAACCCCTCAGTAGTAAAGGCGTCCCCTTGAAGCCAAAACATCTTTGATACCAAATGTAGGTTTTAACCCCGTACGGAAATTACCTACATACGAATTCTAAAAAAACATAAACTAAAGAATGGAAAGACCATAAAACATAAAACATATATACACATATATTTTCCCTTGGATCCCAAAATCGGGGCTACTAGATTGATTTTTCATTATGTTCCTTTCAATGTTACAATACATATATATACATGCTGAAGCATCCATAAACCCTAATCCATTAACCTTGGATTACAGCATAACCATAGTTCCCTTGACCGGATCTACAAAATACCATGGACAGTAAACTATCGTGCCCAAAACCAAGTGCAAAATCCATGCACAAAACCATAGGTAGGTCTGCCCACCTAATATTATGCCCAAAAGCATAGGAAACACCTGGTGCAACGTATAGGGGGCTACCACCCCCCTGTGACCCCCCCACGCGTGGGGTAGTCATGGAAAGAATATAACACAACCCAACAGGATATGTGTTCCACAAAGAGAGGGAGTAGATCCATGACAGGAGGGATTAGGGATGACTAGGCATCTATTTGAAGCTTATTAGTTGGAATAGATACAACTAACAATGCTTCTAGACTTTACTTTTTATTTTTACATGCATTAAGTCATGCATGCAAGTCACAGTGTAAGATAGAGTGCACTTATGCACAATGTCTAATGGACTTTTCTGCGTATGCGCATATATTGGCTAGGGAATTGCACAGGAAGCGAAAAACAAGGTTTTGAACAATGAGATCCAGGAATTTCATTATCTTCGGAATACTTTGGATTTTAGATTTGCAGGGAAATGCTTTGGAACACATTTATGGATAGCGAAAGATCCAAACCAATGCTCATTTTCCTAATGCGACAAAATGACGTATAATAAGTATGCAATTCAGGAGTATATCAACATCACAGGGATATGAAAGACTTTTACAACTGTGAGAATAATTCACTTAAACCATCATATTTTAATGCACATGAATCCATATTCCTCATTTATAGTATTGATACACCCATTGTCATATAATAACATTAGTAATTATTCATATTGCACATATAGGAAGAAAGATACAAGTAGGCAACTTATCTTAGTAATGTTGGAAATAATACTGAGAGGGGGGGTGAATCAGTATTATCAGATCAATCAAACTTTTCAATTTCATACTCAGAAACATATACGCTACTTCAATTAAGTGAACCCGCGTGTACACGCTACTGTGTCTAATGAAACTCGCGTATATCCAGAGATCTTATAATTCAGTTAGCTTAATCTTCAGTAAATGCATCAGATCATTATTAAGCATATTAACAGTAAACAGGTGCAGAATAACAGAACAGAACATCACATAAGAGCCACACACATGAACACAAAGATATAAGGTGGAAACCCAATGTGGGTGAAAACCACCTGCTGCAAGTCATCTCAATCTTCTTCTTAATAAGAAAATCCTTTTACAATATTTGTACTGGTGCAGTCTTATACCAGTACGGGAGCTACAACCCCCTTTGCTCTTGTACTAGCCGATCCATTTACTAGTACGCAGGCTACTACCTGCTACAATGCTCCAAAGATCTCCTTTAGCTTTTGTACTAGCTTAGATACTAGTACGTAGGTGCTTGCCTACAATCTTCTCACCTCCAGGTACCACGTTTCATCAATTTTCAGACTGGATACACTGAAGCACAACACATAATCTGCAAGGCCACTTTTCATCCAATTTTCATACTGGACCCATAACTATCATTGAAGCTCAAAACAATCATCAAACTCTAAATCACTGAAACCCTGTTAACAACAGTCACCAGAACACAGAGCAGACACAGAACTCTGTAATAACCATCAGATCCATCTGCAACTTCAAATATCAAGCTTTACAATGTATACGCTACTTCGATGAATCAAACCCGCGTGTATACGCGCTTTTTCCAAAGACAACCCGCGTACAGATCTAAAAATAATTTCTCATAACTTGCAGCTGTACCAGACATCAGTCATACTCATAACATTTATAGAACAATACATGCGTCAGTATGTAGATCTAGAATAAGCATCATAAAGATAGTTCATTTCAAACCATTTGATCCCGATCTCTCCTTAGATCTAGTTCTCCATCAACCGGTGAGATCTCTCCTTAGCTCAGATCAAGCAATGCATCATCAACCCATAACCCTGCATACTGGATCTAATGCTTTATCAGATATTCAAGACATTTCAGATACACTTGCCTAATGGTTTCCTTCTCCATATATAGCCTTAGGCCTTGTTCAATACCAAGGGCCAAAACCATAGAGATTCAATACCATCAACTTCAAAACTAGGGATCAACACGTCCGCCGAGACGCCAAGGTCCAAAACCATAGGCACAACTTCCAAGGAATAACCGCCATGGACCAAATGTACTTTTCTACATACACGCGCTTTTGCTGAAGCCAACCTGCGTGTACACGCGACTTGGGCTTAACGAACCTGCGTGTATAAACTTTCTCTTCTTCTTATAGTCTGATCATCAATTCCTTGTTGCTGACCTTCTGTACTAGTGAGGTTTGCCATCAAGGACAACACTTATCTCATAATGCCAACAATCTCCCCCTTTGGACTTGATGGCAAAGCTAACTTGTCATACTTAGAATTAGCATCTGATTCCTTTGAGCTGTCCTCCATCAGTCACATCTGATATCTCTTCTGAAGATTCATCTTCTGATTCCTTTGAGCTATCCTCCATCAGCTATCCTCCATCAGTCACATCTGATATCTCGTCTGAAGATTCATCCAGTTATACATAAGTGAGATATTCTTCTATGAGAGGGTTGCCATCAAGTACAACACATGCATCATAATGCCAACAATCTCCCCCTTTGGACTTGATGGCAACAACACCAAATCACTCTCCCCCTTTGACATCAAGGGCAAAGGGTGGACCAAGATATTCTCTTCCTTTGCTGAATCATTCCACTGTCCATACTCCCCCTGAGTACCTGCTGAAATCTCTGAATAGTCTCCCCCTTTGTATATGCCAAGGTGTACCAATCTGTCCATGCTCCCTCTGAGTACATGCTGAATCTCTGTTCTTGCTGAAGTGTGTTGATCATGCTCTCCCTGACTGTAAGCAAGGTCTACAAAAGATGTTCTTCAAGAAGAACATGACTCTATACATCATAAAAGACCTTCCTATCACTTAGGACTCATACATACATCCATCTCTCAACTAAGTGAGGATAAACAAGAAAATGACTCATCCACCCAACCAAGTGGGGATACATCAAAAATTTACATATGACAACCAAACACATTGCATCAATCATCCCAGGCATAGTGGGGAAACCAAAATAGGTCGTTACATGACCTTGACACCATGAAAGAGATACCACAAAAGAGATATATGACATAGAGACGTAAGAACTAGACCAAGACTTATGAAAGTCACCAGCAGCATCTGATAATCACCATTCAGATCAGCAACCAAGAGATCCTTCTGTTCTCCTTTCGCCTTTGTTTCTCCTGAAATCAACACCAAATGTGAACTAGAACCAAAAGCTTTAAGATAATGCCAACAATGCATCATTGGAAGATTATCTGCTCCCCCTGAACCTGTGCCAGATGATCTCTGTCAGACCTATATCAGACTTTCTGCAACCAACATCTGTCCCTGCTGATTTCCTTCAACTCTCCATATACGCGTCTGTATACACATAAACAGGCGTATATACACAGATATCCCTTATGCAACACGCGTACACCATATACGCGACTATCCCCTTGTAAAACGGCGTATGCACGCGGATATCCTTTACACAACATGCGTACACAAATTTCCATATCAGCAACCTGTAAATGTCCTGTAGAGAATAGGTCATCAACCTATAACAAGGTATGTCTACATCAATTCATCCCTTTGAACAGAATTCAGAGTCATTCACATGTGTGAAACCACCATAGCCATTTCATCAAGCTCTACATGATCCAAGTATCATTACTTGGGAACATCTGCATCAACCAACATATGTAAGTATCAACCTATCATCATATAGATATGAACTCATCATCATGTCTCCAACAAAGTGACATTGAGGAGTCATCCATGTATCAGCACTATGTATCTTGAGCTCAAACTCTTTTGACAAAGCTTCTTGATATCATCATCAGCAACAATCCTTATTCACATGAGTGCCTGCATCATAACTGTATGATCTTTATGCATATGACAACAGCAGTATATAAGTGACTCATCATCAAGTGAGGAAGATGTGTATTCAAGCTTTGTACTTCTCCTTGTCCTTATGAAGATCACCATGTAAGCACCATATATGCATCATCAAAGAATCAACCATAAATCTGATCTGAACATCTTCTATGTAACTTCAAGAATCATATGAGAGTTTATCATAGACAACTCACAACCACATCACATCATAGCAAGATATATCATTTATCCATATAAGAATCATCACCAAGGATTATTAACCATAATGCCAACAATGAATTACTAAAGGCATATGCTCCCCCTCAACCAGTGCCATTTGTTAGATCTGATCATGCATATATCAGCAGTAAGCATCAAAACATCTTCATCCTCAAGTTAGGGTCAAAACAAAACATTTCCACACATCCTCAGCAGACTGTAGCTATTAACCAATAGAGCAAATAATGGACTGAATCATATCAGATCCCTTTTCTGAGCCTGTCCCCACTGCTTTTCTTCAGACTGACATATACGCGACTTTGCAGTGTCTAACTCGCGTATATACGCGACTTCCCTTTAAGGAACTTGCGTATGAGATTCAGGACACTGAAGGTTTACACTTTCAGCTCCCCCTGAGTCTGATATGTCTGTGCTGTGCTGTGTCTCAGTACATTGTGCTGACTGTACTTCCTTCTTCCTCCATATCTTCAAGTGTGATGAGGTTTTCTCCTTTCGGTGTGATGTCCATCCTTTGTTCCTGCATTCCTTTGCTATATGTCCAAGCTTGTTACATGCATAACATCTAACATGTTTCATGTTCCTTCTGTAGCAATCAGCAGCTTTGTGACCATACATATTGCAAGCAAAGCAATATCCATTAAAGTACCTTGATTGAGATGACCTGTCCGCATAATAGTCTTGAACTCTTCTTCTTCTACATCTAGCTGCAACATGTCCAAGATTATGACATACATAACATTCAATATTATTCATAGGAGGAGTAAAAGATTTTCTTTGAAGACTTTCTTTCCTTGGTTGATGATGAGATTGACCTTTCATCTCCTTGTTGATCATTTTGGATTTCTCTTTAGAGTTCCTTGCCTCACCTTGTGAACTAGATTCACCTTCAACAGATTCATGGAAACCAAGACCAGTCTTGATAGCAGGAGACCTTTGACTACTAAGAATATCATCCAAGACTTTAGAACTATCTTGAAATCGTAAAAGCTTATCCTTTTCTTCTAGTTTACCTTTCAAGATATTTACCTCAACCTGAAGCTGTTCTTCCTTTTCAAGAGATTGTTTTTTCAAATCTTCTTCATCTTTCCTTCCTTCTTCCATTTGTTCCCTTAGTTTGAGAATCTCCTTTTCTTGTTCTTCATTCAGATCCTGCTGCATTTGACGAACTCGGAAGGCACATTCTAGTTGAGATTTTAAGCTGGTGGCTTCGTTTTCTTGTATTGCAATAGCTTGGAGTAGATCTGTATTCTGCTTCTTTGATTCTTCAAGATCTCCTTTTAGTGCGAGGATTGTAGCTTCAAGATTTTCATAGTAGCTGGATCTATCTTTGAGTTTCTTGATGGTTGTGCTTCTTTCGTTGACTTCTTTTCTTAATGATGTCACTTCATGCTGCAATTTTTGACATTGGTCTTCCTTGTCCTTGAGTAGCTTTCTTACCTTGTTTCCTTCTTCTAGTTGGGCCTTTAGTTCGGTAACTTCTTCTTTGAAAGCACATTCCCTTTTGTTCAATAGATCTTGTTGATCTTTAACTTTGTCTGTAAGCCTTCTAAATAATGCCTCTATTTGATACTTTTCTTGCTCACCCATAAAAGCATGTTCAGTAGTTTCACTATCACTTCCATCACTTTCACAAGGAAATATAGCAGGAACATCAGAGGATAACACATTCATACCTGATAATGATTCTGAATCTGATTCTGAATCTGAAGAACTTCTTATACCTAATCCCCAATCGACTCTCCCACTGTCATAGATCTTCTGAGATGTCTTCTTCTTCTTATGAGCTTTCTTCTTAAGCTTCTTTCCCATTGTTCCACGGATCTCCTTCAAGCGATCAAGCTTCTACCAAAGGACCCGCTCTGATACCAATTGTTGGAAATAATACTGAGAGGGGGGGGTGAATCAGTATTATCAGATCAATCAAACTTTTCAATTTCATACTCAGAAACATATACGCTACTTCAATTAAGTGAACCCGCGTGTACACGCTACTGTGTCTAATGAAACTCGCGTATATCCAGAGATCTTATAATTCAGTTAGCTTAATCTTCAGTAAATGCATCAGATCATTATTAAGCATATTAACAGTAAACAGGTGCAGAATAACAGAACAGAACATCACACAAGAGCCACACACATGAACACAAAGATATAAGGTGGAAACCCAATGTGGGTGAAAACCACCTGCTGCAAGTCATCTCAATCTTCTTCTTAATAAGAAAATCCTTTTACAATATTTGTACTGGTGCAGTCTTATACCAGTACGGGAGCTACAACCCCCTTTGCTCTTGTACTAGCCGATCCATTTACTAGTACGCAGGCTGCTACCTGCTACAATGCTCCAAAGATCTCCTTTAGCTTTTGTACTAGCTTAGATACTAGTACGTAGGTGCTTGCCTACAATCTTCTCACCTCCAGGTACCACGTTTCATCAATTTTCAGACTGGATACACTGAAGCACAACACATAATCTGTAAGGCCACTTTTCATCCAATTTTCATACTGGACCCATAACTATCATTGAAGCTCAAAACAATCATCAAACTCTGAATCACTGAAACCCTGTTAACAACAGTCACCAGAACACAGAGCAGACACAGAACTCTGTAATAACCATCAGATCCATCTGCAACTTCAAATATCAAGCTTTACAATGTATACGCTACTTCGATGAATCAAACCCGCGTGTATACGCGCTTTTTCCAAAGACAACCCGCGTACAGATCTAAAAATAATTTCTCATAACTTGCAGCTGTACCAGACATCAGTCATACTCATAACATTTATAGAACAATACATGCGTCAGTATGTAGATCTAGAATAAGCATCATAAAGATAGTTCATTTCAAACCATTTGATCCCGATCTCTCCTTAGATCTAGTTCTCCATCAACCGGTGAGATCTCTCCTTAGCTCAGATCAAGCAATGCATCATCAACCCATAACCCTGCATACTGGATCTAATGCTTCATCAGATATTCAAGACATTTCAGATACACTTGCCTAATGATTTCCTTCTCCTTATATAGCCTTAGGCCTTGTTCAATACCAAGGGCCAAAACCATAGAAATCCAATACCATCAACTTCAAAACTAGGGATCAACACGTCCGCCGAGACGCCAAGGTCCAAAACCATAGGCACAACTTCCAAGGAATAACCGCCATGGACCAAAGGTACTTTTCCACATACACGCGCTTTTGCTGAAGCCAACCTGCGTGTACACGCGACTTGGGCTTAACGAACCTGCGTGTATGAACTTTCTCTTCTTCTTATAGTCTGATCATCAATTCCTTGTTGCTGACCTTCTGTACTAGTGAGGTTTGCCATCAAGGACAACACTTATCTCATAATGCCAACAATCTCCCCCTTTGGACTTGATGGCAAAGCTAACTTGTCATACTTAGAATTAGCATCTGATTCCTTTGAGCTGTCCTCCATCAGTCACATCTGATATCTCTTCTGAAGATTCATCATCTGATTCCTTTGAGCTATCCTCCATCAGCTATCCTCCATCAGTCACATCTGATATCTCTTCTGAAGATTCATCCAGTTATACATAAGTGAGATATTCTTCTATGAGAGGGTTGCCATCAAGTACAACACATGCATCATAATGCCAACAATCTCCCCCTTTGGACTTGATGGCAACAACACCAAATCACTCTCCCCCTTTGACATCAAGGGCAAAGGGTGGACCAAGATATTCTCTTCCTTTGCTGAATCATTCCACTGTCCATACTCCCCCTGAGTACCTGCTGAAATCTCTGAATAGTCTCCCCCTTTGTATATGCCAAGGTGTACCAATCTGTCCATGCTCCCTCTGAGTACATGCTGAATCTCTGTTCTTGCTGAAGTGTGTTGATCATGCTCTCCCTGACTGTAAGCAAGGTCTACAAAAGATGTTCTTCAAGAAGAACATGACTCTATACATCATAAAAGACCTTCCTATCACTTAGGACTCATACATACATCCATCTCTCAACTAAGTGAGGATAAACAAAAAATGACTCATCCACCCAACCAAGTGGGGATACATCAAAAATTTACATATGACAACCAAACACATTGCATCAATCATCCCAGGCATAGTGGGGAAACCAAAATAGGTCGTTACATGACCTTGACACCATGAAAGAGATACCACAAAAGAGATATATGACATAGAGACGTAAGAACTAGACCAAGACTTATGAAAGTCACCAGCAGCATCTGATAATCACCATTCAGATCAGCAACCAAGAGATCCTTCTGTTCTCCTTTCGCCTTTGTTTCTCCTGAAATCAACACCAAATGTGAACTAGAACCAAAAGCTTTAAGATAATGCCAACAATGCATCATTGGAAGATTATCTGCTCCCCCTGAACCTGTGCCAGATGATCTCTGTCAGACCTATATCAGACTTTCTGCAACCAACATCTGTCCCTGCTGATTTCCTTCAACTCTCCATATACGCGTCTGTATACACATAAACAGGCGTATATACGCAGATATCCCTTACGCAACACGCGTACACCATATACGCGACTATCCCCTTGTAAAACGGCGTATGCACGCGGATATCCTTTACACAACATGCGTACACAAATTTCCATATCAGCAACCTGTAAATGTCCTGTAGAGAATAGGTCATCAACCTATAACAAGGTATGTCTACATCAATTCATCCCTTTGAACAGAATTCAGAGTCATTCACATGTGTGAAACCACCATAGCCATTTCATCAAGCTCTACATGATCCAAGTATCATTACTTGGGAACATCTGCATCAACCAACATATGTAAGTATCAACCTATCATCATATAGATATGAACTCATCATCATGTCTCCAACAAAGTGACATTGAGGAGTCATCCATGTATCAGCACTATGTATCTTGAGCTCAAACTCTTTTGACAAAGCTTCTTGATATCATCATCAGCAACAATCCTTATTCACATGAGTGCCTGCATCATAACTGTATGATCTTTATGCATATGACAACAGCAGTATATAAGTGACTCATCATCAAGTGAGGAAGATGTGTATTCAAGCTTTGTACTTCTCCTTGTCCTTATGAAGATCACCATGTAAGCACCATATATGCATCATCAAAGAATCAACCATAAATCTGATCTGAACATCTTCTATGTAACTTCAAGAATCATATGAGAGTTTATCATAGACAACTCACAACCACATCACATCATAGCAAGATATATCATTTATCCATATAAGAATCATCACCAAGGATTATTAACCATAATGCCAACAATGAATTACTAAAGGCATATGCTCCCCCTCAACCAGTGCCATTTGTTAGATCTGATCATGCATATATCAGCAGTAAGCATCAAAACATCTTCATCCTCAAGTTAGGGTCAAAACAAAACATTTCCACACATCCTCAGCAGACTGTAGCTATTAACCAATAGAGCAAATAATGGACTGAATCATATCAGATCCCTTTTCTGAGCCTGTCCCCACTGCTTTTCTTCAGACTGACATATACGCGACTTTGCAGTGTCTAACTCGCGTATATACGCGACTTCCCTTTAAGGAACTTGCGTATGAGATTCAGGACACTGAAGGTTTACACTTTCAGCTCCCCCTGAGTCTGATATGTCTGTGCTGTGCTGTGTCTCAGTACATTGTGCTGACTGTACTTCCTTCTTCCTCCATATCTTCAAGTGTGATGAGGTTTTCTCCTTTCGGTGTGATGTCCATCCTTTGTTCCTGCATTCCTTTGCTATATGTCCAAGCTTGTTACATGCATAACATCTAACATGTTTCATGTTCCTTCTGTAGCAATCAGCAGCTTTGTGACCATACATATTGCAAGCAAAGCAATATCCATTAAAGTACCTTGATTGAGATGACCTGTCCGCATAATAGTCTTGAACTCTTCTTCTTCTACATCTAGCTGCAACATGTCCAAGATTATGACATACATAACATTCAATATTATTCATAGGAGGAGTAAAAGATTTTCTTTGAAGACTTTCTTTCCTTGGTTGATGATGAGATTGACCTTTCATCTCCTTGTTGATCATTTTGGATTTCTCTTTAGAGTTCCTTGCCTCACCTTGTGAACTAGATTCACCTTCAACAGATTCATGGAAACCAAGACCAGTCTTGATAGCAGGAGACCTTTGACTACTAAGAATATCATCCAAGACTTTAGAACTATCTTGAAATCGTAAAAGCTTATCCTTTTCTTCTAGTTTACCTTTCAAGATATTTACCTCAACCTGAAGCTGTTCTTCCTTTTCAAGAGATTGTTTTTTCAAATCTTCTTCATCTTTCCTTCCTTCTTCCATTTGTTCCCTTAGTTTGAGAATCTCCTTTTCTTGTTCTTCATTCAGATCCTGCTGCATTTGACGAACTCGGAAGGCACATTCTAGTTGAGATTTTAAGCTGGTGGCTTCGTTTTCTTGTATTGCAATAGCTTGGAGTAGATCTGTATTCTGCTTCTTTGATTCTTCAAGATCTCCTTTTAGTGCGAGGATTGTAGCTTCAAGATTTTCATAGTAGCTGGATCTATCTTTGAGTTTCTTGATGGTTGTGCTTCTTTCGTTGACTTCTTTTCTTAATGATGTCACTTCATGCTGCAATTTTTGACATTGGTCTTCCTTGTCCTTGAGTAGCTTTCTTACCTTGTTTCCTTCTTCTAGTTGGGCCTTTAGTTCGGTAACTTCTTCTTTGAAAGCACATTCCCTTTTGTTCAATAGATCTTGTTGATCTTTAACTTTGTCTGTAAGCCTTCTAAATAATGCCTCTATTTGATACTTTTCTTGCTCACCCATAAAAGCATGTTTAGTAGTTTCACTATCACTTCCATCACTTTCACAAGGAAATATAGCAGGAACATCAGAGGATAACACATTCATACCTGATAATGATTCTGAATCTGATTCTGAATCTGAAGAACTTCTTATACCTAATCCCCAATCGACTCTCCGACTGTCATAGATATTCTGAGATGTCTTCTTCTTCTTATGAGCTTTCTTCTTAAGCTTCTTTCCCATTGTTCCACGGATCTCCTTCAAGCGATCAAGCTTCTACCAAAGGACCCGCTCTGATACCAATTGTTGGAAATAATACTGAGAGGGGGGGGTGAATCAGTATTATCAGATCAATCAAACTTTTCAATTTCATACTCAGAAACATATACGCTACTTCAATTAAGTGAACCCGCGTGTACACGCTACTGTGTCTAATGAAACTCGCGTATATCCAGAGATCTTATAATTCAGTTAGCTTAATCTTCAGTAAATGCATCAGATCATTATTAAGCATATTAACAGTAAACAGGTGCAGAATAACAGAACAGAACATCACACAAGAGCCACACACATGAACACAAAGATATAAGGTGGAAACCCAATGTGGGTGAAAACCACCTGCTGCAAGTCATCTCAATCTTCTTCTTAATAAGAAAATCCTTTTACAATATTTGTACTGGTGCAGTCTTATACCAGTACGGGAGCTACAACCCCCTTTGCTCTTGTACTAGCCGATCCATTTACTAGTACGCAGGCTACTACCTGCTACAATGCTCCAAAGATCTCCTTTAGCTTTTGTACTAGCTTAGATACTAGTACGTAGGTGCTTGCCTACAATCTTCTCACCTCCAGGTACCACGTTTCATCAATTTTCAGACTGGATACACTGAAGCACAACACATAATCTGCAAGGCCACTTTTCATCCAATTTTCATACTGGACCCATAACTATCATTGAAGCTCAAAACAATCATCAAACTCTGAATCACTGAAACCCTGTTAACAAAAGTCACCAGAACACAGAGCAGACACAGAACTCTGTAATAACCATCAGATCCATCTGCAACTTCAAATATCAAGCTTTACAATGTATACGCTACTTCGATGAATCAAACCCGCGTGTATACGCGCTTTTTCCAAAGACAACCCGCGTACAGATCTAAAAATAATTTCTCATAACTTGCAGCTGTACCAGACATCAGTCATACTCATAACATTTATAGAACAATACATGCGTCAGTATGTAGATCTAGAATAAGCATCATAAAGATAGTTCATTTCAAACCATTTGATCCCGATCTCTCCTTAGATCTAGTTCTCCATCAACCGGTGAGATCTCTCCTTAGCTCAGATCAAGCAATGCATCATCAACCCATAACCCTGCATACTGGATCTAATGCTTTATCAGATATTCAAGACATTTCAGATACACTTGCCTAATGATTTCCTCCTCCTTATATAGCCTTAGGCCTTGTTCAATACCAAGAGCCAAAACCATAGAAATCCAATACCATCAACTTCAAAACTAGGGATCAACACGTCCGCCGAGACGCCAAGGTCCAAAACCATAGGCACAACTTCCAAGGAATAACCGCCATGGACCAAATGTACTTTTCTACATACACGCGCTTTTGCTGAAGCCAACCTGCGTGTACACGCGACTTGGGCTTAACGAACCTGCGTGTATAAACTTTCTCTTCTTCTTATAGTCTGATCATCAATTCCTTGCTGCTGACCTTCTGTACTAGTGAGGTTTGCCATCAAGGACAACACTTATCTCATAATGCCAACAATCTCCCCCTTTGGACTTGATGGCAAAGCTAACTTGTCATACTTAGAATTAGCATCTGATTCCTTTGAGCTGTCCTCCATCAGTCACATCTGATATCTCTTCTGAAGATTCATCTTCTGATTCCTTTGAGCTATCCTCCATCAGCTATCCTCCATCAGTCACATCTGATATCTCGTCTGAAGATTCATCCAGTTATACATAAGTGAGATATTCTTCTATGAGAGGGTTGCCATCAAGTACAACACATGCATCATAATGCCAACAATCTCCCCCTTTGGACTTGATGGCAACAACACCAAATCACTCTCCCCCTTTGACATCAAGGGCAAAGGGTGGACCAAGATATTCTCTTCCTTTGCTGAATCATTCCACTGTCCATACTCCCCATGAGTACCTGCTGAAATCTCTGAATAGTCTCCCCCTTTGTATATGCCAAGGTGTACCAATCTGTCCATGCTCCCTCTGAGTACATGCTGAATCTCTGTTCTTGCTGAAGTGTGTTGATCATGCTCTCCCTGACTGTAAGCAAGGTCTACAAAAGATGTTCTTCAAGAAGAACATGACTCTATACATCATAAAAGACCTTCCTATCACTTAGGACTCATACATACATCCATCTCTCAACTAAGTGAGGATAAACAAAAAAATGACTCATCCACCCAACCAAGTGGGGATACATCAAAAATTTACATATGACAACCAAACACATTGCATCAATCATCCCAGGCATAGTGGGGAAACCAAAATAGGTCGTTACATGACCTTGACACCATGAAAGAGATACCACAAAAGAGATATATGACATAGAGACGTAAGAACTAGACCAAGACTTATGAAAGTCACCAGCAGCATCTGATAATCACCATTCAGATCAGCAACCAAGAGATCCTTCTGTTCTCCTTTCGCCTTTGTTTCTCCTGAAATCAACACCAAATGTGAACTAGAACCAAAAGCTTTAAGATAATGCCAACAATGCATCATTGGAAGATTATCTGCTCCCCCTGAACCTGTGCCAGATGATCTCTGTCAGACCTATATCAGACTTTCTGCAACCAACATCTGTCCCTGCTGATTTCCTTCAACTCTCCATATACGCGTCTGTATACACATAAACAGGCGTATATACGCAGATATCCCTTACGCAACACGCGTACACCATATACGCGACTATCCCCTTGTAAAACGGCGTATGCACGCGGATATCCTTTACACAACATGCGTACACAAATTTCCATATCAGCAACCTGTAAATGTCCTGTAGAGAATAGGTCATCAACCTATAACAAGGTATGTCTACATCAATTCATCCCTTTGAACAGAATTCAGAGTCATTCACATGTGTGAAACCACCATAGCCATTTCATCAAGCTCTACATGATCCAAGTATCATTACTTGGGAACATCTGCATCAACCAACATATGTAAGTATCAACCTATCATCATATAGATATGAACTCATCATCATGTCTCCAACAAAGTGACATTGAGGAGTCATCCATGTATCAGCACTATGTATCTTGAGCTCAAACTCTTTTGACAAAGCTTCTTGATATCATCATCAGCAACAATCCTTATTCACATGAGTGCCTGCATCATAACTGTATGATCTTTATGCATATGACAACAGCAGTATATAAGTGACTCATCATCAAGTGAGGAAGATGTGTATTCAAGCTTTGTACTTCTCCTTGTCCTTATGAAGATCACCATGTAAGCACCATATATGCATCATCAAAGAATCAACCATAAATCTGATCTGAACATCTTCTATGTAACTTCAAGAATCATATGAGAGTTTATCATAGACAACTCACAACCACATCACATCATAGCAAGATATATCATTTATCCATATAAGAATCATCACCAAGGATTATTAACCATAATGCCAACAATGAATTACTAAAGGCATATGCTCCCCCTCAACCAGTGCCATTTGTTAGATCTGATCATGCATATATCAGCAGTAAGCATCAAAACATCTTCATCCTCAAGTTAGGGTCAAAACAAAACATTTCCACACATCCTCAGCAGACTGTAGCTATTAACCAATAGAGCAAATAATGGACTGAATCATATCAGATCCCTTTTCTGAGCCTGTCCCCACTGCTTTTCTTCAGACTGACATATACGCGACTTTGCAGTGTCTAACTCGCGTATATACGCGACTTCCCTTTAAGGAACTTGCGTATGAGATTTAGGACACTGAAGGTTTACACTTTCAGCTCCCCCTGAGTCTGATATGTCTGTGCTGTGCTGTGTCTCAGTACATTGTGCTGACTGTACTTCCTTCTTCCTCCATATCTTCAAGTGTGATGAGGTTTTCTCCTTTCGGTGTGATGTCCATCCTTTGTTCCTGCATTCCTTTGCTATATGTCCAAGCTTGTTACATGCATAACATCTAACATGTTTCATGTTCCTTCTGTAGCAATCAGCAGCTTTGTGACCATACATATTGCAAGCAAAGCAATATCCATTAAAGTACCTTGATTGAGATGACCTGTCCGCATAATAGTCTTGAACTCTTCTTCTTCTACATCTAGCTGCAACATGTCCAAGATTATGACATACATAACATTCAATATTATTCATAGGAGGAGTAAAATATTTTCTTTGAAGACTTTCTTTCCTTGGTTGATGATGAGATTGACCTTTCATCTCCTTGTTGATCATTTTGGATTTCTCTTTAGAGTTCCTTGCCTCACCTTGTGAACTAGATTCACCTTCAACAGATTCATGGAAACCAAGACCGGTCTTGATAGCAGGAGACCTTTGACTACTAAGAATATCATCCAAGACTTTAGAACTATCTTGAAATCGTAAAAGCTTATCCTTTTCTTCTAGTTTACCTTTCAAGATATTTACCTCAACCTGAAGCTGTTCTTCCTTTTCAAGAGATTGTTTTTTCAAATCTTCTTCATCTTTCCTTCCTTCTTCCATTTGTTCCCTTAGTTTGAGAATCTCCTTTTCTTGTTCTTCATTCAGATCCTGCTGCATTTGACGAACTCGGAAGGCACATTCTAGTTGAGATTTTAAGCTGGTGGCTTCGTTTTCTTGTATTGCAATAGCTTGGAGTAGATCTGTATTCTGCTTCTTTGATTCTTCAAGATCTCCTTTTAGTGCGAGGAGTGTAGCTTCAAGATTTTCATAGTAGCTGGATCTATCTTTGAGTTTCTTGATGGTTGTGCTTCTTTCGTTGACTTCTTTTCTTAATGATGTCACTTCATGCTGCAATTTTTGACATTGGTCTTCCTTGTCCTTGAGTAGCTTTCTTACCTTGTTTCCTTCTTCTAGTTGGGCCTTTAGTTCGGTAACTTCTTCTTTGAAAGCACATTCCCTTTTGTTCAATAGATCTTGTTGATCTTTAACTTTGTCTGTAAGCCTTCTAAATAATGCCTCTATTTGATACTTTTCTTGCTCACCCATAAAAGCATGTTTAGTAGTTTCACTATCACTTCCATCACTTTCACAAGGAAATATAGCAGGAACATCAGAGGATAACACATTCATACCTGATAATGATTCTGAATCTGATTCTGAATCTGAAGAACTTCTTATACCTAATCCCCAATCGACTCTCCGACTGTCATAGATATTCTGAGATGTCTTCTTCTTCTTATGAGCTTTCTTCTTAAGCTTCTTTCCCATTGTTCCACGGATCTCCTTCAAGCGATCAAGCTTCTACCAAAGGACCCGCTCTGATACCAATTGTTGGAAATAATACTGAGAGGGGGGGTGAATCAGTATTATCAGATCAATCAAACTTTTCAATTTCATACTCAGAAACATATACGCTACTTCAATTAAGTGAACCCGCGTGTACACGCTACTGTGTCTAATGAAACTCGCGTATATCCAGAGATCTTATAATTCAGTTAGCTTAATCTTCAGTAAATGCATCAGATCATTATTAAGCATATTAACAGTAAACAGGTGCAGAATAACAGAACAGAACATCACATAAGAGCCACACACATGAACACAAAGATATAAGGTGGAAACCCAATGTGGGTGAAAACCACCTGCTGCAAGTCATCTCAATCTTCTTCTTAATAAGAAAATCCTTTTACAATATTTGTACTGGTGCAGTCTTATACCAGTACGGGAGCTACAACCCCCTTTGCTCTTGTACTAGCCGATCCATTTACTAGTACGCAGGCTACTACCTGCTACAATGCTCCAAAGATCTCCTTTAGCTTTTGTACTAGCTTAGATACTAGTACGTAGGTGCTTGCCTACAATCTTCTCACCTCCAGGTACCACGTTTCATCAATTTTCAGACTGGATACACTGAAGCACAACACATAATCTGCAAGGCCACTTTTCATCCAATTTTCATACTGGACCCATAACTATCATTGAAGCTCAAAACAATCATCAAACTCTAAATCACTGAAACCCTGTTAACAACAGTCACCAGAACACAGAGCAGACACAGAACTCTGTAATAACCATCAGATCCATCTGCAACTTCAAATATCAAGCTTTACAATGTATACGCTACTTCGATGAATCAAACCCGCGTGTATACGCGCTTTTTCCAAAGACAACCCGCGTACAGATCTAAAAATAATTTCTCATAACTTGCAGCTGTACCAGACATCAGTCATACTCATAACATTTATAGAACAATACATGCGTCAGTATGTAGATCTAGAATAAGCATCATAAAGATAGTTCATTTCAAACCATTTGATCCCGATCTCTCCTTAGATCTAGTTCTCCATCAACCGGTGAGATCTCTCCTTAGCTCAGATCAAGCAATGCATCATCAACCCATAACCCTGCATACTGGATCTAATGCTTTATCAGATATTCAAGACATTTCAGATACACTTGCCTAATGGTTTCCTTCTCCATATATAGCCTTAGGCCTTGTTCAATACCAAGGGCCAAAACCATAGAGATTCAATACCATCAACTTCAAAACTAGGGATCAACACGTCCGCCGAGACGCCAAGGTCCAAAACCATAGGCACAACTTCCAAGGAATAACCGCCATGGACCAAATGTACTTTTCTACATACACGCGCTTTTGCTGAAGCCAACCTGCGTGTACACGCGACTTGGGCTTAACGAACCTGCGTGTATAAACTTTCTCTTCTTCTTATAGTCTGATCATCAATTCCTTGCTGCTGACCTTCTGTACTAGTGAGGTTTGCCATCAAGGACAACACTTATCTCATAATGCCAACAATCTCCCCCTTTGGACTTGATGGCAAAGCTAACTTGTCATACTTAGAATTAGCATCTGATTCCTTTGAGCTGTCCTCCATCAGTCACATCTGATATCTCTTCTGAAGATTCATCTTCTGATTCCTTTGAGCTATCCTCCATCAGCTATCCTCCATCAGTCACATCTGATATCTCGTCTGAAGATTCATCCAGTTATACATAAGTGAGATATTCTTCTATGAGAGGGTTGCCATCAAGTACAACACATGCATCATAATGCCAACAAGTAATTGATGACTAGCTACTAAGAGAGGGACTTTGACTCTCCTCCCAACCATAGGCCAACTGCATTGCTATTATTTATTGCAATTAACCACCCACAATCTAAATTAAGAGCATATGGAGTGAAGTGCTCAAGGGAAATTCACACTAGTCCAACTAACAATTTCACATTGGAGTCCAAAGAATAGAATTCCTCCACCTAACAGCCCAGAGTCCAGAGAACATAGTGTCTCCACCCAAACAACACTTAAAGAAATCTAGAGCGCAAAATTCTCCACCCAAACAATAACTACAAGAATCCAAAGTCTAGATTATCTCCACCCGCTTCATTCTTCAATAATCTAGAGCCTACAATGCTTCCACCTGCGGTCTAACAAGACTCTAGAGTGCACCATGTTCCCACCTATTAAATTCTATGGGAATCTAGAGAACTTGGTCTCGACCTAATTTCACTACACATAAGAATCTAGAGACTCAATCTCCACCTATTAATCCAACACAAGAATCTAGAGGACTTTCCCAGTAGATCCACCTAGTGTCTCTTTTCTTTCATGAGATTCCTTTGTTGTATGCACTTTCTCCTTTCCTAAATGTCTTCCAATTCCCCCTTCTCTTACAATACTCTCACTCCCTCTTTTTTACATCCCCGTTGTCTTATATGTCTTGTTTTATGTTAACCAGAGCCGACTCTCTCTCTCTCTCTCTCTCGAGTAGGAATGGATCATCCTTTCAACTAGGAACCCGTACACCAATTTTTAACTCCTATAAAACTTGTTTTTTTTTAATGCTAAATGGATATAGGTGGATATTAAACGCAAAAACCTGAGCTTGGTTAATTCCTTAAGTAATTCCTAAGCAACTTCTTCTCCATAGAGTCTGAATCTATGTCCACTCCCATTCTAGTCGTTATTTTACAATTTTCATCAGTTTACAAGAACATTCCACCTAATAATGCTTACATGGGGGGCCACAAAAGGGATGTTATAAACCCCCACCTCCTTAGAGGAAAATCGTCCTCAATGTTCTATGCTCAAACATAGAATTTACAACAGGATTTATATACATATCTCCTTTACATTTACATTTACATTCACTTTTGATTACCCAACAAACAAAAATGAGTATGGTACTCTTCTCTGGTAATTCATTTCCCCAAGTGGCTTCATCTTATCCAAAGTTCTTCCACTACACCTTGACCTATTCAATTACTCGATTTTGGAACATGATCTTATTTTGATCCATAATACAATATGGCTTTGGTTAGAATTCTCCCCTGGATTCCACATGTATCATATACAAATAAAGAACATGATTAGCATCATGTACATACTTTTTAAGCAAAGAAATATGGAAAACATCATGTTCCTTCACTGTGGGTGGAAAGGCCAATATGTAGGCCACTGGCCCCATTCATCCAATATTCTGGAATGGTCCACAAAATCTGGGTGTTATCTTTGCACAAGATCCAATTTTCAATGAAGTCCTTCTTAGTCTAATGCATAGGTAAACATGTTCCCCCACTTGGAACTCTTTATGCATTCTCTATTGATCTGCGTAACTCTTTTTCCTATCTTGAGATGTTTTTAAAAATTTATCCTTAATAGTAGTTATTTCCTATTCCATTTATTTCAGCATATCAGGCCCAAGAAGTGCCCTATTCACTTAATTATTCCAGTTGATGGGTGTGTTGCATTTCTTGCCATACATATCTTCAAAATGACTCATTTTCAATGATTATCAGTAACCATTGTTGTAGGAAAAATCTACCAAAGGAAGAAAGTATTCCCATATTTTTATTTGATGCATGACATACATTCGAAGCATGTCCTCCAGCAATATGGTAACTCTTTCAGTCTATCCATCTGTTTGAGGATGGTACGCTATGCTGAAAGCTAACTTTGTTCCAAAACTAGCAAACAACACTTTCCAAAACTTTGAAGTAAATTTGGCATCTCAATCCAGGATGATATTCTTTGGTATACATTACAATCTAAATATCTCCTTCATAAAAATATGAGCAATGTCAATTGCCTTATAGTTGATGTTGTACCTCAGGGGACAGTTCTTAGCTGTGGGGGAACCAGTGCCTGAGACATTTTGAGATTGGATAAAAAGATTGAAATTAATGGCCGGAAGTACAGGCCATAAATGCTTATAAGAAAAAGTTATGGTTTTGAAACCCTAGCCTTTTAAAATAGAATAGCCAAAGACTATGATAGTTGCAGGGTGAAGATGTAAAGTAGAAAATGAAGGAGATAGAGTTTTGGCATAGGAAATTAAGAATTTGTGCTTCAACTCTATAGAAAGAATGATGGATGAAGAAGAAGAATATGAATGAGATTCCCAAATGTGGAGCGCTTCATTAAGGGATTCAAGATTAATTTTTAATGATTACAACAAAATTTTAATGAGTACAACAAAGTAAATTCAATGAAAACATAAACTAAAGCGTGAGCTGCATCTTACATTGTCCAAGAAAGAGAAAACATATATGAATACTGGGGCACATGAGAAAAACAGTGACTGCAACACCAATGCTGGAATCAAATTGACATATATTATTCAGGGTTCAAAAAGATTTTGGTTTACAATACTCAATCATTAAGACTAGACTCTGAACCCTTTCAAAAACTAATTTCAGGACTTTTATTTCTACCTCCTAATCTAATTGTACTAACTGTCATAATCAGTTTCAAAACTAGTTAGGAAAACTATTTCTTCCTTCTTCTTTTTAAAAGCGTGTGACATATTTAAATTAAAAAAAAGTAATATTAATATTATATAATATATAATATTAATTAAAAACCTTTGAAAACAAAACCCCAACCCCTTTTCATATTTTACGAAACAAATACATGTTGGGCCTTTTAAACACAACATTAACACAAGTCATATTTTTTTCCAAATATAAATATTGATGCGGGTCCCACTTCATAATGATGCACTCGCCAAAAAAACCACATACAACTTTTGAAAATTGAATACTGCTTATGGAACCACTCATAATGGTTTGAGGAATTATCGAGGAGTGATATCGTAATGATTTATAGCCGTCGATCTTATGATGGGTGGTTTTGACTCAACCACTTACGGAGGGACTCCTTTACATAAACCTCATGTAGTTTATGTTGTCGGGGCTTCGTTGGATCTTGGTGACAGCATCCTGCAAAGTGGGTAGTGCTCCAAACTACACTAGAGATACTCCTTATTACTTTGACTACCTGCAAGAACTATCTCTGGTTGTTCCACAGACTTAGAGCTTGAGGTTTTCTCCAAGATATGCACTAGTTGATCCATAGGCATAGCTCTCACTGTCGTTTGACCTTTTCCAGCAGCATAACGATGTCCGAAGCTCATCAAAGTAGTGTTTTTCAAGGTTTCTAGAAACAACAATGTTGAAAAAAATTGTTGTTCATATATCCAGCGGGTATAAACAAGTTCGTCCAGGGACCCTGCAGCTAGAAAGTGAAATACTGTAACATGTCATTTTTTCCCATAATAGAATGACCAGCCATATGCTTGCAAGTCCTGCACAGTGTTCCAGTTTGAATAAAATATAATCACTTGATTTGCACTAATGAGATTTAATCGTTGCCCACCAGCGCGAGTAATAATAAGAAAGACCTGCCTGCTTGGACTTCTGTTAAAATTATCAACAATGAACTGGCGGTTATTCATTGGAGAGTGGCATCGATTATAAGAACATTTAATTCATATCACTAAGTCAGCTGACAATCATCATAGTCATGTAACGACTCAATAATTTCTGATATATCCTTGTTTTTTTCCAGTCGTTGTAAGTAATATATTTGGGCACAAAACTTATTGTCACCAATTTTTCAACAAACTATATACCTCTTGCATCATTCCTATTTGAAAAAAGCTACTAAGAAGTATATTATAAATCGCAATTGTAGGAGATAAATGTTCGCCATCATTTCATAATAATACCAAATTAACTCTTTCAAATTTATTTTCTTACAATATCCACGACAAGAGAATCATAAATGGTTACATCATGCAAGAACCATTTTATGCCATTTCATTCCAAACAAACTTTGGTTTATGCGTCATTCCCTTTGATATATAATATGTGAGCTATTATGAGCTCCTCTTCTTGTATAGGCACAGAATTTCATTAACTTGCAAGTTTCAAAACAACCATAAACAAATAGTCTGCAATATTACCATGGCACATTATATATCATATTGATTTTGGAAACTAGAAATTCCACATCCACAAAATGACTACTTCCTACGCCTTTTGCATTCACCATCATTGACAAAGGTTTCTGACATGTTATACACATAAAGCACTACTCCCAATTGGACCCGGGCTCTTCCTCTTGGTGCATTTTTCATAAACTCTTCGATACCCAAAATTGTAGAGTTGATTCCCTGAAAATTTGTTTTGCGAGAATTTACAATAGAAATTACAGGATGTTTTTAAGAAAACTGGTATTTGAAGGAACCCTCAAAATCTCCGAAACCGCTCAAAATTTTTGGAAAATCCCCGCATAGAAGACAATATGGGCCGTTCTGCACAAAACCCAGATTGTGAATTTTTGAAAATTCGCTTCAGTTTCCTGTAATAAGCAATCGAAATTCGCTTCCTGAGCCACCTGTGAAAATTTGTTTGCTTCGTGATTGCCTTTCATTTCAATATTTTGTCCACGTGTTATGCATCCTATTTTCAAAAGCAAAAGAATCAAAAGGACCTCTGGTTTTCCACATCTAAAATAAAAACATTTTCCAAAAACCTCTCAAACTTTTTGTTCGTCTCAATCCTTGTGTGTTTTATAACAAACATCTTTATATATCATTTTATCTATCCCCTGTGAGTGTAACAAATATTGCGTTGTTGATCCATTCACAATAAAAGTTAGAGAAAATTATTCCTCCTTTGAAGAAATAAAACAAAGCACCCGTTTCCTTTGTGAGTTGAGGAATATTAGTAAAACTCTGTAATAATTTTTTTACTATGAAGAATGACTTTTTCCATGACCACTCCACTAAGGATAAAATCAATGTATTCATAATGTATGAAACCATTGCCCATAAGTGATCTGAAATATTATGGCTTTCACCCTTGAATTCTGCCCTTCCAACAACGGCATGAAACATGCTTAATGTCATGACTGTTAAATCACCAGAAACTTCAATAGCACCTTCAGTCTTGTGACTTCAGTCTTGTGAATCATAATGGTGAGAACTTTGGAATGTCAAAATTGGCTGTTGCATAGGAAATTGGATTAGCAATGTGAAACAATAAGTTTCCTAATGCAGCGAGGATGGAAACCCCCCTTGTAAAACATTGTTTCTACCTCAAATGGTCTTCCAAAATGTGGAACTAAAGCCTCAATGAACAATCTCCGCTAATTTATTGAGAAATAGCTTATGACACCATTTTATCATATTCAGGAACACCAAGAATGGCTCCCACTTGTGGAATTGCCAACACATATCGACAGGTGCCATTAAACTTAGTGAATTCAACCATGTGTTGGATTTTTCTTTTAAATATTTGACCTTTTATATGGGCCGGAATGAGCTACAACAGCTGGATTTAATAGCTACAAAGTGAGCTACCTTTCTCAGTTTATCTAGCACCACAGTTATGGCATCATGTTTCCTAGATGTCCTTGGCATCCCGATGATGAATTCAATTGAAATGACTTCCCACTTCAACTCAGGAATGGGGACTGGTTGTAGTAATCCCAATGCATGTTTACATTCCACCTTTACTTGCTAGCACTCCAAGCATTTAGCAATATATTCATACACCTTTTTCATACCTGGCCAATAATATATATTTTTCATGGATGTTATCATCTTTTGATAATTAGGATGACCAGAGTATGGTATTTTATGAAATTTCATCCAAGATGAGCTTCTTCAAGTCGCCCATGCAAGGTATATACAACCTTATTTTAAATTTCAACATGCCATCGTGTGGGAGTGAGTAGTTATTAGTCAATTTTTCTTCTGAATCTTGTTCTAAGTGTTGTTTCACTTGTTGGTAATGCTCATTATGCTGCATTTCTTCTCTAATATTTTCTTGGATGTCAACCTCAAAAATATTGATGGATACCACATGAATCACTTATGGCCTTCTGCTAAGTCGGTCAACTATTGTTTTTCCTTTCCTTTAAAGTACTTGATTTCAAAATTAAATTCATTGATCAATGCTAGCCAGCTTTCTTGCCTTGCATTCATTTTGGACTGATCAAATAGATACCTCAACCCTCCATGATTTGACATCAAAACAATGTTCCTTTCAACAAGGTAATGCCTCGACATTTTCAATGCATGCAATATTGTTTTTAATTCCAAGTCATGAGTTACATAATTCCTCTCATGCTCATTTAGCTACCTCAATTCATAACATACCACCTGCCCTTCTTGAATGAGGACTCCACTAAGCCCTTCATTGAAAGAATTTGTTCAAACCACAAAATATTTTTCCAGATCTTCTATCCTTAGTATCGGTGCTTACGTGAGAAAATCTTTTAACTACTTAAAGCTAGTCACACATTCTTTTGTCCATTGGAATTTAGTTCCTTTCTTTGCAACATTGTGATTGGATGCCCAATTTTGAGAAATTGTGGATCAAACTTTGATAATAACTGGCTAATACCATGAAGGATCTGACTTTTGTTAAATTTTGTGGAGTATGAAACTCCATAATGGATTTAATATTCTTTGAGTCTACAACCACTCCTTCCTTGGAAAAAATATGTCCCACCTGTGATTGGAAGAATTCACACTTGTTGAATTCGGCATAGAGCTTGTGCTCTCTCGAAAATTGCAACATTACGACCAAGTGTTTTTCATGCTCTTCCTTGGTTTTTGAAGAAACAAAAGTGTCATCGACAAAGGCCAACACAAACTTGTCCAAGTATGGACTGAGAATATTATTCATTAAACACATAAATGTTGTTAGGGAATTTGTGAGTTAAAATAACACAACACAAATTCTTAGTGCCCATACCTAGTTCTAAATGTCATCTTGTGAAGATATTCATCTTTGACACTACAAGAAAAAATGACAATGATGAGGAGCGAAAAATGTCACCGTAAGCTCATTGGTGACGGTCAAAAGAGCCTTCGTCACAAAAAATTGAACGTCACCAAAAGTATAGGTGTTGTAGTGACATTCAAAGTCCATCACCAATAATGATTTATAATGATGGATAGTGATCGTCACCATTTCATATGAGTAATGGTGACAGACCATAGCATCCGTCACCAAAAACTGAACGTCACCAAAGGTTGTGCCACCAAAAGTATAGGTGTTGTAGTGACATTCAAAGTCTGTCACCAATAATTATTTATAATGACAGATAGCGACTGTCACCATTTCATATGAGAAATGGTGACGGACCATAGCCTCCGTCACAAAAAAATGAATGTCACCAAAGGTGGCGTCACCAAAAGTATAGGTGTTATAGTGACATTAAATATTCTTCACAAATATTGATTATAATGATAGATAGTGACCGTCCCCATTTCATATGAACAACAACGATTTATTGTGATGGATTTTTCATGGTCGTCACTATTGGTGCATATATATGGTGACGTTCATTGACCCTCACCAAAGCTGTATTTCCATAAGTATAGGTGTTATGGTGACATTCAAAGTCCGTCACGAATAATGACTATAATGATGGACATCGACCGTCACCATTTCATATCAACAACAACGATTTATGGTTACAAACCTTTGAGTTCCGTCACTATTGATGCATATATATGGTGGCGTTCGTTGACTGTCACCATTTCATATTTTGGTGACGATTGAAAAATGTCACCAAATCTCATTGGTGATGGTCAAAATCTCATTCCATATGGATCATGTTAGGGCACGATGGAATCGAACCACGAACCTCCTTCTTGTAAAGCAGGTGCTCTTCCATTGAGCTAGCACCCTTTAAAGAATTAGACTTTTAAAATTAGACCTTGAAACTTCATAAATTGTAAATTCTATAACTTTTAATAAATTAAATTCTCGACAATATTTTACTAAACATGCAAAGCAACATCGAAGCTGCAGGTCCCTACCTAATGGTTATGGAAGTTATGAAAAGTGGGTGGAGGGAAAAATAATTATGTATAAGAGAATCAATATATTCAATTGAATACTCAATTAGAAGTGAAAGTCCAAAGACATTTATAATCTATAAATGACCTATCACTAGAAAATGCACCAAATATTGCAAAGGAAATGTCATAAGTTGATAACAAATGGAAGAAGAACATTGATGAAGACAGATGCAATATGTTATAGGTTGAGTGAAAGAAAAATATCAATGTTGTTGTTGTTTGGTGTTTAGATATTTGAATGATATCTAAACTTCTGTGCAAATGTAACACAGATCTCCGGAAACCATGAACGACATAAGATAAAAGAAATTATATATATATATATATATATATATATATATAAAAGAAATTATATATAGATATATATATAGATATATATCTCCTTTACATAAACCAACATGCAATTTGGAATTTCACAAGTCCACACTCAAAACATGACAACAACCAACAAATAAAAGAAACTGACTTGGATAGAAAGTAATAGCTTCACCTTCATTCTTGAGTTGCTTCTTTTTATTTGAATTTGACTCAAGAAATTCTTTATCTGACAAGGAATCAAAATCATCACTAGTATTAAATTCATCCAACACGGATTTGGATATCCCACTAACATCTGCGTTTTTGTTGCCATGCCTGAAAACCATGGAGTTTCCTGTTGATAGTAGAATAATATGTGTGTCTAATACTCAAGAATACGTTCCTTATTAACCATTGTTACCTGACAAAAACCAAAGAGACAACAAAATATCAGTGTACACAAAATCCCCTACCGAAATATAATCATAACTTAGCAAAGAAGTCTAAAAGATGTTCTTAAATAATAAACTTTGTAAAAAACTATGTTGTACAACACTTCTGTCTATTTATCTAGACAATTATATCATAGTATATGTCACACAATATCAATCTACAGTACTTAAAGTAAAAAGACAAATTTGCTCAAGAAAATAGATTTAGAAAAGAGATTTGAAAACTATAAGTTTGTCATCAAAGCTTTACTTAATCTAACAACAAACTAGTTGGAGTTTGAAAATCAAAATCATTCATAGGAAATGAATAGGACAATGGCCAAAGTCATTATTCATACAAATAAAGCTAGTCACTATTTCCATTGTAGATAACTGAAATTTGTGCAGTGGTTTAACAATTAGAGCTTATTTTCTGGGAAGACTCGTCAATACCATCATTTTTTTCCACGGTCTATTGTGTCTCTAGATCCATATCAGATAGCTTACCATTCTCAAGTTCTACCTTTCAAGTACTAATTTCTGGCTCACCCTTTAAAACACAATTCTACCACTCCATTTTATTTTGTTTTGTCAAGAGAATTGGCAGGACCTTCCCATCCTCTATTTTACATAATCAATAACCATCCATCAATGATATAAAGAATAACAGATACACAACAAAGGCCAAAGATGTTCTTGTTGTATACCTATGTTCTAGGACTCATCTGACCTTACTGGTGCAAAGAGCTCACCCTGAAAAAATAACATCCATGTGGAATTTAGAAAAAAAAAAAAAAATCAAGCTCCAAGTAAACCAATCAAAATATGAACATCCTTTTAATCAATAAAATCTCTGACTTAAAATAAAAGTGGCCTAGAATTGAATGTTATATCAACCATGTCAAGTAACTAACATCGGGTGAGAAATACAATCCATGCATATTGGATTAGTGAAATAATTGATCTGGTAAAGCTCAAAAACAGATGACTTAGAGCTAAGAAACATAAATAAATGATTTAGAACTAAGCCATGAGGTTTCCCTTTCAACCCTACCATTAAATAACGCTTCTTTATGTTACTTACCATTAACTTTTTTTGATACCATGTGGAAGTGGTATTATAACACTAACCTCTGATAGTCTGTTTCCACGACTACTTCTCAAGATCCGCTCCATTACCAACATTTGGGGCTAGATAAGATACATGCAAAAACCATCAACATGAAAATCAAATCTACATCCTTGTAAGAAAATGGGAGGAAAAAAAATATCCAAAAATTGAAATAGACTATAGGATACCTCATTCCTACAACATGATTATCTTGTCATGAACAATAAAAAAATAAATCAGGAGAAATGTAATTTTTGCCACATTTTGTCAATGAAATCTTTTGCATATTCTATGAACAATTGATGAAAAAAGTCAGCTAAAGCTTGTCAACATCAGGATTATAGTAAAACATAAAGGAACCGCTCCAACACATATATAATCCTAAAAATAAGTATCTATACATATAAGTATTTATTGAGGACATTGTATTTTGTGAAAATATGGAAGTCAAATCTTTGAAATAACACAATTTATGGTACCATTGCCTTATGAAGTCCATTCATTCAAGTATTTACGAAGTCCATTCAGGAATTTATTCAAAGTTCAAAGTTCAAACAATTAACATGTACCTAAAAAAACTTAGATTTGAAAAGGAGATAACCCAAAGATGTAGAGTGTATACCTCACATTTATATGTCCTAATTTCCGGACATTGAAATGACACTTTTTAGCATACTATTGTGAATTCAGCGCAAAATGCCAGAAAAAATTATTGATGGTTATTTTGCTAATATAGAAGTTTTATACATGCATTTATTTAAACAGTTAGCTTCCAATGTCAAACATATCTAAGGATGCACACAATACGTTGCATCTTTAGCGCTGGTGTGTGAACTTGAGACAACGAAGTCCAACATTAACAGTTTTCCTACAATATGCACTAGCAGAATAGGTGAACAATAGTTCTGTAGGTATGCGTTGTGAATATATGTATTGCAGACCAATAAGAGTATGGTTGGAACATTCATGTCCAACCCTTCTAATTTTGCCTATAATTTTCACTGGTCTAATAGGTGAACAATAGAACTGTAGGTGTGCATTCTATATCACTTACCTAAATACAACACCTTCAGCATAGAAATTTTCAAAGAATATGTCCAGAACTGGTAGGTAGTTTGAAAAATGAAAGAGTTGGCTTGATTGTTTCTGGAGAAGACTAGATTCTTACATTGTTCAATGCAAATTCATGAAACTTTTCCAAGCTTATATGGAACAAAAAGAAACCGAGCTAGAAGGTTATTTAAAGAATCCTTACTTAGCTAGGGTAAAATGTTAGCCCTTTTTTTTCAAAAAGCATAAATGTAAAAACATTAAGAAATTCAGTGAAGAGACTGTAGAAATGTTCTTCTCAAAGCACTAACGTCAACAAAGCTAAGAAATATTTCTTTGTAGAAGAGATATTCATGGTCAAATTAACAAGAAAGTGACCTCTTAGCATAGTTAATGAACTAGTGCTCATGTCGTAGTGTCCCAGGGCATTCTAGGGACTATACGGAGTGCTCATGTACATCTAGAGAAGAGGTGGGGAGACATTGAGCTGTAGTCAGGAGGACTACAAGTGATGAGGGGAAGATACTTGAGGTACCCAACCTCTTGGATTATACCTTGCTACGGGAGCCCCGAAGAGAGAGTAGCAAGACTGGTGGATGTGGGTAGAGATGGATGCGGATGAAGCAGTAGAGAGTGCTACAATGTAGGAGTCCCTGGGTAGCACGAGGCTAGCAGGCTACAATAGTGCGAGCCCTAGTTGTGGTCACAAAGGAGCCCTAGCTGCAGTCATGAAGGGAGACCTAGATGCAGTCTTGAAGGAGCTCTAGCCACAGTCGAAAAGGAAGCCCTAGCTGCAGTAAAAGGCAACCCTAACCACAGTCAAAAGGAGGCCTAGCCACAACAGGAGAGAGCCCTAAGACACAGTCTAGAGAGAGGCCTAAGATGTAGTCAAGAGAGGCATAAAGACACAGTCAAGAGAGACCAGATACACAACAAAATGAAGGCTCTTATCCACATCGAAGGAGGCCTTAATCCATAGCAAGAGGGAGGCACTTATCAGTCATCATGAAGAAGCATATAGCTGCAGTCAAGGAAGGTCTAAAGCAGCACTCAGAGAGGCCCTAGACACATTCAAATAGAGGCCCTATCCACTGTAAGAAGGATCCATAAGACATCAAGAAAGAAGCCCTAGAAGCAACGTGGAAGTCTTATGTTTTGTTGTAGGTACAATGTGTGAAAGAGAGGTTGTTTTGAGTGTTGTTCTTGGGTGCTCTTGTAGGGAGAAGGGTCGAAGTTTGAAGTTTAAGATCACAACAAGAAGAGGCATTCAATGTGGGTTAAATAGGGTTGTTCTGTAGCTATTCCAGGAAGACTGAAGGGTTGAAAAGAGGCTGAGTATCTTGATTGGAGCTTCAACTAAAGGATGAAACTCAACTAAAGGATGACTTAACTTAATAAAGTTCATGATGGCCTTTTACAATCATATACTTATGAGCGAACCCAACTCTTATTATTGGGACTTATCCTAGTATCCTGATATGTGGGATATAGAGGACAAATATGATCTCCCTTTCTCCATTGCATTCCTCCCACCTTGAAAATCAAAAGGGGACATAATGAATTTCATATACACATACTTAATAGATATATATTCCCAATCTCTTTCCATCTACTAGTTGCGCCTACCTAAGCTAGGCTCAAGTAATTAGACAATCCAGAGCATGCATATCCACTACTTATTCTCCACATGCCTCTGGGTGGATCTCTCTATCCCTGTAGTGCCATTAAAAGGGTTTGGGTATGGTAAGGGCTGCTAGCTAGTTTTTTTAACCTTTTTATTTACGTCTATTTTTTCCTGGCCTTACCCTACTCTCATCGTTATGTATTCTCAAATTAAACCAACTACACAATCAGAAACTTTGTTCTTGTGTGGTATCGCAAAATACTTTTCAAACATAAAATTACAACATATTGTCACAAGGAGACTAATCATGGTTTAACAGATCAAACTTGACATCTTACATTAACAATTTCCTTTTACATGATGCCAGCCTTCTGCCCAGGCCTTGGAACCATGCCTAAAGTGGTGTACCACATGACCGGGGGTTTACACTTCCAGTAAACTTAATTATAACTAATTATGAGAAAAAGATAGCATTGTTTATATACCAGATTGCTTAAATTAAAGATTAGCTTCCTGTATGAATTACAGTGCATTGATAAAAACAGAGATAGTTTCCAACAAAAAGCACCCAAAAAAGCAACAAAATTCACAGGAGACACTTATTTTACTTCTTCGGCGCTGGTCTTTGAAGACCTCCACCACCATCATCACTTCCACTTTCATCCTCCTGCACCTCAAGAGTTGTAGGTACCACTCTGCCCCTGTTTCTTGAAATATCTCTGATAGGAATATCTGCAGCCTTCTTAGAACAAGCAATCATAAGTGGATTGGTTCTGTGAGACATCAACTCCTCACCACTTTCAACAGCTTCCATCATCAACTTCCAGTTTTTAAAATCAAACCGAAAAACAAATTGGCTATAAGAAGCTTCTCTAGATGCCATTTCTGTAGCTCTAGGAGCATTTTTGGGGACAACAAAATGTTTTCTGCTTTCATCGACATTTATTTCAACTCTACATCCTTTACTAGAAACGATAACACAAAGATGTTTTCTACTGTCTGGGAAAATGATATTCTATTTAGAACCAAATTCTCTAATCTGGCTTGGTTTTGTTTTCGAAAAATGTTAAATATGCTTGCCATATTCCTGTTTATTTCTGATTTCTCATCTTCCGGGGACTCTTTCACTGCTTCAGGTCGAGTGCTTTCTATCAGCTTAGTATGTTTTCTCTGTACTATAGATTTCCTTTGCTTGGGTTCATTATCCATTGTTCCAAGAATAGTGCAAATTATTGCCACATGCTGGAAAACAGAAGCAGCTAAAAGGCCAATATTTCTCCATGATATTTGGGTTTGATCGTCATTTCCCTCCAAAGGCCTGAATCCATATGCCTCGTCACTATAGTTTCTTAGAATATCACTACTAATAAAATCAACTAGAGTATCACCATCATTGTTTTGTGATCTTTTAACAGTAGCGAGGAGTGTGGATGTGAGATCAAAGAGTGTATCAGCATTTGTAACTTGCTCACGAGGTCTCTAAACAAAATTGTGCAAGCTTTCCACTTTGATAATTATAGCCTCAAATTTTCCAGATTTTGCTTTTAAAATATTTTCTCTCTCCTCGGCAATCGAAGTCTTGAGGGGATGATAATGCTACCTTAATATATAGTGTTGCACCATACTCTAATTGTTACCACTGCATGTAGTAGCATCTTCTTTCTCTCTTGGGGGCTTACTGTGGCCTTGTTGTGATCCTTTTACCCCATGAGAGGAATCTTCCAGTGTCTGACTCAATGTTTCTTCCTCTTTAACTCTAGCTTAGGTACCAAGCCTTCTCAAGGTAATTAAAATAAAATAAATATGTAGTTTATTTAAACAAATGTGGCATGAGCAGAAAACATATGCACCAAATTACAAAATTCGAAAGTCAAAGTTCTGTATAAAAGTTTTAAATTAAAAAAAATTTCATACCCAAATGTTGCTCGATTATTGAGTAAGGGCCTAACGAGTTAGTGAGGGTTTCCCTTTTGTTTTTGCTTCAATTTATTTTCATGCTTATATTTTTTCTAATATGATGTCATTGGTGGACCTTAATATACGGCGTTGCATCATACTTTGATTGTCATTGTTGCATGCGGTAGCATCTTCGTTCTCTCTCGGGGGCTTACTCTGGCCTTGTTGTGATCCTTTTACCCCACGAAAGGAATCTTGTAGTGTTTGACTCAATGTTTCTTCCTCTTTAATTCTATCTCGAGTACCAAGCTTTCTACCCATCCCTTCTATTACCTGCTTTTGGAGTTGGGAGCAATGAAGAAATTCAACCAAAGCTAGAAGGAAGGGCTTGAAATCTATGTTACTAGAAACCAGAAAGGGGAAACAAAACGAGAAACGACAACGAGATGAGAAATGGAGTTTGGAGATTTCACATTCAAGAAATGAGGAGAGAGAAAAACAAGACAAATATGAAACATACAACCAAACATTTGTTTCACATTCAAGAAACGAGGAGAGAAAAAGAACAAGAAAAACATGAAACATAAAACCAAGCATTCATCATTAACATTCTCGAATACTTTGGTTCATAGGTAGTTGCTCATTGGCTTTAGTTGCTCACATTGGCCATTTCTTAATACCTATAGTGATCAACAAAGCTTCCATTTCTCACATAAGCCATTCTTGAATACCCATGTTTGATCCTCTGGGTTGGCAAATACAATAGTGAAGAAACACTTGGCACTGAATTCAAGTTTGATTTAGCCTTTGCATTTTCTAGACGAGTACATGATCCCACATACATTGTATATATTCTTGGATGTGACATGAGTGGACCTTAAATTTGGGATCTATTGTATCATTTTCCACACAATTATTGGGTTATTGTTTTCATGGTTGGATAACAAGATGGTGGAGATTGAGTTGATCTCCATTAGATATAGAGCCAAAAATAGAGGGTTGTCTCGAACTATTGCCACTTGCAAAACCATAAATAGTACAACATGTGTTTGAAGACAAAATCTAAAGAGAAAACTTTCAAAAATTTATCTTTAATCCATTATAATAGAAACTAATCTTTATAATAATAAAAATAATATATTTTAAAAGTATAGTTGAACTAGATATTAAATTGCTAGTTTGTGAGAAAAAAATTAACTAAATTATTTAACTACTAATTTATAAAAATATATATAGAATATCTATACACATTACCAATTTATAAAAGAGATTTGATCCCTTTAGGGTGTTGGTATATCCGAAATTAAGATGGATCTAGGCTAGTATATATTATTTACCATAATTATTGTTAAAGTGTATAATGGCTATCTCATATTTGTATTTGCATTGATTAAATGATTATTATATGTAGTCATGTTTTATATTAATTTTTTTAATGCATCATATGACATATATATGGTTTTGTATAGTAAATTTATTTTTATGTTAAATTTTAATACTTAAATTTAGATATTCTTTCTTGATATTAGTTATTTTTTTATTAATTTTCATTTTATTCTGTTGGATCCATTAAAATTTGTTATGTGAGTCAATATTTCCAATTAACAAGTGTGGTTGATCAATATAAATAAGTGAAATAAATTACTAAATGTGATTTTTTTTAATTTTTACGTTAAATATTATATATAAATATCGCTTGTGGTTATAACATACCAAACCATTCATTTTTAGTTGTTAAATATGATTATGTTAAAATAACTTAAAAAAAATGTTATCACCCATGGTTAGAACTTACCAAACCATTCTTTTTTAGTCCCTAGATTTGTTTATGTTAAAATAACTTTTGAAAAAATGTTATGGCCTATTGTTTTGTTATATTCCATGGTTTTGTACTTTATATTCATTTAATTTGCTAGTTCTTGCACATGGTTTTGTTAGATTCTATGGTTATTTAATATTTATTTAATTTATTAGTTTTTTCTCATCAATTTTCTTTCATAAATTAAAACAAGCGAGAGAGACCTTGAAGTCTTGAAAAGAAATGTCATAACATAGGTATTTTATTATAGGCCCCTCTTAATATATTTTTGGTTGTTAGATTTTTATGTCAAGAGACCCTTTCCACTTGGGGAATATGTTATAATATTTGGCATTTTAACTCAGTCAAAATAAAACAAAATCAAATCAAATAAAAAAATTAAAAAACATAAAATTCTCTAGTGCATAATTTTTTCTTGCCCATGGTTTTTTCCCATGGTACTCCTAACCCATGGTTTTTGTCCATGGTATTTTTCTACAATGTAGCCTATTCAAAGGCTAATAACTAAAGCAACCTAGATCCATTTTAATTGTGGATCAAGCGTTGAGAGGATCAAATCTCTTCACTTAAAGAGGTTTGTAGCTAGAGAGAGAGAGAGAGAGAGAGAGAGAGAGAGAGAGATTTGATCTCTCTTGATGCTTGAGAGAGATAGATCTACGTTGGTTATTTATAAATGAAGATGAATATTTTCTTGTAGTAGTAATCCTATTTGTTTTGTATTTATAATTTATTAAATGATGGATTTCTATTTTGTATTTTGATTTTTGAGACTTGTTTATTTTTATAAATTTATAATTATTTCTATCACTATTTTAATGTAATTATGAAACTTTCCATATTTATCATAGTTGAAATTATGTTTGTATTATAGACATATTAATCAATAGCTTGTTGCTCATGAGCTTTATTATTGCAAATTACCTAACATAATCTCTCTTATAACCGGCAAAAAAAGTATTTATGGGATAAAACTATTAATGGGATGGATAATAGATAATTGTTATTTTTTATATATTAAATTAATATCTTTGGTTAATGATATTTAATATTATAGATAGTCTAATAGTTGATAAAAGTTTCTATAGGATGGTTTTATCAAAATCATTTTCCAATCATTTGAGAGGTTATAAACCAGACCAATGGCAAAAAAAAAAATATTGTGTCCCAATGTTTATATAAAATATTTAATTAACAAGAAAAATTAACTAAATTATTTAACCACTAATTTATAAAAATATATATAAAAAACCTTATACATTTAAATTTATAATTTTATATAAAAATACACATTTTAAATATTAGATACAATCACTAAATCGACTTTTAAATAAAAGCAACACAAAAATAAAAAATAAAAAAATTGTAAAAACATAACCATACACTGCTACACATCAATGGCTACAATTAAAAAAATAACATAACTTTAACTAATAAAATCCCTAAAGAGTCAATGTTAAAGATATATTAAGCACTATTGCAAGGTGTTGTCACTAGGGAGAACACCCAACCTATTTGAAACAAACCTGTTCCGTTAGCACCTAAGCTATATATGGTTGACTTCTAACCATAGACTATGAAAATGCCTTCAAAAATTATAACAATGTTTTTTATGATTCATGTTGACATCCAATCGGGAAGAGATCGATATTGCAAATGAACCAGATTAACGTTTTCCATAAAATAGTTTCAAGAAACGAACCGTTTTTTGGAAACCCAATTTCGTGTATTAAAAAACAAAAACTACCGTATAAATCAGTGTTCCGTACCGTTCCATTTTTTATATGGTTTTTTTCTTGTTTTTGTTTTTCGTGTTGCATTGAAATGAGGGAGGGCAAGTTACCCTGAGAAGTCTACGTTGTTGTTTTTTTCGTTGTTTTCCTGGTGTGGTATACTACCAAACTACTTTTTTGTAATTTCTGGTGTGCTATACTACCAAACTACTATAAAAGTTTAGCATATATTTAATATAAATTTCGTTGCCAATATAGTAATTGTGGGGCTAGTTTATTTGAAGCTAAATTATCAAAAAACAAAACCCAAATAACCTAATTTTAGGTGAAAAAGTTGGTAGATTGTTTGAAGCAATTGAAATCAAGGAAGGAATTAAAGGAGAGAAAGGGTACCTGTGCAAGTATTTTCTTGGGCTCTTGAAAGAAGACCAAGGCTTCTAATCCTTCCATCGTGGTCCAAATTTGCCCAGCAAAAGTAGATCCATGTTTTGTGAGCAAGTCATTGAAGAGATCCTCCTCAATCTTATTTCTCAAACGTATCCAAATTCAACCATGAAACAATAAGCCATTGAAGAGATCCTCCTCAATCTTATTTTTCAACCCATCCAAATTCAACCATGCAACAATAACTCCCAGCTAATTACTGCAACATTTCATGTGAAAATATAAAACAAATTTGCAAATCGATTCTAAGAATGGCCATCCATGTAGAAACCCTAAAAATTGATCCAACGACGTGTACCTGTTTCCATATAAATATAAAACAAAATTTCAAATCAATTTTAAGAATGGCCATCGATCTAGAAACCCTAAAAATTGATCTAATGACCTGTACCTATTTCCATATAGCCACAGATCATATTGTACTATGCCCATGGTCTTTCCTTTTTTTTTCAACTACTCAACATTCATTCGAATACACTAGGGTGGGGAAGAAAACTTGTTCTGGTCTTTCATTTTTTTTTCAACTACTCAATGTTCATTCAAATACACTAAGGCGGGGAAGAAAATGCCACATAATGGTCTTTCCTCTTTTTTCAACTACTCAACATTCATTCGAATACACTAAAGGGGGCAAGAAAACACGGCAAAATGGTCTTTCCTTTTTTTTCAACTACTCAAAATTCATTCGAATACACTAAGGCGGGAAAGAAAATGCTGCAGAAATTAAATTTTTAATTTGGATGATCGTTAAATTTTTTAATTATAATTATTAATTTTTGTTTACAAATTTTAAAAACATTATATTTTATGAATATATCAAAATGTATGGAATGTATATTTTCTTATCTTATTGTATACTCATTTCAAAAAAAAATATTTTTTATTTTTCAAATTTACAAAATAATTAACCATGTTGTAAGTTGTAATTTTAAACAAATTTAGATTTGGATTTTATATAATTAAACAAAAAAACTATAAATATTTTTTTATTAATTTTTAATTATCTAATAATAATATTATGGGTTTCCATGTTATTTAAACAAATGAGATTTGGTTTTAAAATTATTAGGTCAAACTTTAATGCTAAAAATTAACTTTTAACAATGCAATCTTTTATAACCAATTTGGATGTAATTCATTGTTATGGCAATAAAAATGAATCTCATGAGTCAATTTGGTTGTAGTTCATTGTGATGGTAGTAAAAATGAATCTCATGAGCCTGGCCCCAGCCACACATTGGTATAGTTCCACTCAAGGAACCATTGATATTTCTCCATGAATCAGTGATATTGTACCAAGAAGCACCATAATGTATGGAATTTCTATTTCCCACAATTGAAAAAGCACCATAAATCCTTCTACATGAGCATTTTGCTTCCGTATTGTTGAACTAAACATGGCAAGACCTTCCTGTGGCAACAAGAATTTCTGAAACCCTCATCCTCCCTATCACAATATATCTTAGAATCCGTCATGTTGGAGTGTAGTATCCTTAGTAAGCATATAGGAATGTAGGGGAACACAACCTCAAAGTCAATGGGAAGCTAAGGGGAAAGGTTTGTGCATCTAAGAGGGATACCTCGATTACATATATGTGGTTTTCTAAGCTTTTGCATTAATCAAATGTATATTTGAGGGGGAATTCAGCCATAAAAAAATGCTTGACTGAATTTGCATACACAAGGGTCGATTCTACAAATTTTGATACTTTGTGTTTACTCACTTTAATGTCATTACATATAACTAATAATTTGCAAGTCCTTGTCTCATTTTATCTCATTTTATTTCAATTATGAAGTGACTAAGCCTTGAACCCTAAATCCTCATGGCTAAGATTTAAAAAGTATGCATTGCCTCATTTCTTCTCATTTTACTTCAGTTAAATGGAGCAAATATGCCTTAACCCCAAACCCACACAACTAAGCTTTACAGACTACAAAATCCTCTCTCTCCCTTGTATTGCACTTGGTTTAGATGTAATTTTCTTAGAAGAGAAACAATGTCTCACTAAATACCTTACATGTTAACTTATCATCTAATCCCATTACATTTTCCAAGCATTGAGGACATTAATAAAATTTCAAAATTCAATTTCACACTCATTTGATGTAATCACCATGTTCCATTAATTTCAGGTAAACTCTACAAACAAATGTAAGTAATTATTTTCATTTTTTTTATTGATTCTAAATTAGCAAGTGAGAAAACTGCAGATGCATCTTTATTTTTAAAGTACAATCATCCAAAAACACTCATCAAAGACTAAAGATATGTTAAAACCTTTATAGAGTGAAAAATAATGTTGGTATCCTCTAGAATAACACTACTTTCAGAAGTTGGGTTTAGATTTTACCACAAATGCAAGAACCAAAGTGAGAAGCTTATTTTAAAGTTTTTATAACATGATATATTATAAAAAAAAATTGAGGAAGCACACAATACACAAAGTTTTGTATCTAGTATCATTCTAGATAGAGAAAAGCACTCGTTATGCTATCTATGACATGAGTAAGAATTGCTACCCACCTACTTTCAAAATCATCATGGACATTTAAATATTAAAAAAGGAATTGATTAGGCTACCTATGACTAAATAAGAGTTATTCCCCACCTTTCCAAACTATCTTGTACATGTAAGCTATCATATTTTATCAACATCCTTTCTATGATGCAACACGTTACAACTTTCCATTATATTTATGCATTATATGAGTTGATGTACTTGTAAGGTGCATAAATTCCAAAATAATTGTCCAAATACCCATGTTTACACTAAATTAATTATTTAAGTAAGAGACACATTTTATTGTAGGAAGCATGCATTAATCAAACACTGATCTACTCATAGTTTACAAACCCAACCAATTTTTCATACACAAACACATTCAAGACTAATCCACAATAACACACAATGCTCAAAACAATATTCTTCATCAAACATCACCAATGCATAAACAATGAGGAGACAAGAGACACATAGAATATGTGATCAACCAAGGCAAAAACCTCTCCAACATGAGAGGAAAACCCAAACGAGATATTCTTCTTATATAGACTTCAATTGATGAATACCAAGACCATGGCCTAGACCCTTGACTCAATGACCTCTCCAAGACCAAGTCACAAGCCTCCTTGATTCAACTTCCTTATTTTTACTTGAGTCAACGATGATCAGGCTTCTTCCTTCAATAACTTGACTATCCTTCAAATTCAAGTTCCATGGATCAGATCTGTAGTTCTTGGCCCTTTTGCATAAACCCTAGAACATGTGGTTGACCAACCTTTTGAACCTTGATCTTCTTCGCTTGGATGGTATGAACTCTTATCATAATTTGCCGTGAAACCTTGCTTATCTTCTTCCTTGATTTGATTTCTTGGACAACAACAAGATCTTCGACCTTTTCTGTAGTAGATGGTTCTTCCTTCCTTCACACATGTGGATCTATTAGCCCTAAAACAGACCCATGAACAACACCAAAATCTTCTCTCTTTGTTTCCTTCTCTTGGTTGGTTATCTTCGTTCTTCTTATTACAAACTTAACCAAATTTACTTGTCCACAAATGGAGGATGAGCTATCCTATATATAGTGTTTTGTCCATCAAAAACACGTGCTAGGAAGCGTTAAGGAGTGCTAAGGGAACACAAGGGAGCAATAGGTGAAAATAATGTATGCAAATGAATGATTAAGATTTTGTGACAGGAAGTGTTACTAAGTTCCAAGTGTGCTAAGGAGGGAGTGATAAGGTATGTTAGGTAGTGTTAAGGCATATTAGAAGCTAGGGAAACATGACAAGATGTGTCAGGTGCTAGGGTGTGCCAATGCATGCCACGGAGTGTTATGGAGTGCCAGGGAAACATAAGGGAGCACTAGTTTCAAATGCATGGAAATGAATGACTAAGAGTGTGTGACAAGGAGTGTCAGTGAGTTCTAGGTGTGCTAAGGAGGGGACGAAAAGGTATGTTAGGTGGTGCCAAGAAATGCTAGAGTGTTAGGGCAACATGCTAGGGTATGCCAATGTGTGTCAAGGTGTGCCAATGCGTGTTAGGGTGTACCAATGCATGTCAGGGAGTGTTAGGGAGTGCGACATAAACGCACAGGAAAACTAGTTCAAAATGCATGGAAATGAATGAATAAGAGTGTATGATAGGGAGTGTCAGTGAATTCCAAGTGTGCTCAAGAGGGAGTGACAAAGTTATATGCTAGGTAGTTCCAAGGAATGCAAGAGTGCCATGACATGTCAAGGAGTGGTGTGATATGATAGGGAGTGCTAAAGCATGCCATGGTATGCAGGGAATGCCAACATGTGCCAAGGGATTATTAGACATGCCAGGTGCTATGCCATGTCAAGATGTAAACTATGTTGCTTAGTTGTTTTATGGCCATGGTTAGACGTGAGCCTTGACTTGGTAACTTCTTAAGTGAGATGAGCTAAGATTGGGCATGAGTAGCATAAGATGAGTTATAGGCCATTCTTAGGTGAACAAGGGCTAGTATAGTTGTAGTAAATATAACTTGGTCAAGATGTTGTAGTCGAGGTAGGACTTGGTTGGTTCCCAAGTCTTAAAACCAATAAGGGTAGTTATGAGGGCATGATAGCTAAGGAGTGCCAGGGCATGCCAAGGAATGAAAAGGCGTGATAAAACATGCCAGACAATGCCAATGCATGTCTAGGAGTGTTGGGGAGTGTGAGGGCATCACAAGGGAGAACTAGGTCAAAGTGCATGGAAACAAACGAATAAGAGTGTCTTCCAGGTGTCCTAAGGATGAAGTGTATTAGGATAATTTCATAATAGGACTTGCAATAGGTAAGCCTACGATTACGATAAGGGGATGGAAAAAGCAATTTTAGAGAAAGGGAGACTTTCGTCTAAGGACAACACTATTTTTTCAATGACTTGGTTGGGTTCCAAAGTCACAAAAAAAGTAAGGCTATCTATGAGGGCATGACAACTAGGGAGTGCCAAGGTGTGCAAGGAATGCCAGTAAGTGATAACACATGCTAGAAATTTCCAAGGCATGCTAGTCATTCCAAGACATACCAAGTGCTAAGGCATGCCAAGAGGAGTCAGGTGCTAGGGTGTGGCACCAACGCATGCTAGGGAATGCCAGGGAAACACAAGGGAGGACTAGTTTCAATTGCATGTAAATGAATGAATAAGTGTGTGTGATAGGGAATGTTAGCAAGTTCTCAGTGTGCTAAGGAGGCATTGACAAGGTATGTTAGGTAGTGTCAGGGAAACACAAGGAAGGACTAGTTTCAATTGCATGGAAATGAATGAATAATAGTGTATGATAGGGAGTGTTAGCAAGTTCTGGGTGTGCTAAGGAGGCATCTATGGACAAATTTTGGGAGGGTTTGGAGAAAATTTTGTGTTTTGGTGCAGACTTGCAATTTTTTAGCAATTTTTTGTTTAGCAACACAGTGAGCTCACGCTTTGCTTCTTCCTCAGGGCTCCAAATGATTTAAAATCAGCATTTTTGGAAAGCTTATGACCCCATCGCAAACCCCATTTGCCCACTTTCCTAGTCTAGGGCTCAAGTTTTGAGAAATTTGCAAAAAAGAGGCCAAAAATCACCTTTCTGCCCCTCTTTCCATTTCATTGTGCACCTGGAGACACCTTGGGAGAATGGCCATATCTCAGCCAAAAATTGGTCATTTTGAGTGAAACAATACTCTAAAGACATCTACACTCTACTATATTTCCAGAAAAGGCTTCTGATTTGAATTTGGACTTCATAAAGGAACTCAAAAATGGCCTCCAACAGCTCGCTGTACACCTAGAAATTTCTGAGATTTTTGAAAACTTTTCATTGTGTAATTTTTTGTAATTCCTAGTTTGACTCTGGTAAAAGTCAAAAGGGTGAATTAGATGAATGTGAGGGGTAAAAGTAAATGTAAATGGTTAGTATTTATAAGTTGTTTTGATGTAAATTTGACCTCATTTATGAGAGACGTTGGAGTGAAACTTAATTGTAGAAATCGTTTTTAACTTCCCTAGACATTAGGGTTTGGTTAGAACACCTCATGGAACAGTTCCTAGAGTCATTGATTCAACCCCTAAGAGTGGGGAGATGATGTTTTGGTCTTTATGTATCAGTTTCCTAGTGATAGAATGGGTTGGATTTTAGAGGAGAGAACTATTGTAGGTTGTACTTGGATATTTTCTGGAAATCAAAGGGCACAATTTGCAACTGTTATCTAGGAATTCATGTGCAGTAAGTTTGTGATGTTATTTTTTCTCTATTATAGCTTATATGAAAGATATTAATCTTCTCTTTCCATTCATCAATTATTCAATGGTTTTCTTTACATTTTATAAACAAAATTCTTTTCATAAAGCTCTGTTTTGATGGAAAAATCATTATGTGTTACTTTATTTCTTGCTTAATGAATTCATGTTTCACGCTCATTAATACCTTTCGCTTCTTCTAAACAATACACTACACCAAAAAACCCTAAGATCCATCACAAAAGTAATGCTACCTTTTTCCTTTTTGTATTTTTTGTTGTAACCCTTTGATCCTCTGACCTAGTTACCTGGTTTCTCTCCCTTATCCAGTAACAAAACTCTAAATTTTCCAAAACCCACTTGAACCTAACTATCTAGCCTAAAATCCTTTACATTCCAATCATCTCTTTGTTGTGATTACATAGAGAGAGCACTCTCTAGTTTGGTAGGGTTAGCTACCAAACTAAAACCTTGGTCTATGATTACCTCTGTCGATCTCCTCATCAGCTTGGGACATTGTGGAGGATAAAAGAGGGCCAAGAATGCTAATACTTGCCAAGTGCCAACACGTGCCAAGTGCCAATGTGCATCAGGGAGTGTGATGCATGCTATTAAGTGGAAGAGCATATCGAAGAGTGCTAAGGTGTGCTAGAGAGTGCCAATGCATGCTGAGGAGTGTTAGGGAGCAATAGGACAACGCAAGGGAGAACTAAGTCAAAATACATGGAAGTGAATGAATATAAGGGTGCGTCGGGGAGTGTTAATGAGTGCTAGCTGTCATGCCAAGGACGGTGTGACAAGGTGTTGAAAATAGCAACAAGAAATGCTAAAAATAGAAGTGCTAAAAATAGCACTGCTATAAATAGAATTTCGGGATACATTCCAATTTTAGTTAGTCCCTGAACTAAAATTGAGAATTAAAATTCGAATTTGATTTTAGAAACTGTTTGTAAAATAATAATTAATTCATCTTCAATTAATTAGTTGTAGAAAATCAAACATGAAGTCTATGTGAATACATGCAACGGTTTCCCCCTTGATTGAGGAAGTTATCCCTTGATTAAGGAGATCAGGATGAGTTGTACTTTGAGTTGTAATTAGTTAGCTTAGTTAACTGAGTTAAGTCCAGTTAGATTAGTTCCAACAGTTTGTTGAACTGATTGTGAGTTCAGTTAGTTAATGCATGCATGCATGTAACTACTGCAGTTCAGGTAACTGAATATTCTCTCATAAATAACTCATGCATGTCAGTTCAGTCAGAGACCCAGTTAAGATCAGATGATGGGAAAATTTACTATCATTTGCAAGAATATTCCATTGAGGACATCTCTTGCATGCAGAAGGAATTCATTCCTTGGAGATTGCGCAGTTACTTCTGAGTTTGGTGAGTTGTGTGAGAGGTCAATTCACACAGGTGGTAGCCAGAGGACCTAGGAAAAACTATGCAAGGAAATAGGAGGCTTGGAGGACTAGGGGAAGGCATATGTTGTGTCTATTCAGTTTATGAGCAACATTGAGGGATTGTATTGAGAGATGGATAGCTTGTGAGCTAAAGCTTTATGTAATCCGAAGATATTTCCACTTATATGATAATACAGAGATCAGGGTTTTTAGCTGAGGCTTTCCCCATAGTATTCTTTTGTGTTCATGTGTGATTTATTTCTCATTCTCTGTTATATGTGTTATATTTTATCTTTCTCAAATTCGATTAAGCTTCCGCAAGTTTGTTTGTAGAAGTAGATCAAGTATTTTGCTTTAGTATATTACATTATCAGGTAATCTACAGTGGGAAATGCTACATGGTATCAGAGCAAAGGTGATCAAAGCGAAGAAAAATATACAAAGAAGGGAGAAGTTCAAAGTTTGAAGTTCCTGATTATAGAATTCGAATTCTTACCACATCTCAAATTTCACCAATGGCATTCAACGGTTTGAGACTCAAGTATGCCCTTGATGGCAACTCGAATTATATAGCCTAGAAGGATCACATGGAAGCGGTATTAGAGGAAAACCGTTTGAAAGACTTCATTGATCAAGAAGTCCCCAAGCCAGCAGCTGCTAATGCCCAAGAATTGGTGGAATGGAGGAAATGTGTGGCTAGAGCAAGGAGAATCCTTCTGAAGGGAGTTCGAGACCACATAGTCTCTAGTCTCCATGGGAAGGAGACACTGTTTTCAATGTGGAAAACATTGAAGGATCTATATCAGAACAGCAACGATCAGAGGAAGCTGGCGCTAAAAGACAAGCTTCGGAAAATCAAGTGTGAAAAGGGCGACACAATCTCTACATATCTGAACAAGCTCACCACCTGCAGGGATGAGCTTGGAATTGTATGGATCATGACAGCCGATGATGACATGGTGATTCTTGCTCTCCCCAGTCTTCCTAAGAGCTGGCATAGCTACCAAGACTCGGTAAATGGAAGACAGAAATTACCAGATTGGGAACAACTTTGGTCAGATCTTATGCAGGAGGAGATAAGGAGAAGCACCAAGGATGGATCTTCATCAAAACAAGATGATGAATAAAATCTAGCCTTAGTGAGTAAGGTGAGGAAATGGAAAGGGAAGGCGTCCCATTCGTGATCAGGTGCTCATGTCCTAAGTGTCGTAAAATGCTAAAAATTTAAAGTGCTTAGAACTGGTTCAAACTTGAATGACTAGAAAGTGCTCATCTTCCTGATTCCGGCACCGCAAACGGTTCGAAAAACGGTCGCCGTATGAGGAAGTTATGGCAAAAAGAAGAATTTGTCCATAACATTAGAAATTTTAATTTTTCAAAAAAAAAATTAAAAAGGAATATTCCTCCTGGCACGAAATCCGAGGCAACCACCAAACATTAAATGTAACTACAGTTAAGTTGGCGAAATTTTGGCAGGAGCGCCAAATTTGGCGGACCCGCCATAATTGGCGGAGCTATCTGGAGTTAACTAAAGTTAGCTGGAGTTTTTCTAGGGAAAAACTGGAGAAACTTTAAATGGCCATAACTTTGGCTAGGAAAGTCGGTTTTGGACGAATTTTTTTTTATTTTGGGTATTTTCGACCTTATGAAGCCATTGGTATAGGTCTTACAGCAATCTGAGGTCATTTTCAGGTGTTTTTTCTTCGTGGAAGTTCTAGGAGCCACTAGGGCCAAACCAGTTTGGGAGCTGCATTGGGAATTGTGCAGCCAGTGAATGTGGAACGAAGGTCATTTCTGAAGGTTTTCAGCATTCTCAATACATTTCTACAGCTCGTTTTGCCTTCTGAGACATTCTTCTCACTTTTTATCTTCAGGGAAGCTTTCAGGGCCACTAGGGCCATTTCAGGGATTGCGCTGTTTGGGGGCTCTGTTCATCCGTTTTTGGTGATTCAAAAGCCTATGTCTGTTATTTTAGACCTTCTGAGTCTAATGGAAGAGGTTTCAGAACCAATTGAGGTCATATTCACCTTGAAATTCTCCATGCAAGTTTAAAGGGCCATCAGGGCCAATTGGGGAAAGTACTGTATAAGGTACAAAATTCACTGTTTAGTGTTTGGGAAAGAGCATGTTTGGCTAATTCCTATCTTCTGATTCTGTATTTATAGTCAGATCTGTCCTTTGAGACACCCATATTCTTGTATTAGCCTTTGTAGCAATTTTAATACAAGAGGACAAGCCTAGTTGGAGAGGTTTGGTCCAACAGATGTAGCCCAGAGGGGGGGTGAACTGCTTTATCATTTTGATGTCTTTATTTGCTGAAGATGATATGCTAAACAAAACTGATATAAAGTATTAAACAACAAATAAATATAACTTTCATACACACATAATCACTTATTCAGCTACAGAAAGTTACTTGTCTTATTCCGCAAGACCTTAACCTTCAAGTATGTGTATGTCAAAGACTTCTAAGTGTTTACTTTGTTATTTCTTTAGGCAGAGCCTGTAGAGGGCCAGGTAGCCTCTGGAACGCATCCTCTTTTTAGAGGTGACATGTCTGGTGAATGCCCCTACAGTCTATCTCTGTATAAGAAATAAGAAGTTTATACATTTTTAGAGGTCATTTGGAGTGTCTAGCTCACAGTTGAAATTATTGGAAATGGATGCCTTGCACCCTTAAACAAGTACATTCCATTTTCAGATCAGATGGTATCAGAGAACTAGGTTGCTTGACTGACATCACTAGCTTGATTTTGTAGCTTGAAAGGTGTCTTAAGCAGTGTTGGAGATTGACTGCTTTATTATTCCGCAAAGTACTTGTTGTTTGAGTTGCTGAAGCTCTTTTGTTCATTTTTACAATGACAACTTCCATAAGTGAGTTCTCAAAATCGTCCTCCTTCACAAGATTCTTTGATGAAGGCTTGAAGAAAGAATTTGTCATCATGATGAATATGGTGAGAGAAATGTATGAGGATGAAAGAAAGAGCTCTAGAATTCAAGAGTAGTTGAATTCCATGAGGGAAGAGAATCAGTTGAATTCCATGAGGGAAGAGAATCAGTTGCTTTCTAACCAATTGCAGGAAATGGAAGCCCAACTTCATATTGCAAACATGAAGCTGGAAAGGATGCATGAGTTGGAGACACAACTCCTTGTTGCCAAAGAAGCCTTAGCCAAGTATCAGCTGGAAGAAGAGGTAAACAATTCTAGTTTGTCTTCAAATTCTGATAAGAATGTTTATGTTGGTTCTTTTGAGAAACATACCAGAGGCATAGGGTCCAAGTTGATGTCCAAAATGGGATATGAAGGAAAAGGATTGGGCAAACATGCACAGGGTATAGTTGAGCCAATAATGGTTGAGGTAAGGCCTAAGAATTTGGGTCTTGGCTATGGACAATCTTGTGGAGAAAGTTCCAAAGCAGCCATGAAGGCAATTGAAATAGTTCCTAGAAGGAGTTTCATTTCAGGTTCTTTATCTCAAGGTTGTAAAGGTTGTATCCTTGAGAAATGCAAAAGTTTGAAACAAACCTTGCAGGAAGAAGGTGTGCATAAGCATGCACTTGAACAAGGAAGTGGTGAAAGCTCTAAAGCCATTGCAAGGATTCATGGTGTTCCAAAAGGAGCTTCTTCTTCGTTTGATTCACCTCCTCATGAAGGTAATGAAGGTGAAAGGGAAAGGTATAAATCTGATTTCAATCATATTTCCTTTGATCATGTAAAGCATGGAAAATTTCCACATAAGCATTGGAAAAGAATTGCATGTTCTTTTTGTGGTTTGTTTAACCATAGTGTTTCTAGATGTTGGAAAAGAATGGCAACATACAGGAAACTTTTGAAGGAAAGGAGGCAAGAAGCCAAAGTTCCATTGAACAATGCAAATCATGCTATCAAGAAGATGAACCTGTGTTGCACTTATTGCCATAAGCAAGGACATTCTGTTGAAAGGTGTTGGACTCTGAAGCCAACAATGCTTCCACGAAAATTGAAGAAATGGGAGAAAGAGTATGGCAAGAATGGGAAGGAAGTTTCCATCATTGATATGTGTCAGGATGATACGCATGTTAATATTGATGTGCAGTTAAAGGAAGCGCCTTTGAAATGGATTGGTAAGAAATGGTTAGAATTCTTATCCAATTAAAGTGGCATGTCTTTTGATTGAATGCATTTCTTTGTTAAGGGAATGCAAGTTGCAGGAAGGAAAAGCTGAGTATGAGACTCACTCTATTGCAGCGGAAGTTATATTCATTTCAGCTTTGAAAGTACATGTACATGTGATTGAGGATCTTGTACTTATGATTGTACTTAAGAGAAAGTTGAAGGATAAACTGCATGCATGAGAATGATATGCATGAGCACATGGATCATGATGATTTCCTTGTATTTTAAACATGTATGTGTGATTAACTTGAAGGGTTGATTACTTTGTTTTTAACCAGGCATGTAATGTAATATTGACTTGGAAAAAGTTAATTTGATCTCCAAGATTGTAAAGAGGAGAAAGGATGAAGTGTTTCATCTTTATAAGAGCCTTCTCATTTGGGAGGCAGCTCTTCTTCTGGAGCGGAGGTGCCATGGATGGGCATCGTGACAGCTGGCAAGCCCACATGTTCAGGAGAATATTTCAGCTCATATATCAGAAAGTTTCATTGCTGGTTTCTGCAAACTTTCAGTTTGTCTGGCGAACAAGCTTGGTCGGGATTCGACGAATACTTGGTTTATGCAGCAACATTCGCCATGATGACAGTTGATAAGGCAGGACATTTTGGCATCAGTATGCTCTTTTGGCTGAATGGAAGAGGATATTTCTGTTCCTCAAGTGTTGTACAGTTCAGTTCAGAGATTCAGTGAGCTTTTGGGGACCAAAAGCCTTCTCATTTGGGAGGTGTGATCAGGTGCTCATGTCCTAAGTGTCGTAAAATGCTCAAAATTTAAAGTTCTTAGAACTGGTTCAAAGTTGAATGACTGGAAATTTCTCGTCTTTCTGATTCTGGCGCCGCAAACGGTTTGAATAACGATCGCCATATGAGGAAGTTATGGCAAAAAGAATAATTTGTCCATAACATTAGAAATTTTAATTTTTCAAAAAAATAAATTAAAAAAGGAATATTCCGCCTGGCATGAAATCCGAGGCAACCACCAAACATTAAATGTAACTGCAGTTAAGTTGGCGGAATTTTGGCAGGAGCGCCAAATTTGGTGGACCCGCGATAATTGGCGGAGCTATCTGGAGTTAACTAAAGTTAGCTGGAGTTTTTCTAAGGAAAAACTGGAGAAACTTTAAATGGCCATAACTTTGGCTAGGAAAGTCCGTTTTGGACGAATGTTTTTTTGATTTTGGGTATTTTTGACCTTTTGAAGCCATTGGTGCAGGTCTTACAGCCATATGAGTTCATTTGCAGGTGTTTTTGCTTCGTGGAAGTTCCAGGAGCCACTAGGGCCAAACCAGTTTGGGAGCTGCATTGGGAATTGTGCAGCCAGTGAATGTGGAACGAAGGTCATTTCTAAAGGTTTTCAGCATTCTGAATCCATTTCTATAGCTCGTTTTTCCTTCTGAGACATTCTTCTCACTATTTAGCTTCAGGGAAGCTTTCAGGGCCACCAGGGCCATTTCAGGGATTGAGCTGTTTGGGGGCTCTGTTCATCCGTTTTTGGTGATTCAAAAGCCTATGTCTGCTATTTTCGACCTTCTGAGTCTAATGGAAGAGGTTTTAGAACCAATTGAGGTCATATTCACCTTGAAATTCTCCATGCAAGTTTAAAGGGCCATCAGGGCCAATTGGGGAAAGTATTGTATAAGGTACAAAATTCACTGTTTAGTGTTTGGGAAAGAGCATGTTTGGCTAATTCCTATCTTCTGATTCTGTATTTACAGTCAGATCTGTCCTTTGAGACACCCATATTCTTGTATTAGCCTTTGTAGCAATTTTAATACAAGAGGACAAGCCTAGTTGGAGAGGTTTGGTCCAGCAGATGTAGCCCAGAGGGGGGGTGAACTGCTTTATCATTTTGATGTCTTTATTTTCTGAAGATGATATGCTAAACAAAATTGATATAAAGTATTAAACAGCAAATAAATATAACTTGCATACACACATAATCACTTATTCAGCTACAGAAAGTTACTTGTCTTATTCCGCAAGACCTTAACCTTCAAGTATGTGTATGTCAAAGACTTCTAAGTGTTTACTTTGTTATTTCTTTAGGCAGAGCCTGTAGAGGGCCAGGTAGCCTCTGGAACTCATCCTCTTTTTAGAGGTGACATGTCCGGTGAATGCCCCTACAGTCTATCTCTGTATAAGAAATAAGAAGTTTATACATTTTTAGAGGTCATTTGGAGTGTCTAGCTCACAGTTGAAATTATTGGAAATGGATACCTTGCACCCTTAAACAAGTACATTCCATTTTCAGATCAATTCGAAATCTAGTTCTTCCCATGGTGGGAAGAAGATTGACAAATCAAAAGTGAGATGCTTTCATTCTCATGAGGTGGGCCATTACGCTACGAATTGTCCACAGAAGAAATCCAAGAAGGGATTCTCGAAGGGATCAGATGGTGAGGCACTGGCCTCACAATTCGAATTGGATTTCACCCTCATCGCATGTATGGTTTCATCGATGGTGGGGTGTGTTTGGTACCTGGACAGTGGAGCTTCATTCCACATGACCAACGATAAGAATCTTTTCAGTACCTTGGAGGAGAAGGACATCTAGATGCCGATCAAGATGGGCGATGAAGGAAAGTACCGTGTTTCAAGTGAAGGTACAGTTGTGTTTTAAAGGGAGCATGGAGCTCCTCTAACCCTGACTGATGTAAAGTATGTGTCGAGTTTGAAGAAGAATCTTGTGTCCGTCGCTATGCTAGAAGATAAAGGCTATGATGTACTCTTTAGTAAAGGAAAGTCATTCCTGAGGCATATGGGCACTAGACAGACCAAGAGGATTAGGATTCGAGTAAATAATCTCTACAAGTTGGAGGTAGATGACTGTGTTGCATTGAGTTCCAAAGAAGAGTTGGTGCAGAGCCAAGATGTTGGCGATCTATGGCATAGAAGATTGGGCCACTTGCACCATGGGGCCTTGAAGATCATGCAATAGATTTCTACCGGACTACCCAAGTGAAAATTGGAGCAAATGGATACATGCAAAGGTTGTACCTTGGGTAAGTATGCGAAATATTCCTTTCAGGATCAAGACATTAGAGATGGAGAAATCCTAGAGCGAGTTCATACAGATGTGTGTGGACAATTCTCTATAGCCTCCACCGCTAAACAAAGATACTATGTTATTTTTATTGATGATTTTTCTCGTAGATGTTGGATCTAATTTATGCAAAATAAGGATCAAACCTTCTCAAGGTTTTGTGAGTTTAAAGCCTTGGCAGAGAAAGAATCTGGAAAGAAAATAAGGGCCTTGCGTAGCGACAATGGTGGAGATTATGTCTCCCAATAGTTTAAGGACCTCTATGCAGCAGAAGGAATTAAACGAGAGTTGACGGCACCCCATACCCCACAACAGAATGGGGTGGCCAAATGGAAGAACAGATCGATTGTGGGAGCAGCTCGAGTGATGTTGCGTGACCAAAGCCTACCACTTCATTTATGGGTTGAGTCATTCAATACAGCAGTATACTTGCAGAATAGAAGCCCGCATCGTATACTAGGAATGAAGACACCAATGGAGGCCTTTTTCAAGAAGAAACAAGATGTGAGTCACTTTAGGATCTTTGGATCATCAGTTTATTTCCATGTGACCAAAGATGCCCAGAAGAAGCTAGATCCAACAGCTGAGTTGGGGATACTTGTGGGGTACACTGATACACCCCACAACTATCGGGTGTTCTTGCCTACCAGTCAGAGGACAGTGGTACGCAGAGATTTGAAGTTCGATGATCAGAAATCCATGCGAGTATCACTTGAGAGGGAGCTCAAGTTGCATGCAAAGGAGGAAATTTTAGTTCCTAAGGAGGAGGAGCCTCAGACTGATGCGGAGCAGCCACATGTAGAGGATCCGGGAGTGGAGACATCCTCTCATGATGATTCTTCCAGAGATGGGCAGAAATGCTCAAGGGAAGCTGATAGGTTGATGATGGATGTGCGAGAGAATGTGGGACAGCCATCTTCTCAGCGTAGATAGAGGAGGTCACCTGAGTAGTACACTAGTTACATGGCCCTGGTTGTGGAGTGTGTAGAGACCGAACCTTCTTCCTTTGAGGAAGCAGTGCAACAGCCAGTCTGGGTTGATGCTATGGTGGAGGAGTGCAACTCCATCATTCAGAACAGTGTTTGGGATGCTGTCCCAAGACCAAAGGATGAGTCAGTAGTAAGTTCCCGATGGCTTTACAAAGTAAAGCAAGAAGCTGATGGCAGTGTTGAGAAACATAAGGCAAGGTTTGTTGCTCGTGGTTTCTCACAGGTCGAGGGGATTGACTACGATGAGACTTTTTCTCTTGTAGCATGGTACTCATATATTAGATCGATGTTGGCACTATCAGCTTAGATGGGTTGGAAGATCCATCAGATGGATGTGAAGGCTGCGTTCCTCAATGGGAAGATTGAGGAAGAGGTGTACATTGAGCAGCCAGAAGGTTTTGAGACCTTCGATCGTCAGTCACATGTGTGCCGACTCAAGAGGGCTTTGTATGGGCTGAAGCAAGCACCTTGTGCTTGGTACACTAGGATCGACAGCTATTTCACTGGGTTGGGCTTCACCAAGAGTGAAGTAGATGCGAACCTTTACCACATCATGATAGAAGGTAAGCTGTTGAGTTACCAAATGGGTATGTATTTACTCCTAATTCCATCACCTTTTTCCTCTTTTCTTATCTCTTTCATATCTTAATACGCTAACATATTGATGGATTATGATAAGAAATGGATGAATTACTCGCAGTTAAGATTTAGCTATCATAACTAACTTTTACTCCTCTTTATGAAGAAAAATGATGAAAGGAATAGTTGTTGTTCCCTAACGATGGAACAGCATAAACCAACAAACGAAGAATGGAATGCGTCGGTTGCGCACAGGTCGGAGGATGAATTAGGAGGATCAACCCAAAATAGGAAGGGTGTCTGAAGATAGCATTAAGTTGCCGATCCCTCAGGATCGGGAGATCCTGAGGGATCACATTTATCTTTTACCTCTGTCTGACTATAAAAGCAAACGATTGTAGTAAGAAAGGGGATCTATCTCTGTTATTTCAAATTATAATTTTAATTTACAGACTCGTGCTGTTAGAGAGCACGACCATATTGTAATGCTACTGAAGTTCAATGATTAATATATAATTGAGTTGTTGTTCATTCGTATTCTCTGAAGTAGCTCAGCAGTGCTCGTTGGTGGCTAAGGGCCCGGCCTCTGGTGGATTAAATTTCTTCCTTGTGTTATATATTTCTGATTCTTGCAAGTTTGATTGGTTTGATAATTTTCCCATTTTCTATGAGTTTATCCTATTCGCTATTTACCACTTTCCTATATTGAGGTAGTGCATTTTCTTTACGTGTTTTATAGCACTATCATTTTATTCGATTTATGCTTATTCCATATTAAATTATTTAGATAGTGAATCACATTGATTTAATCAGCTGTAAGAGTTTGGTTATCGCTATTGAACTCTCAGATTGACATCATTTCCATTTGGATTGCTTCGTAAAGATTGAGTATGATTTAGATTGAATCAGCTAAGAAGAGATGAGTTATTGCTACTATGCTCTCGGCTGATGCTCTTGTTAATTGAATTTCTTGTGTGAGATTTGATTACGATTTCAGCAGAGGATTGAGTCTTGAAGCTTAGATGTCATATTTCCTTTAATGATTGCAATTTGAGTTTTGTAAATGCATCTGTTTACTCTTGTATCAAAGGTTTATACTTCATTTTAAGAAACATTACTCTCTAGATTTATAGCATGCACATATTGTGTACACTCTTGGAATAAAAGGACTTTCCCGGGTTGATGTTTAATGTGGGGTAATTAGGAGTTTTAAAAGACACCTGTTTATCAGCCAACATTTTGGCGCCGTTTCCGAGGAGAGTGTCGCCATTTTACAAAGAGTGATGTATATCTGATAATTGCTGTTGGGAAAGAATTGGGTATTGAAAACGGAAGGTAAGAACCTACGTAACGAGCAAGTAAATTGTTTTCTCCTCCACCCACTTTTCAGCACAATTACATAAAAGTGAAGTAGGTGTTTGATGTTTGTCTGCTGAGAGAGAACCGAGTATTAAAAAGGGAAGGTAAGAACCTACATACAGATCAAGTAAAATGCCTGCTCCCCCACCCACTTTCCAGCAGAATTTTTAGGAAGTTAAGGTAGAAATAAACATTTGAATTCTTGCATGAATGACTAAGAAGAAAAGACCAGAAAACAATACAATTCCACATCCCAAACCTAAAAAATATAAGGGACCGGTGACCCTTGGACGATCAACTTTTATTGAAGACACCTTAAGAAAAGTTGAATCTCAGCCATCAATAGGTCCTCGAACCGTTGCTTCCAGACAGCCTACTATCTCCCTTCGGGCCATAGGCTCACCATCTGTAGCCTATGCTGAGGTCCACAGTAAAACTAAAGGGACTGAGTAGAGTTTTCAAGACATTGAAAATTCGCGACCAATTCCCTCACAGGAAGGGAATTCTTGTAACATTCGTGAAGGAGGAGGAGAAACAGGGGAAACATAGGAACCAAGATTCCCTCAGGTACTAATTGAGCAGAGGACACCTGGTGTCCCAAATCAAGGGAGTGCTGTTAGGATCATTCCCACCTCTTCTAGACATCCCAGAGATAACTCTCTAGCTCCAGAAATCCTGGAAGGGTACTGGCATATCTTTGATCAAATGGCCAATAATCCACAAGCACCCCAGGCCTCTACATTACAATATCCTATTGTTGACATAGCTGTCAACGCCCCCATGAAAGCTATCCCTCTACAAAATATTCCCACCTTTCATGGACTCACTTCAAAAGATTTGGATGTGTTCCTGTTGGAATTTCGCGTCCTATGTCAGGGTTATGATTACACCACCGATCCCCAAAAATTGAAGTTGTTTCCCTCCACTTTAAAGGGAGCAGCCCTGCGTTGGTTTATGGGACTGGATGGGGGCACCATAAATGATTAGGACCAGATGAAAACTACTTTCCTTAAAAAATATCAGGATTATTGCAGATCGAGAGAACTAAAAGATGAGATATTCCAAATGGTAGCAAGACCTAGTGAAACCTTGGAAGAGTATGTGGAGCGTTTCCAATATAACCTCCAAAGGTCTCCCTATGCAAATCTGCCTCTTCTTGATAATGTGCTAAAAACCATGTTGATTAAGGGCATGAAAGACCAGTGGATAGAGACATTAAATATTATGGGTAAAGGTGATATCTATCAAGAAGAATATGCTAACATTATTGATTTGTGTATTAGGTGCTCAAGGGGTAGTACAAGACTAAAACCAGCTGAATGCGATATGATCACCAGGGACAACAAAATCTCTGGTAGAAGCATTACTTGTACTAAAATCAGCAACCTGCTGGAGGATTTCAAAATAGATATCCTGGGAACCTTGACAACACAGTTAGACATTATGCAAGCCAAGCAGAAGTAGGCCGAAGTAGAACAGAATGTGATTATTTTTTGCCCTCGATGCAGGAGGAAACATATTCATAAAGAATGTCCACTGGATATGGTATAGACCTATGCCATATTCACTAAAGAACATGCCATAGAAAATTTCCCATCGCTCTCAGGATTAAAAGTGGTCTTCAAAGAGGTAAAGGAAGAAACAGAACCAGTCTACCTGTTAAATTAGTGCCGCCAATGGCAAGCACGACAAACAGGTATGCCTACCGACCCATCTTCATTCTTTCATCCCTTACAATATAATTCTCAACAATACACATGAGCTACATGGCAGAACCAACCACCTTTTCCTAATTGGTCACCACAAGCATTTTCTATGCCACCTTGGTCCAATCAAATCCAAACAATATTTGGCCAAATTCCTCTTACTTTCCACCATTCTGGCAAAACAATCCATATCCATCTCAATGGCCCCCCTCCACTTCAAAAAACCAAAACTAGCAGTTAGGCTGGAAAAGACCTACAAACTAGCCAGTAGGAACAATCCCCCTGCCTCAAACTATGCTACCAGCACCTTACACATTGCAGCAGAATCCTCAACCCAATCTACGACCACAGCTCCCAGCCCAGCCCAACCCGAATCCCAATAATAGACCAGTCCAGTCGGTACAAATTATTGCAGGGTTAGATCCGGAAACTGAATTGAGAGAGTGTAATGAACTCAAATTGAGGTCTGGACGAATAATTGAATTAGAGGAGGATAAAAATATACAAATAGAAGAACCACTACCTGTAGAACAAACACCTCAAAAGGATAATACAATTAAACCTAAAAGCCACGAACAAACTATTACCTCTTCTCCACCATTCCTAGAATGATTGATTATACCTCGCCCAATCGAATATCCCGATTTCGAACACCTGGGAGAATTAAAAAATATTTGTGTAAAATAACCCCTCCTCCAGGCTATTCAGGACATTCCAATCTATGCAAAAACCATTAAGGAATTGTGTACCAAAAAGCCTACGAGGAAAATAAAGCAACACCAACTGTCCATGTAGTCGGAACTTTGTCTTGGCAGAGAAACAACGATGAAATATGAGAACCCAGGAAACCCTATAGTCACAGTACAAATAAATGGATGTTCCTTTCCCAATGCATTAGTCGATCTAGGGGTAGCCATTAATATTCACACAACAACAACCTGTCAGAGACTTGGCATCACAACCTTATATCCAACTACGACCTTGTTGGAACTTGCTAACCGATCAGTTGTCAAACCAGAAGGGACATTACAGGATGTAATGGTGTTTGTAGATTCTTGGGAATACCCAGCAGATTTCTTGATTATTAATCCTAGAAACTAGCTAGATGGACATCCTCCAATACTAGGAAGACCTTGGCTAGCGACCGCAGATGCTTATATAAGCTTTCAAACAGGCAGTATGACTATAGCAAGAGGAAGTAATGTGAAAAACCTAGATTTATATCTTCCAACTCAGCCAAGCCTAACTAGAATAAAAACTAGGAAACAACCTATAACATATTTAACTGAAAATATTCGATCACCACTAACCATAGTAGATGCTCTTGAATTTAAGAATCAAACAGAAGATGACATTATTAACACTTACATTAACCACCCAGCTGTCATATCTAATCTAAAATGTCACATGATTGAAGCAGCCCTGGATAACGAAATTGAAGAAGATCCCTTAAAAGATATCAATGACCAAACAATACCAACAACAATTGTTTATAACAACAAACCCATTGAAATTGAGCCAGGGAAAGTCATAAACATTAACAAAAACTTGACTGATGACCAGTAGCAGAGGCTTATCCAACTGCTTAGAAAATATAAAGATGCTTTCGCTTGGGATTACCCAGATATGAAAGGTATTGACCCCCAATTATGTATGCACCACATCTATACTGAGAAAGATGCGAGACCCATTCGACAACCTCAACAAATATTAAACCCTCACCTAAAGGATGTTATTAAAGACGAACTATAGAAACTGTTAGATGTAAATTTCATCTATCCTATATCTGATAGCAAATGGATTTCTCCATTAGTTGTGGTTCACAAGAAGAATGGGAAGTGGCATATATGTGTCGATTACATAGAGCTTAATAAAGCAATGAAAAAAGATCATTTTCCCCTCCTGTTCATCGACCAGTTTCTAGACACATTGACAACTAAAAAAATCTTCTCTTTCCTAGACAGCTTCAGTGGCTACAACCAAATCCAAATCGCCCCTGAAGACCAAGATAAGACTACCTTCACCTGCCCCTGGGAGACGTTTTCTTATAGGGTATTACCTTTTGGACCGTGCAATGCACCTGCCACATTCTAGAGAGCCATACTCAGCATCTTTGCAGACTTAATAAACAAGGGACTCGAGGTGTACATGGATGATTTTACACCCTATGGAGATGACTTTGAGTCGGCATTACAGACACTGGAGAAAGTCCTGGAAAGATGCATTGCTACTAGGCTTTGCTTAAGCCATGAGAAATGCCACATGATGATGACTGAAGGCTTGATCCTGGGTCATTACATCTCAGCAGCTAGAATTCAGGTAGATCCAACAAAACATCAAATAATCCTCTGAATACCTATCCCTTGCACTCAAACTGAGGTACGTAGTTTTTTGGGATTTTCTGGATATTATCAAAGATTTATAAAGAATTTCTCCTAAATTTCTACACCATTATATGCTTTGACAGGAAATATCAATTTTATATGGACTGACAAATGTGAAATTGCCTTTGAAGAATTAAAATGGCTAGTATCAATAGCCCCAGTATTACGGGGCCCGAATTGGTATTTACCATTCCATATTTCATCCGATGCATCAGATACGGCCATTGGAGTAGTTCTCCATGAAGAGGAAGATAAGAAACCTTATGCGCTATACTACATCAGCAAAAATTTAACTCCTACTGAGTTGAATTACATCATGACTGAGTGTCACATGGAATAAGTCGATCTTGCAGACAAGATAGACCTTCCTAGAATCTAAAGAAGACCTAATGGCAAGCAAACCAACCAGACACTATCTTTCTCTAAATATGCTTTGATTAACAATAGAAAACAAGTGTTTTTAGGGCCTACCTTAGGTCCAACGCAAGCTTGTGGATGCCCTCGCTCCTTCGATTCAAATGAGCTCCTTTGTCGCGAATCTACAAACACAAACAAGGCAAACAAATTAAATAGCACCTGAAATGCCAATTGCATAAAACATATTTAACATGAAAGTCAAGGAGTCCATGAAACAAATAACATGAGATACTTGTTGAGAAAAATGATTTTGATTGTATTAATTCAAAAGAAGAAGAACTTTACAACCTTTGCCTTGACGCTGTACAAGCTCCTCCCAGGGTCTAGCAAGAAGTCTCCTCTACTTTGAAAAGTTTCACTCACTCCCCAATGAAGCCAAAAAGGTATGTGATCTCTCCTCTTAAGCTCAACTAGAAAGTCTTGATTTCACCAGCATTTACCCTTAAAAATATTCAGCTTCTAATCTCCTCAGTAACCAGCCCAATGCCTGTATTTATAGTGCAATGGAGGGAGGTTACTAGGTCCTCCTTCAAAGGGATAAAGCCCTCCTTCAAAGGGATAGCTCCTCTCATCAAGGGATTAGCTCCTTCTCTTTTGGGATGCATGAACCACCTCAGAGCGAACAATCCACGTCAAAATTCCTTCTAGAAACATCTAGAATTAACCCAAAGTGAGTTTTTAAAGATAAAACTTGCGCCTTTTGACTTTTACAGGGGTCCGCACCTACACCGTTAGGGACAGAGTGGGCAGGTCCGCAGTTTTTGTACACAGAAGGTGCGGGACCGCAGGTGACAGTGAGAGAAAGTGCGGAACCAGAGTTACATTGATTTTTAATGTTTTTCTCTCATTTTCAAAGCTTGGTTTGAAGAGCTTAGGTCTGAGACTTGCTTAGGAGGACAGTACAAGTGATGATAGACCCATATTGACTGCAAATAATCATGGTGACGATATTTTTGTGTAACAGATTGCCCCCTAAAGTGCGAAGTCTGTAGTAGATGAGGATTTCTTATCATTTAGGAAGAGTGAAGTACTTTATCATTTCAAGGATCATCTTGTGGAGAGCCTGGTTGGAACCTGTAAAAACATTCAATGCAAGATATAGATATGAGATCATATCATCGCTGAGGTAGGCATTCCCATACTCAGATCAAAACTGACTAGAAAACTAACTACTGCTCTGATATAGGAATGATCTTGTAAAACATCACAAGTAAAGACTCATGTGGACACAGTATGGACACAACCATCTGTTTATGAATAGTCCATTATATAATGAATACAAAATTCCTCGCAGCCTGGATTGTGGAAACTAGATCCAGGGTCTTCATTTCTACTTCCCGAAACAGTACGATTCTATCCATGCGAATGAATGTGTTGATGTCGAACATGGTAGAAACCACTTGATTACCAGTCAATGATGTAAACTGTTAACAAGTGTGAGAGAAACCACCAGTGATGTCAATGGTTCTCAAAGTACCCAGTACAATCCATGAGATGCGAATAAATGTGTTGACATTGAACATGTCACAGAATCCTTTGATCGAAAGTCAATGATGTAAACTGTTGTCAAAGGCGAGAAACCTGCCATTGAGGCATGTAGATCTCAAGGTACTGACGATTTCTAGATCATCTTTCTAGATAATGAGCTGATGTCGATAGAAAGCGATCCGTCGTAGGCAAGCCCACAACACGAAATCATAGATCAAGTCGAAGAAATTTAGTTGCAAGGACTGACTCAGGGATGGTCAAGACAGATGACAGATATTTTGCAGATGAATGGCTTATTGGCAGTGACCTCTTGAACACATAACGACACGACAGATGGCTTGGTGACAATTGACCCAAAGTTAATACCCAGAAACCGGCTGAAGACTTTCAATGTGGTTTGATCAACTGTTAGGCAAAGGATTTCCCAACCCAGGTGAATAAAAGTGTCGTGTTCAAGAGTGGTTACAAAGTATGACAAACAGATTCATTTTTCTCTCTTTTCCCCCACCATTTCTGGCAAGTACCTCTTTATTTTTGACAAGCTTGAGGAGGATAACATTTGCTTGATTATAAGCTCATCCTTTGGATGAGTCCAACTTAGTTTAAACTCGAACCCTAAGAAGGAGTGGTTCGTTCCTGTTTGTAATTGAACAGGTCCTTTACTGTGAAATTTTAACGAGTCCAGTATAGGAGAAACTCGGAGTTTTTCAATTTTAGAGAGTCTGAAAAAACTTAAGAAGACTCCAAGGTTGACCTTTTTCGTAAATTTGTGTCTCCCAAGCCCGAAAAAGTATACAATAATACTTGAGAGAACCGCTTGATATTTTACGACCAAGGACTACTTTTCGTCATTAGTGCCTTTGACCCGAAAAAGTAAAAAAGCGATCAACGACACGTCATTTTATAACCGATATCGAATTTGAAACGACAAAAATCCAGCAATCTTTTCATGTTTTTTACGGTCGAAAAAGAGCTGTAAGTGGACCGTCTTTTAATTCCGTTTTAATGAGTTTAAAAGAAACACTCAGCAATCTTTTCATGTTTCAGGAGTCAGAAAAGAGCTTAAAGGTGACTCTACATGTTTTTTCGTCGAAAATGATAGATTTCGCCTGAATAATCCTTTATTCTGCACAAAAACACAAACATTACTCATACCTATTTGAAATAGATAAAAATGTCGCAAAAATACCTTTTCAAAGTGAAACATAAACAAATTTGCAATTTATTTACTCAAAAAACTTATAAAAAGGGTCTTTGTCAATTCATTTTTACCGTTTGAGTTTGGGTGAGAAAATAGTGCTTTTGCTCAGAAAATTTCCCGTGAAGATTGCGGTAAATCCAACCGTCAGAATCGAACGTCGTCTTCTCCACGTAATCCACATCATCCCACTCTTCATTTTTAACCGTTTAATTTTTTGTTTTATTCATTTATTTCATTTTTGGGAGGGTTTTTAGACACAAAACCCGGGCGCGGGGGCCCGCAGGTTTACCATTGCAGGCCTGCGGACCCCGACTTTTTCTCCATTGGGAAAAAGCTCGGGGTCCACACCTTCCATGTAGACAGAGTGCGGTCCCACGCACTGTGTCTAACCCGGAGGGTGCGGTTCCCGTCGCAAGGGTTTTTAACCCAAAAATTCTCAAAAATGGACCACACAAAATAATTTCTAGCAATTTAATTTGTCTTTATACTTGATGCAAGGAGTACATCATGCTAGATTGGCGTGAACGAGAGCATGAGGACGTGGATGCTGCCACATGGAATCATCAACCTTCACTTGATGCTTTGAGGGCGTGCGGCTTGTACAAATTCTGGGCCATTCCTGGCATGAGGGCTCAGGTGGATTTCTTACAGTGGTTGGTTGATAGATGGAGCATACATGACCAATTCTTCTTCATTGGTGGCCACCAGCTCGAAATCGAGCCGGCGAACATATATTTCTTGACTGGTTTGCCTAAGAGAGGCGAAGACTTGACTCTGTTTGGGGCTAGGCCAGGTGGCCAGTCTGTCGATAGCCTCAAGCTAGAGTACTGCAACAGCCAGGCTAGAGACAAAGGGATAGACATAAAGACCATATCCCGTCCTAAGCTCATGGTGATTGCGTTCACTGTCACTAGACTTTGCGGAGTTGCCGCATTACATATTGCCACCGGATCCCAGATGCGTATGGCAGTTGATTGCTTTTGAGGCACCATCTTCAACTGGTGCGATGCTGTGTTGCCCAATCTGAAAGGCCAACTGACCAGGGCCAAAAACGGACAACTAAAGACCTTTGGTTATGGGGCTTTGGTTGTGAGTTTTGGCCTGGAGAGGGTTCCTATGCTGATCCCACAGCACCTTACTGTTAGAGCTGGGCTTCCTCGAGAGCCCAAACTGATGCGATGGGTCGCAGTTATGGCCCGTCACCCGGACGAGAGGACAGAGGTTGCTCGATTCAAACCTGAGTATTTCCAATGGCTGGAAAACCAGGTCTTTTCTATTCAGGACTTCCCTTACGCTAGGATAGATTTTCGTGGTGACCCAGACATGGTTCTTCCACCAGGAGAGTAGTGGGATGAGTCAGGTAAAATTCTTTTCAACATTTTTCCTATTTTAAATTTTTTTGTTATTTTTTCATCGTCTCAAAACTGATAGTAAAAATTTCAAATGCAGATGTGGGTCCACAGTGACCAGCCGCTCTCCGGCCTTACGAGAGGAAGCAACCAGTTGCACCCGCGCCAACCCCACAGGACGAATCAGCAGAGGTTTTGGCTGAGTTGGAGGGTCATCTCGAGCGCTTGACAGGAGACATTCCTGAGACCACTATAGTTGACATTCCTCGTCGACTTCAGCGCTATGTGATTGGGGTCCCGAGACCTTTTAGGAGGTTCCTTTGCAAGGTGGCCCATGCAGTGGTTTCTCATAGAGATCATCACCAGTGATAGGATGATCGCCTATTGTGGGCACATGTGACATTTTTGTTTTTTGTACTTATCATTTTTGCCGATCATAAGGTGTTTTTCAACCTATGATCGAGGACGATGTATTTTTTGACACACTCCTATATATATATATCACTATTACCGGCTTATCTTGTAAATCATGTTATGGAATGGTTTTAAATTTACATGTATGATTATTGCAAATGTCTATTTAAAATTCGAGAAGTAATTGCATCTGCTAATGTATTTAAAGATCTTGGAATATGCTGATATTCAATATAATCAAATTCACATTCCAAGAGACGCACTCTCAAAAATAATCTTAATAACACTGGATTTCTAATGGCATACACTCTATTAAGTTGTAATACAACGAGTTCAGAATCTAACCTCACTATCAAACTCCGAATCCCAAATGAAATAGATTCAGATAATAATTCAATCACTGCACTATACTCGGAAATGTTGTTCGTTGTTTGACCGAGGCTTACCCCATGCATAGATACTAACTCGTCAGAGGGCGAATAGATAACCCAAGCTGCGGAAGATATGTTCTGAGTATTACGACAAGCACCATCAGCGAAACCAATGTATGTTTGGAGAGGCATTGACATCTGCAATATCAAGAGTAAAACCAAGATAAGCAGGAATAATGACGAAAAACACTCTCTAAGCTAAGCACACTGTTTAAACTAAAACACACCAGCTGGAAAGAAAAACTATCCTAACTACAAATCTCCATACCCATTCTTTTAAGCATAATACCTCTTCAAGTAAAGGCCATTTCTGGGTTTACCCAAAGAGTCCCCGTCAAAGTCTACCAATTCATAGGCCCCTTTGGCTAGCTTTCGCTTGACAATATAGGGACCATGCCACATAGGAACGAATTTTCCAGCGCCTAATTTATCATTAGCTTGATCATAAACTAAGACTAGATCTCCTTCCGAGAAATTTTGAGGGGTCACATTTCGATCATACTGAGCTTTCATTCGTTTTGCGTGAGTCTCGATCGCCAATGCAGCATCACGTCGATTCTCATCTAATTGAGCCAAGTATAACAAACGCTTTTCCTCTTCGGAAGTGGTTGGAAGTAACTCAATGGCCATTTGCAGTGACAGGATTTCGCATTCAATGGGTAACACAACTTCTAAACCATAGACTAGTTGGAAAGGAGTGAACCCTGTTGATGTTTTTACTGAAGTTCGATACGCCCAAAGCGCTGAAAATAGCATGTTGTGCCAATTCGACTGATGAATCCCAATGATTCGTTGTATCATGATGACTAAAACTTTGTTGATGGATTCAACTAGACCATTCGCTTGTGGATAATAAGGGGTTGAACTATCGTGACGTAAACCAAGCTGGCCTGTAAGTTCGGTCATCATAATGTTTCGAAAATGACGCCCATGATCAGTGATTATTGCTTGTGGGACACCAAACCTAGCAATTATATGATTGAACACGAAAATTGCAGCTGTCTTTCCGTCTGCCTCAAATGTAGGCATTGCCTCGGCCCACTTAGTAAAATAATCTACCACAAGGATAATATACGCATGCCCCCCGGCCGAGTGAGGGTTACATGTAATAAAATAGATACCCCATTTGGAAAAAGGACCAATGGCAATTATAGGGTGGAGAGGAGCAGGTGGAGCACGCATCTTACGATCAAAAATCTGGCAGTTGTGGCATTTTCAGATCGCCGTAATACAATCTTTAAATAAAGACGGCCAGAAGTAGCCAGTGCGCAATATCTTTTGGGCTGTGGCAAACCTAGACATATGACCGCCACACGCTCCAGAGTGACAGTCATTTAGAACCCTTTCAGCTTCCTTGTGTGTTAAGCAACGTCGAAAAACAGAATCCGCCCCATGGCGATAAAGAGTATCTCCAATAATCTTGAATTGTTGGGACTGGAATCGAATCTTTCGACGTTCCGACCTTGAAATTTTTGGCCGAAAGGATTGGGTCTGGAGATAAACGATGATATCCCCATACCACAGATCTAAAGTGTTGATTAGAAACAAGGATTCGTTCACAATGGGCTCCTCCGCCATAGTTTCCGTGTCAGCACGCGGGAAGTCACACATTAACTCCGCAAAAACTAAAGATTTCTTAGACTTAGATTTCTCAAATTCCAAGTCGAACTCCTGCAGGATAACAATCCATTTAGAGTACTTGTCCCCTAGCAATTGCTTGGTCAAAATGTAGATCATAGGGTTGCAATCCAAAATTACCGTAGTTTTACGTAGTAGAATGTAGTGACGAAAACGTTGGACAGCTTGAACAGCTACCAATGCCAATTTCTCCACATGTGAGTATTTTAGCTCAGTTGGATTTAAAGTTTGACTAAGTTAATATATCACATGTTCAGTTCTAAATTCATCTTCCTGAACTAAAACCATTCCAATGGTGGAATGAGAGGCGGCGAGATACAAGAAGTAATCCTGGTTGTAGTTGGGAGGATGCAACAACGGTGCATGGGTCAACGCATGTTTGAGTGCATCAAAAGATTTCTGAGCTATCTCATCCCAATAGAATGGAGTATTTTGCTTCAACAACCGGGTAAAACCCTTTGTGACCTCAGCGTAGTTAGGAATGAATCGTCATAAAAAGTTTGCTTTCCCTTGCAAACTTTGGAGTTGGCGAAGACTCGAAGGAGGAGGCAATTTGATGATAGCTTCGACCTTCGAGGGATCAACGCGAATGCTGGCTTTCGAAACTACAAACCCCAGCAATCGACCCGTTTCTATACAGAAGACACATTTGTGTGGGTTCAACCGAATACGATAATTCCTACACCTCATAAAGATTGCTCGTAAATGGACGAGGTGATCAGCTCGATGTAATGAATGAGAAGGCAAGTCATCAAGATAGGGTTGCACAATGTGCTTGATGTCATGAAACACATAAGACATCGCCCTTTGAAAAGTTGCTCCGGCATTCTTAAGCCCAAAAGGTAACTTGCAATAAGCAAATGTCCCCCATGGACAAATGAAAGCCGTTTTTGGTTGATCGGCAGGTAGAATATTGATTTGATTGTATCCGGAAAAACCATCCATGAAGGAGAATATTTCGCTGCCGGCACAATCATCAATGATTTGATCGATATAGGGAGTTGGGTAATTGTCCTTTGGACAGGCTCGATTAATATCCCTATAGTCGATGCATATTCTTATTTTTCCCTGCTTTTTGTTAACCAAAACAATATTCGATACCCAATCCGTTAACGGGATCGGATAAATGAAACCTTCTTTCAATAATTTTTCAACTTCTGCTTTAATTGCAGCAGCTTTTCGTGGGTGAATCTGATGCAAACGTTGCCGGACGGGTTTAGTGTCCGGGTAAGTCTTGATCTCATGAACAACAATCACGGGATCAATTCCTGGCATTTCCTCATAGGACCAGGCAAACACGTCACGAAATTCTTGAAATAGGGCCTTATATAGTTGAATTTCGTCATCTGTACACGAGGCACCTATATGAATGTTCTCAACAATTCTGGGCTTAACCGAAATGTCAATAGGAATAGTTCGAGAGATGTTTCCCAAATTTAACTCTGAATCGGGATGTTTCATTGGATTCTGAGGTTCCTTGACATATTCGGTTGTAAAAATTGATGAGAAATCATTTTCAAAATGATCATCCTCAAGTAAAAACGAAGATCTATGATGGAGATCTTCCCATGGTAAATCATCTACACATAGGATTTCACGAATTTGCTCATCAGAGTGAACAAGTTCAGAAAACGTGGTTAAATCCGAGGTTGATGTGAAAAGTGATTCCTCACAGACCACATTCATTAAGTCATTTTCGGTTGAACGTGGGTCGGCAAATGACTGCACGGCTTCATAGGCAATTTCATATGGACTCAAAGGCATGGCATTACCAAATGAGTCTATCTCAGATTTAGAAGGGACAATCCAAGGATCATCGTAAATAAAGGTGTATGATGTAATCATATGAATAGTTGCAAATGAAGGTGATGCGTTGATTGGAGGAAAAGGAAAAGTTCCCAGTAAACCGACATCTTTAACTAGTCCTACTCCAACATCCTTATATGGGATAGTTGTTTTACCAACATGCTGAATACTCTCTGAAGAGGCTGGGTCGGATGCAAGGATAATTTTAGGGGCGAATGTTCGCCCTTTGGCGAAATTAAGGGGTTTTAAATTTTTAATGGGCGAATATTTTGTATCATAGTACATTTTTACAAATCACCTCAAATAGCCCACCTTATTTTAAGGGAGAGGGTAAAAAAGGTAAATTTACCCCTTGAAATTAGGAGTTACAACCTTCCATTCGCCCATTTTCAAGAATAGGTTTTATTTAAGTGAATCCATTCGCCCATTTTCAAGAATAGGTTTTATTTAAGTGAATCCTATGGGCCAAATACCATATTTATAAAAGAGGTATGGTAAATTAATAAAAATTTAAAAAAATGAGAGGTATGGTAAATAAATAAAACATTTTTTATATTTACTCCAAAGTCACCTGGTGTAAACAAATAAAAATATAAGTAAAGTGGAGGTATGGTAAATAAATAAAACATTTTTTTATACTTACTCAAAAGGTATGGTAAATAAATAAAAATATAAATAAACTAGACGTATGGTAAATAAATAAAACCTCTTTTTATATTTAGTCCATAACCCTCATTCTATTTATGAAGGCTCAAGAAAGAGGTTTTATTTAAGTGAATCCTATGGGCCAAATACCATATTTGTAATAGATGGTAAATTAATAAAAATATAAGTAAACGAGAGGTATGGTAAACAAATAAAACATTTTTTTATATTTACTCCATAAGTCACCTTATATTTACAAACACTCAAAAAATGGGTTATATTTAGGTGAAACCTAAGGGCAAAATACTATGGGACAAATACCATGGACTAGATTGTTATTAATACCATGCAAAAAACCATTATTAACCCTCATATTAGAATTAATAAAAATAAAAATGGCACATGGTATTGACCCATGGTATTCACCTGGAATGTAGCCTATTTAAATAGGGGAATTAAACAGTTTACTCTGGATCTACTAACCCTCGAGAGGTATCAAATATCGTGGTATGCAAACTAGCATAGAGTGAAAAAATATTTGATCCTCTTGGGGCTTGGTCAAGAGTAAAAATGGATGTTGTAATTTAATGTAGGTTAAACATTTTAGCTTGGTTAAAATAAAAATCAACTATTAATTTTATTAATTTTTATAAATTACGAATAGTAATTTTTAAGCTGCAGGTTTATGATAACCCATGGTATTGACCCATGGTAATACCATGGTATTCATGTGAGCATAGACTATTTAAAGGGGAAATTCTATCGTCTTAGATCCATACAAAGTTTTATTATTTAGTGAAAGACTTGCCAAGATCTTACAAGATTTTATAATTGAGTAAAATATTCGCCATGCCTGGTGAGAGATTCGCCAAAAAATTATATATACATATTATATTATTGATAAAATCGCCTTCCATTTTTCCTATATACCATGGAGATTCGCCCATTTATTATATTTATAAATTTAGGGGGTGTTCTTAAAATTTTCCCTGGTCGGATGAAAAGTAAGCCAGCTGGTCTATTATTATGATCTTTCCATTATGTGGAAACTTTATTACTCCAAAAACCGATGAAACGACCACTGTCATAGTGTAAGACCAACTTCGACCCAAGAGAAGGTTGTAATCTAGAGAGCCATCAACCACCTCCACATGTAGACTAACGGTTTTTCCTTCAACCCCTATAAGCAAATCCTGTAGAATGCCAAATGGATGAAACCCACAACCATCAAAGGCCTTTAGAATCGTCGGGGATTGATTTAACGAAGGAGAACCAAGCGATCTCCAACACTGTATCGACATAATACACGTTGAGGCTCCCTCATCAATTACAGTCCGATGAATAGGCCTGTTTTTTACTATCACTGGTATCTGGAAAGCCATTTGATGAGGCAAATGCGGTGTACTATTTTCTAGATCGAAAATTATTAGGTTCGGGTCCTGAACGTCAATAGCTCCTATAGCTGACAAAAGTAATTTACATTGTGTTGGACATGATTGCAGCACTTCCAAAGCCGACATTGCTGAGGGTGAAACAGCTAAATCCTCAACAATGTTATAATTCTGAGCTGCTCTCGCATGTGGATTGAAAGCTGACTTTCGAAGTATACCCTTGGCGGGCGGTTTGATTACCAAGTCTGGATTAGGTTTCTTGATCTGTAGTGGATCGGAACCGAGAGCTGAGGTTGATGGATTAGAATGAGAAGATTCTGCTTCTTTACCATCAACAGGACTTTTACTACCATAATCTTGCGATCGAGTCGCAATCCGAACATGGGACATCATCAGTATGGGTTCTTCATTGGCATTCGAGGATGAACCTATCATCTTACTGTCTTGAGCCGGAAAAGGATCCTTCAAGACAGTAGGAGTTTGGGAACCCTTGACAATCTTCGCAACCTCTGCACGATGAGGGCAGTCTCTTGTAAAATGTTCATCATCACAAATGAGACAAGGATAACAAGGTTTGCGCTTTTCATCATTGGATTCTGCCTTTTCAGGTTTCTCCTTTGAACTTTTGTCCGTTTTATTCTTCTTCTTTCCTTTCTTCTTCCCACCGGATTTTGATTTGGCTGTAGATGACTTTACAACGTGAATATCGGCGGAGATCTCTGCAGAAGAATCTCCTGTTGGGGAATCAGGCAAGGTTATGATAGGCGAAGAATTCTTGGAAGACTTCTTCTTACTTTTAGTGTTAACTGTGCCAATCATACCATCGGTGGTATGAGATCCCGAAGGAGCTGCAATGATTTGATTTTGCTTGGGAAGATCGAGGATTTTTTCGTGTAACGTACCCGACTGAGTATAGACCAAGTCAAGGTACTGTGCTTGAGAAATTACTTGCTCCTCAGTAACAACTCCGGCTTTAGCAACATCTTCAGTGATCTTTGGCAACAAAGATTTTACAAACCACTCGGCCAAGATCTGATCCGGAATAAATACCTTCACTAAACGTCGTCGACGTCTCCACTCATGAATATGATCTGAAATGTAAGTGGATGTCAATTGTTTTAGCGAAGTTAACAATTCCGTGCCATTGTCCTATCGGACTGGCAACTAAAAATGAGTTAAAAACGAGGTAGCTAACTAACTAAAATTATAAAAAGTGCCTTGCGGTAACTCAATGTACCACTTGGCCGCGAGACCAATTAGAGTGCGCTGGAAAAGTCTAAGACGGATTGAATCATCTGTAATGGAGTTAGACGCACACCAGAGGTGGTAAGTCATCACATGGTTCGACGGGTCCTCTCCTAATTTACCTTCGAACTTGGGAATGTCACTGGGCAACTTATTCGGCATTGGCGGCCAAAACGGAAGATAATTAATGGGATCGTTCGTTAGGCGCGACAAGTCAGGTAAGTCCAAAGTTGCAATGAACGGTAACTGCTGATTTGGATCCCTAAAACTCTGGGTCATGAGACCAGCTCCAGGAGGAGGATATCCAGGATAACTAGGAATAGGAATCGCGTTTGGGATATTGTATCCTCCCAGAAAACCATGATTAACCGGACCGTACTGGGGTTGTTGAGGTTGTTGATAAGTGTACCCAGGGTATGGTTGATACTGATAAACTGGCTGCTGCACAGCATGACCGAATTGGTACTGTCCCTGGTACAGTTGATAAGTGAATTTCAATTGACTTGTGACAATCGTACTTAAACCAGGTTGTCCTACAGGCATCTGAACCGAAGTTTGAATCGTAGATCCAGACGATGGTAAAGATGTCTAAGGAGTAGATACAGGAACAGTAGAAACCGGAGCTGTCGATACTCCAGAAGTAGGTGGGGTAGATTGAACAGATGTTGCGGCAGTTGTAGCAGTCGTTTGAGGCAGAGTACGAGGTGTACTAGGCCCAGGCTGAGAAACTACCGAAGGTACAGAAGTTTGAATGTTAGACTGGACTGGTTGCTGGGGTGAACCAGAAACTAGGGGTTGTCCAGTTTGAGATGACAACTGTACACTTGGCTGCAATACCTGTTGAGCTTGCGATGGATCCCACACTATATTCATTCCGGGGTACTGACCCATAACTGGTTGAGAATACTGAGGACCATAACTGGATTGAGGGTAGGATTGATAATTGAAAGGTACATTTCCCATTCCTTGAACATACGTTTGACCGGAGGGTGGTTGGAAACCTTGGTTCGAGTATTGACCTTGGGGTTGATACCCTTGAGGCACATATTGATACTGGGGTTGACCTTGAGGTATAAATTGATACTGGGGTTGACCTTGGGGTACATATTGAGTCTGGGGTTGACCTTGAGGAACGTACTGTCCCATAGGTATGTAATGTCCTTGAGGTTGCCCCCCAGATGCAAACTGTGTACCTTGAGGTTGCCCCCCAGATGTTAATTGAGGCTGCCCCCCAGGCGGTAACTGGCCACCTTGAGGTTGAGGATTGGGAATAGAACCTGACATCATAAGAATGTCTTCTACGCTCAACGGCTTAGTACCATTGTTTCCAGTTAATAACCCTTTCTCAATGGGTTGAGGAGATGCTCCCGAAAAAGTACTAGAAAGTGACTGATACCCGGAGGGAACAGAAGGACCACCGTACAAAAAAGATTCGGGTGATTGAGTAAACATGGATGACTGTCCTGCCATATTGATGGGAGTATAAAAACCTCTAGGTGTCGGGTGATAAGGAGCACGAGGTGGTGAAAAACTTAACCTTGAGTTTTCTAAGAAATTAGTCAAAGAAAGATACCAAGAACTACTCCTAGGTGGACTGTAAAAAATTGATTCACGCTCCCTTAGTTCAATAACAGGTTGATTTTTAGGGATAGGGATGCCTACTTCTTCTTCCGGAGCAAGTTCTTCAATAGCAATAAGTCCAGAAGGAAGATCTTGGGTGATTACTCTTTCTACCCTAGGTGAACCAGGACCACTAGAAGTTGGAGAAACAAACCCCGATGTCGGAGTAGCAGCAAATTCACTTTCAGGCTCGGATATTTCAGGTTCCTCACCTATATCACTAGTAGATGAAAAGCTACCAGCAATTTCGAAAACAGACACTGACTGTGGATTATAATCTTCTACTAATGGTTGAAAATCAGGATGTACTATCAAAGAAGATTCTCCTTCCTCAGGTGACCCTACTCTACTGTCTCTAGGAGTTACGAGGACTTTCAAGCCTTCAATCTGGCTCGGTACTTCCTCAAGAGGTTGTTGTGGGGAAAAATGCCTATGCAGGACGATCCTATCCACCTAAGGCGTGATAGTGCCTTAGCAACAAACGAATGCAGCTACTTCGGTTTCTTCCTTTATGAAATATGAAAGAGAGGAGATTGGTAGACTTACCGTTATCTTCCGGTTGTCCCTCGATCTAAATCCTCTCCCCTTTGTGTGTCCACAGCTACTTGCCTCCTCGCTTTTGCACCCACCAGATCACAAGAGAACAGCTACCTGTGACAAGAGAATAGCTACATGCAACAAGAGAACGACACAATACAAAGGCAAATATACATATTCATAAATGATTCAGGATTAGAAGTAAATCAAATACACTAATGCAAATCATACAATAAACACCAGCATATAGGAAAGAACCGAGAAGCTTTATTGATTGATAAACAAGGTTCAGGAAGAGATACAACCCATAGGGTTCCAACCCAGCATCTCCTTCCCAGCAGAATGGAATTCCTTCTTCAGCCCCTTTCAAAGCATAAACACCCAATGATCCAACCACAAACCAACAGCAATTCTTTGCAATACAATCCAGCCCCCTTAGACCTCATGAGAGAGCTCTATATATAGGAGTTTTGGAGAAAGGATGAGTCAGCTTGAGGCTGGCATGAAGCTGACTAGTGTCCTCTCCCACTTCAGTTCTTGAGTCCACTTGGAGATTCTTACTTCCACTTGGAGATTTGGAACCTCTTACTCATCACCAGTCGAATTCCCTGATCCAAGTGTCATTTTGGAAGCTTCCTGGGCATTGACACCTTGAGGAATGAGTCTGCCACTTGTCCAAGTACGCTCAGCGCAGGTGGCCTTCTTTGCAGTTGACATTCAGCGCAGGTACACAGTGGAGCACTTGACATTCAGCGCAGATGCTCAGTGGAGCAGTTGACATGATCCAGAAATTGCTTGTTTTTGAGTGTTTTCAGGTGGAGAACTTTTATAAACTGCTATGGTTTGCTGGCCTTGTTCCTCTAGGGGTAGGAACAACATGTTTAGGGACTTTGGATCCCTTAATTATTGACATTTCATGCTCAGTGATGCAAGGCACAAAAATGTCTATAATAGTTGCCCCCTAAAGTATGAGGCCGTTTATCGGGTGAAATGCTTTATCCAGGGGAGTCCGAAGTTCATCCATTTGCTGGGAGGAGACCTGTAATAAGATACAATACAATACATTATGATTCATTCTGCTTTCATGATTTAGCTGAGGCGGGCATTCCCATGCTCAGCTTTATAAATACATTTTGGTACATAGAACAGACGATTGTCTGATGGTAGACTGATAGTTCTGGCGAAACTACCATCCTTTGAGTAGGATGATCATCTGCTGCAATGATGTACATGTCAAATGTCTTTATTTTCCTGAATATATATCGCAGCCCGGATGGATGAAAATAGATCCGGGGTCTTCAAACTCGTTCGATCTTCACTCTAAGTACAAGTCGATCCATGTGAGAATTACGCTGGAGTCGAACATGGAAAGACATCGCTTGATTACCGGTCAATGATGTAAACCGTTAACAAGCGCGAGAGGAATCACCGATAATGATAATGACCCTCAAGGTACTGCAGTACAATTTACGTGGTGTGAATAAAGGACTTGGCGTCAAACACCACGCAAAATCTTCTGGTCGAAGGTCATTGATGTATACCTGTCGCCGGAAGTGAGAAACTTGCCATTGAGGCATGCAAGCTTCAAAGTACTGAAGGGGTTGTTCCTAGATCAACTTCTTGGATAATGAGCTGATGTCGACAAGAAGCGATCCGTCAAAGGAGGGCCTTAATGAATCCCACATCAGTGACACGGAACGGAGCTAATGATTTTAGTGGAGGTGAAAACAATCTGTGACATATGATTCAGGGTGGCGGTCATGAATGGATGAAGGATAATGTATGGCAGTGGATGGGACCTGGTTGACTCTTTCTGAACAACTTCTCTTGAACATATGGCGACACTGATGCGATGGATCGGTAGCATTACTCCAAGTATGGATGGTGTGGCAAAGACCATGGTGATGTGACCGGTGAATGAAACAACCCAACCCGATGTGATACGGAGGAAAAGTGTCATGTTCAAGAGCGACCTGCTACCATCAAAGACTTCTCGATTTTTTCCCAATTTTTCCCCAGTCATTGCTGACCAGTACCTCTTTATTTTTGTCAAGCTTGAGGAGGATAACATATGCTTGTTCTATAACCTGCCCTTCGGGCAAGCCCATCGCTATGTTTTAACGAGCCTAGCGATAGGGAAACTCGTTCTCGTCTAAAGACAAGTTTGTCGCTATTTAATGATTTTAACGAGTCTAACGACAAGGAAAACTCGGCCCTTTTCATTTTTAGAGAGTCTGAAAAGGTACATAAAGTTAACTCCAAAATTCCTTTTTCGTCATCTAATCCCTTAAGCCCGAAAAAGTACAAAACAATACAGAAGGGATGAGTTTTTGGTACTTTTAACGAGCCGAACAAAACAAGCGCTCGATCTTTTTGTGCAATAATCCCTCAGGTCCAAAAAGATTAAAATCTAGAGGAGGGATAGCTCTTCCAGTCTTTTAACGAGTTGGGAGGCCAAAACTCGGCAATCTTTTCATATTTTACGAGTCAGTTGAAAAGAGCTTAAAGAAGACTCGTCTTTTGAGGAACGAGTGATGAACAGGGATAGCAGCTGATTCCAGGTACAGGTTGGAATTTTCCAATCACGGCAGTGTCACAAGGATGGCTAGGTGAAATCACTCTTCACAGCTGTTCCTCAAAATGGGTAAACAATCATATGGAGGTAAACGATCGGCCAAATGAACGGTGGAGGTGATGGTGCACAAAACACGACCAAGGTCTTCTTTTTTTTTACGGTTGATCAGGTTACATACTCAATAGTTATTTACCGGTATGGGTTCATTTTTTAACGAGCTTGAATGCGCCAAAACACTGCTCAAGCTTATGTTTATTTTTTAACGAGCATGAACTATGTGCTAAAACTGCTCGGATCTTGCGTTTATTTTTTAACGAGCATGAACTTTATGCTAAAACTGCTCGTTATACCAGTCAAATGATAAGATTGTCTCATTGTGAGATCTCTATTTTTTATGGAGCTTCATCTCACTACGCTCTGCTCCGCACCCTTCCTTTATGCAAGTTCGGAAACGGCTAACCCCAAAAAACAGATAAATAACCGGTTCCGACACAGCTAACCCAAAAAACAGGTAAATAGCCGCTCTTTTCTTGCACTCCAAAAAGGTTTGCATGCCCCCAGGTATAAAATACGATTTCAAGGTTGCCCCTCCTCCTTCTCACTTCTGTTTTTCTTTGGGTGTTCACAGCTACTTTTCGTCTTGCTAGTTCAGTTTAACGATACTTCTCTTCTCGTTAATTTTAACGGGTCTATATGATACTTGTCTTCTCGTTAGCCCGACTTTTTATAGATTTTTCGCAAGATCGCAAGAGAAGAACACTACTCAAAGACAAAACATTGGTGTTACTGAGGGAGGCTTACCTCTTTCTGGTTACCCAAAGATTGTCTCGTTAGACAAAACACTTCCTTGGCCTACCTTTTTCAGGTTACCTAAAGATTGTTTCGTTAAACAAAACTCTTCCTCGGCAATGCCTACCGAAATAGACAAAGATGGGAGACGGGCCCCGTCTCTACCAACGTACCTTGACAAAAGAATCCTATTCTAGAACAACCCTCTTTCCTCCATGGACAGGGTATGGACTAGTCATATTCTTTCGCGGAAATCCTACCTTATACCCAAAGTTCTCTGCCGAAGCAGACCAGGACGCATGCCCCCTGGGTTCCAGTCATGTCTTCCCGAATTACTCGCGCTCATCAGGAGGACGGACCGTGGGTTGAGACACTTCTTGCGTGAATAGACCATTTAGGGATGGTATATGACTATTTGCGATGTGTGATTCGGGAAACGAAATTTGGTCCACGAGCTTGACCATTCTTCCTCCATGTGGAAAACACATTACTCTAAAGAGTGAGGAGACTACTGCTCCTATGCAATATATATAGTCTCGTCCAAGGAGTAGGTTATAATCCAAGGGTCCTTGAACGACCATCACGTTCATTTGAACGGTCTTCCCTTTCAATGTTATTGGCACATTGGGGAGGATCCCTAAAGGGCGACTGGTTCCTTTATCAAAGCCTGATAGATTTCTCATCTCAGGCAAAAGCGCAGGCGAACCAAGCGCTTTCCAAGCAATAGAGGAAAGGATACTCACAGATGCCCCCTCATCAATGATAGTGCCAGCCATTACCATTCTGTATATTTGACAAATAATTCTGAATGGTATACTGGCTGGCAACCGAGGTCTGCCTAGTTGGTTCCAATCAAAGGACACAACCAGGTTGCTTGGTGGTGGGACCGAGTAAACGGCCGGATAGCGCTCTGATGAACTTCCTTCCTGCGATAAAGGAATGGTGGCATTGCCCCTTGATCATCAGAGTCAGTGCTGATGAAGAGAATCTGGACGGTGTCGTCTTGATTCTCCTCTGTGATGGTGTCATTCGAGGATGGAGCCTCTGAAGGCAAAACCGGGTCAACTGCCATATCAACCTTTTGACTTTCATCAGGCATGGATCCAGACGGTTCATCTTCAATGACAGGTGCTTCGGCTGACCACCTGGGCGGGTCAACCGGATTCTCAACTAGCGAGGGATTTGGCAAGAGTTTTTGATATCCAAGAGGAAGATTCGCTCGTAAAATCGGGTGATCTTCCAGAACTCTTTTCGCCTCGTCTAAGAAGGGACAATGGTGGATGGCGTGATCGCCTTCACACAGTCTGCAAGGAAATTTAGCTTTCCCACTTTGTCCTGGAGCTTCACTCCCACTAGTTGACGGTGAACAATCGACATGGCTATCAGAGGTCAATGCTACCGAATTGTGCAAACGGGGGGACCAGTCTCTTAGTATCCGAGGGATACATGGACAATCTCTATGGAAGTGGTCTCCCCTGCATATGACGCATGGCGATTTAGGCCTTACGAGTGCTGTGTGTGGATTTTTGTTAGATGACACTTGTTTGCCCCCAGTCGCCTTAGGCTCCTTCTGCTTCTTTTCTTTCTTCTTCTTCTCCTTTTTCTCCTTAGGCACCCGGTTCTTTGACCGACCAGTTCCTTCAAGCGAAGAGGAAGGAGGAGAGGAAGATGAAGTAGAAGGCTGGGAGGCAACTCTTGTCTGATCTAACTGTTGATTCGACTGCTCAGGAATGGTGGCATTCTGAATGACATTGGTTGAAAAGAGCCAAACTGGTAGGCCAATTGTCAATCCTGGAAGCGACAATGTGGCCATGTGGGGCACACCAACATCTCCCCAAGAGGAGAAGGGACTAGGATTTCCACCAAGGGGAACTCCTTGGTTGGTGTGCTCCATCTTTTCAACCTAAAGATCAACACGGGAATAAGGGTGATTGTTCCGTTTAAAATAAATTGTTAACGACACTTTTAGACACAACTTGCTTTTTCAGTTTTAAAGAGTCGAGAAAAAGCTAAAGATGACTCTAGTCTCCTTCGATGTTTTAACGAGCTCGAAGTGACAAATGCTCGGTTGGACTTTTTCTGTTATAGAGTCTGAAAAAGGCCAAAAGAAACTGCTCTGGAGATCTAGGCAGAGGGTGTGCCAAACCTTTCGCAAAACCACAGAATACGTTTTACGGTACGGGTGGTCGATCTTCGTGAATGCTGTGTTCACTGCATTGTGATCAGTAGGGCGGCCGACACGGCTTCCTAAGGATAAAGGATATATGCCTATAGGGGTCTCCCAATATATACGCGACGGTACATGGGAGCACAAGTCCGTATTAGTGCAATCGTCCCTCAGGAGGAATCACCCACCTTCTTAGAGATCGACAGTCACTACGTTTAACGACGCCAGAACAGTCTCTACCTAGACCTCTACTGTGAGTGTTATGTTGCAAAGCGTTGTTAGGTTCATTCACTATATTTTAAGTTGATCTTTTTAAAGTTTGTCTTTCAGGATCACCACGAGATGTATTGGTACAAATTCCTAAATGCAGTCTAAGATGATAAGCAAGCTTTATAATCTTTCAACTTTGAAAATCCTAGCTACTAAGGGAAAAGAGAGCGACTATCTTTTCTGAAAGAGCAATCAGCACACTCTAATGCACTCTTCCTAAATCCAACATGCAATCTTATCAAAATGAAAAATGCACAATGTAGGTGTTTGTTTTCACTTTCTTAGTATAAATGCCTACAAAGAAAGCTTTTTGCACAACTTCGAATTTGCTTTTAAATGACTGAAAATAAACAAGTTTACTTTTTCCCAAATCAGCAAGGGTAGAAGAGATTACAATCACTTTGCGATTTTTCGAAAGAAATACTTGTTTCGATACTTAAAAATGACAAATTCAAACCAATAAGCAAAAGCAAATGATAAATCAAATTGCAAACAACCAATGAACTCTCTTCTCAGATCACAATCAATCACTCAATCAGATCTGAATCAAGGCTACAGGATGACTATTTCGCTCATGCAAAGGAAAACTGTAAATGACACCACAAACACATAAAAACACTTACAGTCTTTTTGTACAAAAATGAGGCGGAATACAAGCAAAGAAAAGGGGTTTCAGATGTGGTACCTATGCTGGTTAAAGGCAGCAAAAACAGAGATCAAAACAGCCAAAAGACAGCAAGGAACCCCAGCTGCACAAGGCCACACTGGTTCAGCGCAGGTACAACACTGTCAGTTTGACATTCAGTGCAGGTAGCCTTCACGGGACCTGCGTTGAAATGCAGACTGCCTTCACAGTGCCTGCGCTGAAAGGAGAAACTCTCGTCTCTCTTGGTTTTCGGGTCATAAAATGCTCAAAAATCAACTGTTTCAGGCCAAATCAGAAACACAAGCAAGGTATAAACAGAGGGATACTTTGAAAGGGTACTAAAGACTATCACAAAGGATCATCAAGTCATTTATGAGTCCATTGTTAAGATCATAGACAAAAACCCAGTAAAGGATCAAAGCAGCAACATTCTACTTTGCAAAGCAGTTCGATTGTTGCTGTTGAGTCTATGAAGTAAACAATGATGCAAGCTCAAACAAAATGACTAAAACAAAGTTCGTCCCCAGCGGAGTCGCCAATTTGTTGCGGGGAAAAATGCCTATGCAGGACGATCCTATCCACCTAAGGTGTGATAGTGCCTTAGCAACAAACGAATGCAGCTACTTCGGTTTCTTCCTTTATGAAATATGAAAGAGAGGAGATTGGCAAACTTACCGTTATCTTCCGGTTGTCCCTCGATCTAAATCCTCTCCCCTTTGTGTGTCTGATGAGCCCCAATTTTTGGTATAATTTGGGCTCATTTGGCCTACTTGCTCTGCTCAAACCATTCATTTTTTTATTGCTTATGCATGCATTTCTTGGTTTATTCGTGTTGTTTGTAGGAAGAAGGGTAGACATTTTATCTACGTGACTAATGCGTGATGCTTTCAGGTTTTTGGCATTAAAAGGGAGAAAAAGACAACGAAAAAGGAGACAAGGAGACAATGAGGTGGCACTGCTAGTTTTTAGGAGAGGATGTCCACGGTCTTGGGGACCTTCCTCGTGATTCCCACCAAGAACTCCGAGCTCCAATCCATCTCCCCACCAAGCTTAGAAGCAGCCAGCTGTTCTACAGGAATAGCAGTTATAACTGTTCTACAAGAACAGTAGTTATGACTGTCCTACAGGATCAGCAGTTAAACTTTAGTTGGACAGCCGAGCTCCTAAAATCAAGGACACCTGTTGGATGATCGTTTTTGCATAAATACTGAGGCCGTAGCCTTGGATAGGAGTTTTTTGAACCTTGGCATTACTCTTGTAATTTGGAAGTACGAGCTAGAGCTCGGTTTTTGTTCCTTTTTGTAAGCCAATTTGGCATGACATCAGATTATGAATAAAGAAGGCAGATTTTGATCTAGTTCTGAGTTTTCTCAAGGAGCTATAGCTCTCAGGTTAGGGCCCAACTTGAGAGCAATAGATCTCCTCAGTGTTGTAATGTGTTTGCATTTCGTTCCAGCACTTTGAGTTTGTTTACTTTCACATGCAATTTGAATTTACAGTTTGTTAATTTAGTCGTTTTCATGGGCATAGATAGGACTAGTTTATGGTGATTTGCTTTCAGTTGCTTAAGTTTGATAGGAGGATAGATATAATCTCTTGGAGCTCCAGCAAAAAGGTTGTAAAGGCTCACTGCCATCTCTCTGTTAGGGATTGGGGTGCAGTCCATGACCAACCACCAAAAAGAAAAGCAGTTCTTCTCATTTCCATGCAAGCTGCAACATAAACGTTTTCATTGAAGATCCATCCATGCATTTTTGACATCGAACCATACTTTCACATTTCACTTCCACACATAGGTTTCATTTCTTGTTTTCCATTTCTGTTCATAGGTTTCATGGCATAGTTATCATAGGTTAATAAATTTCTCGTTTTGATGCATAAGTCATTTGTTTCATTTACGCTGCTCCTTCTCAATCCACTTTCTTCTTCTTCTTCTTGATCTATCCTCAAGTCCTATTTAACCTCTGTCTTACTCATTTACCCTCCAACTCTCTCATTTTCCACATAGCTCCATCTCCTTCAACTTTCATAGTTCCCATCCTTCCAATCATCAAACCACTGCATACACTCTTCCTCCATCTGATTCCTCTGCTCCTGAGCCATTACCAGCTCCATCTCCATCTCACCTATCCTTCCACACCACTCCAACCCTTCACCATCTTCCAAAACTTCCACGGCCAATCATCCTGTAGAATTGCACAGCCTTCCTATAGAAACCCCTGAGTTTCCTGTAGGATCCCCTGCAGACTTCCTGTAGAAGTCTGCAAACTCGGTTGCTGAGCATCCGAACGTGGTAGACTTCTGGGGATTGATGCTGGAGACCCTCTGGGACCTCCCATAGCCATTCTGACCTTGCCCATGCTTTCCTTCCATTCCAACGCCCCTGCACAACCAAACCCTAATTAAAAGCATCATCACAATAAGTCCAGCCACTTAATGAAAAAGTACAAAAACATGATTTTTCAGATGCAAGTAGCTTAGATGCATGTATTTCAGTTCACTGCAAGTAATGGCATTATTGGTAGTTGTTTCATTCACAGTTTTGCATAGTTAGGGTCTAGCTAGTCAAATTAGGGTTTCCTAGGGTTTCCATGCTTTATTGGTTTTCAGTTTCCTTCTGCAATTAGACTAGTCTCCTTTGAGTTAGCTTTCATCCATCATTGATAAAGCTTCTTCTGTGAGCCTATAGAAGTTGGCTTGAGCCCTAGCGGACTTGTGCCAGCTGACCAAGTGACAGCTGTGACAAGAGCTAGTACTTGTGCATACAGCACCGTCGCTTCCAAGTTTGTACGAACTACCGGGTTGATAAAATTAAGAGACAGGAAGCTCCAGGAGTTGTAGCATTATTGCTACAATACTGGAGCCCACCAACTTTTTGGCGCCGTTGCCGGGGAAGCGTCAGAGTATTAGCAATTGTTGCTTTTCTTCTACTTTCTTACTCTTACCTTCTGCTAAGTAGTTTACTTCATTTCCATTCTGCAAAAGTAGCGTAGACTTTTCCTGCTTTCATAGATTAGCATTTCCTGCTTTCATAGATTAGCATTTCCTGCTTTCATAGATTAGCATTTCCTGCTTTCATAGACTAGCATTTCCTTTCTGCAATTTCATTTGAGCAAAGTAGATTAGTCCTTTCCTGCTTTCAGTTAATTTTGCATCTTTCATAGATAGTTGCAGATCAATCTGTCTCAGTTTTGCAGGTACCAAAAGAAAAGCAAAGCAAAAGCAATCAAAGAGAAAAAGAAAGTCTTTTCCATTTCATGCCTCGAAGGAACCGAGATAGATCAGGCAAATTCCTACCAAACACCCCCACCACATCACTGAGTCACCCTTCTCTCTTCTTTGGTGACAGTGACCCAGAAGAACCTATAGGTGAACATCCTGAGATATCCAAAGATCCTATAGTAGAAGAAGAGTTAGAGACTACTCCATTTGAAGCTATGGCTGATAATAGAAGAGAAGATGAGAGAATAGAAGGTGCCTTCCCCATCCGAGAGACCAATGGAGAGATGAAAATGAAAAACATTAGCCCCTCCGCCCTACCTCACTTCCATGGGCTGACCACTGAAGATCCAGATACCTTCCTGTTTGAGTTTGCTGTCCTTTGCAGAACCTATGACTATACTGAAGATGAGCAAAAGTTGAAACTTTTCCCTTCCACTCTCAAGGATGCAGCACTACGCTGGTTCATGGGTTTACCTGGGAATAGTATCACCACTTGGGCTCAGATGCAGCAAGCCTTCAACACCAAGTACCGGGATTACTGTAGGTCCAAGGAAACAAAGGGGGAAATCTTTCGGATGTCCATGGGAAATGATGAGTCCTTAGAGGATTATGAGGAGAGGTTCCAACTAAGCTATAAGCGGGCCAGGTGCACACTTGACCCTGAATCCCTCAAGTTGGTCCTACTCCGAGGAGTCCCTGAAGACCTCTTAGATACCCTTCACATGTTAGCTGGGGGGGACATTTACCAACTTCCTTATGAGGACATCAAGACAGTGTTTAGAAACCACTCCAGGGCAGCTCGGAAACGAGGTAGAGGAAACCACCTCGCAACTAGTGTCCCTTTCTCCAAACATGAGCTTGCAAACCAATTAGAAGACCTTAAGAGTGAGGTGAGACAAACCATTGCCATGCAGCTTGACACATTCAGGATTCAGCAAAAGAAAGAAGAGGCTGAGAGAGCCTTGGCTGTCTTCTGTCCTAGGTGCACAAGGAGGCACCCTAAGAACGAATGTCCATTGCATTCGGTTGAAGTGTGTTTCGTTTGTGAGGAGGACCATCCCACAAATCAATGTCCAACCTTACCTGGTTTTAAAGCCATGTACCAAGGGATCGAAGCTCCCACAGAGCCTCTCTATTACCTCAACCAAAGGAGGCCACAGGGATCTAGACCTTATCAGCAGGGGATGCAAGGGGCATCTCAAGCTTATTACAGCCCCAACCAATCGACTCCTATGCATTCCTGGGGTCCCCCTGCTCATCCTTCATGGTCCATGCCTCCTCCATGGTCTTATCCGCCTCAGTAGCCCACTCAACCTACTTCTCATTCGTATCACTCACATACCCAGCCTCAGCCTCAATGGAATGCACCTCAGTCGGGGTGGAGGCCCCAATACAACACTCCTCCTACCATTTTGCCTCCACCACCAGTTCAACCTCAACCATTACCTCCTGCTCCTCCAAGGCAACCTCAAATGCCTGCTCAACCGAACCCGAACCCCAACAATAGACAGGCCCAGCAGGTATACACTGGGGAAACCTCATGCCCTACCTATGCTGTGGAGATCCAGGAGATCAATCTTCGATCTGGGAAGACTCTACCAGATCGCCAACCTCCTCCCCCAGAGGATGAGGAAGATAAATAGGAAAGTGAACCAAAGGCTATTCCACCCTTTCCTGAGAGACTAACAGCCACCACACAACCTAACCTAGAGGAAGATGAGCTTTTGGGTGAGCTCAAGCAGTTGTGTGTAAAAATCCCACTTCTCCAAGCCATCAAGAATGTGCCAATATATAACAAGCTGGTTAAGGAGAAGTGTTTCAAACACCCAAGCAGACGGAAGAAAGATGCCTCAACTATCAATGTCATAGGACAACTGTCTGACCTTATGCTAGGACAAGTCATCTTCCCAAAGTACCTAGATCCTGGAAGTCCTGTAGTAGATGTTCACATCAATGGCACTATTATACCTCACACCTTGATTGATCTGGGGGCTGCCATCAATGTGATGACTAGGGATACCATGCTTAAACTCAATCTTCAGGGTTCCTTGAGGAAGACCTCGACAGTACTGCAATTAGCAGATCACTCCACCGTGACTCCCGAAGGGATTGTGGAGGATGTCATGGTCTCCATTGATTCTTGGGAATACCCTGCAGACTTCCTGGTTCTGCAACCAAAGGCCAAGCTTACTGGATATCCTCTCATTTTGGAAAGGCCTTGGTTAGCTATTGCAGATACTTACATAAGTTGTCGGGCAGGAAACATGACCATCAAAAATGGTCCCATGTCCAAGCAGCTAGTCCTATACCCTCCTGCCCAACCCTCCTTGGAGCATGACTTACCACTCTGGTTGGAAGAAGGAGAGGAAGATGAGGTGTACTCAGCACCTCTGTGCACCTTAGATACCACTAGAAAAGACCCCCCAACCGAGGATGACTTGATCGAGACCTTGATCCAGAATCCACCTTCCAGTGCACTACCCTTAGAGGAATTGGTGGAGGATGCCCAAGCTAGCACCTTAGTGGATCTTTGTACAACCAACCCTATTACTCCCAGAGTCAAGAATGTGGAGTTCAGCCCTGAGAAAGCATTGAAGATCAGCTCCTCCCTATCTCCTTCCCAGGAAAAGGAGCTGTGTAGTCTGTTGGCCGACCACCTAGATGCTTTTGCTTGGAGCTATAAGGAAATGAAAGGAGTCCATCCTTCGGTCTGTACCCATCATATATACATCAAAGAGGATTGTAAACCGGTTAGGCAACCTCAGAGGAGAATGAATCCAGCCCTTAAGGACATTGTCAAGGAAGAGTTGCAGAAACTGTTGGATGCCGGATTCATCTACCCCATCTCAGATAGTGAATGGGTGTCCCCTCTAGTGTTGGTTCCCAAGAAAAATGGGAAATGGAGAATCTGTGTGGACTACCGAGAACTGAACAAAGCTACCAAGAAGGACCATTTCCCCTACCTTTCATAGATCAAGTGTTGGATGGACTGGCAGGAAAGAAGTTCTTCTCTTTCCTGGATGGGTTTAGCGGGTACAATCAAATCCAAATCAGCCCAGAAGACCAAGATAAGACCACCTTCACTTGTCGTTGGGGTACCTTTGCCTATCGAGTCCTTCCCTTTGGGCTATGCAATGCTCCTGCTACCTTTCAGAGAGTTGTCTTGAGCATCTTCTCGGAGCTGGTCCATGATGCAGTAGAAATATACATGGATGACTTTACTCCTTATGGGGCCAACTTCCAGGAAGCATTGTCCAACCTGGGGAAAGTCCTAACCAAATGCACCGAGATGAACTTGTCCCTTAGTCCTGAAAAATGTGAATTCCTAATGACTGAAGGGACCGTGCTTGGCCATACCATTTCTTGCCAAGGATTGCAGGTGGATCCTAACAAAATTGCTCTCATCAAGAGGGTTCCACCTCCTCAAAAGGTCAGGGATGTCCGAAGTTTCTTGGGATTAGCAGGATACTACCGGAGATTCATTAAAGATTTCAGCAAGCTAGCCTCGCCATTGTTTGGCCTGTTGGCAAAAGATGTGGAGTTTAAATGGACTGACGATTTTCAGAGGGCTTTAAATGAATTGAAGGACAAGTTGGTGTCAGCCCCAATCCTGAGAGGTCCAAACTGGGCCCTACCTTTCCACATCCACACCGATGCCTCGAACAAAGCCATAGGTGCAGCTTTAGGACAAGTTGAGCAGAAACTTCCATATGCCATTTACTTTGTTAGCAAAAACTTGTCCAAAGCTGAGCTGAACTACACTGTAACCGAGAAAGAATTCTTGGCTGTGGTCCATGCACTGAACAAGTTCCGACATTATATTACTGGTTACCAGACCTTTGTACATACTGACCATGCTGCTATTAGATATTTAATGAATAAACCAGATGTGAATGCTCGTATTATTAGATGGTTACTTTTATTGCAGCAGTTTGATCTAACCATTGTTGATAAACCAGGTAGAGAAAATGTTGTTGCTGACTTTTTATCTAGATTGGATTTGTCTGCAGATGAGGATGGAACAGTGGACGATTAGATGCCTGATGAACATCTGTTTGCTATTTCAGTACTCTCTCCATGGTTTGATGATATAGCAAACTATCTTGTTTCAGCACAGTTCCCTCCACACCTATCTTCCAGAGAGAAGAGCAGAATCATCAGAAAAAGTGCCTCATTCACTTGGATCGGGGGCAATCTGTTCAAGCTTGGCCCCGATCAGATCTTAAGGCATTGTGTAAGGGAGGAGGAAGTCCTTGATATCCTCCTCACTTGTCATGATGGGCCTTGTGGAGGGCATTTTGCAGCAAAGAGAACTGCCTTCAAGATCCTGCAGGCAGGCTACTATTGGCCCACACTTCATCAAGACGTCAGAAGATATGTCAGTCAGTGTGACCAATGCCAAAGAATGGGGAAACCGACCCAAAGGGATGAGATGCCTCTCCAACCTCAAGTGACTCTTGAGCCATTTGAGAAGTGGGGCATGGACTTTGTGGGCCCAATCAACCCCTCTTCGAGGCAAAGGACTTACATCATTGTGTGTACTGACTATTTGACAAAGTGGGCAGAGACCAAAGCAATCAAAGCAGCAACAGAAGAAAAGGTGGCCGAGTTCCTAAGAGAGAACATCTTCTATAAGTTTGGCTATCCAAGAGAGCTCGTCACCGATCAAGGGAGCCAGTTCACCTCCAACCTGGTTGAAGATCTCTTAGCTCATCACAAGATCAAGCACAGGACTTCCACCCCTTATCACCCTCAAGCAAATGGGCAGGTGGAAGTCACCAATAGAGCATTAGAAGGGATCTTGACTAAAGTGGTGAGCAGCAGCAGAAAGGACTGGGCAGATCGCCTGGTTGAAGCCACATGGGCCTACAACACCACTTGGAAGACCACCACCGGTTTCACACCATATGAGCTGGTCTATGGGAAGAAAGCTTTGCTGTCCATTGAGTTTGAATACAACACCTTGAGGATGGCAGCTCAGCTGGACCTAGATCTCAGCCATGCACAACAAGAAAGGCTACTACAGTTGAATGGCCTGGATGAGCACCGAATGTAGGCCCTCCTTCACTCAGAAGTGGTTCAACTTCAGAGAAAGGTGTGGCATGACCAACATCTCCATGACAAGCAATTTCAGCCAGGAGATTGGGCTTTGTTGTATGATTCCAGATACAAAGATTTCAAGGGGAAGCTGAGAACCAGATGGCTAGGACCATATACAGTGGAGAAATGCCATGACAATGGATCTGTCCTCATTCGAACCATTGATGAGGAAGCCATTCCCATGCTTGTCAATGGGCATCAATTGAAGATCTACAGGAGACCTCTCTCAAGACAAGAGTTTATCAAAACTATGGAGAAATCTGTATTGGTCATAGAGAAGGGTTCTGCCTCTGCCTCTAGCACACCCTGAAAAAATATCTGAAAAAAAAAAAAAAAAAAAAAAAGAAAAAAAAGAAAAATAAATAAAGATCCTTGGGTGAAAACCTCTCTGAGGCGCCCAAGGCAGGTAGTAGGGGTGAAAACCTCATTGAGGTGCCCCTATTGCTTTTCAAAAAAAAAAAGAGAAAAGGTTGAAAAAGATCCTTGAGTGAAAACCTCTCTGAGGCGCTCAGGGCAGATGGCACGGGTGAAAACCTCCTTGAGGCGCCCCTGTTATCTTTCAAAAAAAAAAGAGAAGAAAAAAAAGAAAAGAAAAAAGAAGAAAACACAATAAGCAAAATATGGTAAAAATTGCAGGTTGCAGATGCTCTATGGAGAAGAGGAAGCCCTTCAACTCACAGCCAAGGGTCCTTATCATGCTATCAAGGAACCTCATCAGTACCTCCTCCAAGAGCACCCATGTTTTTTCAAGGTATGTGCAATTTTATCGTGGTTTGAATCTTCTACAGGAAGGCGCAGTCTTTCTACAGGAAGGTGCAGTCTTTCTACAAGAAGGCGCAGTCTTTCTACAGGAAAGTGCAGACTTTCTACAGGAAGGCCGAACTTTCTACAGGAAGCTCTGTGTTCAACAGGAAACTTCCTGTAGGAGTTTTGGACGGCCAGAATTCATCTTAAAAAGAGATTTCGCGACCCTGGATTGGTTTGGATGCATGCAAGCCTCTGTTGGCATCCTTGCACGTTGCTTTCACCATGATCCACCACCCATGTCGACATGCGGCCAAGTCCCTGCACAAACAAAGAAAATCGATGAGTTCTCGCGGGAAAGCCATTTCCAAAGTTAAACAAATGATGGGATCTCATACCACATGCATCAAGAGCTCCGGGATCGTGATCGAGAAGCCAGAACCGCCATCGTGCAGCATGCACCCAAGGAGAAAGGACTGTTACGAGACCCCTCGCGGGGATCCTGTGACAGTTCAACCTGCTCGAGTGGATACCATTCACAGCACCGCCATCTGAAATGAAACGCGGGCGCATGCAAGCAAAACCATCCACTCCAGCATTGGCAGCCTGTAACCACAAGCTTCCGGGTCTGTGTAAGTCGCACGCAGCAGGTAGATCCGCTCACCATCGTCCGAGAATTGAAAAAATCGTGTGCAGCCATGCAGGTAAGTGTCTCAACCCTTCCTTCCATCAAATCGCATGAATCTAACTTTGAAATTGTTTGCAAAGCGTAAAATTGAATGGTTGAGTGGCCGTATGGCCAGTCGACTAGCCACGTCAGCTAGTTAAAGTGTAATTGGATGTTTGGGTGGTGGCCACGACAAAGAGAATGAATGGCATGCACGTGAGAACACTCTCGTCAGAAGCATGAGTTTAACAGGAAAGGCGGCGGCAAATCTGTGGGAATGAATGCGGCAGCAAGTGAATACGCAGGCGGAGGATGGATGACGTCGCCCAACGGTCCGGCGGGGACAGCTCATCCCTCGCGCCACGGATTGCGCCGATTCAAAATCCAATCGGCTAGATCATGCGCATGAAATTATCATCCAACACTTCAACTCGGATAGCTATTCTGATCTCCTCTGCACTTTGATACGCCGAGTTGTTGGCTACCAGAACGCTGGTCAAGCACACCGTGAGCGCGGGCCAACTACAGTCCTCCCCGAGAATTGCACACTGTTTCTACAGGAACGCAGTCCTACAGGAGCGCAGTTCTACAGGAACGCATTCTACAGGAACACAGTCATCTACAGGGAAGCGGGTGCCTCACTCAAAAAGGTGGCCAATTAAAGAGGTAACCCTGAACTTTGCATGAAACTGGTTAGTAAAAGTGGCAAGACCATCGTCCACAGTCGGGTCATAAAGATATTGGTGGAATTGTTGTTTGTTGTGCCTTTGCTACCATTCTACAGGATGTTGGTATAAGTAGTTTGTGTTGAAATTTTGTATGTGCATGCTCTGTCTTCATAGACCAAATCTCTTTTGCATTTTCCACCTTCAATTAATACGACCGTGTTCATCATGCCGGGTGGTTTTATAAGACGAGAACCCACTGAGTCCACTAAATTAAGGGAAAACCCGGCAGTAGTAGAGCTCTTCACCAGAGCACAATGGATGCCTTTTTGTGATAAGCTGCAGGGCTACGATGATGAAGTAGCCAAGGAATTCTTACAGGCTTTGAAGCCTAAATCCCAGACACTGGCCACAGTGAACTTCAGAGGTCTGAGCCTCAAGCTCACCCCAGAACATATCAGTCGGATCACAGAACTCCCTATGGGTCTGCCATGGGACAAGGACGAAAGAAAGTTGAGCCAGCAAGCAAAGAAGGAATTCTTTCCACCTGAGGAAGAATTCTCGGAGGATAAGAACGGGGTGAGAAGAACGAGTCTATTGCCACCTTGGAATGAAGTCAGTTTGCAAATCATGAAATATATTACTTGTGAAGGCCGGTTCAGCATCGTGTATGCATATCACTTTCGGCTACTCACTGAGTTGAGGCACCGAATTGACCTTCCTGTAGAGCAAAAACTGAGCATCCCTTATTACCTCCTGCAGTCCCTAATGGAGTGTGCTACAAAGCTAAGAGAGGGCATACCTGATCAGATAGCCCATCATGGGTTGATCAAGCTGCTTGTGGAAGATGCATTGCACTCATATAAGGTCCCCCTCTCATGGGAATCCTTCCGCAATTTGACCAAAGATGGGGATATTAAAATGTTGATCGAAGAAACGGGTTCCTCTAGCAGTGAGGAACACGAAGCAGTGGCCGAAGAACAAAGGAAGGAGCATGAGGAAAAGAAGGACCAAGAAAAAGGTGGCACACCTCTCCTGTCAGCAAGGGAAAAGAGGATGAAGAGCAGAATGGACAAAGCTGAGGTAGTCCACGTCAGCCCAAGTACCTCAACAGCACCCGCAACCAAAACAAAAAGCAAAACTCAAGCAGGCAAGCAAGCAGAGGTGGAGACCCCAGTGGCTACAGGAAAGAAAAAATAGGCTTCTACAGGAAGCCCGAAAGTGCAAACACAGGCTTCTACAGGAAGCCTGAAGACAGAGACAAGGGCTTCTGCAGGAAGCCCGAAATTGGAAAAAGGGGCTTCTACAAGAGGCCCGAAAGTCATTGAGAAACAGCCTCCTACAGAGAGTCTGAGGGCAGAGAGAGGGCCTTCTTCAGGAAGCCCAACGGCGGGAAAGAAAGAATCGTCTACAGGAGGCCCGGAAGTGGGCAAAGCAGGGTCTTCCACAGGAAGCCCGAAATCTGAAAAGGAGGGGCCCTCTACAAGGAGCTATGAGAGAGCAAAACGCAAGAAAGAAAAGGCTGGCATTCTCGAAAAGGAGGCAGCAGCGACACTGGCTGCCCTCAGTACACCTCCAAAACCGAAGGAGAAAAGGGAGAGGGAGACCCCTCTACCATCTGAAGCCAGGAGAAGCAAGAGGATGACCACGGGCAAGCCACAGCCTCCACCCAGTAGCCAAACCACTTCAGGGGATGTCCCTGCTTCACCCAGTGCAAGAACCCCCTCTAAAACATTAGCCACCCCCGAAAAGGGGAGCCCAAAAATAACTTCCTGGACACGAAAAATAGGCCAGTCGCCTTCCGAAGCCCGGCTCAAGGAAATAGGAAAGGGGAAGGAAGCATCACCTTCGTCACCACCTGGGGCAGCAAAGGCAGGGCCGCCAAAAACGGGAAAGGAAGAAGCGCGACCCTCGGCAGAAAAGGCAGAACCACTAAAATAGGGGAGGAAAAGCGTGCTCCGGGCTCTAGTTCTCGGCCAAAGACGAGGAGCCAGGGCTAAGTTGCTCAAGGATGAGCAAATAGTTTAGCTGGGGGGTGATGATAAGCCCCAATTTTTGGTATACTTTGGGCTCATTTGGCCTACTTGCTCTGCTCAAACCATTCATTTTTTTATTGCTTATGCATGCATTTCTTGGTTTATTCGTGTTGTGTGTAGGAAGAAGGGTAGACATTTTATCTACGTGACTAATGCATGATGCTTTCAGGTTTTTGGCATTAAAAGGGAGAAAAAGACAACGAAAAAGGAGACAAGGAGACAATGAGGTGGCACTGCTGGTTTTTAGGAGAGGATGTCCACGGTCTTGGGGACCTTCCTCGTGATTCCCACCAAGAACTTCGAGCTCCAATCCATCTCCCCACCGAGCTTAGAAGCAGCCAGCTGTTCTACAGGAACAGCAGTTATAACTGTTCTACAGGAACAGTAGTTATGACTGTCCTACAGGATCAGCAGTTAAACTTTAGTTGGACAGCCAAGCTCCTAAAATCAAGGACACCTGTTGGATGATCGTTTTTGCATAAATACTGAGGCCGTAGCCTTGGATAGGAGCTTTTTTGAACCTTGGCATTACTCTTGTAATTTGGAAGTACGAGCTAGAGCTCGGTTTTTGTTCCTTTTTGTAAGCCAATTTGGCATGACATCAGATTATGAATAAAGAAGGCAGATTTTGATCTAGTTCTGAGTTTTCTCAAGGAGCTATAGCTCTCAGGTTAGGGCCCAACCTGAGAGCAATAGATCTCCTCAGTGTTGTAATGTGTTTGCATTTCGTTCCAGCACTTTGAGTTTGTTTACTTTCACATGCAATTCGAATTTACAGTTTGTTAATTTAGTCGTTTTCATGGGCATAGATAGGACTAGTTTATGGTGATTTGCTTTCAGTTGCTTAAGTTAGATAGGAGGATAGATATAATCTCTTGGAGCTCCAGAAAAAAGGTTGTAAAGGCTCACTGCCATCTCTCTGTTAGGGATTGGGGTGCAGTCCATGACCAACCACCAAAAAGAAAAGCAGTTCTTCTCATTTCCATGCAAGCTGCAACATAAACGTTTTCATTGAAGATCCATCCATGCATTTTTGACATCGAACCATACTTTCACATTTCACTTCCACGCATAGGTTTCATTTCTTGTTTTCCATTTCTGTTCATAGGTTTCATGGCACAGTTATCATAGGTTAATAAATTTCTCGTTTTGATGCATAAGTCATTTGTTTCATTTACGCTGCTCCTTCTCAATCCACTTTCTTCTTCTTCTTCTTGATCTATCCTCAAGTCCTATTTAACCTCTGTCTTACTCATTTACCCTCCAACTCTCTCATTTTCCACATAGCTCCATCTCCTTCAACTTTCATAGTTCCCATCCTTCCAATCATCAAACCACTGCATACACTCTTCCTCCATCTGATTCCTCTGCTCCTGAGCCATTACCAGCTCCATCTCCATCTCACCTATCCTTCCACACCACTCCAACCCTTCACCATCTTCCAAAACTTCCACGGCCAATCATCCTGTAGAATTGCACAGCCTTCCTGTAGAAACCCCTGAGTTTCCTGTAGGATCCCCTGCAGACTTCCTGTAGAAGTCTGCAAACTCGGTTGCTGAGCATCCGAACGTGGTAGACTTCTGGGGATTGATGTTGGAGACCCTCTGGGACCTCCCATAGCCATTCTGACCTTGCCCCTGCTTTCCTTCCATTCCAACCGCCCCTGCACAACCAAACCCTAATTAAAAGCATCATCACAATAAGTCCAGCCACTTAATGAAAAAGTACAAAAACATGATTTTTCAGATGCAAGTAGCTTAGATGCATGTATTTCAGTTCACTGCAAGTAATGGCATTATTGGTAGTTGTTTCATTCACAGTTTTGCATAGTTAGGGTCTAGCTAGTCAAATTAGGGTTTCCTAGGGTTTCCATGCTTTATTGGTTTTCAGTTTCCTTCTGCAATTAGACTAGTCTCCTTTGAGTTAGCTTTCGTCCATCATTGATAAAGCTTCTTCTGTGAGCCTATAGAAGTTGGCTTGAGCCCTAGCGGACTTGTGCCAGCTGACCAAGTGACAGCTTCGACAAGAGCTAGTACTTGTGCATACAGCACCGTCGCTTCCAAGTTTGTACGAACTACCGGGTTGATAAAATTAAGAGACAGGAAGCTCCAGGAGTTGTAGCATTATTGCTACAATACTGGAGCCCACCAGTGTCCACAGCTACTTGCCTCCTCGCTTTTGCACCCACCAGATCACAAGAGAACAGCTACCTGTGACAAGAGAACAGCTACATGCAACAAGAGAAGGACACAATACAAAGGCAAATATACATATTCATAAATGATTCAGGATTAGAAGTAAATCAAATACACTAATGCAAATCATACAATAAACACCAGCATATAGGAAAGAACCGAGAAGCTTTATTGATTGATAAACAAGGTTCAGGAGGAGATACAACCCATAGGGTTCCAACCCAGCATCTCCTTCCCAGCAGAATGGAATTCCTTCTTCAGCCCCTTTAAAAGCATAAACACCCAATGATCCAACCACAAACCAACAGCAATTCTTTGCAATACAATCCAGCCCCCTTAGACCTCATGAGAGAGCTCTATATATAGGAGTTTTGGAGAAAGGATGAGTCAGCTTGAGGCTGGCATGAAGCTGACTAGTGTCCTCTCCCACTTTAGTTCTTGAGTCCACTTGGAGATTCTTACCTCCACTTGGAGATTTGGAACCTCTTACTCATCACCAGTCGAATTCCCTGATCCAAGTGTCATTTTGGAAGCTTCCTGGGCATTGACACCTTGAGGAATGAGTCTGCCACTTGTCCAAGTACGCTCAGCGCAGGTGGCCTTCTTTGCAGTTGACATTCAGCGCAGGTACACAATGGAGCACTTGACATTCAGCGCAGATGCTCAGTGGAGCAGTTGACATGATCCAGAAATTGCTTGTTTTTGAGTGTTTTCAGGTGGAGAACTTTTATAAACTGCTGTGGTTTGCTGGCCTTGTTCCTCTAGGGGTAGGAACAACATGTTTAGGGACTTTGGATCCCTTAATTATTGACATTTCATGCTCAGTGATGCAAGGCACAAAAATGTCTATAACATAGGTTGGCCCCGAAGTCTACGGGACTTCCTCAGTAACTCAGCCATGTTTACAAACTCAGGAGACTGGCCCCGAAGTCTACGGAACTGTCTTGGTAATTCAGCCACAGTTGAAAACTTTTAACTACTTCACACGCAAACAAAGTAAAATCTCAATGAAAAGCACATAAAGTCTCTAAAGAACCAAACAAATTTGAATCACACGCCTAAAGAATCTAGGAGATCAAACACACACAAATAGTAACTTTCCGTACTGAAAACACTAGTTGGTGATGAAATCCAATGTCGCAGAGTTCAATACAGAAATGGTGGTTGGAACAGTTACCCCGGCAACCTGCTTAATGAATAGACTGGCACAAGTTCCTCCACTTAACCGTCTCGAGTGAAGTGAACCCCCCATAAAATCCAAGTGAGTCTAGCCGACGTCTGCTCCAGGTACAGTGGGATCTTCCCACCACTGTCACCTCAGGAAGAGTCCTAAAGAATATGGCCACTAAGGTTACCAACTGAGACAAATATACCTGGGGGAACTGTATACGATTCGATACGCACGCAAGGGCAGAGTAGCAAGCTCAATCCCCTTGAAGGCTCCTTGACATAATCCAAGGTTTACCAACAAGTGACCCCAGGCTCCTCGACAATGGTTAATCTGAGGTTTACCGTTTTTAATACGTGAATATCTGGTGTCGTTCCCAATGAGGAAGGATTGATTCCCACACTGGTTCAGACACGATCTCGTGCTTCTCCTTTAAGAGGAGCTTTCCAGAGCATAAATGCAACAATTGGATTTCTTCCCTACCACAAGATACAGCTACTTGTTTGTTTTTACTGTCTTGGAGAGTTAATTACTCTCCTACTCCAAGACACTAGCCTAAGCTAAGTTGGTGTATCAGAGCCCTAGAAATAAAAATGTTACTAGGTGAATTTTACTTTAAGCGTTAATTTTAGTGGTTTTTGTTTAAGTCCAAAGGTGCGGAGATGAAACTCGTGGTATGAAGACTCGACTCAAAATCACTAAAAATGCACCTAAGATGATTTAAACAATCTTTTTCTCTTCGATGAACTTCTAAACTAAGAAAGAGTTTGAGAATGCAAATACTTTGTAAACACAAATCTTTCTCAATTCAACAAATTAAAAGAAGAGTTTTTGTCCTTTTCCAATGCACTCAAAACGAGACAACTAGTTATTTCACAAAAATTTCCCTTTTTCGTTCCAAAGCACTCAATCACTACAAAACAAAACTTTTTCCAAAAGAGATTTTTATATTTTTTATTTAATAAAACACTCAAAACTATGAAAATGACTAACTTTGAGATCTACAAATTATAAAAACCTATTTGAAGTCAAAGCCTACTAAAAGTCTTTTTTAAGGATGTTTTACTTAGCTAGATGTAAGCTAAGGACCAATTTATGCAGAATCACAAATAAGTCAAGAACAACCAATTTTGTTTTCTTTTTGAAAATGAAAATCCAAACTTTTAAATACAAGCTTTTCGAAGTTTTGTAAAGAGAAAACTCAAAGCGGATTCCTCAAACAAGGGGAGATTTCATAAATGGTTAGACTCATAAGAAGGCTGGTAGACACTAAGGTGATCTGAAGTCCCTACAGCTTCTAAGCTCAGAGCCACTACACAACCAAAATGAAAAACAAACCCAACAAGCAAAACTCCTAGGAATTTCACTTAAAACCCTAACACTAACGAAATCAATCTAAGGAAAGCTTCTGACAAATTATATGCAGGTCTAGGCAGTGGATAACAATTTCTAAACAAACACTAAGCTAACTAACAGAGGAAATCTTAGGGTTTTTCAAAATTTTGACAGGGTCCACAGGCCCACAGTTGACAAAGGTGCGGTCCCGCTCTGTGCTAAAAGCCAAGCTGCGGGTAAGTACGCACTGTGTCAAACGGCTAGGGTGCAGTCCTCTCCCAAAGCTATGGAAAACAAAAAATAACTCTGGATCTACAAACTCTACCCAATTTTACACACAACAAGCCAAAAACAGAAACAAAAACACATTTTCTCAGGTCAAAGTAAAAACAAGGAAAACAATCAAGTCCCCAGCGGAGTCGCCATTTTGTCACACAGAATAAGTCGATCCTACGGACAAGATAGACCTTCCTAGAATCTAAAGAAGACCTAATGACAAGCAAACCAACCAGACACTATCTTTCTCTAAATATGCTTTGATTAACAATAGCAAACAAGTGTTTTTAGGGCCTACCTTAGGTCCAACGCAAGCTTGTGGATGCCCTCGCTCCTTCGATCCAAATGAGCTCCTTTGTCGTGAATCTGCAAACACAAACAAGGCAAACAAATTAAATAGCACCTGAAAAGCCAATTGCATAAAACATATTTAACATGAAAGTCAAGGAGTCCATGAAACAAATAACATGAGATACTTGTTGAGAAAAATGAGTTTGATTGTATTAATTCAAAAGAAGAAGAACTTTACAACCTTTGCCTTGACGCTGTACAAGCTCCTCCCAAGGTCCAGCAAGAAGTCTCCTCTACTTTGACAAGTTTCACTCACTCCCCAATGAAGCCAAAAATGTATGTGATCTCTCCTCTTAAGCTCAACTAGGAAGTCTTGATTTCACCAGCATTTACCCTTAAAAATATTCAGCTTCTAACCTCCTCAGCAACCAGCCCAATGCTTGTATTTATAGTGCAATGGACGGAGGTTACTAGGTCCTCCTTCAAAGGGATAAAGCCCTCCTTCAAAGGGATAGCTCCTCTCATCAAGGGATTAGCTCCTTCTCTTTTGGGATGCATGAACCACCTCAGAGCGAACAATCCACATCAAAATTCCTTCTAGAAACCTCTAGAATTAACCCAAAGTGAGTTTTTAAAGATAAAACTTGCGCCTTTTGACTTTCACAGGGGTCCGCACCTACACCGTTAGGGACAGAGCGGGCAGGTCCGCAGTTTTTGTACACAGAAGGTGCGGGACCGCAGGTGATAGTGAGAGAAAGTGCGGAACCAGAGTTACATTGATTTTTAATGTTTTTCTCTCATTTTCAAAGCTTGATTTGAAGAGCTGAGGTCTGAGACTTGCTTAGGAGGACAGTACAAGTGATGATAGACCCATACTGACTGCAAATAATCATGGTGACGATATTTTTGTGTAACACTGAGAAAGCGTTTCTAGCTGTAATCTATGCTATTAACAAATTCAGACACTATATAACAGGATACCTTGTGGTTTTGTCTACTGATCACTCTGCTATCAAATATTTGGCTAATAAACCTACTATGAATGGAAGAGTGACACTATGGTTAATCTTTTTGCAGGAATTTGAGATAACAATCAAGGATCGACTAGGAAAGGAAAATCTGGTGGCAGACTTCCTCTCATGCGTGCCAAGAACAGACGACGCAGTGGCAGTAGAAGATCAGTTCCCTGATGAGAACCTATTTTCTATAACCGTGAAAACACCGTGGTACGCAGATTTTGTGAATTACCTAGCAGTGGGGAAATTACCCAAGAACCTGACGCCCAGAGAAAGAAAATTAATAGTGCAACGCAGTACTTCATTCTAGGATCGGAGGATACCTCTTTCACACAAGAGCCGATATGCATATCCGTAGGTGTGTTAGGGAAGATGAAATCTATGATATACTAAAAGCCTGACACGATGGACCTTGCGATGGACACTTTGCAGACCGCAAGACTGGACATAAATTCTTACAGATGGGCTATTATTGGCCCACCATTTTTAAAGATGCCAAGAAATTTGTCCAAGCATGTGATAACTGCAAATAATGGGTCACCCTGGCCAGTCTAACGAGATGCCCCTACATCCACAGTTAGTCATCGAACCTTTTGAACATTGGGTGTTAGATTTCATTGGCCCAATAAACCCATCGTCTAATCAAAAGACATATATACTGGTTGCAACAGAATATGTGACTAAATAGGTGGAGGCAGAAGCATTACCAAGGGCAACAGACGACACAGTAATCCACTTTCTTTTCAAAATTTTCGTGCGGTATGGCTTGCCCAGAGAAATAATTATGGATGGAGGGCCACAATTTGTAGGCCATAAGATTACTGCTACACTAAAAGATCATCACATTTTGCACAGAATCACATCTCCATACCACCCGCAGGCAAACAGCCAGGTAGAAAGTACCAACAAAGTAATCGAGGCCATTCTAACAAAGACAATCGCCTCGCATAGACGTGACTAGGCTACCCAATTTCCAGAAGCCCTATGGGCATATCGCATGACTTGGAGGAATACCACAAGATACTCCCCATATCAGCTAGTGTTTGGCAAAGAACCTATCTTCCCCATAGAATTTGAAATTTAGACATTGAGAATAGCCCAAGAAGTAGGGTTGGATTTGAATGAAACACATATTAACAGACTACATCAAATCAATGAATTGGATGAAATCTAGCTATCAGCTCTTCAACATACTGCACTAATTCAACAACAAAGATCAAAATGGCATGATGCCCTCATCAAGAAAAACATATTCCATGAAGGTGACTGGGCACTTCTGTACGATTCTAGGTTCTAGGATTTCCCAGGCAAACTCCAGACTAGATGGTTAGGTCCCTACAAGATACAAGAGGTGCACGATAATGGCACACTTACATTAGCTACCATTGATGGGTCTAGCTACTCTTTTAAAGCAGATAGACATTGAGTATGCCTCTACCACAAACCGCTTACAAGGGAATCCTTTTGCCAACAGATACGTGAAGATTCTACGATACAAATTCTCACTGAAGAGGGCAACTCTTCGACAACACCAGTCTAGTGAAGAATTTATTTTTTCAAATCTGTACATAAAACTGCTTTTTCGTTTTCTTTCTATATGATTGGATTTGCTTAGAACAGTAGATATGATTGTTTATTAGATTTTTTTCCTATTTTCCTTTGTTGTTCCCTACAGGGAACAGCCGCTATTCCCTATAGGGAACAACACTTTTTTGTGAGAATTTTCTTTAGCTGTTCCCTACAGGGAACAAAACTTTTCGTGTGCATTTTCCTTTGTTGTTCCCTACAGGGAACAACTGCTGTTCCCTACAGGGAACAACTGCTGTTCCCTACAGGGAACAACTGCTGTTCCCTATAGGCAACAACAATTTTCGTTTGTATTTCCCTTGCTGTTCCCTACAGGGAACAGTTGTTGTTCCCTACAGGGAACAGTTGCTGTTCCCTATAGGGAACAACAATATTCGTGTGTATTTCCCTTGTTGTTCCCTATAGGGAACAACTGTTGTTCCCTACAGGGAACAACACCTTTTTGCGTTATTTTTCTTTGTTGTTCCCTACAGGGAATAACTACTGTTCCCCAGAGGGAACAACACCTTTTGCATGTATTTTTCCTTTGTTGTTCCCTATAGGGAACAACTGTTGTTCCCTATAGGGAACAACTATTGTTCCATATAAGGAACAACACTTTTTTTTGTGTGTTTTATTTGTTGTTCCCTACAGGGAACAACTGCTGTTCCCTATAGGGAACAACACTTTTTGTGTGGGTTTTCTTTTGTTGTTCCCTTCAGGGAACAACACCTTGTGAGTATTTTTGAGAACACCCTTTCTTTCCCTTACATGATCATCCCTAGACCATCCCAGTTCACTCTTTATGATCCTCTTTATGGCATAAAAAGTAAAATACATATTTAAGGACAACCAGTATGGAGTCTACTAGAACAATAAATATCTTGAATATTATCATCTTTAACAAGATTACTTTGTGATGATCAAAAAAGAAAGGACACAATTATCTATATCACTTCACTGTCCTCATTTCCACTATAAATCAAACTGATTTATTATTTGTACCATGCTAGTTCTCCCCTGTCCCGTATAATTCTCTCTGTTTATTATCAATAAGATTATGGGTATATTTTTTTCTATTGATATGTTCAAACTTCTTCCGCCATCCCTACTCTTAAGGAGTGCTGAGCCACCCTCTATATATAAAATGGGGAGTGAAAAATAAAATCATATATATATATATATATATATATATATATATATATATATATATATATATATATTGTATGATTTTTTTCCACATATGGAGGATAGGGGGTATCATCATGAGCTAGCCTACCACTTTCGCTACTTCCCAATGAATGGTAATGTGTCCATCTGGTTACCATGCCAGCACATTGGTCTATACTATGGACATCATAATGCACTTCCCGAATTATACATAGAGGACCATGGTTCCCAAGGGTTAGAAAGCAACTTTGTCGAGGCTATGGACGCCTGTAGGCAACAGAAGCTCTATTGGTGGTATTGAAGTTTTATTTTCTACATCAATAATTATTATGATGCCCTCTTCTTATGTTCTTATCTTTTCTACAAAGAGATTACGTCCCTAACTTACCTTGAACCTTTATGCATGAGTTAATATTTTAAAATCAGCCACAACAGTTTTAAGTGGAATAACGATGATAAGGTAATATTTCTTGCGTATGCTGTCCTTTTTCTTTATCGCATCACCTCACAGCATCTTATCACTTATTGATAATTCTCGTTACATGCCTTGTTTTCATCAATCCAATATCCTTTATGATCCTTTCATTAATATGTGTACCTTGCCACTTTCATCACCCAATCCATCACCCCTGTACTTCACCGCTAGTGCATTATCCTTTCAGTCATTCGGTTGTAGGCGACCTATTATTTCAAAGGGGGGCGAGGACCTCCAGTATACTTATGCATTTGTTGTCATCTTTTCATTTGATTTTGCAGAACAATATGACATCCCATGATAACAGAGCATGTGGCATTATAAGAGTCCTCGATAACGGTATTTATGTTTATAAAGTATCACCTGATAGAGCCATTACAGCCATTTGTTTTTCCATCTCTCGGCTCTGTTCTTTGCTGTGCCTTCCCCACTACATTAATCGTTTGCAGAATTCAAGCATCATGGGAGGAAGAACAGTGCGCCGAGAACCTTTAACACTGGTTGTCTCTGATGAAGCCAGGGAAATTCTAGCTTGCACAGGATGGACAACATATTTTACAAGATTTCAACCCCCCAATGAGGAAATCACCATCGAATTTTTACGGCATCTACAAAATGGACAATCGATGGTAAGAGATAGACAAAGAACTGTAATAGACGCTGTGATAGTAGAAGTGTCTAGGTTACCGGCAGAAGGACTAGTATGGGCTGGCAAGCGATTGAAGCTGCATGACGCTATCGAGGCTTTTAGGGATGAAGGACAGGAGCTAATCAAGAAGGGAAAATGCGTTCGACCATCTTCTCTTGGAGAGCCATGGGGAGAATTAGCATGAATTGTCCAGAACTATATTACCTGTGATGGGCGTAAAGACATGGTAAGGCCACGTCAACTCAAAATTTTATCAGTTTTAAAACAAAAATGCTCCATTAGTTTTCCTGCACTATTGAATTCGTTACTGTGTGACACTGCCGAGAGGCTAAGATGGTCCCAACACACAAAAACAGTAGTTAGCCAACATTGTCTGATCAGGTTAATAGTTAGCTATAACCTTGCTCAACAACAATCAACCTAGGATGAGCTAAAATTGGCCCTCGAAGGAGGTGTAGCCCTGCTAGCACCTAACCATATTCGAAAAATAAAGAGGACTACCCTTTCAGGAAGCATACCTCACAAACGCAGACAATACACAAGGTTGAGGTCAAAACAAGGAGCGTCTGAAAATCCTCAAGGCAGCGCTAGTCAACCCATAGAATTATCCAGCCCAGTAAGTGAACAATACTTATAGCTAGAGTTAGAAGGACACGAAAACCCTGAATCAAAACCTGAGGAAGGAACAGGGCATTTTGAAGATGAACAAAGAAACAAATTGGGACCTCACCCAACACCAAATATGAACTCCCAAGACGATCTATTGCATGATTTCGAGATGGCCCAGGTCCTGGCCAACATGAATGTCTACATGCAGCCTGAAGGACTGCTCAATCTTAACTTAGGAGAAACCCAATCTCCTGGGAATTCTGGCTATACCAGAATTCTATCTCCCTCAAAATATGCAAGCCGCGAAGCGGAAACAGATGCAGAGGCCATTCAGGAATTAGAGAACCAATCTGGTGACATGCTCCTAGTGGAAAACAGCCATGAAGGTCTAGACCCAGAAAACATAGGCCAAGAAGAAGAAGCAGAGACAAAGATTATTCGGGAAGATGATAATCAATTTGGAGACACGGTCTTATTGGAACAGAGCCAATGTGAACAACTAGTCTCTTTACAGACAGAATCTATTAACGAGACTATCAGTAGACTAGTTACTCCTCCGAAAAGGTATAGAGCCAAATTGAAGAAGCTAAGAAAAGAATAGCAGAAGCTTTGCAAGATGGTCAAAAGGTTCCATAGGAAAATAAAAGAAATCACAATGGGAAAGGTTTCGAACAATACCCCGGAGATAGTAAATGCAGCCATACAAATAGAATTATATGAAGAGAGGGCTATAGGAACTCAAATTGAGCCCATACCTACTCAAACAGTCATCACTCAAGAGGAACAACATGCAATTTTAGTAGATGCGGCTACTCGAATATAGGATGTACCCTCTTACAGCTTGGCTACTCAAACGGAGGTTTGGACCTCCCATAATAAAGAAATACAGACAGAACATATCCCTTCTCATAGCATAAGCACTCAAATGGGCATACAAGCCATAGACATCATGACACACAATGACCCCATTATACTGAATCTTTAGGAAGAATTGGCACAAGCTCAGCTCGCGATGGAACGACTTGGACAAGAAATCATCTCCTGGAAGAAATATCAAGAGCTGCAAAAACAACTCCAGGAAATGAATGCAACAGAGAGTGAGACTTTCGACAAATGCAGAAAGGTGGAAGAAAAAATAGAGAAGATCAAGCTCAAACTAGACAGGGTCATAGGTCAGACAACCACCATCTACTCACTGTATATGGATGTCCTGGCTTGCAGGTCTCCCGCCACCAATTATGCCTTGTTTTTGTTAGAACAGTACCTGTTGTTGAAAATTAAAGCCATGAGAGATGGTAAACCACTTGAATTAAGAACAATTGAAGATTTTATAAATTTTTGCAAGCAACATGGTGTAAAGGTCCAAAGGCTTCTTTGTGAGTTTTACTTGCACAATTTTGTATTAGAGAACGAGGTGGAAAAGAACCCGAACCATTTTGTAGGGGATGTTCAATTCTAGGCCTTTATTTTGTTTGCAGTTAACTAACTCAAATGGTTTAAAGCTCATAATGCATTCCAAAGACAGGAACATGGATTGGATCTTTGGGTATGAAGTGAACCTAAGCACCCTTTACAAATGCTTGCCAACCATAAGAGTTTGATGACACGAGAAGGGGTGATTAAAATTTGGGGCCCATTCATAAGGAGTATCATATTTCCTCTCCATTCAAGAAAGCTCTCTGGCTGCATCCAAGCTCAGGTGGATGGTCTCCACTAGTAGTGTGCAGGATCAGGAGCCATTTAATTACAAAAATTTTAAAGAAGTTGTGGCCCATTTTGTCACCTATAGCAATCTTATTTTGAGAGAAGGACCTTATTGGTTAGGATGTCAGTTTTGGAGCCCCATTATTTGGTATCCTCCTGAAGGTTATCAGGCTATCTACGAATTTCCTGAAGGAAAGGAAGGGCCCACTTTTGTGCTCCTGGCTCAACATCATGGTTTTAGACCAACTTTTGATGCTCCATCTCCAGCCTACTCTTTAACTGCACTACATAAGAACTACTTACTTTTCATGAGGACATGAAATAGGGTAAGCAGGAGAGTATGTTCAGTTACAAAATGGGTATGTATTTACTCCTAATTCCATCATCTTTTTCTGCTTTTCTTATCTCTTTCATATCTTAATATGCTAACATATTGATGGATTATGATAAGAAATGGATGAATTATTTGCAGTGAATATTTAGCTATTGTAACTAACTTTTACTCCTCTTTATGCAGAAAAACTATGAAAGGAACAGTTGTTGTTCCCTAACGATGGAACAACATAAACCAACAAACGAAGAATGGAACGTGTCGGTTGCGGACAGGTCAGAGGATGAATCAGCAAGATCAGCGCAAAATAGGAACGGTGTCTGAAGATAACATTCAGTTGTGAATCCCTCAGGATCGAGAGATCCTAGGGGATTGCATTTATCTTTTACCTCTTTCTAGCAAACAATTGTAGGAAGAAAGGGATCGATCTCTGTTATTTCAAATTGTAATTTTAATTTACAGACTTGTGCTGTTGGAGAACGCGACCATATTGTAATCCTACTTAAGTTCAATGATTAATATATAATTGAGTTGTTGTTCATTCGTATTCTTTGAAGTAGCTCAGCAGTGTTCATTGGTGGCTAAGGGCCTGGCCTCTTATGGATTAAACTTCGTCCTTGTGTTATATATTTATGATCCTTGCAAATTTGATTGGTTTGATAATTTTCCCATTTTCTGTGAGTTTATCCTATTCACTATTTACCACTTTCTTGTATTGAGGTAGTGCATTTTATTTACATGTTTTACAGCACTGTCATTTGATTCGATTTATGCTTATTCCAGATTAAGTTATTTAGATAGTGAATCGCATTGATTTAATCAACTGTAAGAGTTTGGTTATCGCTATTGAACTCTCAGATTGACATCATTTCCATTTGGATTTCTTCGTAAAGATTGAGTATGATTTAGATTGAATCAACTAAGAAGAGATGAGTTATTGCTACTATGCTCTCGACTGATGCTATTGTCAATTGAATTGCTTGTGTGAGATTTGATTACGATTTCAGTAGAGGATTGAGTCTTGAAGCTTAGATGTCATATTTCCTTTAATGATTGCAATTTTAGTTTTGTAAATGCATCCGTTTACTCTTGTATCAAAGGTTTATACTTCATTTTAAGAAACATTACTCTCTGGATTTATAGCATGCACATATTGTGTACACTCTTGGAATAAAAGGACTTTCCCGGGTTGATGATTAATGTGGGGTAATTAGGAGTTTTAAAAGACACCTATTTATCAGCCAACATAAGCCATTGATCATTGTTCTTTATTTTGATGATCTGATATTGACAGGTGATGATCAGTTGATCAAGTCTTGCAAGCAGGACCTTGCAAGAGAGTTCGAGATGAAAGACATGGGTCTTATGCACTACTTTCTAGGCATGGAAATGTGGTAGAAGTATGAGGAAGTGTTTTTGTCTCAAGGCAAGTATGCCAATGAGATACTCAGGCAATTCCACATGGAGAAGTGCAAGCCCATGCAGACTCCTCTAGTAGGTAACTGGAGGAAGGAGGATGCTACTTCAGGTGAGGTAGTAGCTGCTATTGTTTATCTGTAGCTTGGGGGTTCATTGATGTATTTAGTGAACACATGACCATATTTGTGTTTTGCGGTGAACCAACTGAGTCAAGCTATGGTTCAACCTACCAAGCTGTTTTGGAAGGCAGCAAAGCATGTGTTGAGATACCTCAGAGGCACATCTCACTATGGATTGTGGTATAGACGGACAGAGGGAGTGAAGCTTTCGGGCTTCACAGATGCAGATTGGGAAGGCAGTCCATCAGACCAGAAGAGCACTTCAGGAGGAATTTTCAACCTTGGTTCAGCTAAAGTTTCTTGGTACAGCAGGTAATAGAGGTCAGTTGCACTTAGCTCAGCAGAGGCTGAATACATGGCTGCTAGTTAAGCAACATGTGAGGCCATTTGGATGCGGAAGATTCTAGTTGGATTGTTTGGTCAGAGCATGGATCCAATTGTGATCTATTGCGATAATCAGAGTTGTGTCAAACTCTTTGAGAATCCAGTATTTCATGATAAGTCCAAGCACATCGATATCTGGTATCATCATCTTCGAGATTGTGTGGTGAAGAGGATCATGTTGTTGCTGTATGTTTCGACCGAGGAATAGGATGCAGATATTTTGACTAAGGCATTGTCAAAATGCAAGTTCGAGTTCCATAGAGACAGGATTGGGGTGACAGATAATCCCTTTCTTGTTGAGAGGGAGTGTTGAAAATAGCAACAAGAAATTCTAAAAATAGAAGTGCTAAAAATAGCACTGCTATAAATAGAATTTCGGGATACATTCCAATTTTAGTTAGTCCCTGAAATAAAATTGAGAATTAAAATTCCAATTTGATTTTAGTAGCTGTTGGTAAAATAATTAATTAATTCATCTTGAGTAATTTAGTTGTAGAAAATCAAATATGAAGTCTATGTGAAGACATGCAACAGTTTCCCCTTTGATTGAGGAAGTTATCCCTTGATTAAGGAGATCAAGATGAGTTGTACTTTGAGTTGTAATTAGTTAGCTCAGTTAACTGAGTTAAGTCCAGTTAGATTAGTTCCAACAGTTTGTTGAACTGATTGTGAGTTCAGTTAGTTAATTCATGCATGCATGCAACTACTGCACTTCAGATAACTGAATATTCTCTCATAAATAACTCATGCATGTCAGTTGAGTCAGAGACCCAATTGAGATCAGATGATGGGACAATGTACTATCAGTTACAGGAATAATCCATTGAGGATATCTCTTGCATGAAGAAGGAATTGATTCCTTGGAGATTGTACAGTTACTTCTGAGTTTGGTGAGTTGTGTGAGAGGTCAATTCACACAGGTGGTAGCCAGAGGACCTAGGAGAACCTGCGCAAGGAAATAGGAGGCTTGGAGGACTGGAGGAAGGCATATGTTGTGTCTATTCAGTCTATGAGTAGCATTGAGGGATTATACTGAGAGCTGGATAGCTTGTGAGCTAAAACTTTGTGTAAACCGGAGATATTTCCACTTGTATGATAATACAGAGATCGGGGTTTTTAGCTGAGGCTTTCCCCAGAGTACTCTTATGTGTTCATGTGTGATTGATTTCTCATTCTCTGTTATATGTGTTATATTTGATCTTACTCAAAATCGATTAAGCTTCTGCAAGTTTGTTCGTAGAAGTAGATCAAGTATTTTTCTTTAGTATATTGCATTATCAGGTGATCTATAGTGGGAAATTATACACAAGGTATGCTAAGCACGAGTAAGGCATGCCAGGTAATATTAGGGAATGTCAAGAAGTGCTAGAGTGTGCTAGGTATTTTTGGGGTGTGCTAGCATGTGCCAAATAGTGCCAAGGCATTCCAGGTGCTAAGACATGCTAGGATGTGCATGGTGCCATAGTATGCCAATATGCGTCAAGGAGTTTCAAGGCAAAAAAAGGAATAAACAAGCTAAAATGCAAGGAAATGAACACATAAGAGGGTTAATAAGTTGGGACTTTATCTTCTTCAAAAGGGGCATGCTAGGCACACTTATAATATGTTCCAATATATGCCAAGTGCCAATGTGTGCGAAGTTCTAATGTTTTTCAATGCAATATTTTGCCAAGGTGTTCCAGGGCATGCCAACACATGATAGGGGAGTGCTATGCTATGCTAGGGAATGCCAACATGTGCTTGGGCATCCTTGTTGAGCCTCAAACCTGCACCTTCCTATACACCCTCTCAGCCTTCCTTTTCCACTTATTGCATCCACCCAGCTGTTAAATCATTGCATTGTAGTTTAAAAAGAGCTCTTTACATGGTTTTGTGACTATGCTTATGACTGTTGTTTGGTTTAGTTTTTTGTTCATGCAGCTGCGGAAACTTGTCAGTTTCTGCAGCCAGCACAGGTTTCCGCAGCCAGCACAGGATTCCGCAGCTATTTTGTTAAAAACTGTGCTACAGGTGTCCTATGAAGAAACGAGCCACATGGACAAGCTCCAGGTGACAGATACATGGAACGTTTCCCTTCGAAGCAGCCAAATCATCCATGGAAGGTCACGGTCAACGAAGGTCAAAGGCAGAGCCAACCAAGGAGTTCAGCGGTGGCACATCTCTGTTTTGAGCACGTGAACGTTACGTGGCACAGTCCTCAGCTCACGAAGACACCGGCACACCTGGAGATCACTTCTGTAACCTGAATCTAACAACTACCACTCCAGAGATTTAATAGACATGATGACAATTACGCTAGATCTCGGCTGAAGGTATCTACGTGTCTTTGGCAACACAGTCAATAGCATAGGAGTTAGTTAGCTAGTTTCAGCATTTTTTCATTATAAATAACGCGTCGATGAACGCTGTAAAGGAGTTTTTTTTGGATATGTAAATTCTGAACTGTTGTGTTATCACCCCACTGTTTATATATGTTGCTGTTTTAATATATGAGAAGACTTTTCTGAGTTTATTCGTGTGACTACTTGTTGACCGGCTGAAGTGGCAGAGGGCCCCTGCGCGCTGAAGCCTTGTAAAGTTTTCATTTGGTTTTATTATGTTCTTGTATCATTAGCTTGTACATAACCCACTGTTTTATGTTTCTTAACTCACTACTGTTTATATTTTCACCTCTGTTTTCTTATAACTGTCAACTGATCAGTGCTTTTCTGCAGGTTTTCTTAGGCAGCCCGGGAAAATTTTTGTCTTTTTGATAACTATTGACATATGAGATCATCTTGTCCTTCCTGCTAACTTTCATTTTCTGAAGTTTAATTTCAGCACTGTCTTTTTCAAGTTGTGATTTGCTTACTTATTTTTTTGTTATTTAGATATCATACTGCTCATCAATTTATGGTTTCTTTCTATAGTGAAGTGACTCTATTAGCAAGAAATCAGAATATTACTAACTGTAGTGTGATTTAGTTATCATATTGCTTAAACTTATTCATGATTGCTTCCCACAAGGTAGATTGAGCTGAAGGGTAAAGGATCAGAAGAGTTGAAGTAGCGTGATTAGTTTCCTTTCCGCAATTTAATTTCTTGCAATTTAGTTATCATATTGCTTAAACTTATTCATGGTTGCTTCCCACAAGGTAGATTGAGCTGAAGGGTAAAGGACCAGAAGAGTTAAAGTAGTGTGACTAGTTTCTTTTATGCAATTTAATTTCTTGCCATTTAGATAGCATATTGCTTGACTTATTCATGATTACTTCCCACAAGGTAGATTGAGCTGAAGGGTAAAGGATCTGAAGAGTTTAAGTAGTGTGAATTAGTTGCTTTGCTTTTGGTTTGAGTTGCTTTAAGTTCAGTTTTTACTTTCTTTTCATTCAGCAGCAAGGATACTGGGCCATTGTCATTAGTTCACTGTTTGATGCATTTACTTTCTCTTAAGAATTGATTTCAGTTTAGTTGTTTTAAAGCTTTCTTCTTGAGAACTTTCAAGTTTGAGAAAATCACTGTAAAAACCACCATCACCATCCATACTTCATACTCCACTTTCACTTTCACCATCACACATTAGGGAAAGATAAATCCAAAAATAAACTAAAAACTCAAAAGCGACAAAAGATTAAGGAAATGGTTATCTAGTACATATAGTACACTTCACTTCGTCAATTTATGAACCCCAGATTGACATTTTAAATAGCAATTTAGATCACACTAAATTGACCAAACATTTTGGCACCGTTGCTGGGGAAGTGAAACTAGGTAGCCAATTTCTTAAAAAAAAAACAAGAAAATTTCAAGGAAGGGAAATTGATAACCTCTCAAAGTATGCTCTCCTCTTGCACTTAGTGTGATCTGGAGGATCAGAAAGGAGAAAGTTATTGGTTTAATAGTTTCTTGAGTATGCTCTCTTCTTGCACCTAGAGTGACCTGGAAGATCAGAAAGAGAATTATTAGCCCGACTTGAAGAAAAATAAAAAAAATGACATGCATAGAGCAAGAGATTCTAGGGGAAGGTTTTTAGCTAGAGCCAAGAGTTCGATTTTTACAACTCCATCTACTTCAAGGAATAGATAAGAGACACCTCCGTCATCTCCAACTTACACTCCTAGACCTAGGATTCTTGGAATTCAAGAGGTAGTAGTTGACTCTCCCACACCTTCCATCGAATCTGAATTAGAAAGAGATCCTTTCCTTCCTTCTACAGAGAGACAAATTGTAATTGAAGAAGTAGAATCATCTGAAGAAGAAGAGGGAGAAATTCCTTCTCGTTCACCCTTAGTAGAGGAACCAGAGGACTCTGAAGTCTCTAGGGAAACTACCATGACAGAGGAAGGAGCAAATGGATTTGGTAGAGGTAGAGGAGGAGGAGGAAATAATGGAAGAGGTAGAGATAACATTGGGGGAAATAGGGATGGAGATAACTCATTCGGATTTCCTATAGTCGATAAGGACTCCCGAGCCACAATGAAAAACATCTCACCATCTGTCCTCCCAAACTTTCATGGGTTAAGAAATGAGGACCCTGAAACATTTCTATTTGAGTTTGAGGTCGTGTGTCGAACTTATGATTATCTAGAAGACTCTCAAAAACTCAAACTGTTTCCTTCAACATTGAAAGGAGCAGCCTTGAAATGGTTCATGGGATTACTCACTCAATCCATTAGGACTTGGAATGATATGAAACAAACATTTTTGGATAGGTACCTGGACTATTGTATGCCCACCAATCACAAGGATGAGGTATTCAAAATGGTGCAAAGAGAAGATGAAAACTTGGAGGATTTACTTGAAAGATTCCAATACAATCTGAAAAGAGCAAAGATGAGTAACTTAGATGAGGAGACCTTGAAAGCCCTTCTATTAAAAGCCATTAGAGATGAATGGATAGATATTTTGAACATGATGGGGAAAGGAGACATATCTCAACTTCCACTTCATGATATAGCAGAACTGTGTGTCCATCTCTCAAGGGGGAAATCTAAAACTCAAAAAGGGCCTAGAGATCCTTCTCTCATCAGAGAAAACAAATCTGCAACTGGATCAGTAAGTAGGGCTGAGATTGGCAACATGCTTGATGAATTCAAGACTGACATCTTAGGGAGTCTTAGTGAGCAACTAGACACTCTTAAGATTCACAATAAGCAGAAAGCAGAAGCTGAGGCTTTGGCCATCTTTTGCCCAAAGTGTAGAAAGAAACATGCTCTAAGGGAATGTCCCTTGGATGAAAAAGTTGTAGAAACATGTGTAATTTGTTCAGAGAATCATGAGACCAAGGATTGTCCTTCAATTCCTGGGCTCAAAGCTGTCTTTCAAGAAGATCCAAATACAATCGAGTCTCTCTGTTTTGTTGCAAGGAGACCTTGGCAGGGGCAACAAAATCAAGGGTTTAACAACTCTATGAATTTTCAACCCCCACCAAATTGGAATCCTTGGCAACAACCTTGGTCCCAACCTCAAAATCCTTTTCAATCATGGGTACAAGGTATGCAAAATCCTTATGAGAGATTTGCTCATTTTTATCAATATCCTCCATCTTTTCAAAACCAACAAGCTCCACAACTTCCAAATCAAAACCCACAACTATCATTGCCATTTCCACAACAACAACAACCTTCTCAACAGAATCCAAATTCTCAACTCTTGCTTCCATTCCAACAAAAGTCAAATCAACTTCCTTCTCAGCCATTGCCAAACCCCAATAACAAAAACCCTCAAAATGCTTACATGATGGAAGGTCAACAATTTCCTGCCTATATTATTGTTCCTCTCAATGATGTACAACTCAGATCAGGTAGAGTCCTAGATAAGCCTTCTATAGATGCTCAAAAGCAAAGAATTTCTGAGGAAGATTCTCTTGAAGCCAATAAGGGTTCTGAAGCATCTCTTAAAAACCCAAGCACTCAAAAAGAAAAAGAAAAAGAGTTAACCCCCACAACTCCTATAGTTGAGCAACCTGCATCTTCATCCACACCTCCTTTTCCTGAAAGATTACAAATTGACAAAGGGGTGGAAAAACAAATCTTGTTGCCTGACTATGATTTTCTAGATGAATTGAAGAATGTTTGTATCAAGATTCCCTTGTTACAAGCCATTAAAGAGATTCCTATTCTAGCGAAAACAATAAAGGAGTTGAATCTTAAAAGACCAGGAAGGAAACCAAGAGATACAAGAAGAATCCACCTGGTAGGAAAAATTGCAGATATCATGATGGGAAAAATTACTATGCAAAAGTATGTAGATCCCAGTAGTCCAATTGTCAAAACACATATCAATGGGGTAGAAATACCAAATACTTTGATTGATTTAGGGGCTGCTATCAACATCATGAGTAGACAGACTATGGAACAGCTAAAGCTTCCTAATCTTCTTTTTACACCTACTTTATTGCAACTTGCAGATCGATCAATTATTAAACCAGATGGTGTATTAGAAGACATTTTAGTCTCCTTAGACTCTTGGGAATATCCAGTAGATTTCATGATTTTAACTCCCAAGAGTAATTTAGGAGGACATCCTCTCATCTTAGGAAGACCTTGGCTAGCCACAGCTGATGCTTTTATCAGTTGTAGGTCTGGGGATATGTATATTTCTGATGGTAATTCGACAAAGAAGTTCAATCTGTATCCTCTAGCAAAAGCAATTACAAAAATAGGAGATAATGAGTGGGTTGATGATGAAGATACTATACAACCTGTCTTTACCATTTCTGAGATCAGTGAAGATAGTCAAATTCTGAACACATTAGAAAACTTTGAAACATCTTCAGAATATGACCACACACAATTTCAGTTGGATTCTGACATTGAGTGTCTATCATCTAGACAAATGTCTCTTTTCTCTATGGAAGAATTTGGTAGTTCTGCCATTGAGATCTTTTCAGGAAAAACATTGAATATCAACAAAAACTTGGAAAAATCACAGCAGGAAGAGCTAACCAAAATCTTGCAAAAACATTCTACTGCATTTGCATGGGAGTATACCGATATGAAAGGTATTGACCCTAAGACTTGCATTCATCACATCTAAATTGAGGAAAACAGTAGACCAATCAGACGACCTCAAAGAAGGATGAATCCAAACCTTAGGGAGATAGTGAAAGAAGAGCTCCAAAAGTTACTTAATGTAAACTTCATTTATCCAATTTCAGATAGCCGGTGGGTTCCTCCTTTGGTTATAGTACCTAAAAAGAATGGTAAATGGAGGGTTTGCATTGATTACAGAGAATTGAACAAAGCAACTTTGAAGGATCACTTTCCTTTACCCTTTATTGATCAGGTATTAGATACTTTAGCAGGCAAAAAGTATTTCTCATTTTTGGATGGTTTTAGTGGTTACAATCAAATTCAGGTAGCACCTGAAGATCAGGACAAGACCACATTTACTTGTCCACGGGGAACTTTTGCTTACCGAGTACTTCCTTTTGGATTATGTAATGCACCCGAAACATTTCAAAGGGCAGTACTAGGAATCTTTTCTGATCTAATTCATGATTGTGTAGAGATTTATATGGATGATTTTACAGTTTATGGTAATTCATTTGAAGAGGCATTAGAGAATTTGGAAAAAGTCCTTATAAGATGTAAAGAAACAAACCTTTCATTAAGTCATGAGAAATGCTTTATGATGTTTACTGAAGCGATTGTTTTAGGACATCATATTTCAGGGGATGGGATTAAAGTTGATCAAAAGTTGAAGTCATCTCCAAGTTGCCTATTCTAAATTGTCAAAAAGATGTTAGAAGTTTTCTTGGATTTACTGGATATTATAGAAGATTTATTAAAAACTTCACCAAAATAGCATCTCCACTCTTCAAATTACTTACAAAAGACTGTGAATTCAAATGGGATCCTGATTGTCAATCTGCATTTGAAACTTTGAAAACAAGAATATCTGAAGCACCCATTTTGAGAGGGCCAAATTCGAAACTTCCTTTCCATATTTCTACAGATGCTTCAGATACAGCTCTAGGAGCTATGTTGGGTCAAAAGGATTTAGTTCCTTATGCCATTTACTACACCAGTAAAAATTTGACTCCCACTTAGTTAAATTATACTGTGACTGAGAAAGAGTTCTTAGTTGTTGTTCATGCAATCAACAAGTTTAGACATTATATAACAGGCTATGAAACTTTTGTCCATACTGATCATTCTGCAATTAGATATCTCATGAACAAACCTGTTACTAATGGCAGAGTTACAAGATGGCTTTTACTTTTACAAGAATTCAATATTATTGTGTTAGATAGACCAGGGAAACAAAATACAGTAGCTGATTTCTTGTCTAGAATCCAAAATACTAACAAAGATTCTCCTGTAGAGGATAAGTTTCCAGATGAATATTTGTTTGCAGTAACTACTAAGAGTCCTTGGTATGTAGATATTGCTAACTATTTGGTTACAAGGAAGCTACCTCCACACTTATTTCCTAATGAGAAAAGGAAAATTATTCAGGAGAGTTCAAATTATTCATGGATTTCTAATGAATTGTTTAAGACAGGGCTAGATTGTGTGATCAGAAGATGTGTTCGGGAAGATGAAATACCTGACATCCTCAAGGCATGTCATGATGAACCATGTGGTGGACACTTTGCTGACAAGAGGACGGCCTATAAAATCCTTTCTTTAGGATATTATTGGCCTTCTCTCTTCAAAGATGCAAAACAATATGTCAGAAGGTGTGACAGCTGCCAGAGAGTTGGGAGACCGACTCTTTCAAATGAAATGCCATTACAGCCACAGGTACTCATCGAACCCTTTGAAAAATGGGCTTTAGATTTCATTGGACCCATTAATCCACCATCTAGACAAAAGAAATATATATTGGTTTGCACTGATTATGTCACTAAATGGGTAGAAGCCAAGGCATTGCCTTCTGCCACTGAAAATTCAGTTGTTCAATTTATTTTTGAGGATATTTTTACTCGTTTTGGTGTCCCAAGAGAAATTGTGATAGATCAGGGAAGTCAATTCACATCTAACTTGATGGAGAAGCTGATGGAAGAATACAAAATCAAGCACAGAAAATCTACTCCTTACCATCCTCAAGCAAATGGTCAAGTGGAATCTACAAACAAAGTTCTTAAGAGCATCATCACCAAAACTGTTCATCTCCACAGAAGAGATTGGGCAGAAAGGCTCCCTGAAGCCTTATGGGCCTACAGAACTACATGGAGGAACACAACAGGACATTCTCCCTATGAACTTGTTTATGGGAAAGAAGTCCTGCTCCCCATTGAGTTTCAAGTCAAGACTTTCAAGATGGCAGTTCAGTTGGGGATGAATCTATCAGAAGCCCAAAAGCACAGAATGGAGCAGCTGAATGAGCTAGATGAGATCAGACAAGATGCAATTTTAAGGACTGATCTAGTTCAACATCAAAGAGCTAAGTGGCATGACAGATATATTAAAGAGAGAAAGTTTCATTTTCTGAAGTTTAATTTCAGCACTGTCTTTTTCAAGTTGTGATTTGCTTACTTATTTTTTTGTTATTTAGATATCATACTGCTCATCAATTTATGGTTTCTTTCTATAGTGAAGTGACTCTATTAGCAAGAAATCAGAATATTACTAACTGTAGTGTGATTTAGTTATCATATTGCTTAAACTTATTCATGATTGCTTCCCACAAGGTAGATTGAGCTGAAGGGTAAAGGATCAGAAGAGTTGAAGTAGCGTGATTAGTTTCCTTTCCGCAATTTAATTTCTTGCAATTTAGTTATCATATTGCTTAAACTTATTCATGGTTGCTTCCCACAAGGTAGATTGAGCTGAAGGGTAAAGGACCAGAAGAGTTAAAGTAGTGTGACTAGTTTCTTTTATGCAATTTAATTTCTTGCCATTTAGATAGCATATTGCTTGACTTATTCATGATTACTTCCCACAAGGTAGATTGAGCTGAAGGGTAAAGGATCTGAAGAGTTTAAGTAGTGTGAATTAGTTGCTTTGCTTTTGGTTTGAGTTGCTTTAAGTTCAGTTTTTACTTTCTTTTCATTCAGCAGCAAGGATACTGGGCCATTGTCATTAGTTCACTGTTTGATGCATTTACTTTCTCTTAAGAATTGATTTCAGTTTAGTTGTTTTAAAGCTTTCTTCTTGAGAACTTTCAAGTTTGAGAAAATCACTGTAAAAACCACCATCACCATCCATACTTCATACTCCACTTTCACTTTCACCATCACACATTAGGGAAAGATAAATCCAAAAATAAACTAAAAACTCAAAAGCGACAAAAGATTAAGGAAATGGTTATCTAGTACATATAGTACACTTCACTTCGTCAATTTATGAACCCCAGATTGACATTTTAAATAGCAATTTAGATCACACTAAATTGACCAAACATTTTGGCACCGTTGCTGGGGAAGTGAAACTAGGTAGCCAATTTCTTAAAAAAAAAACAAGAAAATTTCAAGGAAGGGAAATTGATAACCTCTCAAAGTATGCTCTCCTCTTGCACTTAGTGTGATCTGGAGGATCAGAAAGGAGAAAGTTATTGGTTTAATAGTTTCTTGAGTATGCTCTCTTCTTGCACCTAGAGTGACCTGGAAGATCAGAAAGAGAATTATTAGCCCGACTTGAAGAAAAATAAAAAAAATGACATGCATAGAGCAAGAGATTCTAGGGGAAGGTTTTTAGCTAGAGCCAAGAGTTCGATTTTTACAACTCCATCTACTTCAAGGAATAGATAAGAGACACCTCCGTCATCTCCAACTTACACTCCTAGACCTAGGATTCTTGGAATTCAAGAGGTAGTAGTTGACTCTCCCACACCTTCCATCGAATCTGAATTAGAAAGAGATCCTTTCCTTCCTTCTACAGAGAGACAAATTGTAATTGAAGAAGTAGAATCATCTGAAGAAGAAGAGGGAGAAATTCCTTCTCGTTCACCCTTAGTAGAGGAACCAGAGGACTCTGAAGTCTCTAGGGAAACTACCATGACAGAGGAAGGAGCAAATGGATTTGGTAGAGGTAGAGGAGGAGGAGGAAATAATGGAAGAGGTAGAGATAACATTGGGGGAAATAGGGATGGAGATAACTCATTCGGATTTCCTATAGTCGATAAGGACTCCCGAGCCACAATGAAAAACATCTCACCATCTGTCCTCCCAAACTTTCATGGGTTAAGAAATGAGGACCCTGAAACATTTCTATTTGAGTTTGAGGTCGTGTGTCGAACTTATGATTATCTAGAAGACTCTCAAAAACTCAAACTGTTTCCTTCAACATTGAAAGGAGCAGCCTTGAAATGGTTCATGGGATTACTCACTCAATCCATTAGGACTTGGAATGATATGAAACAAACATTTTTGGATAGGTACCTGGACTATTGTATGCCCACCAATCACAAGGATGAGGTATTCAAAATGGTGCAAAGAGAAGATGAAAACTTGGAGGATTTACTTGAAAGATTCCAATACAATCTGAAAAGAGCAAAGATGAGTAACTTAGATGAGGAGACCTTGAAAGCCCTTCTATTAAAAGCCATTAGAGATGAATGGATAGATATTTTGAACATGATGGGGAAAGGAGACATATCTCAACTTCCACTTCATGATATAGCAGAACTGTGTGTCCATCTCTCAAGGGGAAATCTAAAACTCAAAAAGGGCCTAGAGATCCTTCTCTCATTAGAGAAAACAAATCTGCAACTGGATCAGTAAGTAGGGCTGAGATTGGCAACATGCTTGATGAATTCAAGACTGACATCTTAGGGAGTCTTAGTGAGCAACTAGACACTCTTAAGATTCACAATAAGCAGAAAGCAGAAGCTGAGGCTTTGGCCATCTTTTGCCCAAAGTGTAGAAAGAAACATGCTCTAAGGGAATGTCCCTTGGATGAAAAAGTTGTAGAAACATGTGTAATTTGTTCAGAGAATCATGAGACCAAGGATTGTCCTTCAATTCCTGGGCTCAAAGCTGTCTTTCAAGAAGATCCAAATACAATCGAGTCTCTCTGTTTTGTTGCAAGGAGACCTTGGCAGGGGCAACAAAATCAAGGGTTTAACAACTCTATGAATTTTCAACCCCCACCAAATTGGAATCCTTGGCAACAACCTTGGTCCCAACCTCAAAATCCTTTTCAATCATGGGTACAAGGTATGCAAAATCCTTATGAGAGATTTGCTCATTTTTATCAATATCCTCCATCTTTTCAAAACCAACAAGCTCCACAACTTCCAAATCAAAACCCACAACTATCATTGCCATTTCCACAACAACAACAACCTTCTCAACAGAATCCAAATTCTCAACTCTTGCTTCCATTCCAACAAAAGTCAAATCAACTTCCTTCTCAGCCATTGCCAAACCCCAATAACAAAAACCCTCAAAATGCTTACATGATGGAAGGTCAACAATTTCCTGCCTATATTATTGTTCCTCTCAATGATGTACAACTCAGATCAGGTAGAGTCCTAGATAAGCCTTCTATAGATGCTCAAAAGCAAAGAATTTCTGAGGAAGATTCTCTTGAAGCCAATAAGGGTTCTGAAGCATCTCTTAAAAACCCAAGCACTCAAAAAGAAAAAGAAAAAGAGTTAACCCCCACAACTCCTATAGTTGAGCAACCTGCATCTTCATCCACACCTCCTTTTCCTGAAAGATTACAAATTGACAAAGGGGTGGAAAAACAAATCTTGTTGCCTGACTATGATTTTCTAGATGAATTGAAGAATGTTTGTATCAAGATTCCCTTGTTACAAGCCATTAAAGAGATTCCTATTCTAGCGAAAACAATAAAGGAGTTGAATCTTAAAAGACCAGGAAGGAAACCAAGAGATACAAGAAGAATCCACCTGGTAGGAAAAATTGCAGATATCATGATGGGAAAAATTACTATGCAAAAGTATGTAGATCCCAGTAGTCCAATTGTCAAAACACATATCAATGGGGTAGAAATACCAAATACTTTGATTGATTTAGGGGCTGCTATCAACATCATGAGTAGACAGACTATGGAACAGCTAAAGCTTCCTAATCTTCTTTTTACACCTACTTTATTGCAACTTGCAGATCGATCAATTATTAAACCAGATGGTGTATTAGAAGACATTTTAGTCTCCTTAGACTCTTGGGAATATCCAGTAGATTTCATGATTTTAACTCCCAAGAGTAATTTAGGAGGACATCCTCTCATCTTAGGAAGACCTTGGCTAGCCACAGCTGATGCTTTTATCAGTTGTAGGTCTGGGGATATGTATATTTCTGATGGTAATTCGACAAAGAAGTTCAATCTGTATCCTCTAGCAAAAGCAATTACAAAAATAGGAGATAATGAGTGGGTTGATGATGAAGATACTATACAACCTGTCTTTACCATTTCTGAGATCAGTGAAGATAGTCAAATTCTGAACACATTAGAAAACTTTGAAACATCTTCAGAATATGACCACACACAATTTCAGTTGGATTCTGACATTGAGTGTCTATCATCTAGACAAATGTCTCTTTTCTCTATGGAAGAATTTGGTAGTTCTGCCATTGAGATCTTTTCAGGAAAAACATTGAATATCAACAAAAACTTGGAAAAATCACAGCAGGAAGAGCTAACCAAAATCTTGCAAAAACATTCTACTGCATTTGCATGGGAGTATACCGATATGAAAGGTATTGACCCTAAGACTTGCATTCATCACATCTAAATTGAGGAAAACAGTAGACCAATCAGACGACCTCAAAGAAGGATGAATCCAAACCTTAGGGAGATAGTGAAAGAAGAGCTCCAAAAGTTACTTAATGTAAACTTCATTTATCCAATTTCAGATAGCCGGTGGGTTCCTCCTTTGGTTATAGTACCTAAAAAGAATGGTAAATGGAGGGTTTGCATTGATTACAGAGAATTGAACAAAGCAACTTTGAAGGATCACTTTCCTTTACCCTTTATTGATCAGGTATTAGATACTTTAGCAGGCAAAAAGTATTTCTCATTTTTGGATGGTTTTAGTGGTTACAATCAAATTCAGGTAGCACCTGAAGATCAGGACAAGACCACATTTACTTGTCCATGGGGAACTTTTGCTTACCGAGTACTTCCTTTTGGATTATGTAATGCACCCGAAACATTTCAAAGGGCAGTACTAGGAATCTTTTCTGATCTAATTCATGATTGTGTAGAGGTTTATATGGATGATTTTACAGTTTATGGTAATTCATTTGAAGAGGCATTAGAGAATTTGGAAAAAGTCCTTATAAGATGTAAAGAAACAAACCTTTCATTAAGTCATGAGAAATGCTTTATGATGTTTACTGAAGGGATTGTTTTAGGACATCATATTTCAGGGGATGGGATTAAAGTTGATCAAAAGTTGAAGTCATCTCCAAGTTGCCTATTCTAAATTGTCAAAAAGATGTTAGAAGTTTTCTTGGATTTACTGGATATTATAGAAGATTTATTAAAAACTTCACCAAAATAGCATCTCCACTCTTCAAATTACTTACAAAAGACTGTGAATTCAAATGGGATCCTGATTGTCAATCTGCATTTGAAACTTTGAAAACAAGAATATCTGAAGCACCCATTTTGAGAGGGCCAAATTCGAAACTTCCTTTCCATATTTCTACAGATGCTTCAGATACAGCTCTAGGAGCTATGTTGGGTCAAAAGGATTTAGTTCCTTATGCCATTTACTACACCAGTAAAAATTTGACTCCCACTTAGTTAAATTATACTGTGACTGAGAAAGAGTTCTTAGTTGTTGTTCATGCAATCAACAAGTTTAGACATTATATAACAGGCTATGAAACTTTTGTCCATACTGATCATTCTGCAATTAGATATCTCATGAACAAACCTGTTACTAATGGCAGAGTTACAAGATGGCTTTTACTTTTACAAGAATTCAATATTATTGTGTTAGATAGACCAGGGAAACAAAATACAGTAGCTGATTTCTTGTCTAGAATCCAAAATACTAACAAAGATTCTCCTGTAGAGGATAAGTTTCCAGATGAATATTTGTTTGCAGTAACTACTAAGAGTCCTTGGTATGTAGATATTGCTAACTATTTGGTTACAAGGAAGCTACCTCCACACTTATTTCCTAATTAGAAAAGGAAAATTATTCAGGAGAGTTCAAATTATTCATGGATTTCTAATGAATTGTTTAAGACAGGGCTAGATTGTGTGATCAGAAGATGTGTTCGGGAAGATGAAATACCTGACATCCTCAAGGCATGTCATGATGAACCATGTGGTGGACACTTTGCTGACAAGAGGACGGCCTATAAAATCCTTTCTTTAGGATATTATTGGCCTTCTCTCTTCAAAGATGCAAAGCAATATGTCAGAAGGTGTGACAGCTGCCAGAGAGTTGGGAGACCGACTCTTTCAAATGAAATGCCATTACAGCCACAGGTACTCATCGAACCCTTTGAAAAATGGGCTTTAGATTTCATTGGACCCATTAATCCACCATCTAGACAAAAGAAATATATATTGGTTTGCACTGATTATGTCACTAAATGGGTAGAAGCCAAGGCATTGCCTTCTGCCACTGAAAATTCAGTTGTTCAATTTCTTTTTGAGGATATTTTTACTCGTTTTGGTGTCCCAAGAGAAATTGTGATAGATCAGGGAAGTCAATTCACATCTAACTTGATGGAGAAGCTGATGGAAGAATACAAAATCAAGCACAGAAAATCTACTCCTTACCATCCTCAAGCAAATGGTCAAGTGGAATCTACAAACAAAGTTCTTGAGAGCATCATCACCAAAACTGTTCATCTCCACAGAAGAGATTGGGCAGAAAGGCTCCCTGAAGCCTTATGGGCCTACAGAACTACATGGAGGAACACAACAGGACATTCTCCCTATGAACTTGTTTATGGGAAAGAAGTCCTGCTCCCCATTGAGTTTCAAGTCAAGACTTTCAAGATGGCAGTTCAGTTGGGGATGAATCTATCAGAAGCCCAAAAGCACAGAATGGAGCAGCTGAATGAGCTAGATGAGATCAGACAAGATGCAATTTTAAGGACTGATCTAGTTCAACATCAAAGAGCTAAGTGGCATGACAGATATATTAAAGAGAGAAAGTTTCATTTTCTGAAGTTTAATTTCAGCACTGTCTTTTTCAAGTTGTGATTTGCTTACTTATTTTTTTGTTATTTAGATATCATACTGCTCATCAATTTATGGTTTCTTTCTATAGTGAAGTGACTCTATTAGCAAGAAATCAGAATATTACTAACTGTAGTGTGATTTAGTTATCATATTGCTTAAACTTATTCATGATTGCTTCCCACAAGGTAGATTGAGCTGAAGGGTAAAGGATCAGAAGAGTTGAAGTAGCGTGATTAGTTTCCTTTCCGCAATTTAATTTCTTGCAATTTAGTTATCATATTGCTTAAACTTATTCATGGTTGCTTCCCACAAGGTAGATTGAGCTGAAGGGTAAAGGACCAGAAGAGTTAAAGTAGTGTGACTAGTTTCTTTTATGCAATTTAATTTCTTGCCATTTAGATAGCATATTGCTTGACTTATTCATGATTACTTCCCACAAGGTAGATTGAGCTGAAGGGTAAAGGATCTGAAGAGTTTAAGTAGTGTGAATTAGTTGCTTTGCTTTTGGTTTGAGTTGCTTTAAGTTCAGTTTTTACTTTCTTTTCATTCAGCAGCAAGGATACTGGGCCATTGTCATTAGTTCACTGTTTGATGCATTTACTTTCTCTTAAGAATTGATTTCAGTTTAGTTGTTTTAAAGCTTTCTTCTTGAGAACTTTCAAGTTTGAGAAAATCACTGTAAAAACCACCATCACCATCCATACTTCATACTCCACTTTCACTTTCACCATCACACATTAGGGAAAGATAAATCCAAAAATAAACTAAAAACTCAAAAGCGACAAAAGATTAAGGAAATGGTTATCTAGTACATATAGTACACTTCACTTCGTCAATTTATGAACCCCAGATTGACATTTTAAATAGCAATTTAGATCACACTAAATTGACCAAACATTTTGGCACCGTTGCTGGGGAAGTGAAACTAGGTAGCCAATTTCTTAAAAAAAAAACAAGAAAATTTCAAGGAAGGGAAATTGATAACCTCTCAAAGTATGCTCTCCTCTTGCACTTAGTGTGATCTGGAGGATCAGAAAGGAGAAAGTTATTGGTTTAATAGTTTCTTGAGTATGCTCTCTTCTTGCACCTAGAGTGACCTGGAAGATCAGAAAGAGAATTATTAGCCCGACTTGAAGAAAAATAAAAAAAATGACATGCATAGAGCAAGAGATTCTAGGGGAAGGTTTTTAGCTAGAGCCAAGAGTTCGATTTTTACAACTCCATCTACTTCAAGGAATAGATAAGAGACACCTCCGTCATCTCCAACTTACACTCCTAGACCTAGGATTCTTGGAATTCAAGAGGTAGTAGTTGACTCTCCCACACCTTCCATCGAATCTGAATTAGAAAGAGATCCTTTCCTTCCTTCTACAGAGAGACAAATTGTAATTGAAGAAGTAGAATCATCTGAAGAAGAAGAGGGAGAAATTCCTTCTCGTTCACCCTTAGTAGAGGAACCAGAGGACTCTGAAGTCTCTAGGGAAACTACCATGACAGAGGAAGGAGCAAATGGATTTGGTAGAGGTAGAGGAGGAGGAGGAAATAATGGAAGAGGTAGAGATAACATTGGGGGAAATAGGGATGGAGATAACTCATTCGGATTTCCTATAGTCGATAAGGACTCCCGAGCCACAATGAAAAACATCTCACCATCTGTCCTCCCAAACTTTCATGGGTTAAGAAATGAGGACCCTGAAACATTTCTATTTGAGTTTGAGGTCGTGTGTCGAACTTATGATTATCTAGAAGACTCTCAAAAACTCAAACTGTTTCCTTCAACATTGAAAGGAGCAGCCTTGAAATGGTTCATGGGATTACTCACTCAATCCATTAGGACTTGGAATGATATGAAACAAACATTTTTGGATAGGTACCTGGACTATTGTATGCCCACCAATCACAAGGATGAGGTATTCAAAATGGTGCAAAGAGAAGATGAAAACTTGGAGGATTTACTTGAAAGATTCCAATACAATCTGAAAAGAGCAAAGATGAGTAACTTAGATGAGGAGACCTTGAAAGCCCTTCTATTAAAAGCCATTAGAGATGAATGGATAGATATTTTGAACATGATGGGGAAAGGAGACATATCTCAACTTCCACTTCATGATATAGCAGAACTGTGTGTCCATCTCTCAAGGGGGAAATCTAAAACTCAAAAAGGGCCTAGAGATCCTTCTCTCATTAGAGAAAACAAATCTGCAACTGGATCAGTAAGTAGGGCTGAGATTGGCAACATGCTTGATGAATTCAAGACTGACATCTTAGGGAGTCTTAGTGAGCAACTAGACACTCTTAAGATTCACAATAAGCAGAAAGCAGAAGCTGAGGCATTGGCCATCTTTTGCCCAAAGTGTAGAAAGAAACATGCTCTAAGGGAATGTCCCTTGGATGAAAAAGTTGTAGAAACATGTGTAATTTGTTCAGAGAATCATGAGACCAAGGATTGTCCTTCAATTCCTGGGCTCAAAGCTGTCTTTCAAGAAGATCCAAATACAATCGAGTCTCTCTGTTTTGTTGCAAGGAGACCTTGGCAGGGGCAACAAAATCAAGGGTTTAACAACTCTATGAATTTTCAACCCCCACCAAATTGGAATCCTTGGCAACAACCTTGGTCCCAACCTCAAAATCCTTTTCAATCATGGGTACAAGGTATGCAAAATCCTTATGAGAGATTTGCTCATTTTTATCAATATCCTCCATCTTTTCAAAACCAACAAGCTCCACAACTTCCAAATCAAAACCCACAACTATCATTGCCATTTCCACAACAACAACAACCTTCTCAACAGAATCCAAATTCTCAACTCTTGCTTCCATTCCAACAAAAGTCAAATCAACTTCCTTCTCAGCCATTGCCAAACCCCAATAACAAAAACCCTCAAAATGCTTACATGATGGAAGGTCAACAATTTCCTGCCTATATTATTGTTCCTCTCAATGATGTACAACTCAGATCAGGTAGAGTCCTAGATAAGCCTTCTATAGATGCTCAAAAGCAAAGAATTTCTGAGGAAGATTCTCTTGAAGCCAATAAGGGTTCTGAAGCATCTCTTAAAAACCCAAGCACTCAAAAAGAAAAAGAAAAAGAGTTAACCCCCACAACTCCTATAGTTGAGCAACCTGCATCTTCATCCACACCTCCTTTTCCTGAAAGATTACAAATTGACAAAGGGGTGGAAAAACAAATCTTGTTGCCTGACTATGATTTTCTAGATGAATTGAAGAATGTTTGTATCAAGATTCCCTTGTTACAAGCCATTAAAGAGATTCCTATTCTAGCGAAAACAATAAAGGAGTTGAATCTTAAAAGACCAGGAAGGAAACCAAGAGATACAAGAAGAATCCACCTGGTAGGAAAAATTGCAGATATCATGATGGGAAAAATTACTATGCAAAAGTATGTAGATCCCAGTAGTCCAATTGTCAAAACACATATCAATGGGGTAGAAATACCAAATACTTTGATTGATTTAGGGGCTGCTATCAACATCATGAGTAGACAGACTATGGAACAGCTAAAGCTTCCTAATCTTCTTTTTACACCTACTTTATTGCAACTTGCAGATCGATCAATTATTAAACCAGATGGTGTATTAGAAGACATTTTAGTCTCCTTAGACTCTTGGGAATATCCAGTAGATTTCATGATTTTAACTCCCAAGAGTAATTTAGGAGGACATCCTCTCATCTTAGGAAGACCTTGGCTAGCCACAGCTGATGCTTTTATCAGTTGTAGGTCTGGGGATATGTATATTTCTGATGGTAATTCGACAAAGAAGTTCAATCTGTATCCTCTAGCAAAAGCAATTACAAAAATAGGAGATAATGAGTGGGTTGATGATGAAGATACTATACAACCTGTCTTTACCATTTCTGAGATCAGTGAAGATAGTCAAATTCTGAACACATTAGAAAACTTTGAAACATCTTCAGAATATGACCACACACAATTTCAGTTGGATTCTGACATTGAGTGTCTATCATCTAGACAAATGTCTCTTTTCTCTATGGAAGAATTTGGTAGTTCTGCCATTGAGATCTTTTCAGGAAAAACATTGAATATCAACAAAAACTTGGAAAAATCACAGCAGGAAGAGCTAACCAAAATCTTGCAAAAACATTCTACTGCATTTGCATGGGAGTATACCGATATGAAAGGTATTGACCCTAAGACTTGCATTCATCACATCTAAATTGAGGAAAACAGTAGACCAATCAGACGACCTCAAAGAAGGATGAATCCAAACCTTAGGGAGATAGTGAAAGAAGAGCTCCAAAAGTTACTTAATGTAAACTTCATTTATCCAATTTCAGATAGCCGGTGGGTTCCTCCTTTGGTTATAGTACCTAAAAAGAATGGTAAATGGAGGGTTTGCATTGATTACAGAGAATTGAACAAAGCAACTTTGAAGGATCACTTTCCTTTACCCTTTATTGATCAGGTATTAGATACTTTAGCAGGCAAAAAGTATTTCTCATTTTTGGATGGTTTTAGTGGTTACAATCAAATTCAGGTAGCACCTGAAGATCAGGACAAGACCACATTTACTTGTCCACGGGGAACTTTTGCTTACCGAGTACTTCCTTTTGGATTATGTAATGCACCCGAAACATTTCAAAGGGCAGTACTAGGAATCTTTTCTGATCTAATTCATGATTGTGTAGAGATTTATATGGATGATTTTACAGTTTATGGTAATTCATTTGAAGAGGCATTAGAGAATTTGGAAAAAGTCCTTATAAGATGTAAAGAAACAAACCTTTCATTAAGTCATGAGAAATGCTTTATGATGTTTACTGAAGCGATTGTTTTAGGACATCATATTTCAGGGGATGGGATTAAAGTTGATCAAAAGTTGAAGTCATCTCCAAGTTGCCTATTCTAAATTGTCAAAAAGATGTTAGAAGTTTTCTTGGATTTACTGGATATTATAGAAGATTTATTAAAAACTTCACCAAAATAGCATCTCCACTCTTCAAATTACTTACAAAAGACTGTGAATTCAAATGGGATCCTGATTGTCAATCTGCATTTGAAACTTTGAAAACAAGAATATCTGAAGCACCCATTTTGAGAGGGCCAAATTCGAAACTTCCTTTCCATATTTCTACAGATGCTTCAGATACAGCTCTAGGAGCTATGTTGGGTCAAAAGGATTTAGTTCCTTATGCCATTTACTACACCAGTAAAAATTTGACTCCCACTTAGTTAAATTATACTGTGACTGAGAAAGAGTTCTTAGTTGTTGTTCATGCAATCAACAAGTTTAGACATTATATAACAGGCTATGAAACTTTTGTCCATACTGATCATTCTGCAATTAGATATCTCATGAACAAACCTGTTACTAATGGCAGAGTTACAAGATGGCTTTTACTTTTACAAGAATTCAATATTATTGTGTTAGATAGACCAGGGAAACAAAATACAGTAGCTGATTTCTTGTCTAGAATCCAAAATACTAACAAAGATTCTCCTGTAGAGGATAAGTTTCCAGATGAATATTTGTTTGCAGTAACTACTAAGAGTCCTTGGTATGTAGATATTGCTAACTATTTGGTTACAAGGAAGCTACCTCCACACTTATTTCCTAATTAGAAAAGGAAAATTATTCAGGAGAGTTCAAATTATTCATGGATTTCTAATGAATTGTTTAAGACAGGGCTAGATTGTGTGATCAGAAGATGTGTTCGGGAAGATGAAATACCTGACATCCTCAAGGCATGTCATGATGAACCATGTGGTGGACACTTTGCTGACAAGAGGACGGCCTATAAAATCCTTTCTTTAGGATATTATTGGCCTTCTCTCTTCAAAGATGCAAAGCAATATGTCAGAAGGTGTGACAGCTGCCAGAGAGTTGGGAGACCGACTCTTTCAAATGAAATGCCATTACAGCCACAGGTACTCATCGAACCCTTTGAAAAATGGGCTTTAGATTTCATTGGACCCATTAATCCACCATCTAGACAAAAGAAATATATATTGGTTTGCACTGATTATGTCACTAAATGGGTAGAAGCCAAGGCATTGCCTTCTGCCACTGAAAATTCAGTTGTTCAATTTCTTTTTGAGGATATTTTTACTCGTTTTGGTGTCCCAAGAGAAATTGTGATAGATCAGGGAAGTCAATTCACATCTAACTTGATGGAGAAGCTGATGGAAGAATACAAAATCAAGCACAGAAAATCTACTCCTTACCATCCTCAAGCAAATGGTCAAGTGGAATCTACAAACAAAGTTCTTAAGAGCATCATCACCAAAACTGTTCATCTCCACAGAAGAGATTGGGCAGAAAGGCTCCCTGAAGCCTTATGGGCCTACAGAACTACATGGAGGAACACAACAGGACATTCTCCCTATGAACTTGTTTATGGGAAAGAAGTCCTGCTCCCCATTGAGTTTCAAGTCAAGACTTTCAAGATGGCAGTTCAGTTGGGGATGAATCTATCAGAAGCCCAAAAGCACAGAATGGAGCAGCTGAATGAGCTAGATGAGATCAGACAAGATGCAATTTTAAGGACTGATCTAGTTCAACATCAAAGAGCTAAGTGGCATGACAGATATATTAAAGGAACAGTTGTTGTTCCCTAACGATGGAACAACATAAACCAACAAACGAAGAATGGAACGTGTCGGTTGCGGACAGGTCAGAGGATGAATCAGCAAGATCAGCGCAAAATAGGAACGGTGTCTGAAGATAACATTCAGTTGTGAATCCCTCAGGATCGAGAGATCCTAGGGGATTGCATTTATCTTTTACCTCTTTCTAGCAAACAATTGTAGGAAGAAAGGGATCGATCTCTGTTATTTCAAATTGTAATTTTAATTTACAGACTTGTGCTGTTGGAGAACGCGACCATATTGTAATCCTACTTAAGTTCAATGATTAATATATAATTGAGTTGTTGTTCATTCGTATTCTTTGAAGTAGCTCAGCAGTGTTCATTGGTGGCTAAGGGCCTGGCCTCTGATGGATTAAACTTCGTCCTTGTGTTATATATTTATGATCCTTGCAAATTTGATTGGTTTGATAATTTTCCCATTTTCTGTGAGTTTATCCTATTCACTATTTACCACTTTCTTGTATTGAGGTAGTGCATTTTATTTACATGTTTTACAGCACTGTCATTTGATTCGATTTATGCTTATTCCAGATTAAGTTATTTAGATAGTGAATCGCATTGATTTAATCAACTGTAAGAGTTTGGTTATCGCTATTGAACTCTCAGATTGACATCATTTCCATTTGGATTTCTTCGTAAAGATTGAGTATGATTTAGATTGAATCAACTAAGAAGAGATGAGTTATTGCTACTATGCTCTCGACTGATGCTATTGTCAATTGAATTGCTTGTGTGAGATTTGATTACGATTTCAGTAGAGGATTGAGTCTTGAAGCTTAGACGTCATATTTCCTTTAATGATTGCAGTTTTAGTTTTGTAAATGCATCCGTTTACTCTTGTATCAAAGGTTTATACTTCATTTTAGGAAACATTACTCTCTGGATTTATAGCATGCACATATTGTGTACACTCTTGGAATAAAAGGACTTTCCCGGGTTGATGATTAATGTGGGGTAATTAGGAGTTTTAAAATACACCTATTTATCAGCCAACATAAGCCATTGATCATGGTTCTTTATTTTGATGATTTGATATTGACAGGTGATGATCAGTTAATCAAGTCTTGCAAGCAGGACCTTGCAAGAGAGTTCGAGTTGAAAGACATGGGTCTTATGCACTACTTTCTAGGCATGGAAATGTGGTAGAAGTATGAGGAAGTGTTTTTGTCTCAAGGCAAGTATGCCAATGAGATACTCAGGCAATTCCACATGGAGAAGTGCAAGCCCATGCAGACTCCTCTAGTAGGTAACTGGAGGAAGGAGGATGCTACTTCAGGTGAGGTAGTAGCTGCTATTGTTTATCTGTAGCTTGGGGGTTCATTGATGTATTTAGTGAACACATGACCATATTTGTGTTTTGCGGTGAACCAACTGAGTCAAGCTATGGTTCAACCTACCAAGCTGTTTTGGAAGGCAGCAAAGCATGTGTTGAGATACCTCAGAGGCACATCTCACTATGGATTGTGGTATAGACAGACAGAGGGAGTGAAGCTTCAGGGCTTCACAGATGCAGATTGGGAAGGCAGTCCATCAGACCAGAAGAGCACTTCAGGAGGAATTTTCAACCTTGGTTCAGCTACAGTTTCTTGGTACAGCAGGAAACAGAGGTCAGTTGCACTTAGCTCAGCAGAGGCTGAATACATGGCTGCTAGTTAAGCAACATGTGAGGCCATTTGGATGCGGAAGATTCTAGTTGGATTGTTTGGTCAGAGGATGGATCCAATTGTGATCTATTGCGATAATCAGAGTTGTGTCAAACTCTTTGAGAATCCAGTATTTCATGATAAGTCCAAGCACATCGATATCTGGTATCATCATCTTCGAGATTGTGTGGTGAAGAGGATCATGTTGTTGCTGTATGTTTCGACCGAGGAATAGGATGCAGATATTTTGACTAAGGCATTGTCAAAATGCAAGTTCGAGTTCCATAGAGACAGGATTGGGGTGACAGATAATCCCTTTCTTGTTGAGAGGGAGTGTTGAAAATAGCAACAAGAAATGCTAAAAATAGAAGTGCTAAAAATAGCACTGCTATAAATAGAATTTCGGGATACATTCCAATTTTAGTTAGTCCCTGAAATAAAATTGAGAATTAAAATTCGAATTTGATTTTAGTAGCTGTTTGTAAAATAATTAATTAATTCATCTTGAGTTAATTAGTTGTAGAAAATCAAACATGAAGTCTATGTGAAGACATGCAACAGTTTCCCCTTTGATTGAGGAAGTTATCCCTTGATTAAGGAGATCAAGATGAGTTGTACTTTGAGTTGTAATTAGTTAGCTCAGTTAACTGAGTTAAGTCCAGTTAGATTAGTTCCAACAGTTTGTTGAACTGATTGTGAGTTCAGTTAGTTAATTCATGCATGCATGCAACTACTGCACTTCAGATAACTGAATATTCTCTCATAAATAACTCATGCATGTCAGTTCAGTCAGAGACCCAATTGAGATCAGATGATGGGACAGTGTACTATCAGTTACAGGAATAATCCATTGAGGATATCTCTTGCATGAAGAAGGAATTCATTCCTTGGAGATTGTACAGTTACTTCTGAGTTTGGTGAGTTGTGTGAGAGGTCAATTCACACAGGTGGTAGCCAGAGGACCTAGGAGAAACTGCGCAAGGAAATAGGAGGCTTGGAGGACTGGAGGAAGGCATATGTTGTGTCTATTCAGTCTATGAGTAGCATTGAGGGATTATACTGAGAGCTGGATAGCTTGTGAGCTAAAACTTTGTGTAATCCGGAGATATTTCCACTTGTATGATAATACAGAGATCGGGGTTTTTAGCTGAGGCTTTCCCCAGAGTATTCTTTTGTGTTCATGTGTGATTGATTTCTCATTCTCTGTTATATGTGTTATATTTGATCTTACTCAAAATCGATTAAGCTTCTGCAAGTTTGTTCGTAGAAGTAGATCAAGTATTTTTCTTTAGTATATTGCATTATCAGGTGATCTATAGTGGGAAATTATACACAAGGTATGCTAAGCACGAGTAAGGCATGCCAAGTAATATTAGGGAATGTCAAGAAGTGCTAGAGTGTGCTAGGTATTTTTGAGGTGTGCTAGCATGTGCAAAATAGTGCCAAGGCATTCCAGGTGCTAAGACATGCTAGGATGTGCATGGTGCCATAGTATGCCAATATGCGTCAAGGAGTTTCAAGGCAAAAAAAGGAATAAACAAGCTAAAATGCAAGGAAATGAACACATAAGAGGGTTAATAAGTTGGGACTTTATCTTCTTCAAAAGGGCATGCTAGGCACACTTATAATATGTTCCAATATATGCCAAGTGCCAATGTGTGCGAAGTTCTAATGTTTTTCAATGCAATATTTTGCCAAGGTGTTCCAGGGCATGCCAACACATGATAGGGGAGTGCTATGCTATGCTAGGGAATGCCAACATGTGCTTGGGCATCCTTGTTGAGCCTCAAACCTGCACCTTCCTATACACCCTCTCAGCCTTCCTTTTCCACTTATTGCATCCACCCAGCTGTTAAATCATTGCATTGTAGTTTAAAAAGAGCTCTTTACATGGTTTTCTGACTATGCTTATGACTGTTGTTTGGTTTAGTTTTTTGTTCATGCAGCTGCGGAAACTTGTCAGTTTCTGCAGCCAGCACAGGTTTCCGCAGCCAGCACAGGATTCCGCAGCTATTTTGTTAAAAGCTGTGCTACAGGTGTCCTATGAAGAAACGAGCCACATGGGCAAGCTCCAGGTGACAGATACATGGAACGTTTCCCTTCGAAGCAGCCAAATCATCCATGGAAGGTCACGGTCAACGAAGGTCAAAGGCAGAGCCAACCAAGGAGTTCAGCGGTGGCACGTCTCTGTTTTGAGCACGTGAACGTTACGTGGCACAGTCCTCAGCTCACGAAGACACCGGCACACCTGGAGATCACTTCTGTAACCTGAATCTAACAACTACCACTCCAGAGATTTAATAGACATGATGACAATTACGCTAGATCTCGGCTGAAGGGATCTACGTGTCTTTGGCAACACAGTCAATAGCGTAGGAGTTAGTTAGCTAGTTTCAACATTTTTTCATTATAAATAACGCGTCGATGAACGCTGTAAAGGAGTTTTTTTTGGATATGTAAATTCTGAACTGTTGTGTTATCACCCCACTGTTTATATATGTTGCTGTTTTAATATATGAGAAGACTTTTCTGAGTTTATTCGTGTGACTACTTGTTGACCGGCTGAAGTGGCAGAGGGCCCCTGCGCGCTGAAGCCTTGTAAAGTTTTCATTTGGTTTTATTATGTTCTTGTATCATTAGCTTGTACATAACCCACTGTTTGATGTTTCTTAACTCACTACTGTTTATATTTTCACCTCTGTTTTCTTATAACTGTCAACTGATCAGTGCTTTTCTGCAGGTTTTCTTAGGCAGCCCGGGAAAATTTTTGTCTTTTTGATAACTATTGACATATGAGATCATCTTGTCCTTCCTGCTAACTTTCATTTTCTGAAGTTTAATTTCAGCACTGTCTTTTTCAAGTTGTGATTTGCTTACTTATTTTTTTGTTATTTAGATATCATACTGCTCATCAATTTATGGTTTCTTTCTATAGTGAAGTGACTCTATTAGCAAGAAATCAGAATATTACTAACTGTAGTGTGATTTAGTTATCATATTGCTTAAACTTATTCATGATTGCTTCCCACAAGGTAGATTGAGCTGAAGGGTAAAGGATCAGAAGAGTTGAAGTAGCGTGATTAGTTTCCTTTCCGCAATTTAATTTCTTGCAATTTAGTTATCATATTGCTTAAACTTATTCATGGTTGCTTCCCACAAGGTAGATTGAGCTGAAGGGTAAAGGACCAGAAGAGTTAAAGTAGTGTGACTAGTTTCTTTTATGCAATTTAATTTCTTGCCATTTAGATAGCATATTGCTTGACTTATTCATGATTACTTCCCACAAGGTAGATTGAGCTGAAGGGTAAAGGATCTGAAGAGTTTAAGTAGTGTGAATTAGTTGCTTTGCTTTTGGTTTGAGTTGCTTTAAGTTCAGTTTTTACTTTCTTTTCATTCAGCAGCAAGGATACTGGGCCATTGTCATTAGTTCACTGTTTGATGCATTTACTTTCTCTTAAGAATTGATTTCAGTTTAGTTGTTTTAAAGCTTTCTTCTTGAGAACTTTCAAGTTTGAGAAAATCACTGTAAAAACCACCATCACCATCCATACTTCATACTCCACTTTCACTTTCACCATCACACATTAGGGAAAGATAAATCCAAAAATAAACTAAAAACTCAAAAGCGACAAAAGATTAAGGAAATGGTTATCTAGTACATATAGTACACTTCACTTCGTCAATTTATGAACCCCAGATTGACATTTTAAATAGCAATTTAGATCACACTAAATTGACCAAACATTTTGGCACCGTTGCTGGGGAAGTGAAACTAGGTAGCCAATTTCTTAAAAAAAAAACAAGAAAATTTCAAGGAAGGGAAATTGATAACCTCTCAAAGTATGCTCTCCTCTTGCACTTAGTGTGATCTGGAGGATCAGAAAGGAGAAAGTTATTGGTTTAATAGTTTCTTGAGTATGCTCTCTTCTTGCACCTAGAGTGACCTGGAAGATCAGAAAGAGAATTATTAGCCCGACTTGAAGAAAAATAAAAAAAATGACATGCATAGAGCAAGAGATTCTAGGGGAAGGTTTTTAGCTAGAGCCAAGAGTTCGATTTTTACAACTCCATCTACTTCAAGGAATAGATAAGAGACACCTCCGTCATCTCCAACTTACACTCCTAGACCTAGGATTCTTGGAATTCAAGAGGTAGTAGTTGACTCTCCCACACCTTCCATCGAATCTGAATTAGAAAGAGATCCTTTCCTTCCTTCTACAGAGAGACAAATTGTAATTGAAGAAGTAGAATCATCTGAAGAAGAAGAGGGAGAAATTCCTTCTCGTTCACCCTTAGTAGAGGAACCAGAGGACTCTGAAGTCTCTAGGGAAACTACCATGACAGAGGAAGGAGCAAATGGATTTGGTAGAGGTAGAGGAGGAGGAGGAAATAATGGAAGAGGTAGAGATAACATTGGGGGAAATAGGGATGGAGATAACTCATTCGGATTTCCTATAGTCGATAAGGACTCCCGAGCCACAATGAAAAACATCTCACCATCTGTCCTCCCAAACTTTCATGGGTTAAGAAATGAGGACCCTGAAACATTTCTATTTGAGTTTGAGGTCGTGTGTCGAACTTATGATTATCTAGAAGACTCTCAAAAACTCAAACTGTTTCCTTCAACATTGAAAGGAGCAGCCTTGAAATGGTTCATGGGATTACTCACTCAATCCATTAGGACTTGGAATGATATGAAACAAACATTTTTGGATAGGTACCTGGACTATTGTATGCCCACCAATCACAAGGATGAGGTATTCAAAATGGTGCAAAGAGAAGATGAAAACTTGGAGGATTTACTTGAAAGATTCCAATACAATCTGAAAAGAGCAAAGATGAGTAACTTAGATGAGGAGACCTTGAAAGCCCTTCTATTAAAAGCCATTAGAGATGAATGGATAGATATTTTGAACATGATGGGGAAAGGAGACATATCTCAACTTCCACTTCATGATATAGCAGAACTGTGTGTCCATCTCTCAAGGGGGAAATCTAAAACTCAAAAAGGGCCTAGAGATCCTTCTCTCATCAGAGAAAACAAATCTGCAACTGGATCAGTAAGTAGGGCTGAGATTGGCAACATGCTTGATGAATTCAAGACTGACATCTTAGGGAGTCTTAGTGAGCAACTAGACACTCTTAAGATTCACAATAAGCAGAAAGCAGAAGCTGAGGCTTTGGCCATCTTTTGCCCAAAGTGTAGAAAGAAACATGCTCTAAGGGAATGTCCCTTGGATGAAAAAGTTGTAGAAACATGTGTAATTTGTTCAGAGAATCATGAGACCAAGGATTGTCCTTCAATTCCTGGGCTCAAAGCTGTCTTTCAAGAAGATCCAAATACAATCGAGTCTCTCTGTTTTGTTGCAAGGAGACCTTGGCAGGGGCAACAAAATCAAGGGTTTAACAACTCTATGAATTTTCAACCCCCACCAAATTGGAATCCTTGGCAACAACCTTGGTCCCAACCTCAAAATCCTTTTCAATCATGGGTACAAGGTATGCAAAATCCTTATGAGAGATTTGCTCATTTTTATCAATATCCTCCATCTTTTCAAAACCAACAAGCTCCACAACTTCCAAATCAAAACCCACAACTATCATTGCCATTTCCACAACAACAACAACCTTCTCAACAGAATCCAAATTCTCAACTCTTGCTTCCATTCCAACAAAAGTCAAATCAACTTCCTTCTCAGCCATTGCCAAACCCCAATAACAAAAACCCTCAAAATGCTTACATGATGGAAGGTCAACAATTTCCTGCCTATATTATTGTTCCTCTCAATGATGTACAACTCAGATCAGGTAGAGTCCTAGATAAGCCTTCTATAGATGCTCAAAAGCAAAGAATTTCTGAGGAAGATTCTCTTGAAGCCAATAAGGGTTCTGAAGCATCTCTTAAAAACCCAAGCACTCAAAAAGAAAAAGAAAAAGAGTTAACCCCCACAACTCCTATAGTTGAGCAACCTGCATCTTCATCCACACCTCCTTTTCCTGAAAGATTACAAATTGACAAAGGGGTGGAAAAACAAATCTTGTTGCCTGACTATGATTTTCTAGATGAATTGAAGAATGTTTGTATCAAGATTCCCTTGTTACAAGCCATTAAAGAGATTCCTATTCTAGCGAAAACAATAAAGGAGTTGAATCTTAAAAGACCAGGAAGGAAACCAAGAGATACAAGAAGAATCCACCTGGTAGGAAAAATTGCAGATATCATGATGGGAAAAATTACTATGCAAAAGTATGTAGATCCCAGTAGTCCAATTGTCAAAACACATATCAATGGGGTAGAAATACCAAATACTTTGATTGATTTAGGGGCTGCTATCAACATCATGAGTAGACAGACTATGGAACAGCTAAAGCTTCCTAATCTTCTTTTTACACCTACTTTATTGCAACTTGCAGATCGATCAATTATTAAACCAGATGGTGTATTAGAAGACATTTTAGTCTCCTTAGACTCTTGGGAATATCCAGTAGATTTCATGATTTTAACTCCCAAGAGTAATTTAGGAGGACATCCTCTCATCTTAGGAAGACCTTGGCTAGCCACAGCTGATGCTTTTATCAGTTGTAGGTCTGGGGATATGTATATTTCTGATGGTAATTCGACAAAGAAGTTCAATCTGTATCCTCTAGCAAAAGCAATTACAAAAATAGGAGATAATGAGTGGGTTGATGATGAAGATACTATACAACCTGTCTTTACCATTTCTGAGATCAGTGAAGATAGTCAAATTCTGAACACATTAGAAAACTTTGAAACATCTTCAGAATATGACCACACACAATTTCAGTTGGATTCTGACATTGAGTGTCTATCATCTAGACAAATGTCTCTTTTCTCTATGGAAGAATTTGGTAGTTCTGCCATTGAGATCTTTTCAGGAAAAACATTGAATATCAACAAAAACTTGGAAAAATCACAGCAGGAAGAGCTAACCAAAATCTTGCAAAAACATTCTACTGCATTTGCATGGGAGTATACCGATATGAAAGGTATTGACCCTAAGACTTGCATTCATCACATCTAAATTGAGGAAAACAGTAGACCAATCAGACGACCTCAAAGAAGGATGAATCCAAACCTTAGGGAGATAGTGAAAGAAGAGCTCCAAAAGTTACTTAATGTAAACTTCATTTATCCAATTTCAGATAGCCGGTGGGTTCCTCCTTTGGTTATAGTACCTAAAAAGAATGGTAAATGGAGGGTTTGCATTGATTACAGAGAATTGAACAAAGCAACTTTGAAGGATCACTTTCCTTTACCCTTTATTGATCAGGTATTAGATACTTTAGCAGGCAAAAAGTATTTCTCATTTTTGGATGGTTTTAGTGGTTACAATCAAATTCAGGTAGCACCTGAAGATCAGGACAAGACCACATTTACTTGTCCACGGGGAACTTTTGCTTACCGAGTACTTCCTTTTGGATTATGTAATGCACCCGAAACATTTCAAAGGGCAGTACTAGGAATCTTTTCTGATCTAATTCATGATTGTGTAGAGATTTATATGGATGATTTTACAGTTTATGGTAATTCATTTGAAGAGGCATTAGAGAATTTGGAAAAAGTCCTTATAAGATGTAAAGAAACAAACCTTTCATTAAGTCATGAGAAATGCTTTATGATGTTTACTGAAGCGATTGTTTTAGGACATCATATTTCAGGGGATGGGATTAAAGTTGATCAAAAGTTGAAGTCATCTCCAAGTTGCCTATTCTAAATTGTCAAAAAGATGTTAGAAGTTTTCTTGGATTTACTGGATATTATAGAAGATTTATTAAAAACTTCACCAAAATAGCATCTCCACTCTTCAAATTACTTACAAAAGACTGTGAATTCAAATGGGATCCTGATTGTCAATCTGCATTTGAAACTTTGAAAACAAGAATATCTGAAGCACCCATTTTGAGAGGGCCAAATTCGAAACTTCCTTTCCATATTTCTACAGATGCTTCAGATACAGCTCTAGGAGCTATGTTGGGTCAAAAGGATTTAGTTCCTTATGCCATTTACTACACCAGTAAAAATTTGACTCCCACTTAGTTAAATTATACTGTGACTGAGAAAGAGTTCTTAGTTGTTGTTCATGCAATCAACAAGTTTAGACATTATATAACAGGCTATGAAACTTTTGTCCATACTGATCATTCTGCAATTAGATATCTCATGAACAAACCTGTTACTAATGGCAGAGTTACAAGATGGCTTTTACTTTTACAAGAATTCAATATTATTGTGTTAGATAGACCAGGGAAACAAAATACAGTAGCTGATTTCTTGTCTAGAATCCAAAATACTAACAAAGATTCTCCTGTAGAGGATAAGTTTCCAGATGAATATTTGTTTGCAGTAACTACTAAGAGTCCTTGGTATGTAGATATTGCTAACTATTTGGTTACAAGGAAGCTACCTCCACACTTATTTCCTAATTAGAAAAGGAAAATTATTCAGGAGAGTTCAAATTATTCATGGATTTCTAATGAATTGTTTAAGACAGGGCTAGATTGTGTGATCAGAAGATGTGTTCGGGAAGATGAAATACCTGACATCCTCAAGGCATGTCATGATGAACCATGTGGTGGACACTTTGCTGACAAGAGGACGGCCTATAAAATCCTTTCTTTAGGATATTATTGGCCTTCTCTCTTCAAAGATGCAAAGCAATATGTCAGAAGGTGTGACAGCTGCCAGAGAGTTGGGAGACCGACTCTTTCAAATGAAATGCCATTACAGCCACAGGTACTCATCGAACCCTTTGAAAAATGGGCTTTAGATTTCATTGGACCCATTAATCCACCATCTAGACAAAAGAAATATATATTGGTTTGCACTGATTATGTCACTAAATGGGTAGAAGCCAAGGCATTGCCTTCTGCCACTGAAAATTCAGTTGTTCAATTTCTTTTTGAGGATATTTTTACTCGTTTTGGTGTCCCAAGAGAAATTGTGATAGATCAGGGAAGTCAATTCACATCTAACTTGATGGAGAAGCTGATGGAAGAATACAAAATCAAGCACAGAAAATCTACTCCTTACCATCCTCAAGCAAATGGTCAAGTGGAATCTACAAACAAAGTTCTTAAGAGCATCATCACCAAAACTATTCATCTCCACAGAAGAGATTGGGCAGAAAGGCTCCCTGAAGCCTTATGGGCCTACAGAACTACATGGAGGAACACAACAGGACATTCTCCCTATGAACTTGTTTATGGGAAAGAAGTCCTGCTCCCCATTGAGTTTCAAGTCAAGACTTTCAAGATGGCAGTTCAGTTGGGGATGAATCTATCAGAAGCCCAAAAGCACAGAATGGAGCAGCTGAATGAGCTAGATGAGATCAGACAAGATGCAATTTTAAGGACTGATCTAGTTCAACATCAAAGAGCTAAGTGGCATGACAGATATATTAAAGAGAGAAAGTTTCAAGAGGGAGATTGGGCTTTACTGTTTGATTCCAAGTTTAAAAACTTCAAAGGGAAGTTTCAGACTCATTGGCTTGGGCCATATGAGATTGATAAAGTCTTTAACAATGGAGCGGAAAGAATCAAGACCATTGATGAATTTCAAACTCCTCTTATTGTGAATGGCCACCGATTGAAAATTTATCATAAGCCACTTTCAAAAGAGGAGTTTGTCAAAATGTTCCAAGAGAATTCTGCAATAAGGCTGGTGGAGAAGAATCCTTCTCTCCCACCAGCCTAATCTTGTTTCTTTCAGTTTTTGAAAAAAAAAAAGAGAGAAAAATAAAAAAAGAAAAAAATGTGTATAAGCCTGAAAACCAATCCTAGATTGGCAGTCTTATGCAGAAAATATAGAGTGAAAATCAGGGACACCTGACACTCTATATTTTCCAAAAAATTCTCCTCTCCTTCTCTTTCCATCTTCACTTCATCTCACTTGTCATTTCACTTCACCTCCATCTCATTTTCATCTCCATTTCACTTCATTCCACTTCATTTTCACTTCATTCCACTCATTCCATTTCATTTCATTAATAAAAACCCCTTTCAGGACTATTTTCATTCAGTTAGTTCTTTTCTAACTATCTTTGTGCAGACAAGGGGGTGTTGTCTCAGTTTCCGCAGCTGGGAAACCGTTTCCGCAGCCAGCATCACTCTGTTTTCAAAAATACAATCAACTGTTAGTGCCATAATCATGAAATGCAGGTGTAATTGAGCTAAAGACATGGAGCATCTCCAAGATATCAAAGAAGAGCAAATGGTTAGAAACCTTGAGCAAGAATTGACAAAGTTTCCAAAGGTGTGATCAAAAATCTTTATCAAATAACAATTCAAGTCATAATTACGTATAGTCATTAAACCATAACAGGTTCTCCTATGTGCAATGATTTAATATATTAGCCCACTATCACTCTTATTCCGCGATATCACTCCACACACCTCGCATTCATCTCCCTAACGGTCTCATGATTACTCCGAGTTTGAACTCAAGTATGACTGCACTTCTAGTTATTACCCGTACTCTTGAGACGTGACCTATTGTGTTACGGCTCTTCCTAGCTGTAATTTCCACAGCCGTCTGTTGAGACGTGTAAAATCTCATACACAGTCATCCGACTCGAAAGAATCCTGCCATTACTCCACTCGCTTATCACTCCACTCATACTCCACTTATATCATACTCCTTGCATGCGTCCACATTTCATTTTATGAACTCGTTTATCACTACTCACCCACTGTTCCTCCCGTAATTCGAGTATTTCCATTCACTGTTCTCTATTTCCAACTGTAGTCACTACAGTTTGCTCTAAACCCTGACTACCGTCATTACAGTTTATCCTAAACCCTGTAACAGAGCTATTTTTTTCCCTTAACCCTCACACGCAGAAGAACTCTCAGTGGAATTTAAAACAAAGGATGGGAAAATTACTGAGAGTTGAGCCGGAAGGACCGAAATACTTGGAGGGTTATCCTCAAGTTAAGGAATTGCTGAAGAAAGTCAGATGGCTACAATTTATCCAGAAGTTTAAAGGCTATAACAAGGAGGTGACAAAAGCTTTTGCAAGGTCCTTTAATGGACAAACAGTGGAGGTTGGAGACTTGAAATTCATAGTGACCGAGGCCACAGTAGCAGTTGCCACGGGCCTACCTCAAGAGGGTGAAAGGTGGTTTAAAAATAGAAGTGTGGACGATCAAATATGGAGAACCATGCTACAAAACCAAGGTATGGATACAACCGTATTCACAAGAGGCATCCCTGTTCATGTATTAAAAGAGGAATGGTCTAGTCTACTGTTAGTCATCCAGAAATTTATCACGTGTGAAGGTCGTTTTGGCTCTATTTATATGTATCATGTTAGACTGATGATGAATTTCATAGACGGTCACACCCTTAATTTGCCTTATTTTCTGCTATCAAGTTTGAAAAAGATGAGTTTTACAGTTCAAAAACATGTAGGCAATATTGAATCTCATCTCTACCATCATGGGCTCATAAAAATTCTTATTGAGGATCAGTTGAAGAAAACTAAAGATACTTGGGGGCAATTCTTGACAAGAAACTACTTCCAAGAGCCGTCTGAGGCCTCTGGAAGCAGTCCACCAAAGATTCCAAGGAAAAGTAGGAGGAAAGAAAAGAACATTACAAACCAAGACTCCCCTACAATAGAAATTCAAGAAACAGTCCAAAAAGGAAAAGAAGATAGAGCTAGAAGTAAGAAACAGAAGAAGGAAAAAGGCAAAAGAACCATCCAAGAAGTCTATCCATCCCCTGAGCAATCCATAGAAGAGGATTATCAACCTCTGTCAGAAAGATTAATAGATCTTCAAGCCGTTGCCATAGTCAAGAAAAAGCAAAAAGGAAAACAGAGTGCACAAGAGAAGAGTACTAGTTCATACTTAAGAAGGAGCACTAGGATAAAAGGGAAGGGGAATAAAACCAAAGAAAAATAGTCTCACTTTATTGATTTAGATGAAGAGACACTTGAGAAATCTCCAACTCAGCCAAGCATTGAGTCAAGTCCTCCACATGAGGAAAGCCCTTTTCAGCCGAAAAGAGAGAGCAGTCCTCCTCCACCAAATTTTGAGTTTAGGCTGAGAAAGACACCTGAGGTAGATTCTAATCAGCAAGAGGCATACAATTACCTGGAAACTTTAGAACAATCAGCTGCAGGACCAAGTACCTCTCTGCCACCTGATGCACAAGTTCAGTCTTTGAGACAGGAAATATTTGAGTTAGAAGTCCTAAATAGGCATATCATACAAGAAAATGAAGCACTCAAAGAGCAGAGTAAAGTAGACAAGATTGTCCATGATAATACTATGCTCCATTTAGGACTGTGGCAAAAGAAAAATAGAAAACTGAAGAAGAAGTGCAAAAAGTTAAGCAGAGCATTGATTAACCTCAAGTTCAAATGCCTAGTCAGGAAGCCAAGGATGATGTTAGCATCAAGGAAGAAGAAAAGAGGGCTAGATGTCCTTGCAGAAGCATCAGAACATATGGATTAGAGGTAAATAACTCAATTTTAGTTGCATGAGGACATGCAACACCTTCACAGTGGGGGTATGTTGAGCCTCAAACCTGCACCTTCCTATACACCCTCTCAGCCTTCCTTTTCCACTTATTGCATCCACCCAGCTGTTAAATCATTGCATTGTAGTTTAAAAAGAGCTCTTTACATGGTTTTCTAACTATGCTTATGACTGTTGTTTGGTTTAGTTTTTTGTTCATGCAGCTGCGGAAACTTGTCAGTTTCCGCAGCCAGCACAGGATTCCGCGGCTATTTTGTTAAAAGCTGTGCTACAGGTGTCCTATGAAGAAACGAGCCACATGGGCAAGCTCCAGGTGACGGATACATGGAACGTTTCCCTTTGAAGTAGCCAAATCATCCATGGAAGGTCACGGTCAACGAAGGTCAAAGGCAGAGCCAACCAAGGAGTTCAGTGGTGGCACGTCTCTGTTTTGAGCATGTGAACGTTACGTGGCACAGTCCTCAGCTCACCAAGACACTGGCACACCTGGAGATCACTTCTGTAACCTGAATCTAACAGCTACCACTCCAGAGATTTAATAGACATGATGACAATTATGCTAGATCTCGGCTGAAGGGATCTACGTGTCTTTGGCAACACAATCAATAGCGTAGGAGTTAGTTAGCTAGTTTCAACATTTTGTCATTATAAATAACGCGTCGATGAACGCTGTAAAGGAGTTTCTTTTGGATATGTAAATTCTGAACTGTTGTGTTATCACCCCACTGTTTATATATGTTGCTGTTTTAATATATGAGAAGACTTTTCTGAGTTTATTCGTGTGACTACTTGTTGACCGGCTGAAGTGGCAGAGGGCCCCTGCGCGCTGAAGCCTTGTAAAGTTTTCATTTGGTTTTATTATGTTCTTGTATCATTAGCTTGTACATAACCCACTGTTTGATGTTTCTTAACTCACTGCTGTTTATATTTTCACCTCTGTTTTCTTATAACTATCAACTGATCAGTGCTTTTCTGCAGGTTTTCTTAGGCAGCCCAGGCAATTTTTTGTCTTTTTGATAACTATTGACATATGAGATCATCTTGTCCTTCCTGCTAACTTTCATTTTCTGAAGTTTAATTTCAACACTGTCTTTTTCAAATTGTGATTTGCTTACTTATTTTTTTGTTATTTAGATATCATATTGCTCATCAATTTATGGTTTCTTTCTATAGTGAAGTGACTCTATTAGCAAGAAATTAGAATATTACTAACTGTAGTGTGATTTAGTTATCATATTGCTTAAACTTATTCATGATTGCTTCCCACAAGGTAGATTGAGCTGAAGGGTAAAGGATCAGAAGAGTTGAAGTAGTGTGATTAGTTTCCTTTCTGCAATTTAATTTCTTGCAATTTAGTCATCATATTGCTTAAACTTATTCATGGTTGCTTCCCACAAGGTAGATTGAGCTGAATGGTAAAGGACCAGAAGAGTTAAAGTAGTGTGACTAGTTTCTTTTATGCAATTTAATTTCTTGCCATTTAGATAGCATATTGCTTGACTTATTCATGATTACTTCCCACAAGGTAGATTGAGATGAAGGGTAAAGGATCTGAAGAGTTTAAGTAGTGTGAATTAGTTGCTTTGCTTTTGGTTTGAGTTGCTTTAAGTTCAGTTTTTACTTTCTTTTCATTCAGCAACAAGGATACTGGGCCATTGTCATTAGTTCACTGTTTGATGCATTTACTTTCTCTTAAGAATTGATTTCAGTTTAGTTGTTTTAAAGCTTTCTTCTTGAGCACTTTCAAGTTTGAGAAAATCACTGTAAAAACCACCATCACCATCCATACTTCATACTCCACTTTCACTTTCACCATCACACATTAGGGAAAAATAAATCCAAAAATAAACTAAAAACTCAAAAGCGACAAAAGATTAAGGAAATGGTTATCTAGTACATATAGTACACTTCACTTCGTCAGTTTACGAACCCCGGATTGACATTTTAAATAGCAATTTAGATCACACTAAATTGACCAAACAATCCTACTCATGGCAATATGTTCCAGGTACAAAGATGTTCCAAGACATGCGAGGTGCTAATGAATGTTAGTGTATTGTTCCAAAGCATGTTAAGGTGTGCCATGAGTGTTGAGGAGTGCTAGGTCTCTCTCATTAATAGAATTGATAGAGCTTGATTATGTATTAAATAATATAGTTCCTACACACACTAGTGGAACTTTATTTAAAGAAAATTTGCCAGATAATAAACCTAATAGAGATGAATAATGTGTTGACTCATAGGAAAACTATATTCTTATGACTCGAGGGAAATGATACACACTAATTAATTCTTAACAAATTGACTGACTACCTTGGACACATAATAAAAAAGTCTCCACAATAATGGTATTAAATCATTATCTTTTGACAAAAAATATAGTAACAAGTACATAGCTTCATCAAAAACTCATTGGAATGATCAATGATGAAGAACATTTTTTGACCGTCTCCAAAAGTAACCAAAAAGAGAATTGGTGAGGGTCAATAAAATATTGTCACTATAAGTGTCACCAAAAAGAGAATTAGTGATGGGCCTTTAACGATCCTCACCAAAAGTGTCACCAAAGAGAAAATTAGTGATAGGCCTTTAACGACCCTCACCAAAAGTGTCATTGAAAATGGATTTGGTGTCAAACCTTAAAGGACCATCACTATATACACTTACAACAACGATTTTTTAAAGACCATCACCATATGTGACTTTGGTGACGGACCTTAAAGGTCCGTCATAGGCCTGAAGCATCATAAAAAACTCATTGGAATGATTAATGATGACGAACATTTATTGACCGTCACCAAAAGTAACCAAAAAGATCATTGGTGATGGTCAATAAAAATATCATCACTAGAAGTGTCACCAAAGAGAGAATTAGTGATGGGCATTTAACGGCCCTCACCAAAAGCGTCACCAAAGAGAGAATTAGTGACGAGCCTTTAACGAGCCTCACCAAAAGTGTCATTGAAAATGGCTTTGGTGACAAAACTTAAAGGACCATCGCTATATACACTTACAAAAACACTTTTTTAAAGACCGTCACCATATGTCACATTGGTGATGGACCTTAAAGGTCCGTCGCAAGCATGACCCTCACCAATGACCTTTTTTCTTGTAGTGTGATTTGGACCTAATCATATCCATACCTCAAGTAGATATTTGAGAACACTACAAATCCTCTATGCTGGTAAAAATGGTCATCAATCCTCGGTAGAGGAAACCTGTTCTTTATTGTGACTTTATTGAGCTACTTATAGTCAATAGACAGACTCAAAGTGTTATATTTTTTCTTTACAAATAATGCGCTTGTTTTCTAGGATGATACATTGGATTTATTGTATCCCCTATCCAACATTTCTTTTAATTGAACTTTTAAGTCCACTAGCTCCTGTGTACTCATGTAATATGGGGCTCTTAACACTGGTCTTGTTCCTGGTAACAATTCTATTGAGAAATCAATTTCCCTTCTTAGTGGCAATCCTTGGATTTCCTTTGGGAACACAACCTCAAATTTCTTTAAAATCGAGTGCTCCTCTAGACTGTTGTTATTTTCAAAGTTGTTGGTCACTTGGAGAGTGTAAAGTTCACATCCCTTCCAGCTACAACACTTCAATTGTAGTGCTAATATTTGTCAAACTGTCACAAACTTCAATTTTCCTTGCAACGTGTTGTAGAGGCTACAACCACCCTCAAAAATTTTTCTTATGCTTCATTTTGGAGCCTCCCTCATAAAATCAAAGCAGCTCATTTCTCACTGACCTAGGTACTTGTTCTTTGATTGAGCTTTATCTTTCCATTATGGCTTGTGTTTTCTCAGTTGGATTACTTGCTAACCCACAAGCTAGTCTCTTGACTTGGTTTCAAAATGGTTCCAGGCTTTCCTTAGTGAATTGCACAATACTTGAGGGAAACTAGCCTTGCTCTCGGGAATTACACAGTCCAAGTTGACAAGTGAGCCTTCAGCTCCAAGATTGAGCAGAGCCAGGTGACAACTAGCCTTCAGCTACGAAACTACACAGAGCATGAGAAGTAGCCTAGAGCCACTCAACTCCAAAATTGCGTAGAAGCTTCTCCCTCAAAATCTTCTCAGTGCATGAGCTTGTGAGTTGCCCAGTCCTTCCCAGAACTGTGAAATCTCTTCGAGAAATTCATGGAACCTTTTCCACAAAAATAAAAAATTGAAAAAACATCCCTAGAAAATAGGGATCTATTTTTAGCATCCTGGAGGAGACACTTGAGTTATTTTGGAAAATGTTGCCAAGTGTCGCTTTTTCCTTGATTTTTGGCCTTCGCTTCATAAACCATAAATCAACCAAATATATTTAATCGATGCTACCAAAGCTCATTTGCACATTCGATATTGGAGATCTAGAATTCCCAAGGAGATCAAGGAACCTTCAGTGCGATCGTCATTGTTTTTCTCGGTAAGTCTTGCTTTTCTTGTATTTTGCTACTTTTTGTGTTGTTTTTGTTTGTTTAGCTTGTGAGAGTGTTTGTTTAAGTCATTTTTTTGAACAATCGTTGGTGTTTCAACTTATTTTAGCTTGTATAAGTGTTGTCTAAATTTTTTCATTTCCTTTGCCAAGTGTTGCATGCATCACGTATTTTCTACACTAACGGCTGCCATTGTGGTGACTCTCTCCACATGCTTCATTTTCCTTAAGTTTGATTGATTCTTGCACTCATTTCACTTGCATGCATCATAATTCACTTAGATCTAGACCCACCATAATTCAATCCTTTAGATCTATTCGATTTCTCACTTCCCTTGGGCAGATCTGCGCTTCTTTGGCCAGAATCTCATTTTCCCAAGCATGCACTGTGCATTTATTGAGCTCAAGGCCTTGGCTTTAGCTTCTGGAATTGTGCAGAGGTTGCCCAAGCCTGGCTCGAACTGTGCACTGTGTAGTTCCATGAGCCATCCTTGAGCCTTGGTCATTGAGGCTGCTCAATGCACAACCTCTCCTGGGCTTTGCCCAGACTAGACTGCACATTTTGCAGTTCCAATCAACAATACCTCCCCACTAACTTCTAGGACTGCACAATGCATAGTTCCAGCTAGTAACCAATCACCTCTGAGAGCCAAGATTGTACAATCCTTCCCAACATTTTCCCAACTTGTTTCTTTGTCTGTTCTTGAAGTGCTTTTGGTTTCAAGCTAACATTTGCATGTCATGAGTGTCCTCTCTGTCTCCAGGTACAACAGTTGTTGAGAAACTAGAAGTTATAGGTAACATGGCTTCCAAAGTTGCATCAAAGGTTACTATTGAGAGTAGCACTAGGGAAGCAATTGAGCAGGTGTCAGTGAATTTTCCAATTTATGCAAACACTCAGTTGTTCATTGAGAAGGGCATGAAGTTAACATGGTAGGAAATCAAGGATATCTTTGCAGGGGACTTCTAGGAAGATTTTGAGGATCGACAGGTTTATTTCAGTGTCCATCGGTCAGAATTACATAAGGTTGCATGCAGGTACCCTGCATTCCCATGTGCGGACATCATCCACTGGATTGTCTCACACACAGCTCCAGAGACTATGACACTAAACAGTGCCAGTGGGATACAACTTCCCAACTTTAGGGAGGATAACTATCTACATATGTATCATTTACCTCAGTCGATGAACTACATGGACTCACTTTTCTATGCTACCCACAGCTTTTTGAACACCAAAAATATTGTAAAGTACAGGGTGAAAGAATAGTCAAAGTTCAGAGCAAAAACCAATCATGTTTACAACACAAAGTCACTCAAGAAGGCCTACCAATTCTTGATCATCTTTGCATGCCACTTATACGGTCAAGAGAGCACGAAGACCTTTCCATAAAATTGGGTGGTTATATTGGACTAGTTGGTGAGTGATGGGAAGCCATTCAACTGGTTGGATCTGTTGGCTCTTCAATTGAAAGTCCATGTGACTAATGCTTGGAATCTGCCCAAGGATGAGAAAGCAAGATTCTACATGTCTGCATATTTACTTTATGCAATTTGTGCCCAACATCATTTTCCTGGCATGGGTTGGACTCCCCGCACCAAAAGAGACTATTATCAACATTTATTTCATGTTTCTTTTCGGCTACAACTACTGAGGAGTTACGGCAAGGATGTCTGACCATTTCGCCACCTGATGACCCTCATCATTGAGTAATTATATGGGCCTTAATTGGCCTTAATTCACCTCCAAGCTTAGTCAAACCAACTATTCTCACAACTTGTTGCATACTTTTGATTATATTTTGTTTATGAAATGAGTTAGAGTTGGATATTTGGCTTTGTGGTCTGATGTGAATGTAATGCAGGAATAAAGGATAAAATCAAAGAAAAATGTAGGTATAAAGGATAAAAGCAAGGAACTATGGCAAAGACCTTGGTAAAACTAGAATGGGACAAGGGAGAGTAATTATAGGAGGTAAATACTCCTCATTTACTACCCCTCCATTCGAATATTCCTCCACCAGCTCGGAGTGCAAGAAACCATCACTTTGAAGACTAGAAGATAGCTGAGCAAGTGAAAAGGACAGAAACCAGTTTTTCTTGAGTTAGAGGCCAAGCCTTCCTAATGGGAAGGAAGTTGTTAGAGACTTCAGATGTATAAATAGAGAGGTTTAGGACCTCAATAGGATTTGGGACTTTCATTGTAAAACTCTACTTTATTTCTGAGCTGCAAGAGACTTGTGACAATTTTTCTGTAATCCATGGTTTTTATAATAAGAATGAGTTTTGTTTAAGCCAACTCTGAGTTAACTCCGAGGGTTGAAGCTCTTGGGTTAGGGCCCAACCCAAGCAGCCAAAGCTCCTCTTTATTGTACTGTTATGCTAGCATAGATTCCTGGTTTTCATTGTTCATTTGCTTAAGTAGCATATATTTCTATTTCTGTTCATTTGCTTAAGTAGTTTCCTGGTTTTTTGTTTATTTGCTTAAGTAGTTTCACTTTCGTTACAGCAGTATAGCGTAGATTGTTCATGGTTTTTCTGTTCAGTTGCTTCAGTAGCTACATTTTCTTCAGTTTACTTCCATTTGTGCCTTCTTTCAGTTCACAGGTTAGTTAGAGGAAAAAGATCACTATCAGGCTGTGTGCAGGTGTCTCGGCCTCATCTCCTCCCTCTAGGACCATGACTTGAGGAAGGGACCCTTCAGCAGCACCAAAAACACAGGTTTCTGGATCTCGCATGTGCTAGGGAGTTTGCTGTTTGATGAAGTTATTTGTTCACCCGCATTTGTTTTCTCTGTCGTTTTCATTTAAAACCACCTTCAGAACGTTCCTCATGCATTGCTTCCTCACCATCTGATCACCAACAGACCTTCACAAACACTTTCTGATTCATTATTTTCTCCAACTGTTGCCTCGCGTGGAGTCCACCACTTATTTTATGAGCTTTAATCTCCACTGTCGATCTGTCTCTTGATCTGACGGCTATCGCATAACCCGATCACTTTATGCGCTTTAAACCCCCACGGTCGATCTGACTCACCTGATCTGATGGCTATCACTTCACCCAATCGCCAACTAGCTTAGCTAATCTCCACCGTTGACCAGCCCCGCCTGATCCAACGGCTATTGCGCAATTTCACGCAGATTAGTGCACGAATGTTATCCGCTCGAGAGAACACGAGAAAAGTGGTTTTCTCATGCTACGTGTCGCGCAGTAAGGTTAATCGCATGAGATTTCAGAATTCTCCTTACTTCCTTGAGGGCACGCAAAAAATTGCTTACCACTTTAGAAACCTGCTCCATCATTTCCGCATGTTTCTTTTTCCCACGATACAATCTTTGTTGTCCATCTCTTGACTTCACCCATGCGATAAGATCTTAGTTGTTCATCGCTCTCGTTACCCTGTCCGCCCATCTCTTCACTTAATCCCTCGCGATATGATCTTTGTCATTCATTGCTTCATTAACTGTGTTCATCCATTTATTCACTTAAGACCCCGCAATAAGATCTTTTCCGTTCATCGCTTCATTAACCTTGTTCATCCATTTATTTGCTTAAGACCCCATGGTAAGATCTCCACCGTCCATCTTCTGCTCGTTGATCGATCCAACGGTCCCTATGTGCTACTGCATCCTTACGTCCTCCTTTCATTGATTTCGACCTCCAATTGCTCTTCCACTTGAAAATTGATTTAGCTTAGTTTCCTTTGCTTACACCTTAGTCTGGTTTTGATGCTCTTTACCTCTACAACTTAGGTAGCAGCATTAGATTAGTGTTAATTTAGCAATTCTGCTTAGCATAGTTGTTTGGATGGTTAGTTAGGTTATGGTATGGTTTAGCATTTCATGCTGTTTTCTTCAATACTGTAGTAGAAGTAGCTCTCCCTTAGGATAGATTTTCTCTTCTTCCATCAAAGAGTTAAGCTTCTTCTGACCCTATAGAAGTCTGGCTTGGAACCCCTGAGGTCTCTTTCTAGATGAGCAATGACAATAGGTAGTATCTTCACTTTTACTTGTGCATATAGCACTATCACCTCCATGTTTGTATGAACCCCCAGTTGATAAGTAAAGCTGGTAGCCTTGGGAGTTGCAACATTCTTGTTACAATACCTAGGCTCATCACCACCCCGTTGTACAAGTTGATGTTTGAGCAAGATCCACCTTGCATGTCCCAAGAAGAGATGGAGGCGATACTTAACATTGCAGATTGGTATGCCTCACCTGGTGGCACCTTCGTCAGAGTGTTTGGCAGAGAGAATCGTCTACATGTTATACCAAGGTATGCCACTGAAAAGATGGTCATGAAAGAGGTGTCATATCACCTCTCCATAGGGTTATCAGAAGGACCGCACAGGAAGAAGAAGGCACCATGGCCCACCCTTCCTTTGCGGGTTGGATTGTACAAGATTAAGAGCTTGAAATATGTGGATGTCGAAGCTAAGGAAATAGTGAAATTTGAGTTCGGAACCAAAGACTTCAATATGTATGATCCCCGCGACATTTTCAAGAACCACTGTGTGAAGGTGTACTATCCATGGATCCATGAGGCATTCCACTAGCACGAGGAGGACCACAAAATGGAAAGCTTCTCTGTAGGCAGTAGCAACATAGGAAGCAACAACAATAGCAGCAATAAGAAACAAACCAGCACAGGACAAGAGTAAGAGGAAGATTGTTGAAAACCTACAGGCTAAGAAAAGCTACAAATTCAAAGAAGATTCTATCATTGAGAAAACAACTTTGGTAGCAGAGGAAAAGAGGAAACAATGTGTAAAGAGGGTAAAGCAAAGGAAGAAAGAAAAGCAAAGTCTGGACGAAGAAGAAAGGAAGTTGGAGGAAACAAATAAGAATTTGAAGGAAGAGCAGGAGTTAAGAAGGAGAGAGAGGGAAGAGAAGCTAAAACAGGAAGAAGACAAAAGGCAAGATGCGATGATAGAGAAAATACCACCCATATAGGTTGAAGACCTAGAACAACCAGTAGCGGAAGAAGAGGGTGAGAAGATGCAGGACTAAGAGCTCGCTCAACAGATTGAGTAACTGATTGATGTGATGGACATGGAGTTAGGGCAGGAGCCATAGGATCTAGACACTGACATCATGCTGAGATCACCCAAGGTCACCTCTCAGTCTCCACCTCATCTAATGTCAAAACCAGTCCCGAGCGAGAAAGCAGAGGTTATTCTCCTTGATGGTGATCCAGTGATGGATGTGTACAATCTATCATTCAATGAGTTGTAGAAGAGGATTTATAGGCATGGAGAGAGAATTTCCCAGATGATCACATTTCGCCTGCATTCATGAAGGAAAGGGTGATAGTGTCAGATGGTAGAAAGCATCTAGTTTCCATGGACAATGCCACCTTGGCTTATGCAAGATCCACGAGCTCAAATGTCAAGTTCTAGTTAGCAAAGAATAAGCAAATGGAAAAGAACTTGCAGGTGGCTAAGCAACAGGGAAACAAATCCAGGGAGCAAAGCGAAGCTTCTGCAATGGTAAAGATGAGTAAAGAGATACTTGATGAAGTATCAAAACTTGAGGCTAGCATGCGAAATCTCTATGACGAATTCATCATCATGCATAAGGCAGTTTTCCATCTGTGTGGCTTTCAGCAGTGGAGAAAAAGGTTTGTCTAAACTCTCAAGGACATACATTTCTCCATTGCCCATGTGAAAGAGTGGACAATGTGGTACAAAGGGGCCCCTCTTTACTTGCCCAATATGGTGAAGCTGCAAGAAGAGCTAGACAAGGAAAGGGTCTAGATGTTGTGAGAAGCTCTCCTCGTTCGTCAGCATCATACAGGCTTTATATGCATGGTTGCACAAGAGTTTGGATGTCATGGTGAGAATGCACAGGATCCCGTCAAACAGTTCCCTCACCGAACCTAAGCATAAGAACCAAGTCCAGCTAGAGATTGACAGGTACATGGAGAAGCTAAGGCAAGAGGCCTTCAGTGATGACTTGGAGGTGAGCACACAAAACATGCATAAGTACGATGGTTGTCCTCTAATGGTCAAGACCATGTTGCACATGCTTCAAGATGAGTTGGACAAAGGTTCCAAGACCATATACCCATAAGCTATGGAGGAAAGAGTCCACTATCAAAATGAAACCATCAAGCAGTTCGGGGACATCATGTCATAGTACCAAGCTTGGTATTAGTACGTGACCAAGAAACATTAAGTGGAGGTTATCGAGTTGGTATTTCCCCAAACTTCTGAGTCATAATGTTTTGTCTTGTTAGGCTGTCTCTAGCCTAATTTGTCTCACATGGGTACATGTGGAAAATGTATATTATTTGTAAATATGTTGTAAGTGAAATTCCAAGTGTCACCAGTGGAATGTGAACAATCACTATGTAATATAACGAGTTATTTGTAAAGAAGTTGAAGAGTCACTAGGGTAGTTAAAAATTCATAAAGGGGGATGTCAAGGGTCACCCCACCATTTGTTATAAATAGAACCTCTTAACTCTTAGAACATGCTTTTGGGAGCCAAGATTTTGTCTAGGCTTAGGCTTAAAAAAGGCTTGGGAGTATTGTGACGAGCCTTGGGTTCTCTACAACATAAAACGAGTATAATTTTTTAGAGAAGCGGGTGTTCTTGGCTGTAATGTTCCACTATTGGGGCTAGTGGTTCTCAATGGTGTATGTATGGATGTAACTTTCACTTATAATAATAATAACTGAGCCAACATATTTTCATGCATATGCTTTTATTGTAGTTGGACTATTCTGGTTTCTTTAGAAATGTATGTTTTTTAACTTACGCATTTTCTTATGAACTACTTTGTATGCAATTGCATGAATATTATTGAATGTGTGTTGTTGGATTAACCTATCACTTTGGTTTGTGGACTATTCCACATTTCATCTTGTGATGTCATTTCGCTTGTGTGTCCCTTTCAGGATGCGTACTATTATAGGCTTCTAAGGGGAACACTTCCTTTTCCCCTTCATGTGTTAGAACCCCCATGCATCTCACTTGACTTGTTGCAAGGTCACACACTTGCTTCCAACCAAAGTCATCATACTTATCTCTACGCGCTACTGCGGTCAAGGCACTACATTACCACCCACTACTGGGACTCCCACTCCAAACGGTCTGAGGTCTAGTTGGGACTTCTTAGTAGGGAGATCCCCTAAATGTTTGCAGGTCAAGCACCACAAACATTTTTGGTGCTATAAGGAGGTCTAGATGACAAGTTGAGCCCTTGAATTCTATTTTGAATTTCTACACATCATTCATTACTTATATCACAATCACAACCCTGACATGTTTTTCTCACGCTACTTATTTTGATCTGTTGGTGGATGTTATAGATGACTTGTCACAACTAAAATTTGATGGAAAAAGCAGATAATCCCTGTTAATTCATGCAGTTTACTTTTTGGGTTTATGTGACAGGAATGAAGTCCCCTCATACGACATCGCATGTGGGTTTCTCGCTTACACATTTGAAGGGTGTGTTAAGAAATGGTGTCACATGTTGCCCGCAACCTCTATACACTCTTTCAAGCACATGATCAGAGAATTAGGTCGGGATTTCATCTTTTATGATCGTAAAGAACTTAATCACAAAATTTAAAATTACGGAAAGCAACTAACGAATCAATTGCGCACTTTTATTATTGTTTCCATCATTATTGTTTTGAATTTCCAAAAGATGAAGTTGACTACAAATTTCTAAATGAAATATTTCAGTATGTTGTTCACATTTCTCAGAATCTACATGAGTTAGAATATTTTGAACCCTTCCCAACATAACTTGGTGTTAGAGATTTGAAATCTAAGACAAACCAGGTTTTTGTCCCAAGTGACCCTTTGTCCCAGCAAATAGCTCTAACTCCACAAAATGAGGTGGGAGAAGTGTTGAACCTACCTGTTGAGCTATCACCATCTCATTCTACCCCACTTTCTCTGGATTTATGCACATATTTGGACCACAAGCCTAATGGTTGTCACGTGGTATCATCTACTCAGCCTCTGTCCACTGGTTCCTTTGATCCTTCGGATTTTGGTATGTTGTGTTCATCTGTTTCAGACTTTTGCGTGTGACATTCATGAGAATCAAGTTGTGGATGGAGTTGGTGTTGAACAACCAACCTACACTCTCATTTTTTATGAGTATGTTTGGGAGTTTGAACAAGAATCTGTGGTGAAGGATGACCTCCTTCTGTCTGTACCTTGTCTGCTTTATCCTGACATCTTCTGTAGTTCTGCCATTTCTTATTACTCTTGTGAAAATATATCTCCAGATGTTTCCACTTCCACGCAGGATGTCAGTCTGTCATTTGATTGTAGAGAGGACAAATATTTCCTCCCAAATTCACTCAATCTCTCATCTTTCATTTCTAAAAACTCACAGGATGAAATTTTTTGTTTCTCATGAACCCCTCTCTATGATTCATTAAATCATGAGTGTTATGAAACCAGCTCACAAAAAGATAAAAAAGATAGATCAACGTCTTAGAAATATGCCTCTTCAAGGGGGCAACCTCCTTTACATTACAAAAATGAACAATTCTTGGATGATACAAATGACAAGACCTCCTTTCTATATATAGAAGACTAAGGGGTCATAATATAATCAGAGCCTACATAACATTAATAATGTAAGGGCACAATAATAACAATAATGGGCTTCTATGGGGCACAATAATAACAATACGGGGACTACATGGGCACAACAATATAATAAGGGGGTTGTACTAATAACAATAAGGGGTTACACTAGTAGTATAGGGACCTAACATGCCCCTCTCCTTCAAAAAGTGTTGTCCTCAACGCTTGAGTAGGTATTGATGCTTCTGTATAAAATTCTTGTCCTCCCATGTGGAATATTCAGTGGGTAAGTTCTTCCACTTGATGAGATACTCTGAAATTGATCGATTTCGTAGTTGTCAGGTTCTTATTTCTGTGACTGCTCCAGGCTCCAATATGATCTTTCCTTCCTCATCAAGTTCTGGAAATATTGTTTGAACTGGGATCTTTTGCAACTTTTGAATGAGTGGTCACACTTCTTTGTCCTTCTTCCATTCATCCCTTGCTTCGTTTATCCAATCTGTTTGGATAATAGAAATAACACAAAACAATGCTTCCACATCCTGATCCTTTCTTGAGAGTGAATTTGCAACAACATTTTGCTTCCCTTTTTTGTAGATGATTTCAAAGTCATAACGCAACATATTTGTGACCCATTGTTTCTGTTCTTCTAAGGATAATATTTGTTCTAAAAATTATTTAAGACTATCATGATCCATTTTTACCTTGAAGTGTCTTCCCATTAGGTAAGGTCGCCATTTCTTAAGTGCATGTAATATTGCCAACATTTCCTTCTCATAAATTGCTTGCTTGAGATGTAGCTGTAAAAATATCCAATCACCTACACCAAAACTTATTTCAATGTGATGTTGATTTGCCCGTTGTTTCATTTGATTCTGCACCAAAGTGGCGTTATCCTTTAAAAGTTGGAGAACTTGTTGTTGATGCTTGATGTGATCTTTCACTGCTTGAATATTTTTCTTCTTGATATGTCCTTCTATCTTGAGAGTTTGAGGAGTGGTAATTTCTTTGAATGCATTACAAGATATGGTCAGATTCATTTCATGATGCTTTATGTGATCTTTCACTTCTTGAACATTTTTCTTCTTGATATGTCCTTCTATCTTGATAGTTTGAGGAGTGGTAATTCCGGCCAATGCATTACAAGATATGGTCAGGTTCATTTTTATTTCTTGATGTGATCTTTCACTTCTTGAACCTTTTTCTTGTTAATAAATAAATATGCCAGAGGATATGGAGCAATGCAACATCTTCATTCCATGTAAGGCTAGGAAGTGTCATCATCCCTATGATAGTCCAAGAAACCAAAATCCTAAGGAAAGCACTTCAGAAGATGGAGAGATGGAAGATAAGAAGAAAGAGTGGGATGCTGTTAGGTGCCCCATCTGTATGGAACATCCACACAATGTTTTCCTCATTATGTGTAGTTCACATGACCAAGGTTGTCGATCATACATGTATGACACTAGCTATCGCCATTCAAATTGCCTTGATTAGTATAGAGTTACAATCGTTTCAAGATCGAGCTCCTAAAATCAAGAAAAATCGAGATGAGGAAGTTTGATGGCAAGGATCCGGTAAATTGGATACTACAGATGGAGAAATATTTTGATCTACATGGTGTACCACTATTACAAAAGGTATGTATTGCATCTTCATATTTAGAACAAGATCAATTTTTATGGTATAAAGGGATTTGTTCTCATAAACCACTTGTTACGTGGTCAATTTTCACAGAGGAAATTATAGCACATTATGAGAATACAAAGAGCAACACCTTCTTTAGAGAAACACCACAAAAATTGGAAGAAAAAAGAGCTCTGATACCAAATGTTATGAACCAGCTCACAAAAAGATAGAAAGATAGATCAACGCCTGAGAAATAAGCCTCTTTGAGGGGGCAACATCCTTTACATTACACAAATGAACAATTCTTGGATGATACAAATGACAAGACCTCCTTTCTATATATAGGAGACTAAGGGGTCATAAAATAATTAGAGCTGACATCAATAATAATGTAAGGGCACAATAATAACAATAATGGGTTACACTAGTAGTATAGGGACCTAACAATGGGGATGTTGTTGTCCATCTTGAACTTTATGATCGTGGTTGTCATGATATTTTCGCTCATTCGTGTGATCTTGATTATGATTCACGTATTGTTAATATTTCTAAGCCACTGGTCTTTGATGTTCCATCTTCTAATGAAGTGGAAAATCCTCAAGATGTCGAGGCACTTCAACCTGAGTTGATGGTTATGTCAAGTTCTTGTAGCTTTTAGGTCAATCCCACTTATGATCAGAAATCTGTTAAATCTCCCCGGGCTCCTCATAACTCTCCTATTCATATTGAGAATAAATTCAATTCATGGTTTTCACATCCTCCACCAGAATCACATGATCCTATTTCTCATGCATTGGAGGAGTCATATGCAATAAGCAATATTCCGAAGTGAAATTTTTATTCTTTCGTCATGTTTGCTCGTTTGTCGAGTTCAAAGGTGTGTACATGCTTTTTGTCCATGTGAAATGTGACACATCACCATGATACATCTACAGAGTGCCTTTCATGTGCTTTCAATTTGTTCTTTTCTGTGGATGTATTAAAACTTCGAACATTTTGGTTTGCATTGCTTTATATTTCTTATATGTTGGTGTGCTTGAATATCTTTCTCATCAACCATGCCATTACCTACATGGGTCACCCAATGTGCTAATTTCTACATTGGAAATATAACTTCATGTGAGTTGGCCCATGCTTTGCTTAGATTAGGAGTAGGAGTAGTGTTTACTTTTTTGCTTTGTTTTTCTTACATTGTTTTTCTTTGTCTTACATCTTTCCTTTGCTTGTTTTCTTTTGTACCCATATGATTAGTTTCTATATGAAATCATGTTTTCCTTCTTGAGACAAGCAAGGTGAAATACAAGAGGACTTGTACAAATATCAACACTTGGTTATCTATCTATTCCCTCTCTTTATGAAGATCTTGCATTTCTTCTAGTCAATGATACCTTGATGGAAAATACGTTCCTTTCAGAGTGAGTCTTGGTGAAATCACAACGCTTGCACTTTTAACTAGTACCACCTACTCTAATTGGTTTTCTATATTTTGTTAACCCTTTTCAACTCGGTCAAGTAGATTAAGGAGAGGGGAAAAACTTTAAAAAGTATGTCAGAGGTATATATAAACATCCTTCTCTGAAGGGACAACCTCTCCTGCTCTCAACAATTGTTGAGAAAATCTCTAGCAGTTATAGGAAACATGGCTTCCAAGAGAGCTCCATCAATGGATACTTTTGAGAGTAGCACTGGGGAAGTAGTTGAGCAGGTGTGAGTGAATTTGTCAATTTATGTAGACACTAAGTTGTTCATTGAGAAGGGCATGAAGTTAACATGGCAGGAAATCAAGGATATATTTGTAGGGGACTTCAAGGAAGATTTAGAGGTTTGGAAATTTGATATCAGTGTCTACCGGTTAGGCTTACATAAGGTTGCATGAAGGTACCCTTCCTTCCCATGTGCATGCATCATCCACTGGATTGTCTCACACAAAGATTCAAAGACTATGACGTTGAGCAGTGCCAGTGGTATACAACTTGCAAACTTCAGGGTGGAGAACTATCAATAGATGTATCATTTACCACAGTCGATGAACCGCATGGACTCACTTTCTATTCCACCCATAGCTTTGTGAACACCAGAGATATTATGAAGTGCTTGGTAAAAGAGTTGTCAAAGTTAAAGCAAAACCCAATTATTGATCATATTTTCATGTCACTTATATGGTCAAGAGAGCATAGAGACTTTTCCAGAAAAATTGGTGGTTATGTTAGACCAGTTGGTGAGTGATGGGAAGCCATTCAACTGGTCAGATCTATTGGCTCTTTAGTTGAAAGTCCATGTGACTAACGGTTGGAATCTGCCAAGGATGATCAAGCAAGATTCTACACATCCACTTATTTACTTGATGCAATATGTGCCCAACATTAGTTTCCTGGCATGGGTTGGACATGGACACCAAAAGAGACTGCCATGAGAATTTATTGCAAGTTTCTTTCCAACTTAAGCTACAAAGGAGTTATGGAGAGCTTGTCTTACCATTTTTTCATCCCGTTGTACAAGTTGATCTTTGATCAGGATCCACCTTACATGTCCCAAGAAGTGATGGAGGAAATACTTAACATTGCATATTGGTATGCCTCACCTGATGGCACCTTCATTAGAGTGTTCGGTGAGGAGAAGCCTCCGCATGTTCTACCAAGGTATTCCATGGACAAGTTGATCATGTAAGAGGTCACATATTACCTCTCCCTAGGGTTACCAACAAGACTGCAAAGGTAGAATAAGGCACCATGGCCTACCCTTCCTTTGTAGATCAAATTGTACAAGATTAGGAGCTTGAAATATGCGGATGTCGAAGCTAAGGAAATAGTGAAGTTTGAGATCGGCACCAAAGACTTCAATTCGTATGGCCCCAATGACATTTGTAAGAACCATTGTGCGAAGTTTTACTATCCATAGATCCATGGGAAATTCCACTGGCATGAGGAGGACCCTTGGAGATACTATTACAATAACTCCAAGCTCCATGAGCCAGTCAGTATAGCCACACCATGGAAAGCTTCTCTACAGGAAGAAACAATAACAATAGTAATAAGTAGCAAACTAGCGCAAGACAAGGGTAAGAGGAAGATTTTAAAAAACGTAGAGGCTGAGAAAATCTACAAGAACAAAGATGATCCTATCATTGAGAAAGCAGCTTTGGTAGCGGAGGCAAAGAGGCAACAACACGTAAAGAGGGAAAAACGAAGAAAGAAAGAAAATAAAATTCTACAGGAAGCAGAAAGGAAGTTATAGGAAATGGAGAAAAAGTTGAAGGAAGAGGAAGAGCCAAGAAGGAGAGAGACAAAATAGAAGCAGAAATAGGAAGAAGAAGGAAGGCACGACGTGATGACAGACCAAGCATTGCCCATATAGGTTGTAAACTCAGAACAACTGATAATGGATGAAGAGGGTGAGCGGGTCAAGATCAGGAGATTGCTCAATAGATTGAGCAACTGATTGAAGTGATGAACATGGAGTGATCCAGGAGGATCTCGTCAGATTGGTTGCACAGGTTCATCGTCAGTGTTCAATGTCGTCGTCAACAAGTCAGTCCAGTGTCGTTCAGTTTCGATAGTGTTGGTTATGGATCAGATTGTTCAGGTGATGTCTATGATTTTACATGGTGTTCAGTTGATATGGTGTTGTACCTGGTTGTCGACAAGTGTTCATCGTCAATTCCGCCAGGGTGATCATCGATGTGGGGTTTTTCATCCATTTTGCAAGGTTTGATTGTCGACATAGGTTGTCGTCTTGTGATGTTGATACAAATGTCACTTTGTAATGAAGAGATGTACATGGGTTATTTTAAATCAAAATGATGTAAGACCTAACCTAATACATTATAAACCTATGTTACAAACCTAATGTAAAACCTAACACATTAAACTTCACCTAGCACCTAAACCATGCATTAAAAATGCATTAACCTAAACCTAGAATCTAAAACATGCATTAAAAAATACTATTTCCAAAGTTTAAAACCCTCTCAGGTCATGTTAAAACACATAAAACATTACAAAAAACATTATGAATAGTCCCTAACCGCGGAGTCTAACCACATCGGAGCTACAGTCAACGTGACATGTGAACAAAGTGTAAAGTCGTTGGGGTTAATCGTAACCGCAATGCTAACCACATCAGAAACTGTTGCCATGTGAATGAGCTAAGGAAAGCCATCGAGGTATGTTAACTTTCGGGTTTGGAAACCATGCAAGTTGTAACATGTGAACAAGGCCAGAATTCACTGCAGAGTTTAATGTAACTGCAGTGGAACCGTCAACATTAACTATTGACATGTGAGCGGTGATGTTAACTGCCGGAGTATTGGTAGCCAGAACCGCCAGGGGAAGACTGTGGAGGTGGCAGTTAGTGGTTAGACCGCATCCTATTCACATGGGTGGTCAAACTCCTTCACTTGATCAGTAAGCCGCCAATGGCTATTACTTTATAATAAAGTTTATAAATGGGTTTTATTGCAGTTTTGGTGCGGATTTAATTAAATGACCATGCAACCCTATCCTAAGTGTCATTTCATGACTAGACCGAGACCAAACCACCCTAGATTGCAGCTTGTTCATCCTAAATTCAGCCTGAGGAGGTTTGAACGCACCTGGTGGGTTTTAAAAGGTGGTTTTGTTCATTGAAGTGGAGGGAGAGTGGTTTTGGATTTTGTATGCAGGTTCTGGAGGTCATAGTTGTTTTTTTTTTTTCAGTGTAACAGGAGCATCCAGAGTCAGAATTAGGAACCGTGATAGGCGTTGGAAAGCAGGTTTAGAGAGTTATCCTTTGACAGTGACCAAAAGTGCCTGTGTGCACATTCAGTTTGGTAAAATCTATGTGTAATTGACCTCTTATGTTTCAATCCTAATAAAGCGGTTTCCCATCTTGAAAGTGGACCCAGAGACATAGTCCATCAAGGACGAACTCCGTAATCAATTTTGTTTTCTGGTATCACTGTGTTTTTTTTGTTTTCACTTCTGTTATGCATCTTACTTATGTTTTATCAGCTGTCGTAAAGTATTTCTTCTCAAGCATCTGTTGGGTCCCTATAATACTAGTAATTACCCCATTACTATTGTAGTTATACCCCTTATTTATATTGTTGTGCCCCTATTACCCCCATATTGTTATTTCTGTGCCCCATAGAATCCCTCTATTGTTATTTTTGTGGCTTTATATTATTATTGTTAGGTCGGCTGGATTATATTGTGACTCCTTAGACTCCTATATATAGAAAGGAGGTTTTGTCATTTGTATCATCCAAGAATTGTTCATTTATGTAATGTAAAGGAGGTTGCCCCCTCGAAGAGGCTGAATTCTAAGGCGTTGATCTCTCTTTTCTATCTTTTCTTGAGCTGGTTTCATAACATTTGGTATCAGAGCTTTGGATTCTAGGGTTTCGCTGCTCCAAACAGGTCATCGTGGCATTTTCGCTATAACTTTTTTTTGTGACGTTTCAGAAGTCGCAAAAAAAACCCATTTGAGAAGAAATCGCGCTGAACCTTGGGTCCGAATTTCAGAGCTTTTTGCGTGATATTTTCGGAGATATGATCTGAGGAAGTTGGTCTTTTTGCAGACTCCTGAATTACATTCAAAACAGGTGACCTGGGGAAAATCGTCATAACTTTCTTTCTGAGCATCGGATTGAAATTTCGTAAGAAGGTACAGAAAGAGGACGGACTGTAGTTTCTTTTATATATTTTTTAGAGTCAAAGGTTGAAACAGTGACTCGTGGCACTTCATACAAGTTCGCTCTACTGAACTAGTCTATAATCAGGTCACTGTGGGAGATTTGCATAACTCTTTCTTGGAGAATCCAATTTGGATCAGACTTGTGGCATTGGAAAGAGGACATAGAAGGCTACTACAGGTCACAATTTCAGAACTGGATGATTCGAAATTACAGAGATACATCAGATTCAATATCAGGCTTCTACAAAGTGAAAAAAGGTGTGTAGTTTTTTTTTAATTTTTGCATAAGCTTGGTTTGAAGGAATTCAAAGGGCATAGTAAAGCATTATTATCGGTAACTGATGCCCCGAGGAAAGAAAATGCAAACACCTAGTAAGGAACCTGAAAGCTCTAGCATGACTCATGAAGAAGAGGAAGAAATGCTACATGATATATCAAAATTACAAGAACAAGTGCAACAAATGTCACGCTCACAAAAGCTAACAGATGCTAAGATAAATGGCGTGGAATCTAAGATAAAGGGCATGGAAGCTAAGATGAATGGCATGGATGCTAAAATTGATGGCATGGATGATAAGATGGAAGAATTGAAGATAAATATGAATAAGTTGCTACAAGAAATGGTCACTAATGGTGAAAGAGTAGTAAAGGAAACTCATGATGAGAACAAAAGAAATGTTAATCATGATTCCATAGACTCTAATGTTGGATCGAAGACTCACCATGTTCCAAAAATCGATATGAGGAAGTTTGATGGCAAGGATCCCGCCACATGGATATTACAGATGGAGCAATTCTTCGATCTCAATAATGTGCAAAACACACAAAAGGTACGTATGGCAACTTTATATTTGGAACCAAATCAGTTTGTATGGTATCAATGGCTTTGTTCTCGTAAACAATTTATCACTTGGGCAATTTTTACGGAAGAATTGATAGCACATTATGAGGATACAAAAAGCAACACTTTTTTTAGCCAATTGATAAGTCTCAAACAAAAGGGTTCAATAATGGAGCACATTGAGGAGTTCCAAAAATTGAACATAAGGGTAAAAGATATTCCAGAGGAGCATAGGATTGATGTGTTCATAGGGTCTTTAAAGGATAATATCCAACATGATGTGCGCCTTTGGGAACCTGATTCATTAGAGAAGGCATTCAGGTTAGCAAGAAAAATGGAAAGCAAAATTATGGCAACTAGGAAGCATACCATTCACAACTATAAAGACGGAAGTGTTGTTGCCCATAGTCTTCCACAACCTACAAGGTTGACACCACAACAATTGGAAGAAAAAAGAGCAAAAGGGCTTTGTTACAATTGTGATAGCAAATACACAAAGGTCATAAGTGTGCTGAGAAGAAATTATTCTACATAGATTGTGAAGAGGAAGAAGAAAAGGAGCAAGAAAGGTCAAAAGAAGAGGATATATTCCAGGAACAAAGCCTAGATGAAGAACAAATAAATCCGACCATATCTTGTAATGCATTGGCGGGAATTACCACTCCTCAAACCATCAAGATAGAAGGACAAATCAAGAAGAAAAAGGTAATAGTGTTGATTGATTCAGGAAGCACCCACAATTTTATTCATTGTAGGGTAGCAAAAGAATTGAATTGCTTCCTATATCCAGCACCAGAGTGTCAAGTGATGATTGCAAATGGAGGAACAATAAATTGTTCTGGAAAGTGCCATAATATCAAGCTATCCATGGGAGAATATGTATTGACTAGCCCAATGCTTTCCATTCCAATGGGAGGTGCTGATGTTGTACTAGGAGTCCAATGGCTACAATCCTTGGGTACAATAGCTTTTAATTTTCAAGAACTTTTCATGAAATTTTCTGTGGAAGGAAAGGAAGTTGAATTAAGGGGTATTGCAGGGAAACCAGGAAAGATAATCAGCTCTAATGGCATGACAAAGCTTCTAAAAAAGGAGCAAAGAGGTGTAATTGCACAATTATGTTCGCTAGATGTTTCCACATTGGAATCATCTATTTCTCCAGATCTCCAAAAAGTCCTGGACAATCATTCCAAGGTATTTGAGACTCCCAAAGGTCTCCCACCTATGCGTGATCATGATCATGCTATTCATCTGATTCCAGGAAGTGTTCCTCCAAACATCAGGCCGTACAGATATCCCTATGTCCAAAAAAGTGAAATTGAACGTATGGTTGCAGAAATGCTAGAGGCTGGTATAATTCAACCGAGTCAAAGTTCTTTCTCAGCTCCAGTAGTATTGGTGCACAAGAAGGATGGATCATGGCGCATGTGTCCAGATTATAGGGAGCTCAACAAGCTCACTATTAAAGATAAGTTCCCCATTCCTGTCATTGATGAATTACTGGATGAATTGCATGGATCAATTTACTTCACCAAGTTGGATCTTCGTTCGGGATATCATCAAATCAGAATGAAGATTGAAGACATTCCGAAAACGGCATTTAGAACTCATGAGGGTCATTATGAATTTTTGGTCATGCCTTTTGGCCTTACCAATGCACCTTCAACATTTCAAGGTTTGATGAATTCAATTTTCAAACCATTCCTTAGAAAATTTGTGTTAGTATTTTTTGATGATATACTAATCTACAGCAAGTCTTGGAAGGATCATGTTGAACATGTTGACAAGGTGCTACAACTATTGGAGGAGAAACAATTATATGCAAAAAGATCCAAATGTTTCTTTGGAGTCCAGGAGGTGGAATATTTGGGTCATATTGTATCTCATGAAGGAGTTAAGGTAGACCCTAGCAAAATTAAAGCCATTAAGGAATGGAAAATCCCCACATCCATAAAGCATCTGCGAGGATTTCTTGGGTTGACAGGGTATTATCGCAAGTTTGTTAAGAATTATGGGAGAATAGCAGCACCTCTAACAACATTATTGAAGAAAGATTCATTTTCATGGACTCCGGAAGCAACAAAGGCCTTTGAACATCTTAAAGAGGCAATGTGCCAAGCACCGGTCTTAGCTACACCGGACTTCACAAAAACCTTTATTGTGGAATGTGATGCTTCAGGAAATGGAATTGGTGCTGTTCTAATGCAAGATGAAAGACCCATTGCTTTTGAAAGTCGTCCAATCAAGGGAAAGTTTTTAAGCAAAGCTATTTATGAGAAGGAAATGTTGGCAATACTCCATGCACTTAAGAAATGGCGACCCTACCTAATGGGAAGACACTTCAAGGTAAAAACGGATCATGATAGCCTTAAATACTTTTTAGAACAAAGATTATCCTCTGAAGAGCAACAAAAGTGGGTCACAAAGATGTTGGGTTATGACTTTGAAATCATCTACAAAAAAGGGAAGCAAAATGTGGTGGCAGATGCACTCTCAAGAAAGGATGAGGATGTGGAAGCATTGTTGTGTGCCATTTCTATTATCCAACCAGATTGGATAAACGAAGCAAGGAGGAATGGAAGAATGACGAAGAAGTGTGGGCACTTATTCGAAAGCTACAACAAGATTCCAGTACTTCTGATACATTTAGCTGGAAAAATGATTCGTTATGGTACAAAGATCGCTTATACCTCTGTAAGAATTCCCAGCTAAAACAAAAGATTCTTATGGAATTGCACACTTCTCCCTTAGGAGGGCACTCAGGATTTTTAAAAACTTACCACAGGGTTAAGAAGGAATTTTTTTGGGATGGCCTTAAATCAGATATTCAAAAGTTTGTGGCGGAATGTTTGGTTTGCCAACAAAATAAAGTTGAAACAATTAAGACACCGGGTCTATTACAACCTTTATCCATTCCAAGCCAACGTTGGGAGGAGGTTTCAATGGATTTTATCACAGGTTTACCCAAGTCTGAGGGAAAGAGTGTCATCATGGTGGTAGTTGACAGACTTACCAAGTATGCACACTTTTGTGCATTATCACATCCATTTAAAGCCAGTACAGTTTCTACTGCATTTATGGAAACAGTTCAAAAGCTACATGGAAACCCAAAGATTATTGTAAGTGACAGAGATCCCATTTTCACTGGAAATTTTTGGACAGAATTATTTTCTTGTCTTGGTACTCAGTTAGCTCATAGCTCATCTTATCATCCTCAATCTGATGGGCAAACTGAGATAGTAAACAAATGTTTGGAAGGATATCTTCGTTGCTTTGTATCTGATAAACAGACACAATGGGTCAAATGGTTGCCTCTGGCTGAATGGTGGTATAACACTTCCTTCCATACAGCAACAAAAATGACCCCATTTATGGCACTTTATGGGTATCAACCACCATCCATCACATCATATTTAAGAGAAAATTCTAAGGTTCAGGCAGTGGAACATCACATCGAACATCAACAACAAGTCCTCCAACTCTTAAAGGATAACCTCGTGTTGGCACAAAATAGAATGAAACAACAGGCAGATCAACATCGCAGTGAAAGAAGTTTTGATGTAGGTGATTGGGTATTCCTACGGCTACAACCATATAAGCAAATGTCCCTAAAGCAAGCTAAGAAGGATAATAAATTATCACCAAAGTATTATGGTCCGTACAAGGTGTTGCAAAAGATTGGTACTATGGCATACAAATTGGAGCTTCCTGCAGCTTCTCGATTGCACCCAGTTTTCCATGTTTCATGTTTAAAGAAGGTTATAGGCGACAAGCTCCCAGTTCAAACAATATTGCCAGAACTTGACGAGGAAGGAAAAATTATATTGGAACCGGAAGCAGTCACAGAAACAAGAACTCGACAGCTACGAAATCGATCAATTTCAGAGTATCTTATCAAGTGGAAGAACTTATCCGCTGAAGATTCCACATGGGAGGATGAGAATTTTATGCAGAAGTATCCAGAACTACTCAAGCGTTGAGGACAACACTTTTTTGAAGGAGAGGGGCATGTTGGGTCCCTATAATACTAGTGATTACCCCATTACTATTGTAGTTATACCCCTTATTTATATTGTTGTGCCCCTATTACCCCCATATTGTTATTTCTGTGCCCCATAGAATCCCTCTATTGTTATTTTTGTGGCTTTATATTATTATTGTTAGGTCGGCTGGATTATATTGTGACTCCTTAGACTCCTATATATAGAAAGGAGGTTTTGTCATTTGTATCATCCAAGAATTGTTCATTTATGTAATGTAAAGGAGGTTGCCCCCTCGAAGAGGCTGAATTCTAAGGCGTTGATCTCTCTTTTCTATCTTTTCTTGAGCTGGTTTCATAACAGCATCCCTCTCAGTTTCCGCACTTTCAGTTAACATTCTATTCATTAATGGCTAATCCATTCTACATCACTTTTAACTTATGATCAATTCAGATCATATAATTTGGTATCAAAGTAGGTTTTGTTTGTAGATTTTTCCATTGAATGTTAACCAGGTCAATATCGCAATGTGGAGAAGGAATCCTTGAGCAGATTGATCAAGAGATTGGAAAGCGACAAGTCGTTCATAAGTTAGCCATGACAGGATCTAATGCAGGTGAAAATACTGAAACTAAGATGAGTGATGAACAGTTTCAACAACAATTCTTGACTATGCAGGAGATGTTGGGAGAACTGTACAAAGACAAGAAGGCGAGAGATGGAACTTCTTCTTCAAAGACATCAAAGAAGGACAAAGGTAAAGGCAAGGTTGATAAACCACCTTCACCTCCATCATCTCCATCATCATCATCATCTTCTTCTTCTTCCAGTGTAGAATTGAAACAGAAAAGAAACCTAAGAAAACATCTCTTTTGAAACTTGATGTAAAATTTGAATTACCTATTTATGCTGGTGAAATGAATCCTGAAAAGTTAGATAACTGGATTAAACAGATAGAAGTGTATTGTCGTATTCAAAACATCTCTGACGATAAAACGAAAATTCAGTTAGCTACACTTAGAATGGGGGGAAAAGCTTTAATCTGGTGGGAAATTAAAACTCAGATAGATGTAAAGTGGAAATGTAAAGTCATCTCTTCATGGTCTAAGTTTTTAAAATCTCTTAGGAAACAATTCTATCCTTTAGGATACATGCAGCAAGTTGTTATTTATTGGCAACATCTGAGCCACGGTAAAGGGCAAAGTGTTCAGGAGTTTACTCGAGAATTCAGAAATAAAGCATTGGTGCTTGGTATTTCATTGGATACACGTGAAACTTTATTAAAATACATCAGTAGTTTACATTCATATTTGCAGCATACATTATTAATGTTTAATCCTGATGATTTTGATGAAGTGTGTGTTCAGGCCATACATATTGAATCAGGTGGCAGACCATTCAATTTTTCATCACAATCATCCAAAGAGTTGGAAGTCAAAGATTCCAATGACAGTAAAGGGAAGAACAATTTGAAGAGAAATAAATCAGCGATAGCTCAGAAGGAAATACCTACTTGTTCTCATTGCCAGATAATCGATCATGATGAATCTAAGTGTTAGAAACTTCATCTAGAACTTAAGCCAAAAAAGTTCGTTAAGGAGAAGGATGAAAAGAAGGCAATTGCAGTAGTCCAGCAAGATATAGGTTCAGATTCAAGTGATGAAAGGAGGATAACTGCTATGGTTACGATAGGTAAAACTTCTGACACTGGTTCAAGTTCGAAAACTATTGCATCTTCATCAAACATAAATCATTCAAATGAGGATAAAAGAGTTGAATTGTTTAACATAAGGATAACTTCTAAGCATACAAAGATAGATACAATGTTTGATAGTGGATCACAAGCAAATTTAATCTCTGAATATTTAGTTAAGAGTTTGGGTTTGGAAACACATAATCATCTAAGACCTTACCCATTAGGATGGCTAAATAAATCAACTCAGATAAAAGTCACCAAATAGTGTCGATTAATATTTTCCATTATAGCTAATTACATTGATGAATTGGAATTAGATGTGGTTCCAGTAGACATATGTGGAGTTGTCTTAGGAAGTCCTTATATTTATGATCATGATGTAGTATTTTACAGGAGAGAGTATAAATATCACCTTAAGAAAGACGGGGTTGAATTTATTGTTAGGGCACATCAAAGTAAAAATCATTTGAATATTAATTCTAATCAGATGAAGCGATTAATATGTTCAAATAAGAGATTTTTAATCATGTGTGTAAAGGAACAACAAAGAATCAACATGATGTTTGTTCAGGTTATGAGTCTCAGCTTAATGATAGTTTGACTGAAGAAGTAGAAACTTTTCCTGTTCTATTTAAAGAAGCCAAACATCTTACTCATAAGCAGGGAATACAACATGAATTGCAGTTTGTGCCTAAAGATCCTCTTCCTAATGTCAGAATGAATCATTTCAGTCCAAGTTTGGAAATTAACAGTTACAGGGATATAGGTCAGTATTGGGGAAAGTCAATGTTAAATTTCTCTTATATTGTGTCATCATTTCATGTTTCGAACTATTTGGAAGCCTCTTTTCAAGTGGAGAGGAAGCCTCTTTGTTTTCATATCAAAGCCTTTTCTAAAGTAGTGTCAAAGTGTCTAAGGGAAACCTATGCATCAGGGGAAAGTGCTAATCAATGGAAACATCATTTAATAAATGAAGAAAAAGTGATTCAAATAAATCAACAGCTAATTCATTACTTTCAAAGACAAACAAAGTTGCAGCAGTTTTCCAATTATAGTTTGATGGGTTTAATGCAGCAAGTTCACTTAGTAATCAAGAAGCAGGAAAGTATGTCAACTCAAGTAGCTAGTTTGATGTCAAGAATGACTTTCATTGTCTCTGTCGTTCTGCAAAATAGATTGTTAATACATGTTAATGGTATTGAGAAATATCCTGTAGAGACTGCTTTCAAAGATGATTATGAATCACTAACTCATGGTTCTTCATGGAAATAAATCAATTACCATGTTCATAACAGTTTGTTTGACCATCGTTGCAAGTTGTTCATATTGCAGATGGATGAAACAGGTCACTGATTCAAAATGTGCATGGTCAGCATCATCAGGGTCATTATGTTAAAATTGGAAACCAGGGAAAAACTTCATGTGGGTCATCTTATTCATGGCTAATAATATTTTTATTAGATTCCTCTCGTCGAGAGGTGTAGGATTGATATAAAGATCATCCAATTCCGATACGTATTCATGGAGATATGAATTTATTTTGATTATGGAATTATTATCAAGCCGACCTACAACTCATGTAGGCTCAGAAGCCCAACAATTGCATCTATTCACCCACCAACGTTGTGTATAAATATAAGAGGACTTTTCCTCATTTGGACACACTCATATCATCACATCTCTCTCTCTCACACATGTGAAGCTGGAAGCTGTTGAATTTGAAACTGCAACTGCAGAAGTAAAGATTGACTTGCGTGGCCTAGAAGATCTCCTCTTTGGAACTGCACTGTAGGTTCATCTGAACCTCCTCTGAAAGCTGCAACTTTTGGTGGTGGAATGAATTCAATCCGACGAACGGTTTGCAAGATATCGACTGCCCTAGTTTGAAGCCGGAAACTGCTGAAACTGAAGCTGCAACTGCAGAAGCAAAGATTGACTTGCGTGGCCTAGAAAATCTCCTCATCTGAACTGCGATGTAGGTTCATCTGAACCTCCTCTGAAAGTTGAAACTTTTGGTGGTGGAATGAAGTCAATCCGACGGTCAGTTTGTGAGATATGGTCTGCCCTAGTTTGATAATGAAGGCACTAATGCTGATGCTACTGATCTAGGGTTTGCTACTACTGATATGAATCAGATTTATTGTACTATTTCTCTCTGCTAAATTATTGAAGATAAAAGAAGATTTGATCAAAGGGTTTCCCCACACATTGTGGGGTTTGTCCCTGGCTAGCCGCCACATCTTGTGTCTCTTGTCTTGGCTTGTTTTCTGTCAATCGTTTAATGTTCTATCTGCACTTTACTTTATGTACATGTGATTGCTAATCGGTGGAATATAATAAGAAAAAGAAGTAGATTGTTATAAGCATAGAACATACCATAACTTAACATGGTATCAAAGCTGAGGTGAAGACAAAGCCCAAGCAAGAGCAATCATCGAAGAGAAGATTGGCAAGGCTATCCTAAAAGAACTATGGGGTCCTCAACACTCTTTCCTGCCGAAGACAAGCTCCGTGAGAAAGCTGACTATCACGGATGGAAGATGTCTATCGATCTAACCCTAGAAGATCAAGGAGTGCTGGACCATGTAAGAGGCAATATTGTTGAGCCTCCATCAAATGCATCCGCTGCGAACAAATGGAAAAATGGAGAAGTCAAAATAGAAGATCATCCGGGACTCTATCGACAAGTGCTTGGTGGCCTAAATCTCTGATCTAGACACCTCCAAGGAAATCTATGACAGACTGGTGAGTTTATTTAAAGTTAATGATGCAAATCAAGTTTTGTTTCTTAGAAATAAGTTGAGGGAAATCAAGAAGGGTAAAGATGAAAGTATGCAAGCATACTTCTTAAGAATCACCGAGATCAAGAACGATCTCCTATCTATTGGGGAAACCATTACTGACAGAGAAATGGCACTCACAACTCTCGGAGGATTACCATTTGAATGGCATGTGTTCAGGACTAGTCTTCTGAACAATAATGTAATTCCTAGTTTCGAGGAATTAATGGCTAGATGCATTCAAGAACAAAAAAGGGTAGAAGAGCAAGAAATGCCCTTGCCTAAAGGTCCTCCTGCTGCTTTTTCTTCTCATGCTAAGAAAAGAAATAATTCTGGGTCTAAATAAAAAAGAAAGGCTGGATTTAAGGGTGGAAGAAAAGGACGATGTTTCATTTGCAATAAAGCAAGTCACTATGCAAGGGAATGCCCTGATAGAAAGGACTCTCACCGTGACAATGATCAAAATCCCTCTCATGGTAATCGAAGGAATGGAAAATTCAATAGCAAAGGTAAGAGGAGAGCTGGGAATCAAGGAAGAGGACAAGCATTCAAGAAGGCCAGAAATTCTTGGATGTATTAAATGCACCTGACCTCAAAAAGAACCTAGTGTCCATCTTGGGAACGGAAGACAAAGGCTACAAGGTAACCTTCAGCGATGGCAAGGTATGTATATGGAAAAATAATGTTAAAGATGCCTTTACTCTTGGGTTTAGTGTTGATTCATTATATCAGGTTGATGGAAGTCCGCTAGGTGTCATGTATTGTGACACAACTCTTTAGTCCGAACTTTGGCATCGGAGGTTTTCCCACCTTCAATACAAAGCTCTACCCAATGTAAGACAAATGGTAACAGGGATGCCCGAATTCCAAGTAGAGAAAGAAGGTGTATGTCCGGGATGTGCCAAAAATCTCAAAAGGGAACCATTCCCCTCAAGCCAAAGCAAGACCTCCGATATATTACAGTTGGTTCACTTAGGCATACCTGAGGTTGGCATTAAGAGGGAGACTACTACACCACATACTCCTGAGCAAAATGGTGTGGTGGGAAGGAAGAACCGCACGATGATGGAAGCTGTCCGGGCCATGCTACATGATCAAAGACTTCTGAAGTTTCTATGGGCTGAAACTACAATCACCGTCGTATATGTACAAAATTGATGCCCTCATCAAGCATTGGGTTCCAAGACTCCTAAAGAAAAGTTCACCGCAAGGTGAACAATCTTTCGACTTTGAGGAGCTCTCAAGAAGCCAACACCAGGGAACCAAAAGAAAAGGATGATGAATCAATGCCTGATGTAGAAGAACCCATGGATCTGATAGATTCTCATCCACATGAGCCTTCCTCTTCTAGGAAGAGGCCTTCATGGCTTAGGGGGATACTTGATGATGCTAAAGGACATGCTGCACCCTGAGGAACCTTCCATCAGAGTAAGAAACTTAATAGGTATCAAGGATACCTGACCATCATGAGCACGATCATACAAAATGAGCCTTCATCATTCTCAGATGCCGTCAAGCATCAAGTATGGAAGGATGCTATGACCGTAGAATATGAGTCTATTATGGAGAATGATGTCTGGGAAGTAGTTCCCAGACCCTGGACAAGACAATTGTTACTTCAAAATGGCTTTACAAGATAAAGCATGCAGCAGATGGAAGCACAAAAAAGTATAAGGCTCGTTTTGTTGCTCGAGGTTTCTCCCAATAGGAAGGTATAGACTATGATGAGATATTTGCACATGTTGCCAGATATACGACCATCCGCTCGATCATAGCCCTTGCCGCTTCACAAGGATGGAACCTACATCAGATAGATGTCAAGACTGCGTTCTTGCATGGCTCGATCAAAGAAGAGGTCTACGTGGAGCAACCCGAAGGATTTGAGATTTATGATCGAAAATCTCATGTATGCAGGTTGAAGAAAGCTCTCTATGGGCTAAAGCAAGCACCCCGAGCATGGTATGAGAGGATCGATAGCTACTTGATGAAGCTGGGATTCACTAGGAGTGAAGCCGATCCTAACCTTTACTTTAAGGTTGAAGATGACCAGTCTCTCATACTGGTATTGTATGTGGATGACCTCTTTCTAACAGGTGCAGACCCTCTCATTCACAAATGTAAGAGGGAGCTGGCCTTTGAATTTGAAATGAAAGACCTAGGACTGATGCACTACTTCCTAGGACTTGAAGTATGGCAGAAGCCAAGGAAAATTTTCCTATCTCAAGGGAAATATGTGGTAAAGATATTGGAAAGATTTGGTATGATGGACTACAAGCCTGTGACTACCTCGAGGATCTTAACTTTTAGAAGTTATATGGTAGTGATGTCGGACCAGATTTGGGAAATGCCTCTGAGTTTCATAAACTCATTCGCATTGATGTTCTTAGTGAACCTCCGTCCGAACATATTTTTTGCAGTTAGCATTGTGAGCTCATATTTGGTTGAGCCTCACTGGATTGATGCCAGGAATCTTCTGAGATGCCTTCAGGACACAATCTCTCATGGATTAAGATGCACTACCGGAGATGTGAGACTACTTGGATATACTGATGTTGATTGGGCAGGCAGTGTGGTGGACCGTAAGAGCACTTCCGGGTGCTGTTTCACCTTGGGATCTGCTTCGATATCCTGGATGAGCAGGAAGCAGAAGTCAGTGGCTTTGAGCACCACCGAAGCAGGATATATTGTTGCTAGCATAACCTCGTGTGAGGTAGTCTGGTTGCGAAAGCTCTTCAGTGAGCTGTTTGGATTTACATTGGATACCACTGTGATTCTCTATAACAACCAGAGGTGGGATTCGATTATTGAGGAATCCCGTATTCGTCGATTGCTCCAGCAGATAGACATCATCTTGGATATGGTAAGTTGATGAGAAAGGAGGCTCCATCGCATTAAGATGATGTACAGGTTGATACACCTTGTCAAAGCCCCGAGGAAACATCTAATCTGTGATTTTCCCAAACGACTTGGAGTCGGTAAGAAACCCTTGTACAAGGGTCCTGCATGTTGCATACATTGAGCTCTGGGAGCTCTGAGGGCTTGCAGTTATTACTGGAGCAACATACGACCACAGGGTGACTCACCCTCCCCTAGTGGTGCACACTGGAACAAGATGATTCGCTCTCTTGTGGGACAAGATGATTCGCTCTCTTGTGGAACAGGATGATTCACTCTCCTGTGTAGTAGGATGATTAGTTCTCCTGTGAGGCCTGGATTGATGTGTTCTCCATGGCGATTGTAGCAGGATTGATGTGTTCTCCTGTGAGGCCTGGATTGATGTGTTCTCCATGGCAATTGTAGCAGGATTGATGTGTTCTCCTGTGAGGCCTAGATTGATGTGTTCTCCTGTGAGGACAAGATTGATTAGTTCTCTTGTCGAGGCATCCTACCCATGCAGTCTGGGATTCATGGGAAGTACCTCTCATCTGATCAATGAGCAGGGAAATGAAGTTAGGGACCATAGTAGTACCGATGGACGCATCGTTGTAACTACCGTACTCCCTACGCTAGGATGACCTCCATTGATCTTGGATCAATGATACTGGTTTGGGACCAGTGGTAGGAGTTGCACCATACTATGACGTTGACTTCGGGTCAGTTGAGACTGGTCTGTGATCAGTGGTACATACTCTGAGACTGACTTAGAGTCAGTGGAGGATGATATTGGTCTGGGACCATTGGAGTTGTACTCACTATGACGCTGACTTTGGGTTGGTTGAGACTGGTCTGGGACCAGTGGTACAGACTCTGAGACTGACTTTGAGTCAGTATGATACATCCTCAATCATTTCTTCTTCTTCATAATTCGGACAAAAGCAGAGTAGAACAGAACAATGCAAGATCAGAGCATAACAGAACAAAATAGTACAGATCAATGCAGGGCAGAACAAGACAAAGCAGAACAGGCAAAATAGAGCAAAGCAGGGCAAGGTTCAGGCTGTACAAGGTAGTGCATTTGATGGATGAATAGTAACGATCGATAGACAGATTGTAGATGAAGTTTTCCATGGTTGAGAGGGAGTGTTAAAATTGGCAACCAGGGAAAAACTTCATGTGGGTCATCTTATTCATGGCTAATAATATTTTTATTAGATTCCTCTCGTCGAGAGGTGTAGGATTGATATAAAGATCATCCAATTCCGATAAGTATTCATGGAGATATGAATCTATTTTGATTACGGAATTATTATCAAGTCGACCTACAACTCATGTAGGCTCAGAAGCCCAACAGTTGCATCTATTCACCCACCAACGTTGTGTATAAATATAAGAGGACTTTTCCTCATTTGGACACACTCATCTCATCACATCTCTCTCTCTCTCTACTACGCAGATATGAGTCTCTTCTCTACTGCGCTGAAATGGGTCTCTCTCTCTCACACATGTGAAGCCGGAATCTGTTGAATTTGAAGCTGCAACTACAGAAGTAAAGATTGACTTGCGTGGCCTAGAATATCTCCTCTTTGGAACTGCATTGTAGGTTCATCTGAACCTCCTCTGAAAGCCGCAACTTTTGGTGGTGGAATGAAGTCAATCCGACGAACGGTTTGCAAGATATCGACTGCCCTAGTTTGAAGCCGGAAACTGCTGAAACTGAAGCTGCAACTGCAGAAGCAAAGATTGACTTGCGTGGCCTAGAAATTCTCCTCATCTGAACTGCGCTATAGGTTCATCTGAACCTCCTCTGAAAGCCGAAACTTTTGGTGGTTGAATGAAGTCAATCCGACGGTCGGTTTGTGAGATATGGTCTGCCCTAGTTTGATAATGAAGCCACTAATGCTGATGCTACTAATCTAGGGTTTGCTACTATTGATATGAATCAGATTTATTGTACTATTTCTCTCTGTTGAATTATTGAAGATAAAAGAAGATTTGATCAAACGGTTTCCCCACACATTGTGGGGTTTGTACCTGGCTAGCTGCCACATCTTGTGTCTCTTGTCTTGGCTTGTTTTCTGTCGATCGTTTAATGTTCTATCTACACTTTACTTTATGTACATGTGATTGCTAATCGGTGGAATATAATAAGAAAAAGAAGTAAACTGTTATAAGCATAGAACATACCATAACTTAACACATCACTTGCAGGTGATTGATCAAACGTATTGGTACATTATCAGAACAAGGTGGAAAGTGAGGGAGCTCTACCCTCATCGACTATTTGTTTAGTCAAACCTTTGTGGTCCAAAAGCTTTCAAGTGGAGAGGATTGATCCAGGAGGATCTTGTCAGATCAATTGCACAAGTTCAGCATCAGTGGTCAGTGTCGTCGTCAACAATTCAGTCCCGTATCGTGCAATTTCGATAGTGTTGGTTATGGATCAGATTGTTCAGGTGATGTCTATGATTTTACATGGTATTCAGTTGGTATGGTGTTGTACCTGGTTGTCGACAAGTGTTCATCGTCATTTTTGCCAGGGTGATCATCGACGTGGGGTTTGTCATCCCTTTTGCAAGGTTTGATTGTTGACATATGTTGTCGTCCTGTGATGTTGATATAATGTCACTTTGTAACAAAGAGATGTACATGGGTTATTTTAAATCAAAATGATGTAAGACCTAACCTAATACATTATAAACCTATGTTACAAACCTAATGTAAAACCTAACACATTAAACTTTACCTAGCACATAAACCATGCATTAAAAATGCATTAACCTAAACCTAGAATCTAAAACATGCATTAAAAAATATTATTTCCAAAGTTTAAAACCCTCTCGGGTCATGTTAAAACACATAAAAAATTACTAAAAATATTATGGATAGTCCCTAACCACAGAGCCTAACCGTGTCGAAGCTGCAGTCAACGTGACATGTGAACAAAGTGTAAATTCGTCGGGGTTAGCCATAACCGCAACGCTAACCACATCGGAAATTGATGCCATGTGAACAAGCTGAGGAAATTCATCAGGGTATGTTAACCTCCGGGTTTGGAAACCACGCGGGTTGTAACATATGAATGGGGCCGGAGTTCACCACAGAGTTTAATGTAACCGCAGCGGAATCATCAGCATTAACTGTTGACATGTGAGCAGTGATGTTAACCGCTAGAGTATTGGTAGCCGAAACCACCGAGGGAAGACTATGGAGGTGGCAACTAGTGGTTAGACCCCAGTCTATTCACACGGGTGGTCAACCTCCTCCACCCAGTTAGTAAGCTGCCAATGGATATAGCTTTATAATAAAGTTTATAAATGGGTTTTGTTGCAATTTTGGTGCGGATTTAATTTAATGACCATGCAACCCTATCCTAAGTGTCATTCCATGACTAGACCGAGACCAAACAACCCCAGATTGTAGCTTGTTCATCCCAAATTCAGCCTGAGGAGGTTTGAATGCACCTGGTGGGTTTTAAAAGGTAGTTTTGTTCATTGAAGTGGAGGGAAAGTGGTTTTGGATTTTGTATGCAAGTTCTGGAGGTCATAGTCATTTTTGTTTTTAGTGTAATAAGGGCATCCAGAGTTGGAATTGGGAACTGTGACAGGCGTTGGAAAGTTGGTTCAAAGAGATATCCTTTGAGAGTGACTAGAAGTGCCTGTGTGCACATTCAGTTTAGTCAAATCTCTGTGTAATCGACCTCTTCTGTTTCAATCCTAATAAAGTAGCATCCCATCTTCAAAGCAGACCCAGAGACATAGTCCATTAGGGACGAACACTGTAATCAATTTTGTTGTCTGGTATCACTATGTTTTTTCTGTTTTCACTTCTGTTATGCATCTTAATTATGTTTTATCAGTTGTTGTAAAGTATTTCTTCTCAAGCATCTCTCTTGGTTTCCACACTTTCAATTAACATTCTATTCATTAATGGCTAATCAATTATACATCAGTTTTAACTTATGATCAATTCAGATCATGGAGTAGGGGTAGGAGCCACAGGATGAAGACACTGACCTCATTCTAAGAGAACCTGAGGTCACTTCTCAGTATCCACCTACTCCAGTGTCAGAACTAGTCCCGAGCGAGAAAGGAGAGGTTGTTCTCCTTGATGATGATTCGGTGATGGATGTGTAGAATCTATCATTCGATGAGTTACAGAAGAAGATTGTACAGGCATGGAGAAAGAATTTCCCAGATGATCATGTGTCACCTACATTCATGAAGGAAAGGGTGATAGTGTCAGATGTCAGAAAGAATCCAGTTTCCATGGTTGATGCCACCTTGGCTTATGTAGGAGCCATGAGCTCAAATGTCAAGTTCTTGTTAGCAGAGAATGAATAGATGGAAAAGAACTTGCAGGCGACTAGGTAAGAGGTAGAAAAATCTAGAGAGCAGAGTGTGGGTTTTGAAATTGCAAAGATGAGGAAAGTGATACTTGCTTAAGTATCAACACTTAAGGCTACCATGCGGAAGCTCTATGACGGATTCGTCACCGTGCATAAGGTAGTTTTCCTTCTGCATTTCTTTCAGTAATGGAGCACAAGGTTTTTCCAAATTCATGGAAATACATCTTGCCATTGCCCATGTTCAAGAGTGGACAATGTGCTACAAAGGGGCCCCTCTTTACTTTCCCAAGATGATGAAGCTGCAGGCAGAGCTAGACAAAGCAAGGGTCTAGATGTTGATCCAGAACTATGAGCAGCTTGCCTCATTCGTCAATAGCATACAGGATTCATATGCATGGTTGCACAAGAGTTTGTATGTCATGGTGAGAATGCATAGGATCCCATCAATCGGTTCCCTCACTGAATCTAAGCACAAGAACCAAGTCTAGCTAGAGATCGACATGTACATGGAGTAGCTAAGGTGAGAGTGTTGGAAATAATACTGAGAGGGGGAGGTGAATCAGTGTTAGCCAAGTCGATAATATTTTTCTTTTCATACTCAAATTTATATACGCTACTTCAATGAAGGTAACTCGCGTGTACACACAACTGTGTTTAAGGAAACCAACGTATATCCAACAAACTTATGATTAAGTTAATTCATCATATGTTGATCTTTAATCTGTGCATCAGTACTTTATTAAACATTAAACAGTAACCATGTGTAGTTAATAATAGAATGAACCATCACACATAAGCAACACACATGAACACCAAGATTTAAGGTGGAAACCCAATGTGGGTGAAAACTGCCTGTTACTGTCGTCTTTGTCTTCTTTTAATAATAAAAAAATATGTTTACAACATTGTACTGGTGCATAATCATACCAGTACACAAGCTTCTACCTATAGAAGGTTGCTACCTTCTCTCGTTCTCCAACTTCTACTAGAAGGGAGCTACAACCGTTTAGCTCTTGTACTAGCCGATATGTTTACTAGTACGTAGGTGCTGACCTACAGGAGGCTAAAACCTTCTCTCTTCCTCCAAGGACCATGTTTCATAAACTTTTAGACTGGATGCTCCTGGTACACAAAAATACACATGAAGGCCTTGTTTCATCTAATTTTCATACTGGACCCATTATCAACATTGAAGCTCAAAATCAATCACCACTGCACTACAACCATCAAATACATCTGCATTAACGAATCATTGAAACTCAATAATCAATCTCTGAATCACCCACAACTGAATCACTGAAATTCCATCATCATTGAAGAAAATCACAATCAATCAATCTGAGCATTCAGTATACTGTCATCAAACTATAGTCACCAAAACACAGAGCAGAACCCAGAATTTTGTAACAACAGCGAGATCCAACTGTAACTTCAAATATCATATTACATAATGTATACGCTACTTAGATGTGTTGAACTAGTGTGTATATGCACTTTTATCAAAGCCAACCAGCATATATGTCTGCAAATATTAATTCATAATTTTGCAGCTATTCCAAACTTCAGTTATACCCAAATCATAACATTTACAAAATAACACATGTGTCAGTATTCAGATCTAGACTATACATGATCAAACCATATAATGATAATTCATTTCAATCCTTAAGATCCTGATCCATAATTAGATCTTATCCCTCATCAACCACTAAGGTTCATCCTTGGTTCAGATCAAACAAAGCACCATAAACCGATAACCTGCCTACTAGATCTCACACTTCATCAGATATTCAATACTTGCCCTCTTGGCCTAATAATCTTCTCCTCCTTATATAGTTTTAGGCCTTTCTCAATACCATGGATCAAAACCACTTAGGACCAATACCCTAGGGTCAATACCTCGAACCAAATACCTTGGACCAATACCATGGACCAAAATACCTTGGACCAAATACCTCGGACCAAAAACATAGTTTTCGAACATATGTGTGCTTTTCCTTCTGTGAAAGTGTGTGTGTACGTATATGCTACTTATGTTCAATGAAACTACATGTATACGCATCTTGGTCAAGGTGAACCTATGTATACCTCTCTTTCTTCATTTTTTGTAGTCTGATCTATAATCCTTTGCTGTTAACCTGCTGCACTGTGAACTATCATATGAGAGAGTTGCCATTGTACATTACTTCCGAACTGATTCCTTTGAACTGCCCTGCATTTTGTCACATCTGTAAACACAACTATCATGCATTCTATCACATCTGATATCTCTTCTATAGATTCATCTAGTTACCATATATAAGTGAGTTGTTCTGATACAAGTGGGTTGCCATCAAGTACAACACATGCATCATAATGCCAACAGAGAGGCCACCAGTGATGACTTGGAGTTGAGCACACAAAACATGTAGAAGTACATTGGTGATCCTGTCATGGTTAAGACCATGTTGCACATGCTTCAGGATGAGTTGGACAAAGGTTCCAAGACCATATACCTAGAAGCTATGGAGGCAAGAGTACGCTATCAGAAATACATCGTCAAGCAGTTTAGGGACATTATGTAAAAGTACCAAGCTTGGTATCATTACATGGCTGAGAAGAATCAAGTGTAGGTTGCCAAGTTTGTCTTTCACCAAACTTCTTAGTCATAGTGTTTTCTCTTGTTAGGTTGTATCTATCCTATTTTGTCTCAAATGGGTACATGTGGAAAATGTATATTATTTGTAAATATGTTGTAAGTGAAATTCCAAGTGTCGCTAATGGAATATGAACAATCACTATGTAATGTAATGAGCTATTTGTAAAGAAGTTGAAGTGTCATGGTGGTAGTCAAAGAGTCACAAAGGGGAATGTCAAGGGTCACCCCACCCTTTGTTATAAATAGAACCTTAGAACCCTTAGAACGGGGTTTTTGGAACCAAGCTTTTGGCTAGGCCTACGCATAGAAAAGGCTTGGGAGTATTATGACGATCCTTGGCTTCTCCATAGCGTAGAGAGGGTATACTTATTTGAAGGAGCAGGTGTTATTAACTATAATGTTCCACTATTGGGGCTAGTGGTTGTCATTGGTGTATGTATGGATGGAACTTTCACTTATAATAATAATAACTTAGCCAACATGTCTTCATGCATATGTTGTTATTGTAGCTGGACTATTCTAGTTGCCTTAGCAATGTATGTTGTTTAACTTACACATTTTCTTATGAAATACTTTTTATGCAATTGTATAAATCTTCTTGAATGTGTGTTTTTGGATTAACCCATCACTTTGGTTTGTGGACTATTCGGCATTTTGGCTTGTGATGTCATTCTGCTCGTGTATCACTTTCAGGTTGCGTATTATTACAGTATTCTAAGGGACACACTTCCTTTTCCCCTCTGTGTCTTAGAACCCCCATGCATCTCACTTGACTCTTGACAAGGTCACACACTTTCTTCCGACCAAAGTCATCATAGTTATATTGCACGCTACCATGGTCAAGGCACTACATTACCACCCACTGCTGGGACTCCCAATCCAAACAATCTGAGGTCTAGTTGGGACTTCTTACCACGGAGATCCCTTGAATGTTGGCAGGTCCAACACCACCAACAAAACGTCACCTTTTCCCCTTCGTTGTTGAGGCATTCTATTGATTTACTAAAGAAATTGATTTTGGTCTTATGGAATGCTAGCCAATCCATGCCGACTAACACATTGTATGAACCCCATGGTAATAAATTCAAGTATGTGTGTGTGGGCTTGCCATTCATCACTAATGGGCATGACCTCACCAATTTTTCAACTTGCCTCTAAGTCCCTGTTTATTTTTTCACCAACCATGATTTTGAATGGGTTTTCTTTTGCAGTGCATATCTCTCTGCAATATTTTGGCTAATATAACTAAAATTATAACTTAGGTATATCATAATTGAAACTAGTTGGTTAATGATCATACCTTCCATCTGCTATCACTGATGCTTGGTGATCGGCCTTCTTATTATCCAACGTGGCATAAATTCATGGAAAACTCTAAGCCACATCATTCATGGTCTCTGCTTCTCGCACATTGTACAGTCTTGTACCATTCCACTATTGTTGAGGATAGTCTCTCTACCAGTTATTTCTCCATAAGTCCAACACTGCATAGGTCCTCCTTTGAACCTATTAGCTTGCACTCCCGTAGTCTTATTGAATTAGTTGTTATAAAATATATAGGTATTCTGCTAAAACTCATCCTTGGAACATATGGCAAACATCCCATTTCCTCTTCCTTGCTAATGTCCTACAAAATTTCATCCTTTCCATTTTACACTATATTTTCATTTTTCTTTCCAATCCATTCAATATTCAGTCATATGCTTGGATTATTCATAGTAATACTTCATTTTCCTAATGCATTCCTCCAATGTTTTAAGCTCATCGGATTCTATTTTATTCTTGACTTCTTGTGGCAGTCCATTGAGATATCTTTGAATATTTGTCTTCTCATCCTTGATGTAAGGCACATATCTTAGCATCTCCAAAATTATGGTTGTGTATTCATAAGTTGTCAATTAGCCCAATTTGTGCTCATAAAACTCCTTGGACTTATTGTCATTGTACATTTTGGATATGTACGTTTCCTTGAAATACCTCTTGAATATCCTATAGGAAAACTCTCTCTCTGATATCTTTAACAATCTTCAAATCTTCCCACTAGATATTAGCCTTTCCCTTTAGTCTAAATATGTCTACTCTTTCCTTCATATTTTTAGAGCAATCATGCACCCTAAAGTACTTCTTCATCCATAGCAACCATGCCTTTGCTTCCTCGAACTTCTCCACCTCTCCATCAAAGGTAGGAGGTTTTTCATTTCTAAATTCTTCTGGAATGAAGTATTTTCCTTTCCTTTTCTACTAATAATATATTTTAGTTGCAACACTAGACAGTCGCTCATGACTACCTGACCTCCTCCCTAGAGTACTTAGTGGAGTTCCACCTATCATTGTGTCTTCACTTGTCTATTTATGCCTTTTATTATATTTATTTCCTTCTGCACCCTCAGTCCTCAATTCATGCCTTCCAAGTCATGATGGAATTTGTCTATCTTTATCTTTTCCTATGTACTTGGAACCTAGATCATGTTTCATTTTCCTTTGCAAATCTAATAGGATCAATATTATAACTGTGTTTACTTTTTCTTGATACTCCAAATCCACGACAATCCTTTCATTGTATGCCTTATAACTTCTCATCTAAACTGTTATAATTCTTAGTGTTTCCATCTAGTCAAGGGACCCTTCCACTCTCCTTTTCTCCATTGACTCTTCTTCCTGACCATGTTAGGATTTATTAGTGTTTCACTACTCCATTCTGTTGTTCATTCACTTTTTCTCTTTATTTTTCCCTAGCGTATTCTTATGTGTTGTCATACACACATAACTGTTAGCTAACAATATATAAATAGTCTTATTTACCATCTTAGAAAATATGCAATAATCCTATGGATGCGAGGATATCTATAACACCAAATTTCAATTTAATATGCTAGTTAAAAAATAATTAACATATCATCATCAACACTTTTATACAACATGTAGTCAGTAATTAAAATGCTATAAGCATCACATCACAAACAATCACAAAAAGTTACTACACTCTTTAACATAGTTTAAAAATTACCATTTTAGACCCATTCAGTCCAAGTGCTAAACCTAGGCACCCAAATACCACTCGGTAATTATTCATAGCACCCCCTTGGACTAATCTTGGCTAAATGGGAGATTTTACTTTTAATTAACCCAACTTCCATGGTCTCATTATGAATATGGGCTTACAAAATTCATTCTCACCCAAAGTGTGTATAACTCACTTTGGACAACACCATCAAGTTCAGCTCATCAAGAGCCTTTCGACAATATCATTTTTTCCTTAATTTAACCTCTATAATTAAAATTACGCCAATTTCAAGTTTGGGCCCCATAACCTCTACCACAACAGTGAGGGTCCACCATCTGGTAAACACATGGAACTTCCACCTCACATGAGGTCCAACGTGGAACTCACCACATCATAGGACCATAGCACCACTGCACCATTATGCCATGCCCATAAGGGTTTTCTGCAACAAACATCCATGGGATGACATAATTATGTCAATCAAGTAATGGGAATGGTCTCATTCCCACAAATTTTTTTGGTTCCACGGATTCTGTCAACATTCACCCCGCCTATGAAATACACTACAAATACCTCAATGACCTTGCGCTCTATGATGACATGGCTCCCAACCACATACAATTCCACATCATGACCACATGACAAACTTTGAGCCAGGTGGCCCCAAAATTCGTTGCCACGTGTCACCTAGGTGTCATGTCAGCATCATCCTCCATGTCACTTACTTCCATCAACCTAATGATGTCACAATGAATTCAAGGTGATGTCACTCGACCATGTGGTAATCCATCATGATGCCATGTGTCACCTAAATATCACCCACTTGGACCTCTAAAAATATCATTCCTGCTTGCCACATGTCATGTTGTTAGCATGCCACATAACCATCCTTACCACGTCACTTGTACATGTCATGTGTGTCCTATGTGGCATCCACAAAGCCACCCTGCCTCTCTGGAATTTTCCACCTCATTATAATGCTTGAGCCCCACTAGTCTCGAGCCTCCATGCAAAATAATGTTTTCCATTTAAAGATGGGAAGGGCATTCTATCCTGTCCTCCATCAATAGCGCCTATGCACCCACGTTTGGAAGAAATCATCAACACACCTCCGCAGCACATTATAAAACTTGGAATTAGGTAATGAGAATTTTCTCATCTAGTGCCTTCTATTGACCACGCAAACTCCCACTCATGTTTTGGGGAAACCCTAGTGTGGCACAACATGAAATTCCTCATCAAGTAAGAGGAAGTTTCCCATCTCATGCTTCAATAAACTCTATGCTTTCTGTTACTTCGCTCCAACTTTGAAAATGGTACTGTCAACATTTGGTACGGTGTGTTATTATTGCTAATCATTGTATTTAGTTGATTAATCATAGTACTAATAATAATCACGTAGATTAAATCAATGCTCTACATTTATATACTTGTGGTTTTTCCTTTATAAATTATTAATGTTCATTCAGACTGAATATAGGCTTGTTCTTAGTGAACCCAATAGGAAAGTGTCAAATACTCCAATGGATTTGGATAGCCATTCCTGGAACATGTGTTGCAAGACTTCCATATTGGATTGTAACTAGAAAAGAAATGCAGTGGCCCATCATACACAACATAAATCCACAAAAATACTTAACATACCATATATGACATTTTAAGAACAAAATTCATTATTTCTAAGACACAAAGACTCCTTTTTAATTTTAGCATCCAACCCATGGATTTACATGCAGCACAACAATTTAATATGGTTTATTAAATACTTATTCACAATATTGTCTACAAGCCTTCAAGAATCTTACATAGCAAACGTTCATGATTTCCATGCATATAATATAATGGAAATCACACATAGTAATAGTGAGTTGGTCATGTCAATCAATCAAACGCAAAATGTAAGTAAATTTTCAATTTAGAAGCATATCAACATCAAAAGGATCTGCAAATCATTCGCAAAAAACATCACATTCAAATGCATAGGAATACATTTGTTTCATTGATAGTGTTGATACATCCATTGTTATATAGTAACATTTGTCATAATTCATATTGCACAAACGTTCATAGAGATACAAATAGGCAACTTATCTTAGTAATTAATGACTGAAAATTGAGAGAGGGACTTTGACTCTCCTCCCAATTGTATGCCAACTGCACTACTATTCTTTCTTACAGTTAACCACCCTTGAGCCAGATTCAAAGCCTGTGGAGTGAAGTGATCAAGGAAAATTCACACCAGTCCAGTTAATAATTTCACATGGGATTCTAGAGTATATAGTGCCTCCACCTGAAAACTAAGATTTTAAAGAACACAATGTCTCCACCCAAACAACACTTTAGGGAATCCATAGCACACAATGCTCCACCCAAAAAATCACTATAGGAATCCAAAGTCTAGAGTAGCTCTGCCTGCTTCATTCTTCAAGAATCCAAATCCCATAGTGCCTCCACTTGAAATCTAGAAAGACTCTAGAGCACACCATGTCCCCACCTATTAGATTCCATGGGAATATGTTATGTAACTAGCTCACAAAATAGAAGAAAAGATAGATCAATGACTTCAAAATCAGCCTCTTCGAGGGGGAAACCTCCTTTACATTACACAAATGAACAATTCTTGGATCATACAAATTTCAAAACCTCCTTTCTATATATAGGAGTCTAAGGGGTCACAATATAATCAAAGCCGACATAACAATAATAACAATAAGGGCTACAATGACAATATTAATGGGGGAATCACTAGTATTATATGGACCTAACATGCCCCTCGCCTTCAAAAAAGTGTTGTCCTCAATGCTTGAGTAGTTTTGGATGCTTCTGTATAAAATTCTCATCCTCCCATGTGGAATCTTCAGTGGGTAATTCTTCCACTTGATGAGATACTCCAAAATTGATTGATTTCGTAGATGTTGAGTTCATGTTTCTGTGACTGCTTCAGGTTCTAATATGATTCTTCCTTCCTCGTCAAGTTCTGGAAATATTGTTTGAACTGGGAGCTTGTCACCTATAACCTTCTTTAAGCATGAAACATGGAAATCTGGGTGCACTCGGGAAGCTACAAGAAGCTCCAATTTGTATGCCATAGTACCAATCTTTTGCAACACCTTGTATGAACCATAATACTTTGGTGATAATTTATCATACTTCTTAGCTTGCTTGAGGGAAATTTTTTTATATGGTTGTAGCCATAGGAATACCCAATCACGTACCTCAAAACTTCTTTCTCCATTCTTCCATTCATCCCTTGCTTCATTTATCCAATTTGGTTGGATAATAGAAGTGGCGCAAAGCAATGCTTCCACGTCCTCATCCTTTCTTGAGAGTGCATTTGCCACAACATTTTTCTTCCCTTTTTGTAGATGATTTCAAAGTCATTACCCAACATCTCCGTGACCCATTTTTGCTGATCTTTTGAAGATAATCTTTGTTCTAAAAATTATTTAAGATTATTCTGATCTGATTTTACCTTGAAGTGTCTTCCCATTAGGTAGTGTCACCATTTCTTAAGTGCATGTAGTATTTCCAAAATTTCCTTCTCATAAATAGATTTGTGTAAATACTTTCCTTTGATTGGACGATTTTCAAAAGAAATGGGTCTGTTTTCTTGCATTAAAGCAACACCAATTCCATTTCCTGAGGCATCACATTCCACAATAAATGTTTTTGTGAAGTCTGGCATAGCTAAGACCAGTGCTTGGCACATTGCCTCTTTAAGATATTAAAAGGCCTTCCTTGCTTCTGGAGTCCATGAAAATGCATATTTCTTCAATAATGTTGTTAGAGGTGTTATTCTCCCATAATTCTTAACAAGATTTTGATAATACCTTGTCAACCCAAGAAATCCTCGTAGATGCTTTATGAATGTGGGGATTTTCCATTCCTTAATGGCTTTAATTTTTCTAGGGTCTACCTTAACACCTCCATGAGATACAATATGATCTAGATATTCCACCTCTTATACTCCAAAGAAACATTTTGAGCTTTTTGCATATAATTGTTTCTACTCCAATAGTTTGAGCACCCTATCAACATGTTGAACATGATCCTTCCAAGACTAGTTGTAGATTAGTATATCATAAAAAATACTAACACAAATTTTCTAAGGAAGGGTTTGAAAATGGAATTCATCAAACCTTGAAATGTAGAAGGTTCATTGGTAAGGCCAAAAGGCATGAGCAAAAATTCATAATGACCCTCATGAGTTCTAAAGGTTGTTTTCGGAATGTCTTCAATATTCATTCTAATTTTATGATATCCTGAACAAACATCCAACTTGGTGAAGTAAATTGATCCATGCAATTCATCCAATAATTCATTAATGACAGGAATGGGAAATTTATCTTTAATAGTGAGCTTTTTGAGCTGCCTATAATCTAGACACATGCGCCATGATCCATCCATCTTGTGCACCAATACTACTGGAGTAGAGAAAGAACTTTGACTAGGTTGAATTATACCAACCTCTAGAATTTGTGCAACCATACGTTAAATTTCACTCTTTTGGGCATAGGGATATCTGTAAGGCCTGATGTTTGGAGGAACACTTCTTGGAATCAAATGAATAGCATGATCATGATCACGAATAGAGGCCTTTGGGAGTCTCAAATACCTTGGAATGATTTTCCAAGACTTTTTGGAGATCTGGAGAAATAGATGATTTCGATGTGGGAACCTCTAGCAAACATAATTGTACAATTACGCCTCATTATTCTTTCTTTAGAATCTTTTTCATTCTGTTAGAGCCGAGAAAATTTTAAGGATGGAAATTTATCGTAAAGTTTAGAAACCTTGGTGAATCCCACTAGTCCATAATATGAAATCTATAAAATATTTGGAGATATTTTTCTAAAAATGTTCAAATTTATAATATAATTATATAGTCTATATATAATTTTTTGGCAATTTTTGGGGTAAAATAATTTCATTCTATAAAATTTGGGCGAATCATTTTTACAAAAAAATGGAAATTAGCGAATATTTTTTTTGGAAAAAGTATAGAAAATCATCCCATGGGCGAATATTAGCCATTAAAATTTTCCTTGGTTAGAGCTGATTATCTTCCCTGGTTTCCCTACGATACCCCTAAATTCAAAATCCTTTTCTTCCAAAATTTTTTTCGTAAAAAGTTCTTGAAAATTAAAAGCTATTGTACCCAAGGATTGTAGCCATTGGACTCCTAGTACAACATCATCACCACCCATTGGAATGGAAAGCATTGGGCTATTAAATACATATTCTCCCATGGATAGCTTGATATTATGGAACTTTCCAGATAAATTTATGGTTCCTCCACTTGCAACCATCACTTGACGCTTTGGTGCTAGATATAGGAAACAATTCAATTCCTTGGCTATCTTACAATGAATAAAATAATGGGTATTGACCAAATCAATCAACACTATTACCTTTTTCTTCTTGATATGTCCTTCTATCTTGATAGTTTGAGGAGTGGTAATTCCAGCCAATGCATTACAAGATATGGTTGGATTCATTTATTCCTTCTCTAGGGTTTGTTCCTAGTGTATATCCTCTTCTTTTGACGTTTCTTGTTCATTTTCTTCCTCCTCTTCACAATCTATGTAAAATAATTTCTTCTCATCACACTTATGACCTTTAGTGTATTTTCTATCACAACTATAACAAATCCCTTTTTCTCTTTTTTCTTCCAATTGTTGTGGTGTCAACCTTGTAGGTTGTGGAAAGCTAGGGGAAACAACACTTCCATCTTTATAGTTGTGAGTTGTAGGCTTCCTTGTTTCCATAATTTTGCTTTGCATTTTTCTTGCCAACCTAAATTCCTTCTCCACTGAATTAGGTTCCCAAAGGTGAACATAATGTTGGATGTTATCCAGCCCACGGGGCTTTGGATTGACGTTGAATGGGTGCCTTGTTAAGGCACTCCTTGCGATAGGTCATAGGTTCAAATCCCCCGTGGGTACTTAGGCTAGTCTTAACTAGAAAAAAAAATGTTGGATGTTATCCTTTAAAGTCCCTATGAACACATCAATCTTATGCTCCTTTGGAATATATTTTACCCTTGTATTCAATTTTTGGAAGTCCTCAATGTGCTACATCATTGAACCCTTTTGTTTGAGATTTATCAATTGGCTAAAAAAGGAGTTTCTTTTTGTATCCTCATAATGTGCTATCATTTCTTCCGTAAAAATTGCCCAAGTGACAATTTTTTTACAAGAGCAAAGCCATCGATACTATACAAACTAATTTGGTTCCAAATATAAATTTGCAATGCGTACCTTTTGTGTGTTTTGCACATTATGGAGATCGAAATATTGCTCCATCTGTAGTATCCATGTTATGTGATCCTTGCCATCAAACTTCCTCATATCGATCTTTGGAACATGGTGGGTCTTAAATCCAACATTAGAGTCTATGAAATCATGATTAACATTTCTTTTTTTCTCATCATGAGTTTCCTTTACTACCCTTTCACCATTAGTAAGCATTTCTTGTAGCAACTTTGTCAAATCTGTCTCCAAATCTTCCATGTTGCCTTTAAGTTTTTCTTCTATACTATCCATCTCAGCTTCCACATCATTCATCTTAGCTTCCATGCCTTTCTTTAAACCATCTGTATTAGCTTCCACGCCATCCATCTTAGCTTCCACACCTTTCTTTAACCATCCATCTTAATTTCGGTTACTTTTTGTGAGAGTGAATTTTGTTGCACTTGGTCTCGTAATTCTAATATATCATGTTGCATTTCATCCTCTTCTTCATGATTCATGCTAGATATTTCAGGTTGCTTACTAGATGTTTCCAGTTTCTTTCTTCGAGGCATCCATTAATGATAATTATGCTTCACTATGCCTTTTTAATTCCTTCAAACTAAGTTTTCAAACGAAACTTATGCAAAATTTTAAAAAAACTACACACTTTTTTTCACTTTGTAGGAGTTTGATATTGAATCTATTATAACTCTGTAATTTTGGATCTCCAAGGTTTGAATTATGTTCTGCAGTACCTCTCTGAGTCCTCTTTCCAACCCCACAAGTCTGATCAATATTGGATTCTCCAAGGAAGAGTTATGTCAAATCTTCCACAATGACCTGATTATAGACTAGTTCAGTAGAGAAAACTTGTACGAAGTGCCATGTGTCACTATTTCGACCTTAGGACTTGAAACTGATACACAACAAACTACAGGCCATTCTCTTTTCGTAACGTTTTATGAAATTTCAATCTGATGCTCAAAAAAAAAAAGTTAGGATGCTTTTCCCCTCGTCACCTTTTTTATATATAATTTGGTAGCATGCAAAAACCCTAACTTCCTTGAATCCTATCTCCGAAAATATAGCGAGAAAATATTTGAAATTCAGACTCGAAGTTCATCGAGATTTCGGCTCAAATGGGTTTTAATTTCATCTTTTGAAATGTCGTAGAAAAAAATTTATAGCAAAAATTCCACAATGCATGTTTGGAGCAAAGAAACCCTAGAATCCAAAGGCTCTGATACCAAATGTTATGTAACCAACTCACAAAATAGAAGAAAATATAGATCAACGACTTCAAAATCAGCCTCTTCAAGGGGGAAACGTCCTTTACATTACACAAATGAATAATTCTTGGATCATACAAATGAAAAAACCTCCTTTCTATATATAGGAGTCTAAGGGGTCACAATATAATCAAAGCTGACATAACAATAATAATATAAGGGCACAACAATAACAATAGTGGGCTTCTATGGGGCACAATAATAAAAATATGGGGACAGTAGGGGCACAATAAGAAAAATAAGGGCTACAATGACAATATTAATTGGCAAATCACTAGTATTATAGGGACCTAACAAAATCCCGAGAATTTTGTGTCCACCTCATTTCATCACATAAAAGAATCCAGAGACTGAATCTCCACCTATTAACCCAACACAAGAATCCATAGCACATGCCTAATAGCTCCACCTAGTGTCTCTTTTCTTTCATGAGCATCCTTTGTTGTCTATGCTTTCTCCTTTCTCTAATATCTTCCAATGCCCCCTTCACTTACCAAAATCTCATTCTTATTATGTACATCCCCTTTGTCTGCTTTGCCATGTTGCAAGTTAAATGGATTTGACTCTCTCTCTCTCTCTCCCGCAAGCAGGATTGGCTTATCCTTTTACTCAGGTGCCCATGTGTCATTTTCTACTTCATGTACAACTTGTTGTTTTAATGCTCCAAGGATATGGGTGGATATTGGATGAATAAATATGATCTTGGCTATTTCCCAAAGAAATTCCCAAGAAACTTCTCCTCCATAGACTCGAAATCTGTGTCCATTCGTAGTCCAATCATCATTTTACATTTTTAATCAATTTACAAGAACATTCCACATAATAATATTTACATGAGGGGTCAAAAAAGCATTGTTAAAATAAAGGTGCCAAAGTGGACCCTAACAAATTAAGGTTATGATGAAATGGCCAATCCCTGAAACCTTGAAAAGATTTAGAGGATTCTTAGACTAGTAGGATATTACCAAAAGTTTTTCAAGAATTATGGTCAAATAGCAACACTTCTAATAGAATTATAAAAGAAGGAAGCATTTTATTAGACTTGAGAAGCAACAAAAGCTTTTGAAAAGATTAATAAGTTTGTCTAAAACCATGTTTTCTCCTAGTTTGTAATTGTAATTATGACCTAGTGATTTTACAAATTGTGACATAGATGATTTGGTGATTTTTGAATTTTATTGGACCAATTTTAAATTATGTAAGTTCAATTTTTTCATTAATAACAAATCATTGACCAATTGATTGAAGGGTGGAGCATTGGTACTATGCATAATACCATGAACAAGAAACAGTGAGGGAATTGGTAAATCACCTTGCCTATTAAGAAAACAACTATAGCCAAATATCCATATTGTTAAAATGCTAAAATTAGAATTTGAAATTATTTCCCTCTTTCCCACTTCCTCCAAATTAGTTATTTAAGGGAGTTGTGTAGTTATCCATTGAATCACCCATAGCTATGGAGGCATGGAGATTCAATGGGTAGTTAAAACTAGTCAAAGATGGGTGTTATACGGGATTTAGGATTACAGACAAAAGTATCTCCCCTAGGTCAGTGGCTAACCTAGAACAACAGAGAGACAAGGAACCTAGTTTTTTTCCTTAAATTAAATAGATGATGGAGTGAGGCCTACCTAGTATCCTTCACACACTTTTCTCCTTCTTCAGCTTGGAAGCTCCAATCCCAGCTCTGATTGCCAAAATTATAACCTACACAACCAGATAACACAAGCCAAGAAACTGCAAGATATATGCAATATCATCTACGTACTTCACTCAATAGATCAACATGGTATTGAAATAAGTGAAACAACAACACGTATAGGGAAAAAATGAATTCTTTGCATTACTATAAATGGAAGGAGATTCCAACCATAAGTAGCAGTTGATCTTGTAGAAGAGCTCCTCCAAGTTGTTGATTTTTCCTTTCCTTGTCACAATATGCACCTCCAATCACTCTAAATGCATGGAATGATGACCACTCAATACATCAGAATAAGGGCATAATTATTCTCCAAAAGCAAACCCCCAACCTCATAGCAGGCTGGAAATATATAGAGAAGCAAGGTAAGTTAGGAGTTCTTATCCAATCACCATTATAGGGTAAGAGATCCACCTTTGATGGAGGGATATGATCAAAGGATAAGTGGTGAAAACTCCAATGTAGGGATGGATAGGATCCGAATGATTTTTCCAAGGTAAGTAGTTCTAACAACTTCCAAACACTCCTAGAAGGTGAAAGTTCCGGAATACCGATCATTCTCCCAGATGTATAAAACCAGTGCAGGTGAAAAGGGGAGTAACCTATTGTTGAATGCACACTAGTAGGCTTACAAGGAACATTGGTCCTTAAACTGGGTCAAATGAAGCAGTTTAGGGTTGAAACACTCGAAAATGAAAGGTACATGGTTAGGTCTTTGTGCAAGATGGTGACAAGGGGAACTAGGATGTTGATTGATCCTATTAGGAGGCTCACTGATCAAATGTGACAAAATGGCCTATAATAGAATGCCCTCTAAAGAACAAAGTTAGAGATGATGAATTATGATTGAAGTGGTTTACCTTGTTACAAGTATGGATTAAGGACAACCAGCGAGCTCAATCTATTACAATACATTTACAACATGACATATTTGTACACTAAGGGAGGCATACCCATACTCATATTATAAGCTAACATAACATGTATAATGATCAAATGACGCATCTAAAGATGCAACTGGTAGACCCATGACTAGATGGCTGTCAATATGATCATAGCCATCATATATTGTGATCTATGTATAATCCTAAAATCATAGCCTGGATGCATGAAACTAGATTCTGGGTGTTCTATATTGTTCACATGACCAGTCAAAGTACGAGTCTAACCATATGAATTAATGAGCTAGAGTCGAACATGGTAAACACCACATGATTACCTACCAATGATGTAAGTTGTTAACACATGTGAGAGAAACCATTGATAATTTTAATGGCTCTCAAGTTACCATAGTACAATCAGTATGGTGTGAATAAATGAGTTGATGTTGAACACTACACATAATCTTTCGGTTGAAGGCCATTGATGTAAACTTTTCACCAAGGGTAATGAAACTTTCCATTGATGTATGTAAGCACCAAGGTACCAAGGGGTGTTTCTAAGTCAACTTCTTGGATGATGTACTAATGTTGACAGGAAGCGACCCGTCATAGGAGGTCCTTGATGTATCCCCCATCATCAACACAAAATGGGTATGATGATTGAGACAAAATGATCAAAATGATGCCGACATGGAACTGGATCAGGAAAGGTGGGCATGAAATGAAGGCTTAAGAGTATTGTAGTAGAGATCAACTAAATGAATTCTCTTGAACAAACTGGTGACACTGAATGGAGTTGGAAGCATTGACCCAAAACTGAGGTGGAGGTTCTAAAAATAGTATGATAACTAAAAGAAAAGAAGATTACCCAACGTAATAGCCATGGAGATGAAGTGGAAGAGTGTCATGTTCAATAGTGACTCACTGCTATTAGCAAAATGGAATCCCCTATTTTCCCAATTTCCCCAACCATACTGGTTAGTACCTCTTTATTTTTTAACAAGCTTGAGGAGGATAACATATGCTTGATCTTTAAGTTCATCCTTTGGATGAATCCATCCAAGTATATTTAATGAACCAAAGAAGTAGTGGCTCGGCCTTGTCATGTTTGACAAGTCCATCACTGTTTGATTCTTTAACGAGTCTAATGAAGATAAAACTGGACATATTTTTAATCTTTAGAGAGTTAGAAAATGAGGCAAAAAAGAAAACTCTAGATGTCCCTTTTTGTAGATAGTCCCTTAGGCCCAAAATGGTAGAAAACAATAACCAAGAGAACCTCTTAGCCATGTTCGACTAAGATATTCCTTTTTCATAGCTAGTCTATCTCAGTCAGGAAAAGGCTTAAGCTTATACTGAGTAGACATCTTTTCATTTACTTTTATGAGTTCGAAAAGATAAGTGCTCGACAATCTTTTCATATTTTGAGAGTCTGAAAAGAGCTGAAAGAGGACTCCAGAGGGGTTCCTTTTTCGTTGGTTTACACAGCCTGAAAAAGAGATAACAATATACTCTGTGGTCAAAGTAACTTGTTCAAAACATAAATAAAATCTGTTAATCGCTGTTGACTTTCTCAAAACACCACAAGAAGGTTTAAACATACCTATTTCATTGTAAAAATGAATCATATCTCGGTCAAAACACTAAAAATATATAAAATAATGAAAAAATGACCATAAATATTCAAAATGACTTGTCATTTTTACCATTTCACATTTTACCTTCAATAGTGACTATTTGTAGCATTTTTTCCCTCGATTTTATGCAGCTGATTGTGGTCAATCTAGGGAACCATTTCAAGTGTCGTCGCTTCTAGGTAGGAACTAAAACCTTTCTCTATCTTTTCTAATTTTTTATTTGATTCAAAAATTTTAGGGTTTTGAGGCCCCTGAAGTTCATAAAAAAATCCCTGGGACAAATGCACCCTCACCATGTCGAAAACTGTGTTGCACCTAGGTAGGGATACACTACAAGAAGAGGTGCAATGCTCTGGTAGACACTGCTTGGGTGTGTTGGGCGCATTTTCCTAAGTTTTTTCTCAGTTTTGCCTCAATTGTTTTTGAGTTTTTTCATGGGAAAGAGCCTAATGGATCCATTGTTGATGTTTGAGGTATGCATCAATAGAAAATGGCATTCATATGGTGACAAAGAGAACATGAAGAACAAGATTTGAATGCAGGAAAATGACCCAGATACCATCCAAGCACTCAAAAGTTGCGGGTTATTGAAATTCTTCTGGCTTTTCTATATGAGACAACAGATGGAATTGTTGAAGTACCTTGTTTGTATATGGGATATACAAGCATAGGAATTCAGTTTTGGGGAGAATCCTCTCGAAATACAGGTAGAGGATATTTACTTTCTAATAGGATTATCAAAGCGAGGTTCCCCCATCTCTCTTCTTGGTGGAAGAATTGACGGTGAGAAGATGAAAGACTATATTGATACCTATTGTAGACCTCAGGCCCTTCCTACTAGAGATGGGAAGATCATCATAAAGGATGTAACCCAATTACCTATGAAAATGATATTTTTCGTCATCGCAAGATTGACCAAAATCTCAACACTACATGTAGTGAGATATTTTACATGTAGTATGTGATAGAATGTCTAGAGCTGACAATATTTAACTAGAGCAAAGGTGCCTTGGTCAATTTAAAGGAGGAACTTACTAAAGGAAAGAAGGGGAAGTTAAAAAGCTTTGGTTATGGAGTGATCTTAGTCTCTTTTGCTTTAGAGAGGGTGTCACTACTGCAGCCTCAATAGATTTTACTTGAGCCCATCGATCCGAGGACCCCATAGATGAGGAGGTGGATAGACCATATGAGCCGACATGCAGGTCAATCAACGATCAACTTTTCACCATCCTTATTTGGTTGGATACGCAAGCAGTTCATCATCATTGATGATTATCCTTATGCAAGGATGGATTTCTGTGATGATCCTGAGCTAGAGTTGCCTAAGGGTGACCAATGGGATTCTTCAAGTAAGATACTTTAACCATTAATTTTTTGAAAGTTTTACGATATTTTTGTGTTTTTTGATGTTCCCAGGCTAAACTATTTGATGTTTTCATCCAAACATTGGACTTGTTCAACCAATGGGTGCTACATATCTCCGTCGCACAGAAAGACAACCACATGAGGAGGTAGTGTGTTGTGGGGAAAAGTATCCGACTCGGAATGACCCTATCCCTACTCTAAGGGTGATAGTTCCTTAGCAACAACTGAACGTAAAGCTTTGATATTTTTCCTTTATGAAAGTACAGAGAAGGAAGAAAAGATTGACCAACCGATGTCTTTCGCTTTTGTCGATCCTGTCTCCTCTCTTTGCCTCTTGTTCCCAGCTCCTTGCTCCCTTTGCCGGCCCAGCTACACAAAGATCCTGCAAAAACAAGAGAGGGAAACTACAAGAAACATGTACTCATAACTGATGCATGGATTAGAATGAATCAAATATACAGATAAAAACAATACATCATTGCAATACAAGTATATAGGAGAACATCAAAGCTTTATTGATAGAAGAAAAAGGTTCTGAGAAGGTTACAACCATAAATGGCTCCAATCCAGCAGCACCTCCCCAGCAGCAAGAAATCTCCTCTTCTCCTCTATAAAAGCAATCACCCAATAGCTCTAACTGTAAACCAACAGCACTTCCTTTCTTTGCACAAAATTCCAGCCTCCAGAGCTCATAGGAGAGAGCTCAATATATAGATGAATTGAGAAAGGATGAGTCAGCTTGCAACTGATGTGTAGCTGCCTTGTGTCCTCTCTCTCTTCAGTTAATCTTTAGTTGATCTTCAGTTCTTGAGTCCACTTGGTGAACCTTGCTTCCACTTGGAGAAACAAAGCCTCTGACTCATCACAAGGCGAAATACCTGATCCAAGTGTCATTTTTGGAAGATTCCAAAGCAATGACTCACTGTGCCACTTGTCCTTTCTCGCTCAGCGCAGGTGGCCTTCATTGGTTTTGACTTTCAGCGCAGGTACAAGGAGGAGCAGTTGACATTCAGCGCAGATGCTCAGTGGAGCAGCTGACATGATCCAAAAATAGCCTGTTTTTGAGTGTTTTCAGGTGGAGAACTGATAGGAAGTGTTGTGGTTTGCTGACCTTGTTCCTCTAGGGGTAAGAACAACATGTTTAGGGACTGAGGATCCCTGTAATTATTGACATTTCATGCTCCATGCTGCGAGGCACAAAAATGTCTATAACAGTTGCCCCCTAAAGTATGAGGCCGTTTATCGGGTGAAATGCTTTATCCAGAGGGTCTGAAGTTCATTCAAGTGCTGAGAGGTGCCCTGTAATACAATACAATACAATACATTATTTTTCATTCTGTTTTCATGATCTAGCTGAGGCGGGCATTCCCATGCTCAGCTTTATAAATACATTTTGGTACATAGAACAGACGATCGTCTAATGGTAGACTAATAATTCTCTGCTGAAATTATCATCCTTTGAGTAGGATGATCATCTGCTGCAATGATGTACATGACAAATGCTTTTATATTTCCTGAATATGTATCGCAGCCCGGATGGATGAAACTAGATCCGGGGTCTTCAAACTCGTTCGATCTTCACTCTAAGTACAAGTCGATCCATGTGAGAATTTCGCTGAAGTCGAACATGGAAAGACATCGCTTGATTACCGGTCAATGATGAAAACCGTTAACAAGCGCGAGAGGAATCACCGATAATGATAATGACCCTCAAGGTACTGCAGTACAATTCACGTGGCGTGAATAAAGGACTTGGCGTCGAACGCCACGCAAAATCTTCTGGTCGAAGGTCATTGATGTATACCTGTCGCCGGAAGTGAGAAACTTGCCATTGAGGCATGCAAGCTTCAAAGTACTGATGGGGTTGTTCCTAGATCAACTTCTTGGATAATGAGCTGAAGTCGACAAGAAGCGATCCGTCAAAGGAGGGCCTTAATGAATCCCACATCAATGACACGGAACGGAGCTAATGATTTTAGTGGAGGTGAAAACAAACTGTGACATATGATTCAGGGTGGCGATCATGAATGGATGAAGGATAATGTATGGCAGTGGATGGGACACGGTTGACACTTTCAGAATGACCTCTCTTGAACATATAACGACACTGATGCGATGGATCGGTAGCATTACCCCAAAATGTGGATGGTTTGGCGAAGACCATGGTGATGAGACCGGTGAATGAAACAACCCAACCCGATGTGGTACGGAAGAAAAGTGTCATGTTCAAGAGCGACTTGCTACCATTAAGCTTTGATGTTCTCCCAATTTTTCCCCAGTCATTTCTGACCAGTACCTCTTTATTTTTGTCAAGCTTGAGGAGGATAACATATGCTTGTTCTATAACCTGCCCTTCGGGCAAGCCCATCGCTATGATTTAACGAGCTTAGCGATAGGGAAACTCGTTCTCGTCTAAAGACAAGTTTGTCGCTATTTAATCATTTTAACGAGTCTAACGACAAGGAAAACTCGGTCCTTTTCATTTTTAGAGAGTCTGAAAAGGTACAGAAATTTAACTCCATAATTCCTTTTTCGTCATCTAATCCCTTAAGTCCGAAAAAGTATAAAACAATACAGAAGGGATGGGTGTTCGGTACTTTTAACGAGCCGAACAAGACAAGCGCTCGATCTTTTTGTGTAATAATCCCTCAGGTCCAAAAAGATTAAAGTCTAAAAGAGGGATAGCTCTTCCGGTCCCTTTAACGAGCTGGAAGGCCAGAACTCGGCAAACTTTTCATATTTTACGAGTCAGAAAAGAGCTCAAAGATGACTCGTCTTTTGAGAAACGAGTGATAAACAGGGATAGCAACTGATTCCAGGTACAAATTGGAATTTTCCAATCACGGCAGTGTCACAAGGATGGCTAGGTGAAATCACTCTTCGCAGATGTTCCTCAAAATGGGTAAACACACAAATGGAAGTGAATGATCGGCCAAATGACGGTGGAGGTGACGGTGCACAAACACGACCAAAGCTTTTATGGCTGATGAATTTACGATCTCAGAAGGTTATTTACCGGGATAGGTTCTTTTTTTAGATAAAAATGAGCTTAAACTCTGGAGGGAACATTGCTCACTGCTTTTATTTATTTTTTAACGAGCATGAAGACCGCGTTAAAACTGCTCAGATCTTGCGTTTATTTTTTAACGAGCATGAACCATGTGCTAAAACTGCTCGATATACCAGTCATAAGATAAGAATGCCTCCTCTAAGGATCCATTTTTTATAGAGCTTGGGCCTTACCACAGCTATGCTCCAACTCATCCTTCCTTTATGTAAGTTCGGAAAACGGTTAATCTTAAAACCAGATAAATAACCGCCCCTAGCTTACACTCCAAAAGGTTTGCATGCCCCCAGGTATAGGGTAGGATTTCGAGGCTGCCCCTCCTCTCCCCCACCTCTGTTTTTCTTTGGGTGTTCACAGCTACTTGTCATCTTGCTAATCTAATGTTTAACGATACTAGTCTTCTCGTTATTTTAAGGGGTCTTACGCGGTACTCAGTCTTCCCGTCGGCCCAACTTTTAACGAACAGCTATTTGTGACAAGAGAAGAACACTACTCAAAGACAAAACATTGGTATTATTGAAGGAGGCTTGCCTCTTTCTTATTATCCGAAGAGGGTTCTATTTGCTGCCGCAAATCAATCTCTTTCTTCGGCGATGTCTATCATTAGGTTACTCAAAGATGGTTACCCTATGTCACAACAATAGAATCTCTTTCTTTGGAGGCTGCCCCTACTTATCCTTCAAAACATTTGTTTTAATGGGTGAGGCTTGCTTTTCCCCAAAGATGGTTACTGCTTGTCGCAATAAGGGAATTCCTACTTGGGCATTGCCCACCTCTTTAGACAAAGGTGAATGACTCTTTTGCCAAACACATAACTTTAACAAAAGAATACTATTCCAGAACAACCCCTCTTCCATCCATGGACGGGGTACGGACTAGTCATATTCTTCTGCGGAAATTCTACCTTATACCGAGGGTTTCTTCTGCCCGAAGCAGACCAGGGTGCATGCCCCCTGGGTTCCAGTCTTTCTTTCCGAATCACTCGCACTCATCGGGAAGGAGGACTGGGGGTGGAGGCATATCTTGAGTGAACAGACCATTTAGGATTGGTATTTGACTATTTGCGATGCGAGATCCCGGAAATGAAAGTTGGTCTACGAGCTTGACCATCCTTCCTTCGTGTGGAAAACACATTACTCTAAAGAGTGAGGAGACTATCGCTCCCATGCAATAAATATAGTCACGTCCAAGGAGTAGGTTATAATCCAAGGGTCCTTGGACGACCATCACGTTCAAATTAACGGTCTTCCCTTTCAATGTAACAGGCACATTGGGGAGGATTCCTAATGGTCGACTGGTTCCTTTATCAAAACCTGAGAGATTTCTTAACTCAGGTAAAAGCGCCGGGGAACCCAGTGCTTTCCAAGCAACAGAGGAAAGGATACTCACAGACGCCCCTTCATCAATGATAGTACCAGCCATAATCATTCTATAGATCTGGACAATGATTCTGAATGGTATACTGGCTGGTAACCGGGGTCTGCCTAGTTGATTCCAATCAAAGGATACAACCAGGTTGCTTGGTGGTGGGACCGAATATACAGCCGGGTATGATCCTGATGATGTTCCTTCCTGCGATAAAGGAATGGGCGCATTGCCCTGACGCTCATCAGAGTCGGTGCTAATGAAAAGAACCTGGATGGTGTCATCCTTATTCTCTTCAGTGAGGGTGTCGCATGAAGATGACTCTTCGGCGACGGTGTCATTTGAAGATGAAACTTCTGAAGGTAGAACCGGGTCAACTGCCGTATCGACCTTTGGACTTTCGTCCGGTCTGGATTCAGTAGGTTCATTTTCAGTGACTGACGCTTCAGCCGACCACTTGAGCAGGCCAGCTGTATTTTCAACCAACGAAGGACTTGACACGAGTTTTTTGTATCCAGGAGGAAGTTTTACCGGTGAAACCGGACGATCTTCCAAAACTCTCTTCGCTTCGTCTAAGAAGGGACAACGGTGGATGGCATGACTGCCTTCACACAACTTACAGGGGAATCTTACTCCCCCTTTTTGTCTTGATCCTTCACTTTCGCTGGTTGACGGAAAGCAATCAACCTGATTGTCAGAGGTTGATGCCCCCGAATTGTGCAGACGAGGGGACCAGTCCCTTAGTATCCGGGGAATACAGGGACAATCTCTGTGGAAATGGTCTCCTCTACATATGACACATGGCGATTTAGGCCCGGTCTGTGCAGTGGGTGGGTTTTTGTCAGATGTCTTTTGCTTGCCCCCAGTCGCCTTAGGCTCCTTCTTCTTCTTTTCTTTCTTCTTCTTTTCCTTCTTCTCCTTGGGAGGCTGACTTTTGCCGGCTCTACCTTACGAAGACGAAGGATCGGAGGAAGAACTTTTGGAAGTAGAAGGCTGGTGGGCAGTTCTAGACTGATCTAACTGTTGACTCGATTGATCAGGAACCATGGTGGCCTGAACTACATTGGTTGAGAACAGCCAAACTGGCAGGCCTATTGTCAGTCCTGGAAGCGACAATGTGGCCATATGGGGCACACCAACTTCTCCCCAAGAGGAGAAAGGACTAGGACTTCCATCTTGTGGACTTCCTTGGTTGGGGCGTTCCATGTTCTCAACTTACAGATCAACGCGGGAATAAAAGGGGATTATGTTCCGTTTAAAATGAATTTTATAACGACACTTTATTAGACACAACTTTGCTTTTTCATGTTTTAAGAGTCGAGAAAAAGCTAAAGATGACTCTAGTCGCCTTCGATGTATTAACGAGCCTGAAGTGACAAATGCTCGGTTGGACTTTTTTAGTTATAGAGTTTGAAAAAGGCCAAAAGAAACTGCTCTGGATATCTAGGCAGAGGGTGTGACAAACCTTCCGCGAAACCACAGAATACGTTTTACGGTACGGGTGGTCAATCTTCGTGAATGCTGTGTTCACTGCATCACGATCAGTAGGGCGGCCGACACGGCTTCCTAAGGATAAAGGCTTTATTCCTATAGGGGTCTCCCAATATACTCGACGGTACACGGGAGCACAAGTCCGTATTGATACTTATCGCTTCACCGTGGAGGAATCACCCAACCACTCAACGCTAAGATATCACGTTTAACGACGCCGGAACACGTCTCTAGCTTAGACCTCTATGTGTTTGCGTTATGTTTCAATGCGTTGTTATGTAAATTCAATTCATTTTAATGTTGATCTTGCTTAGCAGTTTGCCTTTAAGGATCACCACGAGATGTATATATACAACTTCCTAAATGCAATCTAAGATGAGAAGCAAAACTTTTCAATCTTTCAACTTTGAAAACCTTAATCTACTGAGGGAAAAGAAAGACATCAACTTTTCACACAGATCATAGAACACACACTAAATGCACTTTTCCCTAAATCAACATGCAAACTGTCAATAATGCACATGCACAATGCAGATATTTCTTTTCTTTTTCCTTAATGTTGATGTAAGACAAAAAGGAAACTGTTGTATAACTTTGAATCTAATTTCAAGCGAAAGTAAACAAGCTTGTCCAAAATCAAAAGACACCTTAAGATCGACTTGTTTAGACACTGGAAATGTATAGATTCAAACCACAAAATGAAAAACAAACAAACTCAAACAGCCATGAACAGTAATAAAACTAGCTCTTAAGATCACGACGATACTTTTACAGTTCAAGATCTAAGAGGCCACAGCTATACTGGTTTGCTTTTCACAATGGGAAACTGTAACTGAAACAAGAAATACTGAAAGAACAATCACAGTTTCATCACACAACTGAGGCGGAATAATGTCAAGGAAAGTTGGTTTACAGCAATTACAAATGACAAGCAATCAGCAGCAAAATAACAGTGAAAACAGGGCCAAGACTCAGTGGGAAACCTCAGGAAGACATAGCCTAACTGGTTCAGCGCAGGCTCTGGTCTGTCAAACTGACTCTCAGCGCAGTTCCCAAAGGGAGTACCTACGCTGAAATGCAGACTGCCTTTGGGCAGCCTGCACTGAGACACGAGAGTTGCGTTTACAAGGGTTTCCGGGTCATAAAAAGCTCAAAAATTCACTGTTTTTGCTGAAATAAAAAGCTATAGGTCAAGTACAAGCTAAGGGATGATCAAGAGGATGAAAAGCTATCACAAAGAGCACAAGAGTCCTTGTGGATCAGCTCTTCAAATCATAAACTTGCTCAGAAACTGAGCTAGAGCAGCTGCCCTCTACTTTGCAATTGAAGGACTCAATTGCAGTTCGATTTGGTGCTCTCCTTGTTTATGAGATGAATAGCAAGAAACACAATAAACCAACAAGATACTAGCTCCCCAGTGGAGTCGCCAGTTTGTTGTGGGGAAAAGTATCCGACTCGGAATGACCCTATCCCTACTCTAAGGGTGATAGTTCCTTAGCAACAACTGAACGTAAAGCTTTGATATTTTTCCTTTATGAAAGTACAGAGAAGGAAGAAAAGATTGACCAACCAATGTCTTTCGCTTTTGTCGATCCTGTCTCCTCTCTTTGCCTCTTGTTCCCAGCTCCTTGCTCCCTTTGCCGGCCCAGCTACACAAAGATCCTGCAAAAACAAGAGAGGGAAACTACAAGAAACATGTACTCATAACTGATGCATGGATTAGAATGAATCAAATATACAGATAAAAACAATACATCATTGCAATACAAGTATATAGGAGAACATCAAAGCTTTATTGATAGAAGAAAAAGGTTCTGAGAAGGTTACAACCATAAATGGCTCCAATCCAGCAGCACCTCCCCAGCAGCAAGAAATCTCCTCTTCTCCTCTATAAAAGCAATCACCCAATAGCTCTAACTGTAAACCAACAGCACTTCCTTGCTTTGCACAAAATTCCAGCCTCCAGAGCTCATAGGAGAGAGCTCAATATATAGATGAATTGAGAAAGGATGAGTCAGCTTGCAACTGATGTGTAGCTGCCTTGTGTCCTATCTCTCTTCAGTTAATCTTTAGTTGATCTTCAGTTCTTGAGTCCACTTGGTGAACCTTGCTTCCACTTGGAGAAACAAAGCCTCTGACTCATCACAAGGCGAAATACCTGATCCAAGTGTCATTTTTGGAAGATTCCAAAGCAATGACTCACTGTGCCACTTGTCCTTTCTCGCTCAGCGCAGGTGGCCTTCATTGGTTTTGACTTTCAGCGCAGGTACAAGGAGGAGCAGTTGACATTCAGCGCAGATGCTCAGTGGAGCAGCTGACATGATCCAAAAATAGCCTGTTTTTGAGTGTTTTCAGGTGGAGAACTGATAGGAAGTGTTGTGGTTTGCTGACCTTGTTCCTCTAGGGGTAAGAACAACATGTTTAGGGACTGAGGATCCCTGTAATTATTGACATTTCATGCTCCATGCTGCGAGGCACAAAAATGTCTATAACATAGTGGGACTAGTACAGGTCGATGCAGTAGGACATGATGTACTACATGATCCAAATGTAGCAGAGATCCTATTAGAGGTCGAGTGCCATATGGAAGGAATAAGACATGGGATTGATGAGATCGTGGGCGATCAACTTCCATTACGACTTTAGCGACACACAATCAGAGTGCTTAGTCATATTAGTCGATTTCTACGCAAGATAGCTCGTGCAGTGTCGTTTTATCATGAGCACCATTGATTTTTTTACTTAGATGTTTTGCATGTATTTTTTATATGGACGATGTAGCCATATGTGTCTTGGGGCACACATTTTGTAAAACCAAACTTAATATATATATATATATATATATATATATATATATATATATATATATATATATATATATATATATATATATATATATATATATATATATATATATATATATATATATATATATATATATTCAGTGTTTCCTAGTTCCTATCCTGCTTTCAATATGATGTGATGTGAATTGAAATTTATTTACATTCTTTGCAAATGTCGATCTAAAACAAAATTATCTAGGGCATCTGCTAATGTGTTCATATTTCTAGAAATATGTTCATATCGTATGAAGTCAAAATGTCTTTCTAGAAGATGCACTCTCAAAACCATGCAAAAGATGGTGGGGTTTCTCACTAAATAGATGTTTGCAAGTTGTAGTACTACAACTTGCGAGTCAAGCCTGATGACTATATGGTGGATACTATGTGAAATAGCATCAGAAAATAGCTCAACCACTGCGCTATACTCAGCGATGTTGTTAATCAAGTGACCAATGGAAATCCATTGCATACTCACTAGTTCACCATTCGAAGTAAAAGTAGCCCACGCCACAGAGGATAGGTTCTGAGTACTATGGCTAGCACCATCAACATAACCAATATACAATTCTAGAGAGGTTGACATCTGCAATCCAAAAGTAAACAGAATCAACAGAAACCATGGGAAACTCTGAAAAACACATTGCAAACACACTCAACACACTTTTAGAGAGTATGTGAACAATGTATCATGCATGGGATCAAACATAGTATTTTTTGAGGTACAACCCATCTCTAGGCTGTGCCAATGGAATTCCATCAAGATCCACTAACTTGTAAGACCCTTTTGCAAGGACTCGCTTGAAAACTTATGGGCCTAGCCATAGAGGCCGGAACTTTCTTCGACCTAACTTTTCGGCCTCCTAGTCCTATAATAGAACCATATCTCCTTCCGGGAAGATTCTAGGCTTGACACTTTTGTCATATTGTGATTTAATGTGTCTTTTATGGGCTTCATTGGCTAACGCAACATCGCGTCAAGTTTCATCCAAACAAGTTAGATGTAAAAGATGCTTCTACTCTATAGAAGTAACAGGAAGAAGTTCGATAGTTATTTTCAATGATGGAATTTGGCATTCGATGGGGAGGATCGCTTCCAGACCATACACTAACTGGAAGGGTGTGAATCCAGTAGAAATCCTAACTGAGGTTCAATATGCCCACAAGGCACCAAAGAGAAGTAGGTTCCAATCCAATTTGTGGACCCCTATCATACGTTAAAGCATAGTATTAAGAAGTTTATTAATCACCTCAACTTATATGTTACCCTAAGGATAATAAGGAGTGGAATTTTCATGTGAAATCCCTAATTTGGCAGCTAATTTGATCATCATATGATTTCAAAAATGCTTCCTATGATCCTGTTGGGTTGTGTTATATTCTTTCCACGACTAGTTGCCCTAGTTAACCGGGGGGTTAGAGGGGGGGCGGAGCCCCCCCTTCGTTGCGTTGATTACACAATGGGGGGGTCACAAGGGGTTTGAGGGGGGCAGTTAGCCCCCCCTCTACGAGGTCTGGGGCAATGCCACAGGGAAATTTTTTTAGACCCTATATTAGGTGGGTGGACCTACCTATGGTTTTTTGCATGGTTTTCGCACATGGTTTTAGGCGCAATGGTTTTCGGTCCATGGTATTGGATGCTTTAGCATGTATATATATGTTTTGTAACATTGAAAGGAACATAATGAAAAATCAAGACAGTAGTCCCGGTTTTGGGATCCAGGGGAAAATACCTTTGTATATTTGTTTTATTTGTTATGCTCTCGCTATTGTTTAATTTATGTTTTTAGAATTCGTATGAAAGTAATTTTTGTATGGGGTTAAAACCTACATTTGGTATCAGAGTTGTTTTGGCTTCAAGGGGATGCCTTTTGCGTTGAGGGGTTTTGCTCGAGCCTATGGTAGACCCTGTTCAGTGGGAGATCTACGGGATCAATTCTGGTGGTGAAAGAAGATGGTGAGCAGTGGAAAGATAGAGATTGAGAAATTTAATGGTCAAAGTTTTGAGTTATGGAAACTCAATATGGAGGATCTATTGGTAGATAAAGATCAGTGGATCGTGGTAGATCTGGGTACTAAACCAACGTGAGTGTCTGATGAAGAATGGAAAAAATTGGATCGGAAGGCAAAGAGCATCATACGATTGTGTGTCTCAAATTCAGTATTGTTGAATGTATCAGGGGAAACTATGGCTAAGGCTTTGTGGGACAAGTTAGGGACTTTGTACCAATCTAAGTCTCTGGTGAATAAATTGTTCCTACGGAAAAAGCTGTATAACCTGAGGATGAAAGATGGAGACTCAATGACAGAACATCTGAATGCATTTAATACTATGGTAAGTTAGTTATTATCTGTTGATATTAAAATTTCAAATGAAGAGAAGTGCATCATTTTGTTGTGTTCTCTACCAGATTCAATGGATAGTCTGGTTATTGCAATAGGTAGCAATGCAACTGCCTTGCAGTTTGATGAAATAGTCTCATCCTTACTGACGGAGGAGATGAGATGAAAATATGGAGAGACAGAATGGTGATGCCTTGTCTGTACAAGGAAGGTACCAGAACAGAAACAAAAACAAGTCATAGAGTGGGAGATCTAAATCTCCAGGAAAACCTGTAAAGGTGTGCTCGAAATGTGGAAAGGAAGGGCACTACAAAAGGGACTGTAAATCTAAAGCTCCTCACAAAGGAAAGAGATCTGATGATGCTCCTTTTGCAGAGGTGACAACTGCCTCAGATGAAGGTGGGGATGTGTACTTGGCTTCTTCAATTACACATGTAGATCATGAGACATGGTTGATTGACCCGGGTGCATCCTTTCATTTCACTCCCCATAGGGAGTGGTTCTATGAGTATGAGAAATATGATGGTGGTGATGTCTTCTTAGGGGATGACAGGAAGGCTAGAATCATTGATCGCCGAAAATTTAAAGTAAATATCCAAGGTGGAAGGATTAGAACACTTCCGGGTGTTCTGCATATTCTTGCATTGGCCAGAAATCTGATTTTTGTAAGCAAGCTCGATGATGCAGGTGTAAAAATAGTGTTCGAGAAGGATACCTGCAAGATGGTTTGGGGAGCATTGGTATTGATGCGGGGAGTTCGGATTGGAACTCTATACAAGTTTCAAGGTAGCATTATTGTTGATGGGTGCAACAATTCTGTGGTTCCTAAAAGTGGAGGTGAAAATCTAGTGGTATCTGGAGAAAATACCATGTTATGGCATCAAAGGCTTGGACATATTAGAGAGAAGGGCCTTCGAATACTTCACGGTAAAGGTATGGTAGAAGGTATGACTAATATCTCTTTGGATTTTGATTTTTGTGAAAATTGTGTATACGGGAAGTAGAATTGGGTGAGTTTCCCCTTTGGTGGTAAGAGGGCAAAACAAATATTAGAGCTTGTGCACAGTGATGTGTTTGGACCCATGAAGGTTCCATCACTAGATAAGTTTGTGTACTATGTATCATTTATATATGACTTCTCAAGGAATACATGGATATATTTCCTCAAAAATAAATATGAAGTCTTTGACAGGTTTAAAGAATTTAAGGCTCTAGTGGAAAACCAGATAGAGAGGAAGATAAAGGTGTTGAGGACAGATAATGGTGGAGAGTTTTGCAAAAAGGAATTTGAAGAATTCTATAAGAAGTGTGGTATAGCATGTTAGAAGACTACTCCATACACACCTGAGAAAAATGGAGTTGCGGAAAGAATGAACAAGATGTTGATGGGTAAGATTGCAAGTTACCTGGTCAACAGATCACCTTCATCAACATTGGAGGATAATACTCCACAAGATGTATGGACTAGTAAAAAACCCTCTCTTTCACATATGAGGGTATTTGGATGTGATGCATATGTACATGTTCCAAAGGAGAAAAGAACAAAGTTGGATAGAAAATCTGAAAAGTGCATCTTTATTGGGTATAAGGATGGTTTAAAGGGTTATAAACTTTGGAACCCAGTAACAAGGAAGGTTGTGTATAGCCAAGATGTGGTGTTTAGAGAGGTGAAAGATGTTAATAAACATGAATTCCAACCAAAGGAACCTGAGAAGATGGAGTTTGAGATTAAGGAGGAAGAATTAGACTCTACAACAGAAGAGGAATCAGAAGATGAGGAGCCACAAACTCTGGTTGTGAGAAGATCAGTTCGAGAAAGAAGTCAACCAGAAAGGTATAGTCCATCTACTTTCTATTCAAATTTTGCTTTATCTATTACTGATGATGATCCCAGAACTGTGAAGGAAGTAGTAGATTCAGAGGATGAAAAACTCTAGAAAGAGGCCATGGTTGATGAAATGGCATCTTTGCAAAAAAATGAGACTTGGGATCTGGTGGACTTTCCGGCTGGAAGGAAAACCATTGGCATCAAATGGGGGTTCAAGAAGAAGACAAATGTAGAAGGAAAGGTGGAGAAATACAAAGCTTGGTTGGTAGAAAAAGGTTATTCCCAAGTGTCAGGAATTGATTTTGGTGATATTTTTTCTCGTGTTGCCAAGCTAGCTTCTATTAGATTACTTTTATATGTTGCTATTGCTTTTGATTTTGAGGTAGAATAGATGGATGTGAAGACAAAATTTCTTCGCGGGGATTTGGAAGAAGAGATCTACATGAAGAAACCTGAAGGTTTTGCAGTGAAGGCTAAGAAAGAACTGGTATGCAAGTTAAAGAAGTCTCTGTATGGGTTAAAATAGTTACCAAGGACGTGGTATCAAAAATTTTATACATTTATACGGGGACTTGGCTTCACCAGAAGCAAAGCAGATCACTATGTGTATTTCAAAATTAATTGGTGACCTGTTATTTATCTGGTCTTGTATGTGGATGATATGTTGCTGGTTGGAAATGACAAAGAAATTAGCCAGGATTTGAAGACCCAATTGTCCTCCAAATTCGACATGAAAGATCTTGGTGCTGCAAACTATATTTTGGGCATGGAAATTAAAAGAGATCGGGAAAAGAGGAAGCTCTGGTTAAACCAAAGGAAGTATGTTGAGACAATACTGCAAAGGTTTAATATGAAGGATAGTAAACCGGTGAAGGTTCCTATTCCTCTAGGTGTAAAGTTATCTGTTGAACAGTGTCCCAAGACACAAGAAGAGGAAGAGGACATGTCCCGTGTTCCATATGCAAGTGTAGTCGGTAGCCTGATGTATGTGATGGTCTATAATAGACCAGACATTGCACATGCAGTGGAAGTATTGAGCAATTTTATGTCAAAACTGGGGAAGGCGCATTGGACATCAGTGAAGCAGGTTTTCAGGTATTTGCGTGGCACTAGTGATTATGGTTTGTGCTACCAAAGAAGACCAGGATTGGACATTCATGGCTTTGTTGATGCAGACTGGGATAGAGATCTGGATCAGAAAAGATCTACAAGTGGGTATGTGTTTAACCTATTTTGAGGTGCAGTCAGTTGGATGAGTAAGAAACAATATGTCGCGGCACTATCAACTACAGAGGCAGAATACATGGTAGCCACTCATGCAAACAAGGAAGCAGTTTGGTTGCAGAGATTGTGTTTAAGTATAGGGTTAGTATAGGGAGCTATAAGGATAGACTGTGACATCCAAAGTGCGATTTTCTTGGCAAAGAACCCTGCTTATGATTCAAAGGTAAAGGACATTGATTTTTAGTATCACTTTGTGAGGGATATGATAGAAGACAAAAAGGTTCTGCTCGTAAAGTTGGACACTTTGAAGAATACTATAGATGCATTGAAAAATATGTGAGCTTTCAGAAGTTCTCTTGGTGTAGAGAAACAATCGGTGTTGTAGGGCTGGATAAATGACTAAGCTCTCATATGGCCCCAGGTGGAAAGAAAACAACAAGTGGGAGAATGTTGGGTTGTGTTATATTCTTTCCATGAATAGCTCCTCTAGTTAACCGGGGGGTTAGAGGAGGGTAGACCCCCCCTTTGTTGCACCGACTGCGTAGAGGGGGACTCACAGGGGGTTTGAGGTAGGTGGCTAGCCCCCCCTCTATGGGGTCTAGGGCAATGCCGTAGAGAAATGTTTTTGGACCCTATATTAGGTGGGTGGACCTACCTATGGTTTTATGCATGGTTTTCGCACATGGTTTTAGGTGCGATGGTTTTTGGTCCATGGTATTGAATGCTTCGACATGTATATATATGTATTGTAACATTGAAAGGAAAATAATGAAAAATCAATTTGGTAGTCCCAGTTTTGGGATCCAGGGGAAAATATCTATGTATATTTGTTTTATTTGTTATGCTCTCCCTATTGTTTATTTTCTGTTTTTAGAATTCGTATGTAGGTAATTTCTGTTAGGGGTTAAAACATACAGATCTGTTACTATTTCTTGCGGAACACCAAACCTAGCAATCACATGGTTAGAGAAAACGTATGCAGCCGTTTCGCCAGTTTTATTGAATGTAGGCATCGTTTCAACCCACTTAGTAAAGTAGTCAACAACGACAATAATGTAGCCATAACCCCTGGTCGATTTAGGGTTACATGTCATAAAATTTATACCCCATTTCGCAAAAGGGAGTAGTGATGAAGACGAGATGCAAAGGAGAAGGAAGAGCATAGAATTTTTGATCATAGATCTGGCACACATGACATTTCTAGACTGCAAGAATACAGTCGCAGAAAATGGTGGGCCAAAATTAACCGACGCTTAAGATTTTTTGTGCAATGGTGTAACCATATAAATGTCCACCACATGCCCCAGGGGGCATTCATTCAAAACCTTCTCGGCCTCCTCAAGAGTGAGGCACCTCCATAAAATAGTATCGATACCATGACGGTAAAGAGTGTCACCGATAATCACATAGTTTTAGGATTGGTACCGGATACGTCACTGCTCTGAGCAAGAGGTATTAGGACGGAAAGTCTGGGTCTGGAGATAAATGAGAAAATATCCATACCATGGGTTAGACAAAGAGATCAGGAACAATGACTCTTCTGGGATGGAATATTCATATGTGAATTCAACATCAAGGGAAGGGAGATCACACATATTATTGGAAAAAAACAAGGATTTCTTCGACTTGGACTTGATGAATTCTGGGTCAAACTCTTGGAGAATAGCGATCCACTTAGATTATTTGCCCCCAAAAATTGATGTAACAATATGTAAGTCATAGGGTTGCAATCTGAAACGACTGTAGTTTTGTGAAGCAAGATGTAATGGTGAGATCTCTGGATGGCTTGAATGACCACCAAAGATAACTTTTCCACATGAGTATATCAGATCTCAGTATCGTTGAGGTTCTAAATCAAATAATAGATGGGATGTCTAGCCCCCATATCATCTTCCTTGACCAACACCATAGCTATAGTAGGTATGGCAAAAATAATGTACAAGAAATAATCGTGCTGATAGTCGGGAGGATATAGAAGAGATGCATGAACCAGAACATCTTTCAAGGAATCAAACTCTTTCTATGCAACATCATCCCACTGGAAGGGAATCCCCTTTTTAGCAACCAAGTAAAGCCTTTGGTCAGTTCAACGTTGTTAGGGATGAATCTCCTCAGGAAGTTGGCTTTCCCTTTGAGTCTTTGTAACTGAACAAGAATGGAGGGTGCAGGCAAGTCGATTATTGCCTGGACTTTTAAAGGATCAAAAAAATTAGGTAGGTATACACCATTGAGATTATATTCAATGGTTTCTGGGAAGGAGGAATGGTGATGATGTTCATCCCACGGTGCGTAATTTGACATCATGATCTCCATGATGCTTTCGTCAGTAGAGAATGTACACAAGAAAGGATTATAGGGTGAACCATAATCCAATGATCAATCTACATAATTGACCGAGGAAAAAGTATGGGCCGCACAAGCCGAGAATATGGATTCATAATCGGTCAGGATCGTAGATGATGATATCATGTTGATATAAGTAACCGAAGTGGAGGAGAAAGGGAGGGGAGGGGGAGGGAGTGAAAAGGTTCCCATAAGTGATGAGTCCTTCAATAAACCAACTCCAACATGTTGGTTGGAATGTAGGGCTTCCCCTACAACAGTGACACCTCCAGTAACATTGGAATTAGAAGTGAAAAAGGTGAGTTGATCTATGGCCACGATCTTGCCTTTATGAGGAAAGGTGATCATACAAAAGTAAGACGAAATGATGGAAGCCATAGCATAAACCCTTGTGTGTCCTAGTAGAATATTATAATCCAAAGGTTCGTCGATATCTTCTACTTCAACGGAGACGGTTTTGCCCCCTAATTCCACTTGGAGGGAGTTCAAAATCCCACAAGGGTTGTATTTACTTTCATCAAAATCTTTTAATGTCGTGGTTGATTAACTCCGTTGGGGTGAACCAATCACCTTCAAGCAAGACAAGGATATGATGTAGGTCAAGGATCCCTCTTCCATAATAGAACAATGGATTATCTTACACGGACAACGTCCTCGATCATAAAAGCTAACTGAGCCAGAAGTCAAGGGGTATAGGTTTCATGAGAGAAAACCACTAGGTTGGAATCGGTGGATCCACACATCCAATAGATGGAAATAAGGTCTTCTTTTGGGTGGGAAAATTTTGCAACCCATGAAGAGTCGACATAACCAAAGGGGACTGAGCCAAGTCTTCAACTACGTTGTAATTTTGAGAGGCTCTTAAACGAGGGTTGAAATTAGAATTATGGATAACACCCTTTAGAGGCTTGATAGTCAATTCTGAAGGAACCGGAGGTGGAATGAGATTAGATGAAGGTGGTTTCGAACTAGAAGGTTGATCAATAACCTAGCTGTTCGGTGGATTCACGTTACCATATTCCTTATTCTAAGTGGCCACCATGACATCAGATTTCAGCTTTGAGGAGGAAAGTATCAAAACATTGTTAGAGGAAGAGGCATCCCGGGAAACCATATGGATCTCCTAATTGGGAAACAAGTTGGCCAACACAGTGGGAGAAGTGGATGATTTAAGGAACTGATTCACTTCAATGTAGTTCCAACAATCATGTGTAAAGTGATCCTCATTACAAATCGGACATGGGTATCCAGGCTTTCGTTTCTCATCAGAAGACAAATTTGTTTGTTTATCCTTCAGTGAGGAGTCTTTCTTTTTATTACCTTTACCTTTCTTCTTGCTTCCAGGTTGTTGTTGAGACTTTCCTTTATCATATGAGACAAAATTTATCTCAAAAGAAGAAGCCACAGGAGGATGAGATGGAGAGTTTTGTGTAGGAGTGGTAAGAGAAATACTAGATGGTTGTTGAGCCCCGAACCCACACTTTTCCTACACATTTTCCTAAAATTTCTCCATCCACCTAGACCTCATAAGCTATCAACATCATTGCATATTGAGTTTAAAAGAGCACATAAAGCGGTTTTCTAACTATGAGTCTGTGTTTGCTGTTTGAACTAGATTTTTTCTCATAAGCTGCGGAATCTTGTCACTTTCCACAACTAGTTCAACTTTCCGCAGCCTTTTTGTTAAAGTCTATATTGCAGGTGTATTCAGGCAAATCGAGCCACATGGGAAAGTTGAAAATGACGTGGACATGGACCGAGTCCTATTGGCTCAGTCGAATTCATCAAAGAAGGCCATGGTCAAAGGTGGTCAAGCGGTGGTCAAATATAGGAGTCCTACAGCAACAGGACTCCGTTTTCAAACACGTGAAGACTTTCGTGGCCATTCCTAGATCTCTGGGGACATATCGACACCTGTGGACTGCTCCATAAGGCGAATCCAACAACCACCCTCAATAGATTTAATCATCACGGCAGCCATGATGCTAGATCCATGGACATTGTCATTCACGTGTCCTCTGTCAGTGCAGTTTTTAGGAAATTAGTTATGTAGCCTTCTGTTATAAATAATGCGTTTCCATACGCATAATAGTTAGTCTTTTGAATGTATTGTTGACTGTTAAAGAGCCCACTGTGCCGTGACACTGTTTCGTTGTTATGACTGCGTTCTGAATATATGAGAAGACTCTGTTTCTGAGCATAATTCGTGGTTGATAGTTGTTGCCCGAGGTTGTGCAGAGGGCCCCTGCACACGCCGAGGTTTTGTTTATTGTTGTACAGTTTCACGTTGTGTTTCTTTATGTTTATCATGCCATAGTTATTCACTTATGTATATTGCATTTCCTATGGTACTAACGTTTCATTTTTGTCCATAATTTTACATGTTTTACATTGCTGTTAACGCTGATCAGAGTGTATTTGTTCCAGATTACAGTAGGCAGCCCGGGCATTTGCATATAGTTTCCACAATGACTAATGACATGGAATCAGTCTTGTCTTTCTGCTGACTTATTTTTCTTAGCTTTTAATTCCAGTTCTGTTTTGTTTATTTCAGTTCTGTTCATTGGCTTTGTTAGTTAGCTTAGATATTAAATTACTCATATCATTGTCAGTTACCTCCGAAAGCCATAGCAAGACTAATGGTGAGGGATTGAAGTATGAGTGTGTAATTTGATATTAGTTTTATTTTTCTGCAAACAGATATTAGATTTCTCAAGTTGTTTATGATTACCTCTGAAAGCCATAGCGACACTAACTGGCGAGGGGTCAGAATATGAATTGATGTAATTTGATTTTAGCTTTACTTTATTTGCAATTTTTGGATTTCTTTGAGTACAATAGCTTAATTCATTTCTCTTGTATTTAGACAGCAGTAGGGATAATGGTTTCATGATCAATAGTTCATTGTTTGTTTGATTAGAATATTGGCACATTTTTATTTTCTTTTAGGAATTATTTTCATCATTGCATGTTCTAAGACCTTTTGAAGTTTGAAATTTTGAAAATCATTATAAAGGACATAAATTTCCTTGAAAATTTATATTCATACTTGTCCTTTAGAATTTCCATTTCACATTAGGAGATAAACAAAGATAAAAACCCCCAAAACAAATTAAAAAATCAAAAACGACAAAAAGTAAGAAATAGGTTATCTTGCACATATAGTGCGCCACACTTCAACAGTTTACGACTCCCGGATTGACAATTAGTATAGAAATTTAGGACACTCTAAATTGACCAAACAATGGTTTACTCACTAACTGCGAGCTAGATGAACCGATAATTCCATCGAAAGAATGTGATTCTTTACTAGGTGGAGGAGGAACAATGTTCGAGGGTCTAGAGCATTTGGTATCTTATCATAGAGCGTGCCCGATTGGATGTAGACCAGATCTAAATATTGAGCATGAGAAATAACTTGCTCTTCGGTCATGACTCGACCTTTGGCCACATCTTCTGTTATGGGAGCTAATAGAGATTTGAAAAACCATTGCGCTAACAACTGGTCAAGAACATAAGTATTGACCAACTAGTGACAATGTCTCCACTCATTAATATGATCCAAAATATGAGTGGAGTCTAATTGTGCAAAGTTATTCAATAGTTTTGTTCTATTTTTGTATCTGATGGGCAACTGGAAATGTGTCAGGAAGGTAATGACTAAAGCATTGAAGTCATGAAACGACACCCTAGGTAATTCAATATACCATTTGGATGCGGTAACTATAAGCATTTGTTGGAAAAGACGATGTCAAATGAAATCATCATTAAGTGAATTGGATGAACACCATAAATGATACTTCATGACATGCGTTGATAGGTCTTCTCGAGGATTCCCATTGAATTTTTGGATATCAGAATGCAACTTAGTGGGAATAATCGGTCACCATGGTGAGTGAGAAATGGGGTCATTAGTAAGCCGATTTAAATCTAGTAACTTAAGAGTAGCCACAAAAGGAAACTTCCTGCTAAAGTCTAGGTGTGGTTGATCTAGATATGAAGGGATAGTCGGGGCAACATGCACTTGCATTCCTGGATATGGAGGGTTCTGATAATAAGGAACCTAGTTACCAGAATATGGAGGGTTCTAATAACCAACATACAAGTGGGTCTGTTGTCCAGTCCTAGGATGGTGATAAAGTTGTTGGAATGGTTGGGTTTGGATTTGCTGGCCTTGAAAAGGCACTTGGTGTGATCCATATTGTTGCCTGATTGGGGTTTGCATTGCCCCCTGGTATGGGTTCGATTGAGACTACACCAAATTTTGAATAATTTGGCCTATAAAAACTTGAGGAGTACCTTGCGCAAGCAATTGAGAAGGTGAGGGACCTTGTACAAGTTGATGAATCGGGATTTGGGGAGAACCAGACACCATTGGAATAGGCTGTAAAGGTTGGCTCACATGTATTTGAGCTTGTTGAGGTGTTGACAGATAGGTAGGAATTTGCGATGAAGATGGTACAGTTTGAGAATTTAACAATATATCCCAATATGAACCAAGTTGTACGGGAAAGGTAGGTTGCTAAACATTGGAAGCCATTCCAATATGAGGAGGACTGTAACTAAGCGGATTACCATATTTAGGTATACTAACAACAGGTTTTTCATTCTACACAAATGATGGGGAGGGGGATTTTGTTCTTCCACATTAGGCAATAAAGTTTATTAACACAAAAAGAAATAAATAAAAAAGAGGATAATCTAAGCATAAAGGACTACCAAGCAACCGTGAACTTCAATATACACCTTGGCGAACCAAGGACTTAACATATGGCAACCAATTTCCCTGAATGTTGTGTTTGGTGTATCACGGTATACAAGGCAGAAGACCCAGTTACCTATGGGTGGATAGAAACCTATTGGGGACTCCAAAAATATACGCGACGGTACATGGGAGTGCAATCCGTAGAAGTGTTGTGTAATGCATAACCGTTCGATGAGAGAATTCCCATATAATTTACATGCATGGAGAGCCACCAATATACCCAAAGGTACATGGAGTATGATCCTATACACTCACATACATCGAACAAGATTTCACCCCCCGGATGTAACTCTGGTAAACAACGACAACTCCTATGTTTAACAATGTTGGAACACGTCTCTAGCCTAGACCTTTAAATATTAGTGTTAATTAATCCAGGTGGATATTGGTGGCCACCTGCCTATTCCAATTGGACCCCCAACACTGTTTCTTTCAATTTTTCAGTTCCTTTAATTGTAGCACAGTTTACTATTTTTGGCATATTTTGGTTCTGGAACATTCAGAGTTGTTTTGAGGCCCTAAATGACATTTTTAGGGAAAACGGAGAGATAAAAAATTTCCCAAAATAACTTGCTTATTTTTTTTTTGCCTTGTCTTCGAGATCTTTGAAACCAAGTATTATGAAAGCCAAATGGAGATCGTATGCCAAAGTTATGACCCCGAGAAGTTGATGTACCAATTTACCCAAATGGGGCCCATAGTTTTGGCGCTTCATCTCCTAGGGTTAGGTTTTTGGATCTTTAGGATTTTCCATTGTTTCTCAATAATAAATAGGCCTTTGAGCCTCATTGTAACATAGTTTAGACGCATGTAGCCACCACATCTATTCTCAGAGATAAGCTACCATCGTCTGAGCTATCTTATATCCATTATGTTTGTAAGCATAGCTCAGTATTTTTCTATTAATGAAATGAAGTGTCTTTTTGCCGCATCTTTGTATTTATGATTATATTTGTAAGTTTTTTCATTCCTATTTAGGTTCAGATCAGTGGTATCAGAGCAGTCTGCTCTTTCTCCATTTTTCTTTGCATGTCCCCAACGAGGTCAGGGTATGAGTTAGGGCTCGATCTGGTTGAACCATTGCAAGATCAGCCTCGCAAAACCAATGACCTCCCATGGTGGAAGAAAAGAAATAGGAGGGGGTAGGAGATCCTTTCAAAATGTTGCTCGAGGAAGCCCTCGAGCTACAGAGGAACGCGATGCTGGATAACTTTTCCTAGATCCTTCGACGACTACCCACACACGATGCATCTTCATCCACCAGCCAATTTGGAGGTGCCACTCCTTTTAAGGTACAAGTTAACTTCGATATTCCCATATTTGAAGGCCTGATATATGCAGACGTCGTAGATAAATGGTTAAATCTGTTGGAAGGATATTTTTCAGTTCATAACTTTTCCAATTGGGAAAATATTACTTTTTCACTTCTCAAAGCTGCCCCACACGTCAAGGACTGGTGGGAAACCTATTGTGAACAAAAGGACGAGAGTGAACCCTCACTATTTTCCTCCGCACCCACTTGTGATTCTTTCCAAGACGCCATCAAGGAAGAATATTACCCTGTCAGGAGCTATGAAGATAAATACATGAAATCGACCACGCTATGACAGGGAAGGGACCAAGATGTGTTATAGTTCACAAATATTCACATGAAGCTGGGTATCTAGGATACTAAGAGGCATTTCATGCTCAAGTACCATGGCTATCTACACAAGTACATCTAGGATGAGATGGATTTCTCGAACATTTCCTCGCTCGGCACGGCGTACCGGTACGCTGTCAAGATTAAGCAGAATTTTAAACAGAAGAAGCGAGACTTTGGATCTACAAACCCAAAGTAAGGAAAAGGCACCCCAAACCATAGAATAAAGGACCAAGCTAAGGCGGGGCTACCCAGGACAGCCCGCTAAAGCCGCAAGAAAATAACAACACCACGAAGACAAAGAATGACATGAGAAAATGTTGTGAGTTCCATAATAGCTCCACTCACAATACGAGTGAGTGTCAGGCCAAGTAGTCACTAGTGGCCGAGTTGAAGGCTTCTGAATAATACACATGTTCTGACTCTAAATTAGGACCCGATAAGGGAACTGACAAAGGGAAGTAGATCATTGATGTGGAGCCTAGTGCCACTGTGGCCACCACCAACATCTAGAAGATTGAGCCTGAAGATCTAAAGGAGGGGGAATGCCTCTTCCACTCACAAATTTGGGTGAAGGGTTCTCCACTGTAGTTCATTTTCGACAACAGGAGCCAAAAGAACCTCATTTCAACAAAGGTCGTGAAGCAGCTAGGCCTAAAGACTACAACACATCCACAGTCGTACACCATTGGGTGGCTTCGCCAAGGACAAGATATTCGCATCAGCCAGCCGTGCTGCCTTCCTTACAGCATCAAGCCCTTCACGGATGAGGTACTGTGTGATGTTTCTCCTCTTGAAGTTTTTTATGTATTGTTAGGACAACCATACTTGTGGAAGCGACATGTTGTATATGAGTCTAGACCTTGCCCTGTGATTATTACCTTGGAAAACAAGCTGTACAGGATACCAGAGGTAGCTCCACCTACCGCCATCTCTTTGATCACCACAAAGAAATGCAGTAAGATCATTTCCCAGACCAAGAAATTTGTTTTCCTTATAGTTTTCCCTTATGGAAAGAATAAGGTTGTTGCCACGGCTTCCAGGCAGGGCTCCTCAGCACAGTAGCAACAGATGGACAAGGTTGTGGAGGAGTACAGGGATATTTTTGCCTCACCTACAAAGATACCTCTACACTGTCAAGTCAAGCACTCCATCGATCTGACCCTAAGCATGTCATTGCCCAATGGGCCAATCTATCGGTGCTTTATTCTAGAGAACGATGAGACCAAGAGGCAGATTCAAGAACTATTGTAGAAAGGGAACGTCAGGCCAAGCTCATCACCCTGTGGGAGCCCGATTGTATTACTACAGAAAAAGGATGGGACCTAGGGGCTCTGTATTGACTACCAGGCATTGAACAAGATCAATGTCTGAAAAAGGTACCTAATCCCACAGATTGATGACCTCCTTAACCAGCTCAAGGGGGGAAAATATTTCAGCAAGATTTACTTGAAGTTAGGTTATCACGAGGTGCATATCGAACCTTCCGATGTGTGGAAGACTACCTTCAAATCCAAGGAGGGCCTTTTCGAATGGTTGGTCATGTTGTTTGGATTGACAAATGCCCTTGCAACATTCATGAGACTAATGAAAGACATATTGCAACCCTTCACCAATGAATTTGTGGTGGTGTATTTAGATGACATCTTGATCTTGAGCTAGAGTTGGGGCAAGCACCTCCACCATATTCAATAGGTCCTTCAAATCTTGCGACAACACAAGTTGTGTGCTAACTTCGAGAAATGCACTTTTTGCCTGACCCAGGTTCAATATCTAGGGTACATAATTGATGAGAAGGGTGTAGATGTGGACCCATCCAGGATACAAGTCATGCGAGATTGCCTAGCCCCAACCACTCTAACAGAGCTCTGCAGTTTTTTGGGTCTTGCCAACTTCTACCATAGGTTTGTGTTGGGGTTCTCTCATATCACTTGGCCTTTAAGTCAATTCACTAAGGGCGGAGCAAAAGCAAAGTTTTTTTGGTTTGAAACCCAACAGAAAGTGTTCTCCGAGTTGAAGAATCACCTCTATTCTACACCAGTGCTCACATTACCAGACCTGTAACAACCACTTGAGATTGAGATAGATGCCTCTGACTATGCAATTGGTGCAGTTCTTACTCAGCATGGGCATCCAATGGCTTACCACAATGAGACACTTTTAGAAATAGTTGGAAAGTACCCCACTTATGACAAAGAAATGTATTCCATTGTGCAGGCTTGCCGTCAATGGAAGCATTACATTCTGGGGAAGAAAACGGTCATCCACACAAACCATAGACCTCTACAGTTCATACAGACATAAGGGAAGTTGCAAACGATCGCCATCAGAAATGGTTCACCTACCTGCAACAATTCCATTTGAACATTAAGTATAAGAATGTCATCACCAATAATGTCTATGATTGCCTCAGCCGACCATCAGTCATGGTGTTGATCACTATGCTCAATCCTATGGGCACTAGACATCGGGGTGGCCGCATCTTTACAAGAGTGATCCAGAATTCGACATCACATACCAGACACTCCTAGAAGGAAGAAAGTCCCAAATTTTCACCTTTAGGATGCATTTTTATTCCACCAAGGACACATCTATGTTCCTTCAAGTGAGCGTGCCAAGATGATTTGGGAGGCACAGTACAGTTGGGTCACTGGACATTTCAGAGTATAGAAAATAGTGTTGGTATTGCAGAAGTATTTTTATTGGTTGAAACTTCGACACGATGTTGGGAAGTACATTAGATCTTGCACCACCTGTGCCATTGCCAAACCAACCATCAAGAAGAAAGGCATGTATACTCCTCTACCTACTCCTAGTCAACCTTGGCAAACTGTCTCCATGGATTACATGTCGGGCCTTCCTTCTACTAAGAATGAAAACGATTGTGTTTTCATGGTCGTTGATAGATTCTCTAAGATGGCCATCATGGCGGCTTGCAAGAAGAGTATCATAGCATAGGCCACTGCTAAGCTCTTATTTGACCGAGTGTGGGTACACTTGTGGATTCCACATTCCATTGTCTTAGATCAGGATAGCAGATTCCTGAGTGCATTTTGGTAAAGTCTCTCATCGATGATGGATACAAAACTTACTAAGTCCACGCCTTTCCATCCCCAAAGAGAGGTTGTCAACAGGATGATAATACACATTCTATGCATGTACATCTCGAAGCATCCACACACATGGGATGAATTTCTCCCCTATGTCCAACACAACTACAAAAAATCTCTCCATAGCTCAACGGGCCAGAGCCCCTTTCGAGTAGGGCTAGGATTTCAACCATTATGTCCCATTGATGTGGCCACACCATTTGCAGCTACTCAGGTAGATTCGGCTCATGTCCAGTATGAAGCCGACAAGGATAATAACTTCATCAAGTGCATTCAATACATCCACCAATAGGTCCATGATATTTTGGACAGAGACGATGTTAAGTACAAGCAACGCCATGATTAGCATCAGGTGTCGCACAAGTTCGAGGTGGGTGTTACCGGGAAAACTAGTGTCTATTCAGAACTGCTAGTCCCACTAAGACATGTAGCTATCTTAGAAACAAACAAACTAAAGTCACTTGCGCTTTCCTTTCCGAGAGATAAATGAGAAAGAAGCAAAGAGTACCAACCTCAGTCTTTCGCTTGGCTCCTTGCTTGTTTCCTTTCCCCTTCGACAGAATCTCGCCACTGCTTCCTTACTTGTCCCGCTTCAAAGATCACATGTAGAATCACGGCAGTATAATACCATCAAAGCATAGAGATCTATCACTGTAAACAATATAGGATCAGATATATATTGACCATACAAATGCATATATCAACACAATATTAAGAGATACACAAGAATATGGAGGAAAACTCAAATAGCTTTTTGATAAAAGTAGTAGAAGAGAGGATTACAACCGCTTGGTCTGACCCAACGCCATCCTCCCAGCTTGAAAGCCCTCTTCATGTCATACAAAGCAAGATCACCCAACAATGTCTTCAAAGAGAAACCAACAACACTTCTTTGCAAATTACCAAATTCCAACCTTTGGATCTCTGGGATGAGGGATCCATATATAGATATTTGCAGGGGGGTGAGTCAGCTTCTGAGATTTTGATTAGTGTCATCTCTCTGATAGTTCTTGGTTCCACTTGGAGATTTCATGATCTCTCACTCATCCTTTGGCGAATTCAGGGAGGCAAGTGTCAAATGAGCAGCTTCTAGAAGATTCTCAGGGTCTCCACCTAGCAAACTACTTGTGCCATTTGTTTGCTCTCACTCATCGCACCCTACAAAAGGGCTTTCCAGTATGCATCACACTTTTTGCATGTAGCAGGTGAGATGCATCGCACCCTTTGCACTGGGCAGTCTGTATGGTCCTGCTTTGACCAGTTCTGAGTGGTTTTTCATGGAAAACTTCTGGGAGATGATGTAATCAGCTGACCTTGCTCCTTTAGGGTATGAAACAACACTTTTAGGGACTTAGAAGCCCTTGGTTTATGGACATATGTGATTGGGGTTGCAGTGCCCAAATATTTCTATAACAGTTGCCCCCTAAAGCATGAGGTCGTAAATCTTTTGATGTCATGTGAAATACTTTATAATTAGGATCCGAGGTTTTTCGAACTGGAAGGTGACCTGTAATAAGATACAATACAATACATTATCTTCATAATATTTTCATGATCTAGCTGAGGTGGGCATTCCCATGCTTAGCTTGATAAATTCATTTTCATGTACATAGGACAGACAACCGTCTGTGTGCAGACTGATGATTTTGGTAGAGCCATCATCCCTTAGTTTGGATGATTATCTGTGCAACAATGATGTACATTTGATGTCTTTATTTTCCTGAATATATCACAGCCTGGATGGATGAAACTAGATTCGGGGTCTTCAAAACTCGTTCAATCTTCGCCCAAAAGTACGAGTCGATCCATGTGAAAAGATGTCCTCATGTCGAACATGGAAGGACAGCGCCTGATTACCATCCAATGACGTAAGTTGTTAACAGGCACGAGAGGAATCACCGATGATGATGATGACCCTCAAGGTACTGCAATACAATTTACGTGGTGTGAATACATGAGTTGATGTTGAACACCAGGTAAAATCTTTTGGTTGAAGGCCATTAATGTAAACCTATCGCCGAAAGTGAGAAACTTGCCATTGAGGCATGAAAGCTTCAAAGTACTGAAAGGGTTGTTCCTAGGTCGGCTTCTTGGATAATGAGCTGATGTCGACAAGAAGTGGCCCATCGTAGGAGGGCATTCATGGATCCCACATCTACGACACGGAACGGAGCAAATAATTTTGTAGAGGTGAAAACGATCTGATGATACAAGGTTCAGGGTGGAGGTCATGAAAGAATGAAGCGTGAAGGTATTGCAGCGGATAAGACACAAGCTGGGTAGGTGAATTCTCTGAGCGACTTCTCTTGAACATATCGGCGACACTGAAATGGATTGGTAGCGTTAACCCCAAAAGTGGATGGTACGGTGGACCAATGGTTATATGACCGGTGAACGGAATAACCCAACCCAGCTCAATCATAGTGATGGAGTGAAAGTGTCATGTTCAAGAGCGACCTGCTACCAATAAAGTTTCTTCAAGTTTTCTTCCCAATTTTCCCCAGTGATTTCTGACCAGTACCTCTTTATTTTTGTCAAGCTTGAGGAGGATAACATATGCTTGTTCTATAATTTTCCCTTCGGGCAAACCCGTCACTATGTTTTAACGAGCCTAGCAACAGTGAAACTTGCTCTTTTCTGAATGGACAAGTTTGTCGCTATTGTTTTAATGAGTTTAACGACAGGGATAACTCGGTCCTTTTCAATTTTAGAGAGTCTGAAAAGAGACAGAAAGGAAACTCCAATATTCCTTTTTCGTAGTATAATCCCTTAGGTTTGAAAAGTATAAAACAATGCGAAAGGGATGACTTTTCGATAGTTTTAACAAGCCGAACAAGACAAACGCTTGATCTTTTTGTCTAATAATCCCTCAGGTCCAAAAAGATTAAAATATAGAGGAGGGATGGCACTTCCAATCACTTTAACGAGCTGGAGAGGCCAATTGCTCGGCAATCTTTTCATATTTTACGAGTCAGATGAAAAGAGCTTAAAGGAGACTCGTTTTTTAGGAACAATTAATATTTTGGGTAGCAGATGGTTCTAGGTGAGGGTTGGAACTTTTCCAATCATGGCAGTGTTAAGAAGATGGCTAACAAAATCACTCGTCACAGTTGTTCCTCAAAAGGGGTAAACAATCAAATGGAGGCGAATGATCGGCTAAAATAGAGTGGAGGTGATAGTAAGAACAAGAACAAGGCTCAAAAGCTGATGATAATGCGTTTGCAATGGTTATTTACCGGAGGTGGGTTCATTTTTTAATGAGCTTAAACTCTAGTGGAACATATGCTCATTGCTAGGTTTAATTTTTAACGAGGTTGAACTTCGCGTAAAACTGCTTGTGCCAGTCGTATAATAAGGATGTCTCATTGATAGGTTCATTTTTTAGGGAGCTTGCACCATTCGAAATTATGCTCCGACTCCTTTTATTATGTAAGCTAGGAACGACCAATCCTATGAGTTTAAGGGGTTAAGAATCTACAAACTAGGAAAATAAATGGTCGTTTTTCACTTTCACACAAAAAGGTTTGCATGCCCCCAAGTATAGCGAAGTAGAGTTTCCTAGGTTACCCTTCAATTTGCAGACAAAACATTTGTTCTGTCGGTAAAGGCATACCTTCTGACAGAGGTATCTTATTCTGGTCTAATCCCATTTTCCTAAACAGACGGGTGTGTCAGACTAGTCATATGAAACCTACCCTATACCTGAAGTTTTTCTGCCGAAGTAGACCAGGGTGCATGCCCCCTGGGTTTCAGTCACAACCAATGAATCACTCGCGTTCATCAGGTGGACAGACTGGAGATTGATGAGACATTCCTTGCACAAAAAGACTTGTTAGGGATGGCATTTGACTATTAGCTATGTGTGAACTGGGGAATGAAAGCTAATCTACGAGTTGGACCACTCTTCCTTCATGTGGGAAACACATCACTCGAAAGAGCGAGGAAACAATAGCTCCCATGCTATAAATGTAGTCATGCCCAAGGAGAAGATTGTAATCTAAAGGTCCTTGGACTACCATCATGTTCAGATAAACAGTTTTCCTTCTCAAATTTATAGGCAAATTTGGAAGGATCCCTAACAGTCGACTGGTTCCTTTGTCAAAGCCTGTCAGATTTTGCATCTCAGGCAAAAGTGATGGCGAACCAAGCACTTTCCAAGCAGTTGAGGAAAGGATACTCACAGAAGCCCCTTCATTTATGATGGTACCAACCATGACCATTCTATAAGTTTACACTATGATTCAGAATGGTACATTAGATGGTAAACGAGGTCTACCTAGTAGATTCCAATCAAAGGAGACAACTAGGTTGCTTGGAGGTGGAACCGAATAAATGGTCGGATACATCTTTGACGAACTTCCTTCCTGCGGTAAAGGAACAGGTAGATTTCCCCCATGTTCATCGGAGTCTGTGTTTACGAAAAGAATTTGAACGATGTCGTTCTCATTCTCTTTGGTGACTGTATCATCTGAAGGTGAATCCTCTGAAGACAAGATGGGGTCGACTACTGTCTTGACCTGTTGACTTTGGTTCGATGTGGAATCAGAGGGTTTATCTTCAATGATAGGTGCTTCGACCGACAACAAAGGTGCGTTAGTCGTATTTTCAACTAGCAATGGACTCGGCAAGAGTTTCTTGTATCCAGGAGGGAGTCACTGCAATGATGCACGACGGTTATCCAAGACTCTTTTAGCTTCATCCAGGAAGGGACAATGGTGGAGGGCATGATCGCCTTCACATAGTCTGCAAGGAAATTTAGATTTTGCTTTCCGTCCGGTGACTTTGTTTTCACTAATTGACGGTGTACTCTCAACATGATCGTCAAAGGTTGACGACACCGGATTGTGCAAGCGAGGAGACCAGTCCCTTAAGATCCGTGGGATGCAAGGACAATCTCGATGATAGTGGTCCCCTTTGCAGATGACACATGGAGATTTAGGTTTGGATGGTGCAGTGTGTGGATTTTCGCTAGACGATGTATAGTTGCCCCTTTTTTCCATTGGCTCCTTCTTCTTCTTCTCCTTCCCTTTCTTATTCTTCTCAGTTACTTGGTTTTTAGTTTTACTATCTTCACCAAGCGAAGAGGAAGAAGGAGAGGGAGAAACAAATGAAGTAGAAGGTTGGGGGGTAACTCTAGTATCATCTAGTTGCTGATTTGATTGCTCAGGAATCACAGTGCTTTGAACGACAGAGGTCAAGAAAAGCCATACCGGCAGGCCAATTGTCAGTCCTGGAAGGGACAATGTGGCCATATGAGGTGCACCAACATCTCCCCAAGAGGAGAAAGGACTAGGATTTCCCCTAAGGGGAAATCCTTGGTTGGTGGACTCCATTTTCTCAACCTAAGATCAACGAGGGAACAGTGACGTTATTCCGATTAAAATAAATTTTAGACGCTTTGACACAACTTGCTTTTTCAATTTTTAAGAGTCAAGAAAAAGCTAAAGATGACTCTAGTCGCCTTCGATTTTTAATGAGCCTAAAGTGACAAGTGCTCAGATGGACCTTTTCCTTTAAGGAGTCTGAAAAGGAACAAAAGAGACTACTCTGGAAATCTAGACAAAGGGATTACCAAACCAATCGCAAAACTACAGAATACTTTTTACGGTACGGCAGTCAATCTTCCCGAATGTTGTGTTCAGTGCATTGCGATCGATAGGGCGGAAAACACGGCTTCCTAAGGATAAAGGATATAGCCTATTGTGGTCTCCCAATATATACTCGACAGTACGTGGGAGAACAACTCCGTACTGGCACTTTTCATCTCAAAAAGGAGGAATCACCCAACCTACGATGAAAGCGACAGTTACCTGGCTTTACGACGCCAGAATACGTCTCTAGCCTAGACTTCTAGATGTTGTGCGTTAGGTTCCAAAGCGTTTTTATGTTCATTGAATTTATTTTACAGTTGATCTTCCTTAAGAAGTTTTCCTTTAAATTTCACCACGTGATGTAGATATACAACTCCTAAATATGCAATCTAAGATGATAAACAGTCGTTTACTCTTCCTTTTGCAATGAAAATCCTAGCTACTAAGGAAAGAGAAACGAAATCCTCTCAACATAGAGCAGAGAGCACACACTAGATGCACTGTCCTAAATCAAAATCAACAAGCAGTCTAAATGCAAATGCACATGCATGTATTTGTTTTCCTCTTTCTTAATGTGTGAATGACAAAAAGAATGCTAAGTACAAATCTGAATTATATCTTCTTTCAAAGCGATAGTACTAACGATTTTCTTTTCAAAAAACGAAAGGGAGACAAGATGACACTTTGCAATTTTGAATTGAAAACTACTTTCGACACTTGAAATACTATTAATTTAGATCAAATACAAGAGTAACAGTGTAATCGACTATCAAAAAGAGAAGGATTCTTTTCCTTGACTGAAAACGACACTTGCGACACTTTCAAATCAAAAGACGACAATTCGATTAAGCTACTATTTTGTAAATGAGAACTGTGAATGGCGAAAAATACACAAAAACATTCACAAATATTTGTACAATGGAGGCTGGATGATGCAAAGGAAGGGGGTTTCAACAGTGGTCTACTGATCACAGACAACAAAACTCCTGAATAAAGCTGAAGAGAGTGAAGAAAAAACCAAAATCTGGAGGCAGAAATAGTCTTATCTGATCATCGCACCTGTAACACAGGGAAATAGGGATGCATCTCACCTACTGCACATGGGAGGTGCGATGCATCCAGATTGCCAAGAGGAGAAGGTGTGATGGTCCAGGGACGAGACTTTAACTTGGTTTTTGGTCACAGTTTGCAGCTTAGTTCAAGGATTTAGGCCGAGCTATTGAAAGTCAGTAACTACAAAGTATAGGGGCTAATCTAATGAGGTTACTTGAGCTACCTCTAGGGCACTTAGGATGTTTGCAAGTCAATTGTTCAGTTCATAAAAAACCCAGAGATTGACTAAAGCAACATTGATCTACTTTGCACTTGCATAGCAAATGCAGTTCGAAGGCTGCCTGGCTTAACTTCAGGCTCCGTCTGTGGTTTATGAATCAAACAAATAGAGACAAGCAATCAAACTAATCGCTCCCCAGCGGAGTCACCATTTTGTTACCGGGAAAAATAGTGTCTATTCAGAACTTCTAGTCCCACTAAGATGGGTAGCTATCTTAGAAACAAACAAACTAAAGTCACTTGGGCTTTCCTTTATGAGAGATAAGTGAGAAACAAGCAGAGAGTATGAACCTCAGTCTTTCGCTTGGCTCCTTGCTTGTTTCCTTTCCCCTTCGACAGAATCTCGCCACTGCTTCCTTACTTGTCCCACTTCAAAGAGCACCTGTAGAATCACAACAGTATAATACCATCAAAGCATAGAGATCTATCACTGTAAACAATATAGGATCAGATATATATTGACCATACAAATGCATATATCAACACAATATTTAGAGATACACAAGAATATGGAGGAAAACGCAAATAACTTTATTGATAAAAGTAGTAGAAGAGAGGATTACAACCACTTGGTCTCACCCAGTGCCATCCTCCCAGCTTGAAAGCCCTCTTCACCTCATACAAAGCAAGATCACCCAACAATGTCTTCAAAGAGAAGCCAACAACACTTCTTTGCACATTACCAAATTCCCACATTTGGATCTATGGGATGAGGGATTCATATATAGATATTTGCAAGGGGGTGAGTTAGCTTCTGGGATTTTGATTAGTGTCACCTCTCTGATATTTCTTGGTTCCACATGGAGATTTCATGATCTCTCACTCATCCTTGGGCGAATTCAGGGAGACAAGTGTCAAATGAGCAGCTTCTAGAAGATTCTCAAGGTCTCCACCTAGCAAACTGCTTGTGCCATTTGTCTGCTCTTGCTCATCGCACCCTACAGAAGGGCTTTCCAGTATGCATCGCACTTTTTGCATGTGGCAAGTGAGATGCATCGCACCCTTTGCACTGGGCAGTTTGTATGGTCCTGCTTTGACCAATTCTGAGTGGTTTTTCATGGAAAACTTCTAGGAGATGATGTAATCAGCTGACCTTGCTCCTTTAGGGTATGAAACAACAATTTTAGGGACTTGGAAGCCCTTGGTTTATGGACATATGTGATTGGGGTTGCAGTGCCCAAATATTTCTATAACAGTGGGCGATAAAGTTTGGCTACATTTGCAGAAGGAGTGCCTCACTAGAACCCACCACAAGATTTTACCACTCCAATATGGACCATAGACCATCACCAAGGCTATAGGAGACAATGCCTTTGAGCTTATCATTCCATTGTTCCTTGGTCTACACCTAGTGTTCAATGTAGACCGCCTTTCGGCCATACTTTCCATCATTGCTGGACACATCCAATGTTGCAGAACAACTCACACCAATAGAGCTAAACCTAGACTACATGGAACAAGACACCACTTCAAATCATGGACACACAGATCAAGAATACTTGCTATAAGAATATCCAACTATATCGGGTTGTCAAAGCTGGCCAACTCCTTCACCAAGGCAAGTGGTTCACCAGGGACCAAGTTCAGCAGAAGTTTCCCCATCTCATGCAGGCACTAAACGCAATGGGGTCCATTTCTTCCTAAGGGGGGAGGAATTATCTAGGTGGATATTAGTGGCCATCCACCTATTCCACTTGGACCCCCAACATTGTCTCTTTCAGTTTTTCAGTTTCCTTAATTGTAGCACAATTTACTATTTTTGGCAGTTTTTTGGGTCTTAAACTTTCAGAACCGTTTTCAGGCCCTAAACGACTTTTTTAGGGAAAATGAAGAGACCGAAACGAGGTACTATGGAAGCCAAATGGAGATTATATGCCAAAGTTAAGACCCCGGGAAGTTGATATACCAATTTACCCAAACGGGGCCCAAAATTTTGGTGATTCATCTCCTAGGGTTAGGTTTTTGGATGTTTAGGGTTTTCCATTATTTCTCAATAATAAATAGGCCTTTGAGCATGATTGTAACACAGCTCAGAGGCATGTAGCTGCCACATCTCTTCTTAGAGATAAGCTACCATCACCTGAGCTATATTATTTCCATTCTGTTTGTAAGCATAGTTCAATATTTTTATATTAATGAAATGAAGTGTTTTTCTGTTGCATCTCTGTATTTATGATTATATCTGTAAGTTGTTGTGTTCCTGTTTAAGTTTGGATCATTAATGTTACAAATTCTCCTCATGTTGATTCTATAAATTTTACCGTTTATCTTTGATCAGATTTCAGTTTTAGGGCTCACCATGAATGTCACTTGAATATCCTAAAATGCAAATATAGCATGAGAAAATAGAAATCCTTTCTCTTTTAATGAAAATTTATCTAAGGGAAGAAACAATCAAGTTGTAGCACACTATATGCAGCAAACAAGAAGCAAGATCCAGATTCATTTCTGAAGCAACTGTTCCTATGCTAATGCACATGCAAAACCATAAGTGTCGATGCAAAAAATTTCTTTTCACCAAACTTAATTTTCAAAATTGAGAAAGCTAAGATGGGAATGTTCAATTACTGATTCAATTTCACTTTCTAGAATTAGGACTAGAACAACAATTCATCTAAGTGATCAACAATCAAACGAAACCAGTTTGCAAGTGACCAAGTGACAAGAACAAAGAAAAATCAAAACCAATTCTTATCTAAGGAAAACAACACAAATGCAAATCAAATGGAGGCTTTATATAGACCACAAGACACTAAATACTCAAGGAAGTTTAGCTAGAAGTAGGCTGACCACAAAGAGGCTTAAGAACTAGGGAAAAAGTCATGCAAAAACAGGGGCTGGCCATTAGGGGAATTTTGAGGTCTAAAATGGGTCTCCTAAGGAAATTATAAAATAATAGTGGAAACAATAAAGTAAGATTAGATTACATGATCAAATTTTAGAGGGAAAAAGAAAAAACTAATTTTTCAACTCGTATTTTCAACTTATCTCCCTATGGGTTTACTCAAATTTTGAGTAGAAACACTCGTTGGATGCACAATTTCATTCCTCATCCAAGGAGTAACCATGTTGCATACTTTTATGGACCCTAATACACGAAAAATGATAAATACATGAAAAATGTTATTGGAATCACATTTTTTCATGTATTTCTCTTTTTTCATGTAGCAGGTTCCATCAAAAGTATGCAACATGGGTACTCCTTAGATGAGGAATTAAATTTTGTATCCAATGAGTACTCCCACTCAAAATTTGAGTAAAACCTGTAGGAAATAAGTTGAAAATACAAGTTATAAAAGTAGTTTTATTATTTTTTAATCTTTTTACTTTTTTACTCCAAAAATGGTGAATCATCCCCCATGGTTGACATCATCATCATGAATCTTATTGGTTATTATAAAGTATATTTTGGTTGTACATTATTCTTAGGACACCCATTTTAGACCTAAAAAATCCCCTAATGACTGGTGTAGAAGTGGGGCTAGCGCGTTGCAACGCTGGTGTAGAGTGGGCTAGGGTGAGGTGCAACGCTCTAAGGCACAGGGAGTGCGTTGGGCCTGGAAAAGAGGTTTCCGACACAAAAATTGAAAAATAGGTTCAATGAAAGGACTTCATAGGTATATTCTTTGTTGGATAATATAACAAAGGTCTGTCAAGGAGGTAATCAAACACAATGGATAAGGATACCACCAGGGGAATGCTCTGTTCCCCAATAGAGTCACCAATTTTTTATACGGGATTTACTATTATGGACAAAAGTATCTTCCCTAGGTCGGTGGCTAACCTAGAAAAATAGAGAGATAAGGAACCCAATGTTTTTCCTTAAAGTAAATAGATGATGGAGTGAGGCCTACCTGGAATCCTTTGCACAGTTCACTCCTTCTCTAGCTTGGAAGCTGTAATCCCAACTCTGATTGCCAAAATTAGAACCTTCAAAGTCAGATAAAAAAAGCCAAGAAGCTATGAGATATATGTAATATCATCGAATTACTTCACTGAATAGATCAACATTGTATTGAAATAAGTGAAACAACAACACATATAGGAAAAAAATGAATTCTTTGCATTATTGTAAATGGAAGGAGATTACAACCATAAGTAGAAGTTGATCTTGTAGAAGAGCTCCTCCAAGTTGTTGACTTATCCTTTCCTTTTCACAATATTCACCTCCAATCACTCTAAATGCATGGAATGATGACCACTCACTATAGCAGCATAAGGGTGGAATTATTCTCCAAAATCCAATCCTCAACCTCATAGTAGGCTGGAAATATATAGAGAAGCAAGGTAATTTAGGCGTTCTTATCCAATTACTATTCTAGGGTAAGAGATCCACCTTTGATGGAGGGATAGGATCAAAGGATAAGTGGTGAAAACTCCAATGTAGTGATGGATAAGATCTGAATTATTTATCCAAGGTAAGTATTTCTAACAACTTACGGAAACTCCTGGAAGGTGAAACTTCCATAATCCTGATCATTCTCTCGGATTTCTAGAACCAACGTAGGTGCAAAGGGGAGAAACTTGTTAGTGACCAACGCAAGCCACAGTGGAGCAACCTGCTGGTGAATGCACCCCACTAGGCTAATAGGGATCGTTGGTCCTTAAAATGGGTCAAATGAAGCAATTTAGGGCTGAAACTCTAGGAAATGAAAGGTAAATTCTTAGGGATGTGTGCAAGATGGTGACAAGGGGGAATAGGATGTTGATTGATCCAATTAGGAGGTTCACTGATCAAATGTGACAAAATGGCCCATAACAATGGGTACAACATGAAACTCCCATGTTTGACTGCTACAATGTAAATAACATGTATATGTAGAACTAGGCTCGGGAAACGGAATGCACTAAATAAGCTGGTGCGATGAGGACATCATTTGTGGGTCATTTTGCCCAAGTGCATGTGTGTAAATGTTTTATGGGGGTTGTTGTGTTTTTGTACAAGAGTGTGTTGTGTTTTGGGGTTGGTATATTCATGTCCACACGTTTTAATATTTATACATGTTTTTAGGCTAGAAGGCCTGGAAATAAAAAAGATAAAACATGCACATTAATAAAGTTATAATGGTCACAAACCGAAAAGATGAAATGAGTCTGGGGGGGATGAGATTCCATTGAGTAAAATAGGCACATATGGTTTAATAATCATAAAAGCTCACAAGCATATAACTAAGGCTAATAAGTGGCTTGGGTAAGTGCCAAGTGGCATAAGAAAGGCATGCATATAAAAGAAGCATGTTGGTACTATTATGGGGAGGATTATGGCACTATGAAGATAGAATTTTTGTTCACAAATTATTGCAGATGGCCATGGAAGCATGGAGACTATTATGGAAATGAAATCATGTAAGGTGTAACCTGCCTCGTCCCACATTTACCCACTTGCACCAATTGCCTGAGGTAAACATGAGATGAGGATCACTATGATAACACTCAACCTCATATATGAACTTAAGTAAATGGAGTCAACAACTTCATACCTTACTAACTTCTCTTACATGTTGTAGGACCTCCAGGAGCAACCCAACCCCTCTAGGTGTCCAACCCCTTAAATAACTCTAATTTCACTGACCTATAGCCTTAACCACTCCATTTCCAAGGCATGCAAGCAAGTGTAAGCCCCCAGTCGCTCCCATAGGCATGCATGTGAGTGACTATGGAATTTTCTAGTCAGTTCTATACCAGTGACCCGAATTCTGAGCCACATTTTCAGGGTTAGGACTCAGGCCTCTGCCTAGAACTCAATAAAACTTCCAAAAATGATAAGTTACATAGAAAAAAAGCTTATAAACTAAAACTTGAACCGTGAATTGACCTGACCCCTCCCAACCGGGACTGACATTTCGTCAAACACATGGTAAACATGCAACCTACAAGTCATGAATGCAGATATAAACATAGGGATCTAAAACTTATCTAAGGTTAAACAAGAAGGACCAATTCCTTCTCAAAATAGATGTCATAACACCAATTATGTCATGCATTCATTAATTAAACATTCATTAATGGAAATATTATAAGATCCATACTTAGATCTGTCAATTAACCATGCTTATAACTATCATATAACTAGATACATAACAATGATAGAACATCCATTAACACGTACATTTACTCATCAAAAGAAAGAGGAACTTAACTCTTATTAACCATATGCAAAATCAAACCAAGTCAGGGACTTCCACGTACCACTTGACCATAGATTGGACTAAACCAAATATTTCTTTTAACCAATCACCCCCGTGCCATATTCCAAGAATGAATGTGGGATCTCATTGGATAAACCAATCCATAAACAACCAAGGGAATCAAGATGTTAAACGACCTCCACCCTCACTATACAATGATCTCACCTAAACTAGTCTTGAGATCACAAAATCAAACCTAGCTTGGATGCCTCAAAATTCCTTCACCATCCCTTAAGGAATTTTCCTGTATCCACCCACTTATTGAGGGATTCCCGGGGAAAACCATCTCCACCCTAAACCCTTGTAATCTTCTCGAGACCACCTCATCTAGATCCAAAACCTTATGGAAATATAAAGATCAACCGAGAAATAATCCCATCACACCATGGCTATCTGGAAATGGCAAGGCAAGGCTAAAACCATTTTCAAAACCCAAAAAAATCCAAACCACCAACTACAAAGAAACCAAAATACACATGCATATGCCATGCATGCAAAAACCAGCTAGGAAATCATACATGCAATCTATTACCTACAAGTATTTCTGCTGAAGTTGAATTATCCAACCTCTCCTTGCTTGATCGTTGCTTCTTTTGCCTTCCTTGTCTTTCCTTTGCTTTCCTTGTCCTTCCTTTGATTACTTGTGTTCCTTCACCTCTTGGTGTTATTCTCCTCTATGAGACTAATTCCAAAACAAAACTAACAAAAAAATACCAATTGATGCTTTAATGTCTTTTCATTCTTGATGCCTCTAATTTCTTCATTTTTCCATTATTTCCCTTCGTTTTCTTCCTCACATGAAACTAGTGACCTTTCACCTCCCTTTTCTCCTAATTTCCTTTATTTTCATTAAAAAATTATGCCAATTAATGCCTCTTTTCCTTTTCAAATCCTTTTCCATTGCCTTTGCCAATTTCCCTTAGCCATAAACACAACAAGTGATGCCCACTAGGATATTTTTCCCAACATTAAGCTTGGAATAAGTGTCCCATGACCTTGGCCTTATTTTTCCTTTATTAACTTTTATTACATGAAATTTTGACTCGGGGTTGTTACAAAACCCTCCCCCTTAGGGTAACACCATCCTCAGTGTTCCATGACACCTACAACCAATCAAACCATTGAAAAGCATAACATACTTCCCATGGAGATTTATAACTTAGATCGTTGCAATATTTACAATAAACATCCCGCTAAGAAAAAAAACCATCCTGAAAAACATGACAACCGTACCGCTTATTGGAGCTTTATTACACAACTCATTGTGGTATTTACAATAACAACCATACATGAATATGTATATATACAAAAATTGATTTGCCTTAACCGATCTAATCAACCATCTCCCATGTAGATTCATTGGGCTAAAAGTGCTTCCATTGCACTTTTAATTTCTTGATTTCTCTATTCTGGAGCATGAGTTGTTTTTGCTGCAATATGCATTGAGGTTCTAGCTGGAATTCTCCTTCTGACTCCACTTGCAATACAGACTAATTGATAACATGATCAACATTCTTTACATATATTTTAAGCAATGAAACATGGCAAAAATCATGGACTTTCACTCTCGGAGGTAGTGAAAGTCTATAAGCCACTAGTCTAATCTTCTCAAGGATCTCAAAAGGCCCATAATATCGTGGTGCCAACTTGGCACATGATCCAATCCTTAAGGATCTCTTCTTGGGATTGATGCATAAATACACATGCTCCCCAACCTGAAACTCCTTAAATGTCCTATGCTTGTCTGCATAACTGGTGGGCTCCAGTATTGTAGCGATGATGCTACAACTCTTGGGACTCCCTTCTTTACTTTTATCAACCCGGTAGTTTGTAACAAACTTGGAAGCGACGGTGCTATATGCACAAGTACTAGCTCTTACCGCAGGATGTCACTTGATCAACTGGCACAAGTCCGCTAGGAGCTTAAGCTAACTTCTATGAGCTCTTAGAAGAAGCTTTTAACTATGATGGATGAAAACTAACTCGAAGGAGACTAATCTACTTGCAGAAATAAGCTGAAAGCTTAAAGGAAATGCAAACCCTAGCAAACCTAGTTTTATCGACTAACCCTACTTGTGCAAGAAAAGAGATGGAAGCTGCTGAAATGGTTGCCATTGACTCTTGGAAAGGTAAAATGCATGTGACTAAGCTACTTCTAAAGGAAAATATGGAAAAGGCATCTTTTTGTATTTTTGAGTAATTTTGCAGAATTATTATACATGTGCTTTAACTATTTTTGACTGTGCAAGGGTTTATTGATGAAAGGAAATGGAGTGGGTGCTTGCAAGAGGTTGGGAAGGTGAGAAGAGGGCCTAAGGGGTCCCTAGCACCCTTCCAAATATTTTCACAGTGATCAGATCTCAAAAAACTGCTCACGTGAACTTCTACAGGAAGTCTACAGGGGTTCTACAGGATGTTCTACAGGAAGTTCTACAGGAACGGCCGAAAGAGGATTTTAGAGGGTTGATGGAGGAAAAATGGTGGGAAAGTGGAAATGAAGGATGGATAAGGATGTTAAGGGGTCTAGGACCTGGTAAATGAAGCCAAGGAGTGATGAAGGTGGTTGGGTTTTTTCAAGGATGGAGGGAGCGATGTTGCACAAGAATGTAGAAATTAGGGCAAATTGGGAAAGTGTGGCAAATGAAGGGAAGGAATCTTGGATTAGGGGTTGGAACAGGTTGTATGATGGAGGAAGGGTAGGTAGGAATGTATTACAGGTGCTCTGCACACTATTTTCCAAAATTGATCAAACAAAGACTGAAAAAAACAGAGATCTATCTATTTTGACCTAATCTGCCCTTAAAAACTAGAAATATGATGAACAAAAGTTTATAGATAGAAAATAATGCAAGATAACTTGGAAACTAAGCAATAACATATCTAAACATGCAAATATGACTGGTATCAACTTTTCCAACGAAAAATCTAACACTAGCAATTGCATATAAAGGCAAGAACAGTGTTTTTGTGGCAACAAGTATGCCTTGGTCTCAGCTCATGGTCCCAAGGGGGGAGAGGTGAGATCAAGGATTGCTTGATGGCATTTTTGCAGAGATTTTCTGTTATCAAACTATCAAATCAACCTGAAGCATGAAAAGCTATTTTAATCATCGAAAGCAACCTAAGTAACAAAGCAAGATCTTAACCTAGATAACATAAATTATTCTATGAATGCAAGGAAAACACATAAAAGTACACAAAAGGAGGTACTGGCACTTGGGTTGGGCCCAACCCCAAGAGCTACAGCCTCCTAAGAAAGCTCAGAGCTGGTGCAAAGTGAAATTTATCTCCATTACTCAAAAAATAATCATGTCACAAAACTGTTTACAGCAAGAGCTCGAAAATGAGTTGAAAGGCAGAGCTGCACTAAAGTGCGAAAAACAATTGTTCAATAGCTAAACTACCAAGGCTTGAAGCCTTCCTACTTATGCACCATGAGGACTCCCAACAACCCTCCTTAACTTTAGGGGCTTGGCTACTCAAAACTGCAGTTAATCAGCCACTTCACAAAATCTGCTCGGCTGCCCCTTGAAATCAACTTTGGTGGGCTGTTGAACTCCAAGCTGATGGTGGAGAACTCGAGGAAGGGGTCATTTAGTGCAGGAGACACCCTTCCTACAAATCCTCAACCTGTTCCTTCGTATTTGGCTGTCAACTTTCTCATAAATGCTTGACCTTGGTTTAAAAGATGTCAAAAAATCTTCAATAAGCACGTATTAGACTTTTGTGGTCAAGTGACTATTCTCGTTCATCAATTAACATAAATATATTCAAAATCATGCATAAAACTATGAAGAATGGTGGATTAATCAAGAATAATAGGCAAAATGAGCCCATAAAGTTACCCATTTTTGGGGCTCATCATCACCCCCCTGCTGAATGTGTTGCTCATCCTCTGAGCAACTAATCCAGCTCATCATCTTTGATTGCTTTGACTGCCTCTTTGACATCCCAGGCTTCCAAGGTGATGTCCTCTTCTCGGTCATGAAACCTTGCCTTTCTCTCTACCTCCTCCCATTGCCTGTGTTCTTCTTCTTCTTTGACCCCTTCCAGCAATCCCAAAAGAAATGGAGGACTGAACTTGAGGCCAATCTAGTTGGCCTTCAGATTTTGCACTAACTGTTTATAAAGTGGCACTCTCACCAAAGCCTCCCTCATCCTTGTTGGGGAGTGGTACTCTCTTATTTTCAGACTATGGGACAAGGTGTTCCATCTCCTTGTGCAAGCATGGATGCAGTTATCACCCAACAATCTTTCCATGTCCTCAAAGTGAGCGATGGCCTGAGCTTGCCTTTCGATGTAGTCTGGAAGAGCCTGAGGGTTGTTGGCAAGGTGCTGATGGGCATATACTAAAGCTAAGGGATCTTCTGGTTCTGCCCTGATCATGAGTGGCTCACTTAGCTCCCTATCCATAACTTTCCGAATTTCTACTGCCCCCTTTTCCTCATGGCTTAACCAAGAAACCATGGCCATGAGTTGCACATCTCCCAATGCAGTATTAGGGTCCCATAGATTCATGTTTGGAAGTGCCAAGTTGTGTAAATAGAATTCTGCTATCTTGGCCTTATCTTCAGCTGAGCTGTTGTCACACAAATACATGAATTGATTGTAATTCTGAAATGGAGTAGTGCCCCTTTGGGCCAGTGTGTTAATTTGAAACTACAACCATTGGTCTTTAAGGTATAATGCATAAGATTTGGCAGGTTTCCTACATTGTAAGGCTTCTATTGCTCAACTAGCCATGCAAGCCAATTGGGCCTCTTTCTCTTGCAACTGCTGTTTCAAACCCTGTATTTCTTTTGCTGCCTGAGATTCCTGTTCTTGCAACAGTTTTGTTAGCATTTCCACATTAGCTTGTAGCTCTTCTTCTTTCTGTTGTGTCTTAGCTGTGTCCTTCTCTGCTGGAGGTCTTCCCTGCTATTGTTGCCCTCCCAAAATGGATAGCCTATCTTCCTTGTGAACTTTCTGTAGCTGCAACTTCTTTTTCAGCGGCTCATTCTCCTCCTGCAGCTTGGCTCTTTTGCAGCTTTCTACATGTCTTACCATGGCCAATTCTCCTCTTAATTCTTTTAACTTCTCCTCCATGTGGCCTATCTCCTTAATTCCTTTAGATTTGGCGATTTTCATCCATGTGGGTGTTCTGATCCTCTCTTTTTCTAATTCGAAAAATAATGATACAGCAAATTTCTATGGGATGATTTTCCCACCCTCTAACAGATTCCAATATGAGCCCAAATCAAGTTGAGGGGTAGTGTTACAGGGAAAAGTGTCTACTCAGAACTGCTTATCCCACTAAGGTGTGATAGCTGCCTTAGAAACAAACAAAGTAAAGCTACTTTCGTTTTTCCTTTATGAAGTATAGATAGAGAAGAACAAAGAAGACCAACCTCTGTCTTGCGCTAATCTCCTGATTCGATTCCTCTCTTTCTTGATAGTCTTTCGCTACTTGTTCCCTTACACGCCCAGCTTCACATAGTACCTGTAAGATCACAGTAGCATAGCACTATACAAGAACATGGATCTATAATCATAAACAATCTAGGATCAGATGTAAATTGACCATACAAATGCAGCAAACATAAATGACACAAGAGTATGGAGGAAAACTTGAATAGCTTTTATTGATAAACAAGAAAGAGCCAAGGGGAGTTACAACCAGTTGTTCTAACCCAGCATCACCCTCTCAGCAAGGAAGCCCCTCTTCACCTCATACAAAGCGTAGATCACCCAACAATCTGATGTTTGTCTCAAGAAACCAACAGCAATTCCTTACAATATGCAAAATTCCAGCCTCTGGATCTTTGGGATGAGGGAACCATATATAGATATCTGTAAGGGAGATGAGTCAGCTTGTGATTTGATTAGTTTCTTCCCTCTGATAGTTCTTGCTTCCACTTGGAGATTGATGATCTCTTACTCATCCTTGGTCGAATTCAGAGAGGCAAGTGTCACAAGAGAAGTTTCTGGAAGCTTCCATTGCCTCTCGACCTCGTGGAATGACACTGCCATTTGTCATTTCTCATCCATCGCACCCCATAGAAGGGCTTTTTGAAATGCAACGCACCCACACAGTGTGTTTAGGTGAGATGCAATGCACTTTTCCTATGGAGCAACTGAAATGATCCTGTTTTGACTAATTCTGAGCAGTTTTTCATGGAGAACTTCTGGGAGAAGCTGTAATTAGTTGACCTTGCTCCTTTAGGGGTTAGAACAACACTTTTAGGGACTTAGGAGCCCTTGGTTTATGGACATTTTATGCTTGGGCTTGCAGTGCCCAAAAATGTCTATAACAGGTAGGTTCAGGTATTTCTTCAGTTTTGCTCTCCCCTTATGATTGTTTAGCTACTTTCACCTCCAATTTCTTAGTCTCTTTTAACTTGGATAGAGTTTCCTGTAGAGATATTGCAACTTCCTATAGAACTACCTTTGAATCCATCGACTTAATTTTCTCTTTCCATGTAGAGGTTTTTGGGCTTCCTCTTTCATAGGTGATGGATATCTTGGAAGGAGACTCTTCCTTCTGTTTAGTGGGTGAGTCCTCAATGACAATCGGTTCCCTGGACGATGGCTGAAGTTTGCCTACTTTGATCCTTGTGCTTTTTCTGGCTTTGAAGTACATGGAGGTCCTTTTTCTCTTTCCTTTTTGCTTTATAGGTGTGCTTAATGCAACAAGCACAGCTGTCGCCTCCCTTGCCAGCGTCTCAGGGGATTTCTCTTCCTGCTGTTCTTTTTCTTTGCTTCTTGTAGAAATCTCTGTGTCCACTGTTTCTATGTGTATTGTTGATATCTCAAGGTGTGTCTTTCACTTTTCTTTTTGGGTGCCTGCTTTGGCTGTGGCAACCTTCATTTGGGATTTCTCGGCCTTTTCCTTTCTACTCTGCGTTGGTGTTTTTGCTGTTGTTTCTTCCTCTGTTTTAGGCTCAACAGCCTTGCCAATTTCTTTCTGTTCTTCTTGTGCTTCCTCTGTTTTTCCCTTTGCTTGAACGTCCTGTGCTCCCTCATCATTGTTCTTCTCAATTTCTTCAGTTTGATCCCCCTCCTCACTGTTGGATGGGGTGATGTTCTCAACCAAAGTTCTAATTTTATCCTCCCTGGACATATTTCTGAAGGTTTCCCAAGATATGGGGACAGTATAGGTGTGTAAAGCATCCTCCACTAACAGTTTGATGAGCCCATGATGGGCTAACTGATCTAGGATCCCTTCATTTAGCTTTGTACCACATTCAATTAAGGACTGAAGAAGGAAATATGGGATGCTCAATTTCTTGGTTGGAGGCAAGTCAATCCCATGCCTTAATTCACACAACAACCTAAAATGATATCCATAGATGATGCTAAACCTCCATTCACATGTGATGTACTTCATAATTTTATAACTAACTTCACTCCAGAGAGGAGGCAAGCTTGTTCTTCTAACCCCATTTTTGTCTTCTACAGGATGCTCCTCGAGCAGAAAAAATGTTTTCTTTGCAATTTGGCCCAATGACCTCTCCTCTTTGTTCCAAGGGAGCCCCAATGGTAGACCAGTAACTCCACTGATGAGATCAGGGGTAAGTTCTAGGGTCAAACCCCTAAAACTAATTGTGGCATGTGTCTTGAATGTGGTCTCAGGGACATAAAAAACTCTTCAGTTATTTCCTCATCATAACCCTAGATTTTGTCAAAGAAGGAGATCCAATTTTCCTAAGTGAAAAGGTCCACCACCTCAAGGTGATCATGCAACTTGCTAGAGTCTGAGGGTTCTTTCCTTATGAATCCTCCTGGCATGGTGTTGAGTACTCTTTGACGTTTTAACCAAAAAGGAAAATGCTCAGGAAAACAAACAGTCAATTCACTGCAACAGAGGATAGCTGAATCCGGTTTCTTCTGAACCCAAGAAGGAATTTTTCGTGTGTTCAATATCGACTAGCAATAATTCCCTTGTTTTAAGACTGTTGACACCCAGAATTCGACTGTCTGTTTATGAAAAGAAGAATTTCGTTTTTACAGAACAGAGCATAAGGACACAGGTTCTCTTTTCAGCACATGGATAGATATGTAAATTCATTTTTTCTTTTCACACACGGCTAGCCCCTACTGCCTCATATATCTTCCTTACAAGAGAATTTAAAAATGATGAGGAGATTTCGAAATGCAGAGGAAGAACTAGGTAAACTTGGTGAAATGTGCAGGCAAACTTTTACGTTTTTTTCTCAATGCAGAGGCAGACTTTCACTCTCGTTTCTCAAAATGATGTCGTTCAATTCACCACCTTTTACAACCAAATCATGCACGAAGGAGTTTTTTCGAGCCTACCTCATTTGGAGCTTGAAATTCCGATGAAAATCCCGAATTTCCTCCCTGCGAGCTTCTCTCAGCCTTTCCTATAGAACCCTTCCTGTACAAGGCTCCCGGTTCCAGTAGAATGAAACTGTGCTTCCGACAGAGCCTGATAGGCGAGAGATTTTTGAAAACAGGCAGAAAAACTAATGGAGGACGACTACTTAACTGTTTTGGGAGCGGTGGATGGGTACTCTAGTCAAGGACGTCATGAGTGCAAAATGAACAGAGGGTGGTGCATGTTTCAATTGAGCGTCTTTTAATTGCAGCGTGATTCGTGGTGAGGGGATGAGGTAGCCAGACCAGACCGTTGATCCAACGTCATAGCCATAATGTTTCTACGTGTTTCTGACTGCCATCACCTCCTCTCTCCCGTTAACCACTGCCACCACTACCAGTCCTGACGATTTCTCCCTGAATGGACACTCCACATGTGCTAGCTACACATCTAATCGGTAATTTTGAATGTAATGGGGCTCGTTTAGATTCCACGAAGAGATGTAATTGGCCGAGGGTGGCTAGTTGACTGGCCACCGATTCCACTCAATCCGAACCATTCCATAGTCATGCAGCTTTAAAATATAATTTATGCAATTGAAGAATGAGTTTAGGCACTTACCTGCATGGTCGCAGCCGTGTTATGCAGATTTCAGGTTTTGGAACCCATTCCTTCGTTTGCTATTATTGCATGCATACTGCATGCTTGGCCTTGGCTGTTGCTGATGTTCATACGTTCAAGTAGAGTTCCATGCATGCTTCTTCTGCCATACTTTGTTTTCCCTGTCTCTAAAGTATGTCTTTCAGAGAGATCAACTGCTATAGGATTCCTATAGGAAGTCCTGTAGCTGCTTCTCCTCCTGGAATGCAAGCTAGAATGAGCAGGGCTATACTGCTGACGAGGGTCTTGGCTGATGAGGAGTCCAGATGGAGGGAAAGAGGTATGGTGAGTGAAAAACTACTGCTTGATTGTTCATTAAAAAAATTTTGCTGACAGTATGAAGAAAACAAGATTTCTGTGTGTGATTGTGCAGGAACATAAAAAAAAAATGAGTGCAATGGAGGTGTACAGAGATGGAAAAAGGGCGACATATGGTGATAGGTGGAAATAGGGATGTTGACAGGCTGCATAGGTAGATTCCCAACCTTTGGATTCTCTTCTGAGATCAATTTTGGCTCGTCTGTAGGTTGTATAGGATCTTCATGTAGAAGACACAAAATTTCCTATAGAAGACATAGAACTTACTATAGAAGACACAGAACTTCCTATAGAAGGTGAAATCCTAGCCCGAATGAGATCAAATCTTAGGAAAGGGTAGTGGTCATGGAGGAATGGATTATGAGGGATGCTTGTAGCCTAGTTCTGACCTCTGTCTTTGTCTTGTGTGATCCTCCTAACCTGCAATGTCCTTCCTGCAACCTACAATGATTCAACAGAAATTAGGTTTATTTTTCTTTTTCTTTTCTTTTTTTGTTTTTTTTTTTTTAGTCTGAGACAGCGAGGGCACCTCCAGGAGGTTTTCACCCTCACTATCTGCCCTAGGCGCCTCCAAGAGGTTTTCACCCAGGGATTTTTTTTTTTCTTTTCTTCAAGGTGTGGGTGGAGTGGAGACAGGGACCTGTTCCACTACCAACACTGATTTATCCATAGTTTCAATGAACTCCTGCTTAGAAAGGGGCTTCCTGTAGATTTTCAATTGATGCCCATTGACGAGCATGGGGATGGTTTCTTCATCAATGGTACTGATAAGGACTAAACCATTGTCGTTGCATTTCTCCACTGTATATGGTCTCAGCCATCTTGTCCTTAGCTTCCCTTTGAAATCCTTGTATCTTGAATCATATAATAGTGCCCAATCTCTTGGCTGAAATTGAGGTGCCAGTCATGCCATATCTTCCTTTGAAGTTGAACCACCTCTGAGTGGAGAAGGGTCTACATTTTCTGTTCATCTAGTCCATTCAGCTGAAGTAATCTTTCCTGCTGTGCATGGCTGAGATCTATGTCCCGCTGAGTTGCCAACATCAATGTGTTATATTCAAATTCTATGGACAACAAAGCCTTCTTCCTGTAGACCAGCTCATAAGGTGTGAAACCTGTTGTAGTTTTCCAAGTAGTGTTGTAGGCCCAGGTGGCCTCAACCAAGCGATCTGCCCAATCTTTTCTGCTGTTGCTCACCACTTTAGTCAAAATCTCTTCCAAAGCTCGGTTAGTGACTTCCACCTGTCCATTTTCTTGCGGATGATAAGGGGTGGAAGTTCTGTGCTTAATCCGGTGATGAGCGAGCAAGTCTTCAATCAGGTTAGAGGTAAACTGACTTCCTTGATCTGTGACTAATTCTCTTGGGTAGCCAAACTTGTAGAAGATATTTTCCCTCAAAAACTCAGCCACTTTTTCTTCTGTTGCTACCTTGATTGCCTTTGTTTCTACCCACTTTGTCAGGTAGTCCGTGCACACAATGATATAAGACTTTTGTCTTGAAGGAGGGTTGATAGGACCCACAAATTCCATGCCCCACTTCTCAAATGGCTCGAAAGTCACTTGAGGTTGGAGGGGCATTTCATCCCTTGAAGTCGGTTTCCCCATCCTTTGACATCAGTCACATTGGTTGATGTATCTCCTGAGATCTTGGTGAAGAATGGGCCAATAGTAGCCTGCCTGTAGAATTTTGAAGGCGGTTCTTTTCACGGCAAAATGGCCTCCACAGGGCCCATCATGACAAGTTAGGAGGATGTCAAAAACTTCCTCCTCCCTGAAAAAATGCCTCAAAATCTGATCCGAGCCAAGTTTAAACAGGTTTCCCCCAATCCAAGTGAATGGGGCTCTTTTCCTCGCGATCTTGCTCTTCTCTTTTGAGGATAGGTGTGGCGGGAACTGTGCTGAAACCAAGTAATTTGCTATATCAGAAAACCATGGAGAGAGTAATGAAATAGCAAACAAGTGTTCATCTGGCATCTGATCGTCCACCATCCCTTCTTCACCTGTAGACAAATCTAGTCTAGATAGAAAATTAGCAACAACATTTTCCTTCCTTGGCTTATCAACAATGGTCAAATCAAATTGCTGCAATAAAAGTAGCCATCTAATGATACGAGTATTTACATCAGTTTTATTCATCAAATACCTAATTGCAGCATGATCAGTGTGTATGAATGTTTGATAACCAATGATGTAGTGTCTGAACTTATTTAGGGAATGGACTACAACTAGGAGCTCTTTCTCGGTTACAGTATAGTTTAACTCTGCCTTGGACAGGTTTTTACTGACAAAATATATGGCATATGGTAGTTTTTCTTCGACTTGTCCTAAGGCTGCTCCTATGGCTTTATTCGAGGCATCTGTGTGAATGTGGAAAGGTAGGGCCCAGTTTGGACCTCTCAAGATTGGGGTAGTTACCAGCTTATCTTTCAACACATCCAGAGCCTCTTGACAGTCGTCAGTCCATATAAACTCAACATCTTTCCCCAAAAGACCAAACAATGGAGAGGCTAGCTTACTGAAATCTTTAATGAATCTTCTATAATATCCTGCTAAGCCTAGAAAACTCCGAACATCTCTTACCTTTTGAGGAGGTGGAACCCTTTGGATGATAGCAATCTTGTGGGCATCCACCTATAATCCTTGCTGATAAATCGTATGACCTAGCACAGTCCCTTCAGTCATTAGGAATTCACATTTCTCAAGACTAAGGGACAGGTTCATTTCAATACACTTGGTTAAAACTTTTCCCAGGTTAGTCAATGCTTCTTGGAAGTTGGACCCATAAGGAGCGAAGTCATCCATGTAGATTTCCACTGAATCATGAACCAGCTCAGCAAAGATGCTTAGTACTGCTCTCTGGAAAGTGGCAGGAGCATTGCATAACCCAAAGGGAAGGACCCTGTAGGCAAAGGTACCCCATGAACAAGTGAAAGTGGTCTTATCTTGGCCTTCCGGGCTGATTTGGATCTGATTATACCTGCTAAACCCATCCAGGAAAGAAACGAACTTCTTCCCTGCCAGTCCATCTAACACTTGATCTATGAAAGGCAAAGGGAAATGGTCCTTCTTCGTGGCTTTGTTAAGTTCTCAATAATCTACACAGATTCTCCACTTCCCGTTTTTCTTGGACACAAGCACCAAAGGAGAAACCCACTCGCTGTCAGAGATGGGGTAGATGAATCTTGCATCCAACAACTTTTGCAATTCTTCTTTGACAATGTCCTTGAGGGTTGGATTGATCCTCCTCTGAGGCTTCCTGACTGGTTTACAATCCTCTTTAATGTAAATGTGATGGATACAGACTAAAGGATGGACTCCTTTCATCTCCTTATAGCTCCAAGCAAAAGCATACAAACGGTTGTTCAATAAGCGACACAGCTCTTTCTCCTGAGAGGGAGATAGGGATGAGTTGATCTTCAAGGTTCTCTCGGGGCCAAATTCCACATTCTTAACTCGGGGAGAGGCTGGATCAGTCACACAGAGATCCACTAAAGCACTGGCTTTGGTATCTCCTACCAACTCTTCTAATGGCAGCACACTGGGAGGTGGATTTTGAATCAGATTTTCAATAAGGTCATCCTCAGTTTGAGGACCTCCCCTGGTGGTTTCCACTGTGCACAACAGTGTAGAGTAGATTTCATCCTCATCTTTCTCCTCCAACGAGAGAGGTAAGTCATGTTCTAGTAGAGGTTGGGTAGGAGGATATAGGACTAGCTGTTTGGACATAGACCCATTCTTGATGGTCATGCTCCCGGCTCGACAACTGATGTAAGCATCTGCAATAGCTAACCAAGGCATTCCCAAAATGAGGGGTTATCCAGTGAGTTTTTCCTTTGGCTGAAGGACCAAGAAGTCCGCAGGGTACTCCCAAGAATCAATGGAGACCATGACATCTTCCACAATCCCTTCAGGGGTCACGGTCAAGCGGTCTGCTAACTACAGTACTGTCGAGGTCTTTCTGAGGGAACTCTGAAGGTTGAGTTTGAGCATGGTGTCCCTGGTCATCACATTAATGGCAGCCCCTAGATCAATCAGGGTGTGGGGGATTATGGTGCCATTGATGTGGACATCAACTACAGGACTCCCAGGATCTAGATATTTTGGACAGATTACTTGTCCCAACATCAGGTCGGACAGTTGTCCTATGACATTGATAGTTGGGGCATATCTCTTGCACCTGTCTGGGTGCCTGAAACACTTCTCTTTGATCAATTTGTTGTATATTCGTACATCTTTTATGGCGTGGAGAAGTGGTATTTTTATACACAACTGTTTAAGCTCGACCAGAAGTTCAATCTCTTCTGGGTTTGGTTGCATAGTTCTAGTTAGTCTATCAGGAAAGGGTGGAACAACTTTGGGTTCGCTTTCCTGGTTCTCTTCCTCATCCTCCTTAGGAGGAGGTTGTCTATTTGGGAGGACCTTCCCAGATCGTAGGTTGATCTCCTGAATCTCCACAGCATAGGTAGGGCATGTCATCTCTCCAGTATATACCTGTTGGGCCTATCTATATTGGGGTTCGGGTTCAGTTGAGCAGACATCTGGGGTTGTCTCGGAGGAGCAAGAGGTAATGGTTGTGGTTGTGTAGGTGGTGGAGGCAAAATGGTGGGAGGAGAGTTGCATTGGGGCCTCCACCCTTGTTGAGGTGCATTCCACTGAGGTTGTGGCTGAACATGAGAATGAAACGAATGAGCAGCAGGTTGAGTATGGTATTGAGATGGATATGACCAAGGAGGGGGTGCGAACCAGGAAGTATGAGTAGGGGGACCCCAAGAAGGTATGTGAGTGGATTGGTTGGGGTTGTAATAAGTTTGGGATGTCCCTTGCATCCTCTGCTAGTAAGGTCTGGATCCATGTGCCCTCCTTTGGTTTAGGAAGTAGAGTGGTTCAGTGGCTCCTTCAACCCCTTTGTATATAGCTTTAAGTCCGGGTAAGGTTGGGCACTGGCTTGTAGGGTGGTCTTCCTCACAAATGAAACATACCTCTACTGAGTGCAATGGACACTCGTTCCGAGGATGCTTCCATGTACATCTGGGATAAAAGATGGCCAAAGCCTTCTTAGCTTCCTCTTTCTTCTGTTGGATTCGGAAAGTATCCAGTTGCATGGAAATGGTCTATCTCATCTCACTTTTAAGGTCTTACATATAATTTGTAAACTCATGTTTGGAGAAGGTGGCACTGGCTGAAAGTTGATTCCCCCTACCTCTTTTCCAGGCTGCCCTAGAATGGTTTCTAAACACAGTCTTTATGTCATCATAAGGTAGTTGGTAGATGTCTCCTCCAGCCAACAAATGGAGGGTATCTAGAAAGTCTTTAGGGATTCCTCGGAGCAGAACCATCTTCAGAGATTCGTGGTCAGGTGTGCACCTGGCCCTTTTATAATTGAGTTGGAACCTTTCTTCATAGTCTTCTAAGGATTCATCACTTCCCATGGTCATCCGAAATATTTCTCCCTTCGTTTCCTTTGACCTACAGTAATCCTGGTATTTGTTGTTAAAGGCTTGTTGCATCTGAGCCCAAGTTATGATACTGTTTCTAGGTAATCCCATGAACCAGCGTAGTGCTGCATCCTTGAGGGTAGAGGGAAAGAGTTTCAACTTTTGCTCGTCTTCTGCATAGTCATAAGTTCGACAAAGGACAACAAACTCAAACAAGAAGGTATTAGGGTCTTCAGTGGTCAATCCTATGGAAGTGAGGTAAGGCTGAGGAACTGATGTTTTTCATTTTTGTGTCCCCATTGGTCTCTCGGATGGGAAAGGTGCCTTCTATTCTCTCCCCATTTCCTCTACCATTTCTGTTTTCAGCCATGGTCTCAGGAGGAATGTTTTCTTGCTCTTCTTCTGTTATAGGATCTTCGTATATCTCCAGAGGTTCACCTATAGGTTCTTCTGGATCACTGCCACCGAAGAAGAGGGAAGGGTGACTCAGTGATGTAGTGGGGGTGTTGGGTAAGAATTTTCCTGAATTGTCTTTGTTCCTACGAGGCATGAAAGGAAATCTTTTTGGTTTCTTTTTTGTTTTTTTTTTCTGCTTGTACCTGCAAAAACTAAAATAGATTGAACTGCAACTAACTAAAATCTATCTTGCTGAAATGAAAATGCAGAATTGAAATGAAAGCAGGAAAGGACTAATCTATGTTGCTGAAATGAAATTGCAGAAATGAAATGCTAGGCTACACTTGCAGAATTGAAATTGCAGAAATGAAATGCTAGGCTACGCTTGCAGAATTGAAATTGCAGAATTGAAATGCTAGGCTACGCTTGCAAAATTGAAATTGCAGAAATGAAATGCTAATCTACGCTTGCAGAATTGAAATTGCAGAAATGAAATGCTAATCTATGAAAGCGGGAAATGTCTAATCTATGCTTGCTGAAATAAACTACTTAGCAGAAGGTTGTAGTAGAAAATAGAAGAAAAGCAGCAATCACAAATACTCTGACGCTTCCCCAGCAACGACGCCAAAACGATGGTGGTCTCCAGTATTGCAGCAATGATGCTACAACTCCTAGGACTCCCTTCTTTACTTTTATCAACCCAGTAGTTCGTAACAAACTTGGAAGCGACAATGCTATATGCACAAGTACTAGCTCTTGCCGTAGGCTGTCACTTGATCAGTTGGCACAAGTCCGCTAGGAGCTTAAGCCAACTTCTATGAGCTCTTAGAAGAAGCTTTTAACTGTGATGGATGAAAACTAACTCGAAGGAGGCTAATCTACTTGCAAAAAGAAGCTGAAAGCTGAAAGGAAATGCAAACCCTAGCAAACCCTAATTTTACCGACTAACCCTACTTGTGCAAGAAAATAGATGAAAGCTGCTGAAATTGATGCCATTGACTCTTGGAAAGGTAAAATTCATGTGAATAAGCTACTTCTAAAGGAAAATATGGAAAAATCATCTTTTTGTATTTTAGAGTAATTTTGCAGAACTATTATGCATGTGCTTTAACTATTTCTGACTGTGCAGGGGTTTATTGGCGAAAGGAAATCGAGTGGGTGCTTGCAAGAGGTTGGGAAGGTGCGAAGAGGTCCTAAGGGGTCCCTAGCACCCTTCTAGAGATTTTCACAGTGATCAGATCTTGAAAAACTACTCACATGAACTTCTACAGGAAGTCTACAGGGGTTCTACTGGATGTTCTATAGGAAGTTCTACAGGAACGGCCGAAAGAGGATTTTAGAGGGCTGAAGGAGGAAAAACGGTGGGAAAGTGGAAATGAAGGATGGATAAGGATGTTAAGGGGCCTAGGACCTGGTAAATGAAGCCAAGGAGTGATGAAGGTGGTTGGGTTTGTTCAAGGATGGAGGGAGCAATGTTGCACAAGAATGTAGAAATTAGGGCAAATTGGGAAAGTGTGGCAAATGAAGGGAAGGAATCCTGGATTAGGGGTTGGAACAGGTTGTATGATGGAGGAAGGGTAGGTAGGAATGTATTATAGGTGCTCTGCACACTATTTTCCGAAACCGATCGAACAAAGACTGAAAAAACAGAGATCTATCTATTTTGACCTAATCTGCCCTTAAAAGCCAGAAATATGATGAACAGAAGTTTATAGATAGAAAATCATGCAAGATAACTATGGAAACTAAGAAAGAATAGATCTAAACATGCAAGTATGACTGGTATCAACTTTTCCAACTAAAAATCTAACTTTAGCAATTGCATAAAAAGGCAAGAACAGTGTTTTTGTGGCAGCAAGTATGTCTTGGTCTCAACTCATGGTCCCAAGGAGGGAGAGGTGAGATCAAGGATTACTTGATGGCCTTTTTGCAGAGCTTTTCTGTTATCAAACTGTCAAATCAACCTGAAGCATGAAAAGCTATTTTAATCATCAAAAGCAACCTAAGTAACAAAGCAAGATCTTAACCTAGATAACAGAAATTATTCTATGAATGCAAGGAAAACACATAAAAGTACACAAACGGAGGTATTGGAACTTGGGTTGGGCCCAACCCCAAGAGCTATAGCCTCCTAAGAAAGATCATAGTTGGTGCAAAGTGAAATTTATCTCCATTACTCAAAAAATAATCATGTCACAAAACTGTATACAGCAAGAGCTCGAAAATGAGCTGAAAGGTGGTGCTTCACTAAAGTGTGAAAAACAACTGTTCAATAGCTAAACTACCAAGGCTTGAAGCCTTCCTACTTATGTACCACAAGTAATCCCAACAACCCTCCTGAACTTTAGGGGCTTTGCTGCTCAAAACTGCAGTTAATCATCCACTTCACAAAATCTGCTCGGTTGCCCCTTGAAATCAACTTTAGTGGGTTGTTTAACTTCGATCTGATGGTGGAGAACTCAAGGAAGGGGTCATTTACTGCAGGAGACACCCTTCCTACAAATCTTCAACCTGTTCCTTCGTATTTGGCTGTCAACTTGCTCATAAACACTTGACCTTGGTCCAAAAGATGTTCGAAAATCCGCAATAAGCACGTATTAGACTTTTGTGGCCAAGTGACTATTCTCATTCATCAATTAACATAAATATATTCAAAAGCATGCATAAAACTATGAAGAATGGTGGATTAATCAAGAATAATAGGAAAAATGAGCCCATAAAGTTACCCATTTTCGGGGCTCATAAATAACTCTTCTGTCGGTCGTATGTTGCCTTTATATTCTTCTTTATAACTTGCATTTCCCATTCCATCTCTACCAACATGTTAGGTTCTATCAATAACCTATTCACTAGATCACTCCAGCTGATGGGAGTATTACAACTTCGCCCATAACATTCCTCAAATAGACTCATCCTTAGTGACTTCTAATAACCATTTTTGTAAGAAAACTCAACCAATGCAAGGTACTCCTCCCATCTCCTCTGCTAGTGCATGACATACATCCTCAACATATCCTCTAGAATCTTATTGACCCTCTCTATCTATCCATCTGTTTGCGGATGATATGTTGTACTGAAGGCCAACTCTATCCCCAAACCTGCAAACAACTCCTTCCAAAACATGTAAGTGAACTTAATATCCCTATCTGACACAATATTATTTGAAACACCATGCAACCTCAATATCTCCATGATTAAGACTTGTGCCACCTCACGAGCTGAATAAGTAGTCTTCACTAGAATGAAGTGAGCTACCTTGCTCAATATGTCGACCACAACCATGATAGAATCATGTTGCCTCAATGTCATCAAAGACTTGTAATGAATTCCATGGAAATGACCTCCCATTTCCACTATGGAATTAGAATATGATGAAGCAATCCACTTGGATGCTTACACTCTGCTTTCATATTCTTACATCCCAAACATCTAGCCACAAACTCTACCACTTCCTTCTTTATATTCAGCCAATAGTAGAACTTCTTCACTATTTTCAATGTCTTCTAGTATACCGGGTCACCTAAATATTGATTAACATGAAACTACCTCAAGATACACTTCTTAAGCTTCCTATCATCCAACACATAAATCTTGTTACTAAATCTCACCAAACCATCTGTTGTGAGATGATAGTCCACATACTGATCACTTGTACCCTGTTGTAACTTGTTCCTAAACTCCTTATACCTGCCATCCTGCTTTCCTTCCTGTAAGATACGATCCTGTAAATTTATTCCATATGAGCTCACTGCTGCAACATGGTTCATTTCCACTGTCCTAATGAGAGCATCTGCAACCCTGTTCTCCTTACCCTTGATGTATCTGATCTCAAAATCAAACTGATAGAGGGTGACCAACAATATAGCTTGCCTGAAATTCAGATTTGGTTAGTCAAATAGGTACCTAAATCCATTGTGGTTGCTCATCAATATGAACCTCCTACCAAGAGGATAGTGTCTCCATATATTCAATGCATGGATAATAGTTTCCAATTCAAGATCACGAGACACATAGTTCTGCTCATGATCATTCAATTTCTTGGACTCATAGCACACCACCTGTCCCTCCTACATTAAGAATCCACCAAGTCCTCTCTTGTAGGAATGTATACACACCACGAACTCTTTATCTGGATCTACGATCTTAAGAACTAGGGCATTTGTCAACAACTATTTCAACTGCTCAAAACTTGTTGCACATTCCTTTGTCCATTAAAATTTATTCCCTTTTCTATGCAAAGATGTAATGGGATATGCAATGCATGACAATTTCCTGATGAAACTCCTACAGTAACCTACTAACCCCATGAATGATTTAACTTCATCCACATTCTTAGGAGCTGCCCACTCCATGATAACCCTTATCTTTTCAGGATCTACTACTATGCCTTCCTTGGAAACAACTTGTCTTAAGTAGTGCACCTCTCTCTGAAAGAAACTGCACTTACTAATCTTGGCATACAACTAATGCTCTCTTAGCACTCTCAACACTGCTACTAAACGCTCGTCATGCTCTTCCTCATTCTTAGACTATATCAAGATTCCATCAATGAATACAATAACAAATTTGTCCAGATAAGGATGTGGCACACTATACATCAAGCAAATAAAAATAGTTGGAGCATTAGTCAAACCGAATAGAACTACAACAAACTCATAATGCCCATACCTAATCTTGAAAGCAGTCTTGTACATGTCCTCTTCTTTGATGCATATCTAATGGTATCCTGATCTCATATCAATCTTTGAGAACATTGTTTTTCCCTTCAACTGATCAAACAAGTTGTCAATCCTCAAAAATGGGTACATGTTCTTGATTGTCACCTTTTTCATCTACCTATAATCAATGCACAGCTTGAGAGTACCATCCTTCTTCTTCACGAACAATGCTAGTGCACCCTAATGCAATACATTTGGCCTAATGTATCCATTATCAAGCATTTACTTCAACTGTAACTTCAACTCTACCAACTCTAGAGTGTTCATCCTGTAAGGTTCTTTTGATGTTGGTGTTGCTCCTAGTACCAACTCACAAGAAAATTCCACTTCCTTGTGGGGAGGAAACTCTGGAATCTCTACCGGAAACACATCTTGAAACTACTGTAATACAAGGTACCTCTTGAATATTTCTGCGTCCACAACATCCTTACCCTTTTCACTATAGAGATGGACTGCAAACATCACACACCCTTTCTTGCAACTACGCTTAGCCTGCATAACGGTGACCATCCTCAATGATGTAGGCTTCTTCTTTACTTGTAGAATTATCTTTTCCCCATTATAATCTGGGCACTCAATAGCCTTGTCATAACAATCTACTTTGGTCCTATGAAGGAACAACCAATCCATACCCAAAAGCATATTATATGATCCTAGTAGTAGCACAGTCAGATGTGCTGCTATAGCAATACAATTCAACTCGAATGCACATGATATTACCCAATGATGAACTCTCTTCTTAGTAGTTGTAGCCAACTTCACCAACGAAGGCTCAACATGCACTTCTAGCCACACTTATCCACCATATCAAGATTAACATAACTATAATTAGAGCCAGGATCAATCAAAATAGAAACAACTCGACCATAGAGCTTACCTTCCATCTCAATAAATTCCTAGTGATCTTCCTACTTATTGTCCATTGCTACATAAATCCAAGGAATGTTGTGACCAACATCCCTAATTGTTTGCGGCTCCTTAGCACTATATATCTAAGGCCGACCACCCTGGTACAATGGATAATCCTTCTTCTGATGATCTTTTCCACATATCTAACAATGTACAGGCCCCTTACCATCACCTCTTCTCTGCTTCTCTCCAAGTTGTGACCCATGTACCTTCTCAACTACATTGAACTTCTTATAAGGAGCAACGTTTTCTTTCTCACCTGCATCTTGAGGCCTTCCTTGCTTCGGTGGCCACTTCCCTTTAATTTTATCATTTTCTTTCAAGTCATGCTTAGGCTCAACTTTGCGCTTTGACTACTCATAACAATGCTTTAGCTTCTTGATGGCTTCCTCCAATGATCTAGGCTCATCAAACTCAATCTAGTCTCTATATGCTCATAGTAGCCCATTAATGAATCTTTGGATCTTAGCCTTCTCATCCTTGAGATAAAGCACATACGCAACAGCTCCAGGAACCATCTAGTATACTCATATTCTGTCATAGAACCCATCTAAAGCTCATAAAACGCCTTATCCCTATCATTATAGTACCTCTCAGACAATTACTTATTCTTAAAGAGTCTCTCGAAGTCATCCCAAATCAACTCTTCTTCTCGAATTCCCTTAACATTCTTCACATCTCCCCACCAAATATCTGCTTTCCCTTTGAGATTGAAGGTGGCTATCTTGGATTTCATGTTCTGTGAATAGATATGAAATCTGAATAATTTCTTCATCCCAAGTGTTGAGGAAAATTAATTACCTATCATTTAATTGTCAACCTGGGGGTTTCATAAAACTTGTGAAGCATGCGTGCACTGTATATGCTAGAAATAACTTTCAATTTAGATCAATCTAACTACGAAAACAAATAACGACAAAAAAAATTCACCTATTCTAATTCAACAATCAATTCAAAAGAAATTATAGTAAAATTATAGTACAACGCACGGAATTGAAATCTTAATCTATCACACTTGCGAGAATTGAAATCTTAATTTACCACACTTGCAGGAATTGAAAAGAACACCACTCTTTCAAAAATGAAATCTTAAACTACCACACTTGCAGGATTTGAAATTGCATCAAATGAAATCTACTCTAAGGGATCATGTGTGCATTATCAAATCAGGATCCTATGAAATGAATAATCAAAACCACATGAAATGAAATGAAAGAAAAAACAATCATTCTTAACCTCTCATACAGGAAAAGATATGAAAGCAATAAATCTTAATAAATGAAAGCAATAAATCTTATTCTATGAAAAACAATAAATCTCACACATTATAGGTGGCCAATCCAAAAGCATGAGGGATGGAAAGTTGAGGGGCTCCCAATGCAAACATTAACAAAAAGAGGTGAACATCACTCATGAGCATGGTGCTAAATCTAAATTCCATTCAAAACATGAGTAATCTTAACTTTCCACCTGAGTATCTCCAATTTTACACATGCCTCTGAAAGGAGGAGGCTCTCCTATTTATATAAAAACATAAGAAGTTACCTCATTAATGGATATCAATTATTCTCTCCCTAGATCCCTAGAAAATCTCATAGAGTTACAACTCAAATAGGTAATGACGAGACACATATAGAGTTACAACTCAAATAGGTAATGATGAGACACATATCCTCTTTGACCTTTATCCAAATCTTCTTCCATATCTTTAAGGGAATTCGAATTTGAGCATTGGAGGCCACATAAGGGTGCCTTGGAAGCTTCCAAATGACCTACACATGTCATGAAACTCAAGCCAATTTTAAGTATTAGAAAGTATATGTCTTTCTTCTAAGTTTTAACCATTTAATTCACTTATGATACTAGAAATCATTAACTTTTGGAAAACACAAATGGAATCCATATAATTATAAAAATGGAGGTTAATGAAAGGTTATATGGTCATGGAGTTGTGACATGCGAGTGAAATGGTGGCGATAAAGGTGAAAGTGGATGATATTTTGAATACATTTTGGGGACTCTACATACCCCCCAATTGACGTTATTGCATGTCCTCATGCAATCTACTTTATTTCTTAATCATGATTTGATTTTGAATGAGCTTGGCTTATATCAATTGTCCTTAAACTTTGCATCTGGAAATTTCATTTCTTTTTGCAAAGTATTCCTTTTCATGCATTGAATTGCAACATGTTTGGTTGGTTCTTGTGTGACAACCAAATCTTAATTGGTATTGGTTCTTGTGTTTCAATACCTTGCTTCTTTTTGTTGCAGCAAGATTCATTGAACATATTTAAGAATGCATCTTTGAATCAGCCATATAATATGCTCATCATTTAGGCATTTATTTGCAAATCACATAGCTTTTGAACCATAATGAAATCATAATTGATTAGGACGAGTATGAAATGAAGTGATAAGGATGTGATAATAAATGGATGTCCCTTCTCCCCCAACTAAAGGTGTTTACAATTTTTTATTTTTTTTTTCAAAAGAGAAAGGAAATATGGTGAAGTATTTTCCAAAAATTATAATTTTAGTATTCAAGGAATTCTATGATTAAAATCTAGAAAAGAACATACCTTTACTTACCTAGGAAGTGGACAAACTATGCATATGTAGAGAAGTTGTAGATGCTGCTGGATCATGGAATAGAATGTAGAATTTCATCTGCTTCTTGGTTGCATAAATGGTGGATGAGGTGGTGAAAGTGGATTCTTTATTGTTGCTACTAAATCTATTGTATCTGCTACAAAATGCTGAAATGATATAGTCTTCACCTGCTACAAAACTTGATGGTACAATTCTAGTCATGCGAATAAATGTGTTGTTGTCGAGCATGAAGATAAGCCATTGGATTATCGACCATTGATGAATGTTATTAACCAATGTGAGGCAAACTCACCATTAATGTTAATGAGTGCCAAGGTACCTAAGTACATCTTGCAAAGTGCGAATAGATGAGCTGATGTCGAGCCACTTGCAAGATCCAACGATCAAGGGACATTGATGTATTCCCATGATTGTTGGCAAGAGAACTTGTCATTTATGTATACAAGCCTCAAGATATGAATAAACACTCTATCCCTAAACCTAGATAATGTGCTGATGTCGATAGGCCAAGACTTGTTAGAAGGGAGGCCTTAATGAATCCTCCATGATCTAATATGAGCATAAAACAATAATTTTGAAGGACTATGGATGAAATTCTTTGAAATGGATCAAGGTTTATTTTACGAAGAAAAAAGGAAAATGGAATGAATCAGCTTTGTAGGGGAGCTTAATGGTTTTATTTTTGGGTTTAAAGGTTAGTGAAAGCGAGGGAGGAAAATGAGATAAAGATTTTATTGACTGAATAAGTAGGAATGCAATGGTAAGACTGGTATCTGAAAGGCTTCCAAATGGTGTGATGGATCTGATTCAACATTCTTTATCCAAAATCATGTGATAATGCTTGGATATTTCATCTTTGATGTTGCTCTAATCATGTTCTTTTGAAAGAAATGTGGTCCTTGAGAGACATTGTTTGTTTGTGTCCATCTGTTTATCTTCCTGGAACCTGTAAAAACTTAGTACTTTTTATGCAATGAAATGTAAGATTATCAAAAGATAGAGATGATTAGTCTCTCTATTGATTACATTTACACAAAAAAACTGAGAATTGGTACTAATAAAACAAATTCACGAAAGAAAATCAAATGAATTTTTACCTATTTCAAAACTAGTGCCTCAGGTTACTTGTCATGTCTTGTCAACAATTTCTTCATTCTTTCACTATTTCAAATTCTGTTGAAAGCTTTCTCATTGTGTAGATCTCGTCGAGATCTTTATGATGACATTTTAATCATTGAAAACCAATGTCGTATGAGAGAGTTATGCTTGTCTGAAATTTTTGTGAAACAGTGAAAATTGTCATGCTTAAGTGTGGCATGGGAACATGATGTTGATGTGAAGGATGAAGTAGGAAAATTAGATGGCATGCTTCTCATGAATTTTGATTAGAATGCATTGTCACAAAATAAATCATTGAATTAAATATAGAGCTGCAGAATTGTTTTTTAGCTGCAGAATTGTTGTTCAGCTGCAGAATTGCGCAGTTTCTGTAGCTAAAATCAAATTTATTAAATAAAGCGCTCTCATAGTTCCTCTTCCTACATGATACTTGGAAATATAATAATTAGTTCACACAATTGTAAATATCAAAACTCATTTAAACCAACAAGTTGTGTTCTAGGATTTTTGGCAATAATTTAACTAATCCAACCATTTTGCCGAAATATTAGTGTATGGCTATCAAAATGTTAAATGAAAAACTAAGTTGCTCCACTTGATTTGAACTCTTGAATCACCTCTTTCAAACTCAAGACATTACCATTATGCCAAAGGTTTCACATGTGTTATAAAGTGGCGAAGTTAATTTATCCAAAAGTTAATCAACAAATGGACTGCGAGATCTTCGTCTTTCTTTGAATCGATAAACACGTTGCAAACACGTGTTGCTTATTGTAAACCATACGCAATGTTTTATTTCAACTTCAAATCATTTCAAACACTTGTTTTTTATTGTAAACCATACCCAATGTTTTATTTCAACTTCAAATCATTTTCTTCACTTGAAAAATAGATCTTCCCTATTGATTTTGATTTGCATAAAAAATGTTTGGAATTTATTTTTTCACATTACATGTTTTTGTTTGCAGGTAAGTGTTGAAGCAGGATCAACAAAAATGAGATTTGATACCCATATCCGTGGTGGATCTCCCTCCTGTAGATCAAAGAGATCAGATTCTTGGCAAATTGTTTGCAGGAGAACATTGATTTTTCTTCTTCCATCATGGCTACAACTGTCTCTGCATTTAATTGAAAACCATTTTTCTCATGCAACCTAGCAAATAAGGTTCTAAATAACCCCAAAAATATCTCAAGCGATTAGCAATTTTGAGGAATCTCTCATGTTAAACATAATTCAACCCATTCTGAGAAAAACCCATGTTTTAGATTTTTGAGATTCGTTCTCATTTGGTCACAAATTGAGTTTTAAAAATCACGTTTTTAACCTCTGCATATTTGTCCTCTTCTCAAATAACTGTTGGGTGAAATTTGTTTTTTTTTTTTTTTTTCTGCAATCCAAAATTGAATTGTTGGAACAATGTTCATGATCCATGATTCTTCAATTGGTAGTAAGCCTCTAGTGGCTAGTAGTTCCACATCTCAAGCAATAAGCAGGGACAAATGCTCTATTAACATCACAAAATCTCTCAATAGTGCAATGCCCAATTTGTAAGTAACTGTTTTAAAACAAATTAAGGCATGGTGTCTCAAGGAGAATCTCAATTATTTGACACGGTGATATTTTACTCATAACACAATTATGTTATATCAGTTTTAGGTTTTAAAACAAAGCTTGGTAGGATCGAATAATCTAACAAATTTGTTAGCTCTATGGCTGAAAATGTGGTAAGAATATGGTTATCCCTCTCTATAGATCTTATTCTAAATATCTCTCTGTTTTTTTAAGAGTTGAACCAAGAGTTCACAATATTTGCAATCCATGCACAAAATACAATCTACAGAGGGAGAAGCAGGCACCGATTGAGTAAAGATGCATCACTTATTGCCTTTGTTTTTTCAATTTGATTTTTGTTGCGTTTTGGTTTTTTTTTTTAATATGAGCTATTTATTTTTTAATTTTGTTTTATGATTTGTATTTTAAATTAATTTTTTTTATTTCAAATTTGTTTAAATAAACAAATCTCTTTGTTAACAATATATATATATATATATATATATATATATATATATATATATATATATATATATATATTAAATTTGTTTAAATAAACAAATCTAAAATTTTTATATGTTCTATTTTTTTTAATTGTATACATATATAAATTTAAAAAGAAACACTTCATTGATTTTATTATTATTATTATATATATGTGTTTCAAATTATTAAAATGCAAGAAAATTAATATAATCTAAAAATTCTAAATTCTAAAAAAAATGCAATCAAGCTTGATTTTATTTTTCCTAATTTATCTACTTGATTCTTTTTTAATTTTTAAGTATGCGAATGTTTCCAATGGAGCCATGTGTGTAAAAAAATGATAGATATACTCATATGCAGGTTTGAAATATATTCTTTGACGTACCAGTGTATGAGAGACCAACTGTCTTGATTGAGATGATGTCAGAAGATACTGAAGAATGAAATACTGGGATCCAATGACTGTTTTGAACCAAGATTCAATATAATATTGTCTTCCTTGGCTTCCTTCTATCATGCCATGAAAGTCCTTAGAGATGTGATCTCCATTCATAGAATCCAGTGATAGGCATGCATGAAACTTTTCAATCTCAGGTTCTACCAACTGCGCTTTGTTGACGTGCATCCATGATTCTTGGACCTTATCTGAATCTTCTTCTTCTAGTTGTTGTTCTTCAATGGCAGCTGGTGAATCATTTTGCAATACCTCAACATTTTAAGTGGATTGATGTGTTTTATTGTTGGGGATTCAAAATGGTTGTATAGGTAATGGGAAAGGTTGAATTGAGATTAACTAAGGGTGAAACTCATGTTGTGGTGGAGGTGAATGGTATGAATAACATTGATATTGGTATTGAGGATAGTGAGGGAAAGATTGAGTATATGGTGGATTTCCTCTGTAAGGCCCTTCCCAACATTGTTTCCAAGATTGGTTTTGATATTGGGATTGAGATGGCCAAGGTTTACAAGGCAAAGGTGTTTTCCAATTACTTTGAGACTGTTGTGCATAACCCTGAAATTGTGCACAAGGATATTGCATCATATTGGGTTGATGAGGCTACCATGGTCCTCTTGAAACTACATAACATAGTTGCTCTTTTGCTTGATTCACTCCATTATCCTTTTGGTAAATTTCCTTTAACCCTAGTAATGATGGGAAATCTTTAGTGGTATGCGATCCTACACAAATTTTACAATTTTAACATTATCAAGTGGACATTCATGCAAAGAATGTTTCTTTGTACATTTAGGGTAAAATAAAACAACATTTTCAATTTTTTCCTTGTTTTGCATTCTTAGCATCTCAATTTGTTCATTTAAATTACCAAGAATGTTTAGCAAATTGTTAAGTTCAGTTTGACTTACCAATCCCATTGTCAACTTACTTTCCCTTGTTGTAACTAGGTATTGAGGAGATCTTCCATACTTTGCTTTTCCTCTTGATATGTTCTTGCATAGTTCACAAATATCTTGAAATGAAAATTAATAAACATCTCCTTTTCCCACCAGGTTAAGAAGATCAATCCATTCATCCTTTATAGCATTTAGTAGGAGAGTTTTAATATGCCTGATCCTAAATTATGCATTTTAGAGTTTTTGATATTATAAGTAAATCTCTCCACTAGGTCTTCTAGATTTTCATCCTCTTTTTTATTCATGTTAAAGACTTCATTTCTAAGGTCATGATGTTTGTAATGATTTTTATGTTTTTCCAAAAATATTCTTTTTATATCATCCCATGTACTTATAGAATTTGTTCCTAAAGTCATGAACCATCTAAGAGATTTATCCTTCAATGTTGTTGGAAACAAATTCAATTTTTGAATGTGTAATGAGTAGCCATAAGATCTACAAATGATTTCAAATTCAAAAAGAAAAGTTTCTGGGTCTTCTGATCTCATACCTTTGAAGTTAGGAAGTATGGATGGAGGGATGTTCTTCATTTGAACATTGACATCAGTTTCTTGAATGGGAAATCCAAAAGGATCTTCCTCATTGTCATCATCTCCATCCATTTCTTCATCCTCCTTTGTCATCTCTTCTACCTGCAAAAATAAGAATTCATGATGTGGATGTGTGGCTCTTACTGCACCACGTGATATAGTGGGGGTGGTAGGTGATTGAAGGTTTATATATATATATATATATATATATATATATATATATATATATATATATATATATATATATAGATATATATATATATATATATATATATATATATATATATATATATATATATATATAGAGAGAGAGAGAGAGAGAGAGAGAGAGAGAGCTAAATGATTTATGCATCTACATGTTTTAATCATGCATCTAGAAAAAAACTAGAAAAAAAAATGAACTCTAGACTAAAAGCTAGTTCCTATGCGCACTTCCCTGTCAACGGCGCCAAAATGTTGAGGGAAATTAATTACCTATCATTTAATTGTCAACCCGGGGGTTTTGTAAAACTTGTGAAGGATGCATGCACTGTATATGCTAGAAATTAACTTTCAATTTAGATCAATCTAACTACGAAACCAAATAACGACAAACGAAATTCACCTATTCTAATTAAACAATCAATTCAAAATAAATTATAGTACAGTAAGCAGAATTGAAATATTAATCTATCATACTTGTAGGAATTGAAATCTTAATTTACCACACTTGCAAGAATTGAAAAGAACACCACTCTTTCATAAATGAAATCTTAAACTACCACACTTGCAGGAATTGAAATTGCATGAAATGAAATCAACTCTAAGGGATCATGTGCACATTATCAAATCAGGATCCTATGAAATGAATAATCAAAACCACATGAAATGAAATGAAATGAAAGCAAAAAAAATGATTATTAACCTCTCATAGAGGAAAATATATGAGAGAAATAAATCTCAATCTATGAAAGCAATAAATCTTAATCTATGAAAAACAATAAATCTCACACATTATAGGTGGCCAATCCAAAAGCATGAGGGGTGGCAAGTTGAGAGGCACCCAATGCAAGCATTAACAAAGATAGGTGAACATCACTCATGAGCATGGTGCTAAATCTAAATTCCATTCAAAATGTGAGTAATCTTAACTTTCCACCTGAGTATCTCCAACTTTACACATGCCTTTGAAAGGAGGAGGCTCTCCTACTTACAAAAAAACATAAGAAGCTACCTCATTAATGGAGGTCCATGATTCTCTCCCTAGATCCCTAGAAAATCTCATAGAGTTACAACTCAAATAGGTAATGATGAGACACATATAGAGTTACAACTCAAATAGGTAATGATGAGACACATATCCTCTTTGACCTTTATCCAAATCTTCTTCCATATCTTGAAGGGAATTCGAATTTGAGCATCGGAGGCCACATAAGGGTGCCTTGGAAGCTTCCAAATGACCTACATATGTCATGAAACTCAAGCCACTTTTAAGTATTAGCAAGTATATGTTTTTTTTCTAAGTTTTAACCATCTAATTCACTTATAATACTAGAAATCATTAACTTTTGGAAAACACAAAAGGAACCCATATAACTATAAAAATGTCAGCTAATGAAAGGTTATATGGTCATGGAGTTGCGACATGTGAGTGAAATGGTGGCAATAGAGGTGAAAGTGGATGATATTTTGAAAATTTTTTGGAGACTTTACACCAAGGAACCATGCCTATTCATCTTCTAACTTCTTCATCCCTCCATTGAACGTAGGCAACTTGACTTTCTTAAACTCCTTAGGCAAGTACTCACCCCTCCTATAAGGATGATGATGGTGATGATTGTGATGATTGGTGATGATTGCCATACATACCAGTCCTCCTATCAGTTTTATCCAATGATTTTCCACCTTTGACTTTATCCCCTTTATCTGACCTGTATCCAAACCAAGACCTACTAACATAGGCTCCATTAGTTTTATTTTCCTACTCTTCACTGGTACTTAATTGCCCCTATCTCTGCAACTCTACAAGCTCTGAAGAATCATTGCATTGACCTCTACCTTCTTCTCTTAATCCCTTGCAATTATTTCTTGAGCCTCAACGAACCTATCATTTTCCACTTTGCAACTTCTAATATCTTCCCTTGAACTCCTAAATGTATCTACTACACGAGGAGAATACTCTCCTCCTTTTTTCCCAACTAATTTGTAGGGAGAGTCACAGGAAACGCAGTCTACAATTTTTCTCATCATCTTTTCTTTTCTTCTTCCTACAAGTGCACCATGTTAGATAAAACAAATAGATACCAAAATCAAATCCATAACTCATTGATGTTCAGGGGAGGCTTATCTCATCTGCAAGATCAATCCACATTAGCATGATACATATATCATTATAATCATATCAATATAACAACATCATACATGACCGTATCAATTGTACACCATGACCCCATGCATGACAATCATAACCATGATAACATTAGACTTACCCAAAAGAGAGCATAACTCGCTATAATACTACCCCTTAACCCGCCTCCTCCCACATTTACCAACTTTCACCAATTTCTCAAGGTAAACATGAGATGAGGGTCACTATGATAAGACTCAACCTCCTATATGACCTTAGGGAAATGGAGTCAAAAACTTGATACCTTACTGACATCCCTCAGATGCTACAGGATATCTAAGAGAAACCCAACCCCTTCAGGTGTCTAACCCCTGAGACAACTCTATTTTAACCGACCTAGAGCCTCAACCACTCCCTTTCCAAGGCATGCAAGTGACTGTAAGCCTCCATCCACTCCCATAGGCCTACCTACCATCTAATGTGGAATTTTCCAGTCATTCTATGTCAACGAAAAACCAACCAAGTCAAGGACTTCCACGTACCACCCGACCATAGATTGGGATCAACCAAATCTTCCTTTCAACAATAACCCCTATGCCATATTCCAAGAATGAATGTGGGATATATTTGGATAAACCAATCCATAGAAAACTAAGGGAATCCAATGGTTAAACCACCTCCACTCTCATCATACCATGATCTCACCTAAACCGATCCCAAGATCACAAAACCAAGACGGGCTTGGATGCCTCAAAATTCCTTCACCATCCCTTAAGGATTTTTCCTATCTCCACCCACCTATTGAGGGCATCCCGGAGAAAACCATCTCCAACCCCAACCCTTGGGATATTCCCAAGACCACCTCACCCAAATCCAAAACCTTCTGGCAATCCAAATTTCAACCGAGAAATAATCCCATCACATAATGGTTATTCAGAAATGGCAAGGAAAGGCTAAAACCACTATCAAAGTCTGGTAAAATCCATGCCACCAAAAACAAATAAACCAAAGTACACACATGCATATCCCATGCATGCCAAAAGTAGCTAGGAAATCATACATGTTATCTATTACCTACAAGTATTCCCATTGAAGTTGCTTGATCCAACCTTTCCTTGCTTGATCGTTACTTCCTTTTCCTTCATTTGATTTCCTTGTCCTTCCTTTGCTTTCTTACTTTCCTTCTCCTCTTGGTGCTCTTCTCATCTCTGAGACTAATTCATAACAAAACTGACAAAAATCTACCCTGATGCTCTAATGTCATTTTATTCTTGATGCCTCTAATTTCTTCATTTTTCCTTCATTTTCCTTCATTTTCCTCCTCACATGCAACCTATGGCCTTTTACCTCTCTTTTCTCCTAATTTACTTTATTTTCATTAAAAAAATATGCCAATTAATGCCTCTTTGACTTTTCAAAGCCTTTGACATTGCCTCTTCCAATTTCCCCTTAGCCATAAACACAACAAGTGATGCCCACTACGATATTTTGCCCAACATTCAGATTGGAATAAGTGTCCAACGACCTTGGTCTTATTTCTCCTTTATTAAATTTTATTACATGAACTTTCGACCCAGGGTTGTTACTTAAGGGTACCTAGAAGACTCGTGAGGGTAGTGAAACTCCTGCAAGATGAAGGGCTGTGGAACATTCTTGTCTAGTTGAGTAAGATGCCCTAGAAAGTGGTGGCACTGCATGAGGGCATGCAAGTGTAGATAAGGGTGTGCACTACTTGGGTGCAAGCTAATTGGGAATGTGAGCCTGTGGTTAGAGTTTATCAGGTTTGGTACCTTGACTGTTTGAGGGCCTGGAAGGGCACCTAGAAAACCCATGAGGGAAGTGGAACTCTTTGAACATGCAAGACTCTAGAACATTCCTATCTAGATAAGTAATATGCCCTAGAAGGTGGTGGCACAACCTAAGGGACTACAGGTGCAGAGAAGGGTGTGCACCATGTTATGTAGAATTATTCTTGAATGTGTATGAAAATAAACTACTTTAGGTTGTGGATGACAAATAGCCCTAACAATAAAAATGGTTGTTAAACAATGTAGATCTGCAGCAAATGATAGAAACAAAACTTGGCAAAGTCCTAATCTATGCCACAGATATAGTTAAACAGCAAAATGAAATAGTAAAATAAGTTCAAATAACTCCAATAATCCAATGGAAACCATATATATAAAGAAAATATTTTATTAAACAACACCTGTGAATGGAACAAATATTGTTACCAGTCCCCCTCTATGGGATGGGTTCTTCGCTATCCTCAATGTCTTCAACCATTGTAGAGTCTCTCTCCTCTATAATGTGTAAAACCCCACAAACAAAATGTTTGAGCTCAATGAGAACTCAAATGGAAAAGAAAATGGTGTGTGACAATGATAATAATCAGAGTTACAATAGTGAGTGCAACAATGAAAATAATCGAAAGTGAAGAATGAATGTAGAACCCTTGTATTTATACCAAAATATTAGGTTATCCTCAAATAATGAGCAATAATAAAATATTACTAACCCCATTCTAGAATTATCCTTTTGAAATACTTTATTATATTTGGTTAGGAGGGGAAAAGTATTTAAAATTTTATTTAGAAATAATAAATAAATAAATGATTTATTTATCATCTCAAGAAATATGGTTAAGGAATAATAAACAAATAATTATTTATTTAATTATTCCTAAGGGATTTGGTCAAACTTGGCAAGGAATAATTACTAATTAGTGATTAACTAATTATTCCTAGAGAAAAATAAGATAATCAATGATTTATCTATTTATTTCTCATAACTGGGTCAAATGTGATAAGGAATATTACTTAAACAATGGTTTAGTTAATTATTCCTAGAAGATAATTAAATAAAGAGTGATTTATTTAATTATTCTTCATGGTTTTAATTATAAATGACTTAAAAAATGTGGTTTATTAACTAATTTCTCATAGTGAAAGTAATTTTACTATGCTACAATTGGCCCTACATGGTGTACTTCGATCCATCTAGTATATTATGGATAGATGATCATTTTTTTGTGATAACAGATTGCCCCCCATTGTATGAGTGTTAGGAGAAAAACATATGACCGAAGTACATTGCAAGGACACAATCACTAGATAACGAAGTGGAGAGAGAGAGAGAGAGAGAGAGAGAGAGAGAGAGAGACCAATGGAACTAAAGCCAAAGAGGATAGTGATAGAGGGGGCGACACCAATGCAACTCTCCTCTTATGTTGTGGTACCAGATCTCAGTGAGACAAAGGAGACATACCTATACCTGCTGAGATAACTTAGTACAAAAACAATAATGCGCCCGGGAAAATGAAGCTGAGAAATAAAGTACATGTTGAATGGGACATGACATGCTGGCATAAATTAGCCAGAATAGAATACAATGTGTCCCATATACATAATGCACCTAGAAAAACATGAGCTAGGACTGAATACAATAACATCTGAGTACATGAGATATAATGGCCCTTCCCTCAAAAAATGGGTGGGAGGGAGGGTATAACAACCAAAGAAACTCTGCTAAACAAGAAAGGGCTCTACAAAAATGAATGGATCATCTGAAGGAGACATGCATGTCATGAGCGTTGCAAGTGGTAGGAACTAAACCCATCAAATCTGTGGAACTTCATCTGAGGTTGTAGCATAATATGAAGGCATCCAAGCATGTGGGGGGCTACCTGAAGGGCCACCTCCTCATGAGGTTTGAAACCTCTCACACACACCCGGGAATCACTGGTACAATCTGCTGCATCACTTGACCATAATGTGTATGAATTAGGAACATGCAACAACAAAGCCAAAGGGAAATGATGATTCCCTTTGCTTGATCTAAGGCACCGAACAAGAGTGGAATTTGGAACCAAGATACACCACCCTCTAGGTCGTTCTTTTGGAATAGATGTGTTGATGTCGACAAAATAGGGCCCGCCATAGGTGAGGCAATGAGGATCCCTAACTAAGGCATGAGGGAAAATAGTAATGTGACTGATGGACTCACACTAGAGAAAATGGAGAAAATGGGACTGAGGGACAAACAAACGACTTCCCTTGTGAGGTGAGAGCATAAAGTGAATGGTTGACTTGGCGGTGACTAACTCGACTCCGGAGGGGATGGTGGAGAGTACGACTGAAGGACAAAATGGGCAACATGGGATGAATGGTATGAAAATATGGATGGAATAATGTGACATGAGACAATGGGATGTGAAATAGACTCCATGGATGCAAGGGTGACCCATCGCAGATGCTCTTAAGAAGGGTGACTTGATGACGCTGCCACACAGAATAGGCCTGGTGGGGACCATGAAGACATGAGAAAATGATGGCTACTCATGATGAAAATCAACATGTGAGACGACAAGCATTAAGGGGAGGTGGTCCCCAAGATACAAGTGTCGCATATGAAGAATCTCGGTTTTAAGAGGCGATGAAATCACCCTTCTTGGAAAAATGGCTTTCGGGTTGATCTGAATGTTGAGAAAACTTGTTAATGCTATCCAAGCTTCCTCATAAATATAAAAAAAATGTTTAGGATCATCTCAAATTAACCAAAATGTGAGGAATTGTGTGTCAAGTGTTGAGTTTATTTTATGAGAAATCTATGAGGTTAATTAGTTGTTTAAAACACACATACAACAAGTAAATTGCAGAAAAATAAAACACAGCAAATTCATAACACAAATCCGATAAAGGAGTTCACCCCTCTTGGGCTACATCTCCTTGGACCTGCTTCAATGGCTAGGCCCTCTTTGGATTAATGGGAAATTCTCTAATTACATGCACCTGCAGTGCTCCAATGGCTTTGTAACCTACTCCATTGGATTCAAAAGACCCAGAAACCCTAAAAATGACTATCCAGGCTTCACAATTGGACTTCAGTTGATCTAGGCTTGACCTCCTCTCCTCGTGGCCCTAAGCTTCCTTAAACTTCAACGTAGAAAAATCACGTACATAAGTGCCTTTCTACCTCTGCAAACAGTTCCATTATGTTAAGAAAATCCATATCATCCAGGAATGACTCTTTCTGAGCCAAAATTGGTCGAAAATTGAAGAAGTTATGGTCTCTTCAGTTTTCCCTAGGAAAACTCCACCAAATATGGAGAAACTCCAATTAACCCCACCAAAATTGGCACAATGCCAGATTTGTCGGACCTACCAAAACTGTTGCCAACGTAATCCACACTTAATTAATGTTTAACCATGATTGTATGAATTTTAATCTGACTTAGCGCATTAAACTCGCACGGTTATCGTTAGCATCGGCCTTTGGTTATGAGGTTGGTCACATGCGGAGGGGCCTAGCCCTCTCTTTCCCCAACTTGTCGGCGCTTAAACTTTAAATAGTCATTCAACCACATAAACGTTATGACTTGTGGTGTGGCATAGTTTTAAGGCGTGGGGCTTGTGTGGATGAGGTCATGGGTTCAATTCCGCCGACCTTCCAAATAATTTTACCCAACCTTTGAGAGGGCACATGGCAGCCTCCGGGCTTGCCACGTGTCAACCTCTCATTGGTCCTCCCAAATCCCTTTGACCAATTACAAGCCGACATTTGTTACAACTTGATTGAGCCACTTGTGGGAATATTCCAAGAATATTCTAAGGAATATTCCTTGGAATATTCTTTTTGCTGACTGGGCTGTACGAATGCCTAGTCAGCATCCCAGTCAGCCTATACCCAAAATTTTTCCTATTTGACAAAGCGAACAGAAGTCTCTATCTTTATCATATGAACTTCGTTTAGAGTGAAACGAGTTTTGTTGGGATATTATCAGCGAGACGGGTGCAGTGATTCAGGTTTTGAGTGATTCTGAGCACTTTGATTTTTGAGCAAATTTTTGCCCCTAATCCAGATTCTGATCACTCCTTCCCACTAACAGGCTTTTGGACCCAAAAAATCTGGTTATCTAATGAGAGTTGAATACTCTTGTCCTTCCAAATTTCTATTAATTGATTCTACTTGGAAAAATCTCCATGAAAACCACTTGGGTTCACTGACATGCCTTGCCTTGCAAATGGCTTGGTACTTCAACCAATGTTCTCCTTTTTTTGTTGACCCAATCCAAAACTTGTTGTTTTCTTACTGATTAAACACCATGTTGTACCAAAGTGATCCCTCGGTTCTTGGAAAGCTGACTGATGGCATTCCCACTGAGAATCATGTTCCTCCTTTGCAACACAGGCATTCGATGCAAGATTCTCCTTGGAAACCACTTTTCCAAGTTAAGCCCATCTGAGTGAAATACAAAAATGAGTTCCAATATCAGTCATAATAAGAAAATAAATTACCATTATTTTACCTCTACGGTTCCAAATTCAAAATCTGGAAGAATGCATTCGCCATCTCTTTCACTTCTTGGCGTCAACACATCAAATGGTCTACAATGACTGCAATTATTTTTGGAATTTTTGTCCACTTTCTCTTCTTGATTCCATCATCCTACAGTATTAACATCCTACTCATGTCATGATTTGAGAATGGAGGCTAATCATGAGCCTCTTTCTCAAGCATGGACCTTCCAAAATCCCGCGACATCTTGTCACAAGAAACACCATTAACCTTGAAAAACACTCATGGAAGAATATAATTTGACGACCTCTTCCTTTTGCTTGTTCAAAGCAACAAATGTCACATCATCTGAACATTTCCATGTACTCTTACATCTTGGTGTATAAACCATTGACTAAACATAAGTCAACAAAACGTGCTTCTTCAAACAACTGACTTTCAAGTCAAGCAAAAGCAAGTACAACAACTTGACAATTTACAACAATAATTCCACATTCTCATGAAACAACTCGTCACATCTCCCTTTCATCTTAGGAGACAAAATCAACTCTTCCAAGTCCATATAACATACATGTAATAATCAATCAACCACACAAGCTTAAACTCATGCATGTGCAAATGATCACCATTCTCAAGTTGACAACATACATGTTAACAAAGAAAGCAACCAACACAAGTCAATCACTCATGCATGTTCAAGCACAATGAAACTATTAAAAATTCCACTTTTCACACACAAAAACTCTCATGCATGTATAACAATTCTCATCTCTGTCACAAGTACAAGAATCCCATTGGTATGTACGAGTACTTAAAGAGATGATGTGACCAAATTTGCTGAAACAACGTGAGTCAACATACACCACTTTCGAACACCTTCCTAGCGTAAACATGCAAGTTCAAGAATTCAAAATGCATGCAAATTTATAGTTGCAAAATTCCATCTTTGCTGCATCTAAGTGAGTCAACATAACTCTACTTTTCCAACATCTTGCTTCATGAAATATGTAGCGTACTTTCAAGAGAAAATAAATGCATCCAAAAAACAAGGAAATGCATTAATAAGGAAAGATTTGCATCAATTATCAAAAGAAATGCAAGGCCTTAATTGGTTAAGAAATCTAACCATCTCTTTCCAAACCATTTTAATGGTGCTTCTTTCAGCTGCACTTCATCATGTGTATCATCCTGACCCACATCAATTATGGAATCCTCTTTTCCATTCTTGCCAAAATCTATCTCCACCTTCTTCAAATGTCGTGGTTGATTGGTTGGATGCAAAGTCCAACACTTGTCTACAAGATGACCCTGCTTATGGCAATGAGTGCAAAATAATTGCATCTTCTTTTCAACATGGTTTCCATTATCCAATGGATCTTTGGCTTTCTATCTCTTTTGTTTTGAAAGTTTCCTGTTTGTGGCTATCCTCTTCCAACACCTCGAAATAGTATGTTTATTCAAACTACAAAAGGAACATGTAAATTTTCTCCAAATATTATGCGAATATTTACCATGTTTATCATAATCAAAAGAAACTTTATTAAAGGCATATTTATACCTTGCACATTCACCTTTGTCGTGTTCTTGAAGAGGTAAATTTGATGAGGTAGTGGCTCTCTTCAGAATACAAACAATGGTTTCAATGACCTTAGAGCTTTCAACATCCTCTTGTTTTCCATTTCCACTAGTTGCATGCTTATGAGCATCTTCTTGCGAAGTGGGTATAAAAATTTTGCATTCCTCGTGAACACAAACCTCACAAGCTTGAGGTAATGAACATTTATTTAAAGTCCTTGGAACACCTTCATGTGCCTCCTTGGCTTTTGATCATTCTCCATCTTGTTGTCCATAACCAAGACCCAAATACCTAGTCTTTCCTCAACAACGATTAGCTCAATTATGCCTTGTGCATGTTTTCCTAACCCTTTACCTTCATAGCCCATCTTCATCAATAATTTGGACCCTATTCCTCTAGTGTGTCTTTCAAAATCACCAAAACATTCATTTTGAGAGAAAATTGAAGATAAACTTGAATTGCATACCTCATTTTCATGCACATACTTGTCTAGGGTTTCCTTCGCATCATGGAGTTCAATCTCCATCTCATGCATCTTTTCAAGAATCTCTTTCTTCTCCTCCTTCATGGCCATCAATGCCTCTTGAATTATAGTGTTCTCCTTCCTATCTTCATTCATCTCTTGCACCATATCTCTCATGTTGATAAGCTATTGCAACATGTCTAAATCAAAGAGTCTTGCTAAGGAAGATGGATTAGAAACATCACTTGTTGAAGCTACCATCACACTTGTAATGCATCAAAAAGCTTCACAAAAATTCAAAAATTTTCTCAATAAAGAAGCATCTTAGACCATCTCCTTTCCTCAGCTTACACACATAAACTTACACAAAGTTAAATTCTCCTTGCGCAAATACAAAACCAATAGCTAATTTTCTAGCTAACCTTGGCAAACCATCTCAGGGTTAAAATGAACTAACATTGCTCTGATACCAATTTGTTCTAAAAGTTGGGAAAACTTGTTAATGTTATTCAAGATCCCTCATCAGTATAAAAAAAATGTGTTTAGGATCATCTCAAATTAACCAAAATGTGAGGAATTGTGTGTCAAGTGTCGAGTGTCTTTTATGAGAAATTTATGAGGTTAATTAGCTTTTTAAAACAAATATACAACAAGTAAATTGTAGAGATATAAAACACAGCAAACTCATAACACAAAGCTGATAAAGGAGTTCACCCCTCCTGGGCTACATCTCCTTGGACCTGCTTCAATGGCTAGGCCCTTTTTGGATTAATGGTCTATTATATGATTACATTCACCTGCAATGTTCCGATGGCTTTTCAACCTACTCCATTAGATTCAAAAGACCCAAAAACCCCAAAAATGACTATCCAAGCTCTGCAATTGGACCTCAATTGATCTAGGCTTGACTTCCTCTCATGGTGACCCTAGGCTTCCTTAAACTTCAACGTAGAAAAATCACATACATAAGTGCCTTTCTGCATCTACAAACTATTCCATTGTGTTTAGAACATCCAAATCATCTAGAAATGACTCTTTCTGAGCCAAAATTGGTCTAAAATTGAAGAACTTATGGTCTCTTCAGTTTTCCCTAGGAAAACTCCACCAAATCTGGAGAAACTCCAATTAACCCTGCCAAAGTTGGCGCAATGCCAGATTTTTCGGACCTGTCAAACTACTTCCAACTTAATCCACACTTAATTAATGGTTAATCATGGTTGTATTAATGTTAATTCCACTTAGCGCGTTAAACTCACACAGTTAGTGTTAGCATAGGCCTTTGGTTATGAGATTGGTCACATGTGGAGGGGGCTGGCCCTCTCTTTCCCCAACTCGTCAGTGCTTAAACTTTGAATAGTCATTCAACCACATATATGTTAAGAATTATGGTGTGGCATAGTGGTAAGGCGTGGGTTTTGTGTGGGCGAGGTTGTGGGCTTGATTCCACCGGCCTTCCAAATAATTTTACTTGACCTTTGAGAGGGCACGTGGCAGCCCCCGAGCTTGCCATGTGTCAGTCTCCCATTGGTCCTCCCAAATTCCTTTGACCAATTACATGCCGACATTTTTCACAACTTGATTAAGTCAGAAAAATAATATTCCAAGGAATATTCCTTGGAATATTATTTTTTCTGACTGGGCTGTATGGATGCCTAGTCAACATCCCAGTCAGCTTGTACTCAAAACTTTTCATGTTTGACAAAGTGAATAGAAGTCTCTATCTTTTTCATACAAACTCTGTTTTGAGTGAAATAAGTTACATTGAGATCATATCTCCGAGACGAACGCAATCGTCTAGGTTGTGAGTGATTCTAAGCAGTTTGATTTTTGAGAAAATATTTGCCCCTAATCTGGATTCTGATCACCAGTGAAGTGTCAAATCATAAATAAAATAAGAAAGACCCATTATAGTACTCGATGAGAGTTTTCCAATGGCTCCTACATTTCATCAAACAGAGCTATGACCTAGTCACAATGTGCGACATAAAAACTGTGAGTTTTCCTATAAAAGTGTGTTTTCCCTCCAATTTGAGAGGAGAAGAAGGCCCTAAATCTTGTGGAGATCGTAGCGGACAAACTAACCATCAGAATCTAGATCTATGAATTTTAGGAAAGTGGCCTTACTTGTCTAAATATGGCCTTAATTCTTCTTGGAATGATGGTTCCTAACAAAGAATTAAGGGAAGAGGAAAACAAGAATGAACTACTAAAGGAGGTCTAGAATCATCCTCACCCACTAAGTCAAACATGGGGACTATGTGGTAAAGGTGGTATGACATAGAGTAGAATATTTGAAGATATGGTATCAAACGTCTACGATATGCGATGTGAATATGGCTCGCCGGAGAGGCCGGTAGGACAAACTATCCAAGGAATGGGAGGATAATCGACCATACCTAGATCTAGTGGGATCTAGGCCGAGACTTATGTTAATCAATTGAGAATATGGCCAGGGGAAAGCCATCATGCCCCAAGAATGGGATATTTCCCACAAGCCTATGTGATGGAGGGGACTAATCACGTATGCAAAGGTGGGAATGATGCCCCCTAGCAGGAGGAGTGTGTGGAGCGCCATTTTGTTTTGAGTGCGGGAAAAAGGGGTTCAAGCATCTTGGCCCAACTCTACATGAGATCCTCCAAAGGATGACAAGGAGATGTAGGGGCCTATGTGCCACCTATTATGCTATGGGCATATCGGATGTATTTGGAGTGGTGGACTCCAAACACTTATATGTTTTATTTGATACATATTATGCATATTTTATATGACAATGATGGTTCACCATTTGTTGTGTTTATGGTTGTCTTCTGTAGTATACATGTAATAAATTCCAATATAGAAGCTTATTGGAAATGGTATATACATAGTTATTTTCGGCTCTAGGAACATGATTGAAAATGATGGTTTCAACTTCACATACCAACAGCTTAACTCGTAGATATGTTCTAAATAGGACTTGGTTATGCACATGATACACACCATTCAATTGCATGACAAGCAGCAATGAATCTAAATGAACATGAAATGAAGGATGCGATGAGGAAGGGAATCGACCAACAAACCTATCACTACATCATATTCGTCCTAGTTATTGGTGGCAGATCCAATGCATAAGCCGTTCGAATGGACTAACGTATGAAAGGGGGTGAAAATGGTCGAGGTTGCCAAGGATAAATTCCTAGAGAAGAGGCTCGCACCATCGACTTAACTGATATACAGTGTGGATGATGGATCCATTTGAATGGTGAAAAGGGCAACAAATGAGATGATGCAACCTACCTAACTTCATGATAGAAATAAAGACACATAAATCAATGGGATATTCTATGTGTGGAATTTCTTGAGGTAGAGTGCATTGGGAGGATTAGGAAGGAGGTGGCCTTCAAAGAAGATTGACTACATGATGCAGCGGTGGTACCTAGTGCATCATCATGAGAAAGAAGTTTCACACACACATCATCTGAAATGGTAGACAACAAACTAGTAGATGGAAAATTTATCGATGTTGAGACCTTGGTTTCCAACAACGGAGGTTCAATAGAAGTGCGCGCAGAAACCTCAGAAAGGTTTTCCTACAAGGAACTCAAGTATGACGACAAGTAAAGGATATGGACCGTGGAGTCCATCATCTCGACATCGCGAGGAGGGATCATGATGGTGGGACCAGAGTGCCCCTATTCTGGTGTACTAGTTGTGCCAGCATCCATAGATAGAGGAGTAGGTGATCCACTACGAGTGGCCTCGTACTCACAAAGCGCTTGAAGGAAATCATGAAATTTGTCGAGATGAGGGAAAAAATGTGAATAGTGATGATAATGATTACACAAGGCACAAGGGTGATTTATTCGCAACGTTTTTGTTTCTTGTCTGGCCCTGGTAAGGTAACTTGGACCTCAGGGATACTTGAATCAAGGAACATTTCATGAACCAAAGGTTTGAGACGAGGAAGCTCACGACAATTATTGGTGGCATGCCCAACAACCTCACACAAAGCGCGTGGAGGTGTCAGATTTTGGGCTTTGGGAGCGGAAGGTGCTTGGGGAGCATCTTCCTTAGGTTCCTTTTTCTTAGCTTTGCCCCACTATCTAGATGCTTTCACAACAGGAGTGGGCTCCTATTGAGGTTGCAGTGGAACTAAAGCAGTGACAGGGGTCATAGGGACCAGCTGAACTGGGGTCAAAGCATTATATGGTCTGAGCTGACCAGGGAGAGTTTTTTCTGGGGGATCAATGTACCAAAATGGGATCCCCAAAGTCATATTAGGGAGAATCAACGAAGCCATGATAGAGACAAAAAATATTCCAGGAGGAGGAAACAAGAAAGGTATATGTCCTGCAGGGTAATGTCCCAGCGGAACAACTCCTGGATGGTTGAGACTTGGAGGAATAGTTCTGGTGGGAACAAAGGGGAGGCACCCACAAAAGGAGGAGGTCCTAGGGGGGTGGATCTAAATGGCTCGGCTGAGATGGTAACAGTGGGGTGTTGAGGAGATGGTTTCGGGTCGGATGTACCAAACTGTTTTTGAGTAGCCCGTGACACTTGTAACATGCAAACACTCAAAGAGATAGGCTCAGAGATAGGAGGGGGAGGACCGGGGAAAGCACCTAATAATGAGGAATATTTGTAGACTCCAGGTGAAACACTGGTGAGAGGGGTAGAAGACTGCTTGTCAGACATCGACAAGATAATGGACTCATGGGAGGTCAAGGATGATGGCTCGTATTATGTCAACTAATCGATAGTGACGATATTCCCTTCATGGGGGAAACACATCTTGCAGAAAACCACAGACGTGACGACTGACATGGCATAAGTGTAACTACAACCCAAGAGAATGTTATAATCTAGAGGGGCATCTATAACCTCGATGTCTACATGAAAGTTCTTGCCCGCAAGAGTCACTAGACAATTGTGATACATGTCGAGAGGCTGGGAGGAGTGACCATCCCAAGAATGCAAAGTGATGGTGGATGGGGACATCTCAGGTTACTTGAGTTTCTTCCAAACAGCATCGGACATCACACATGTGGATGCGCCTTCGTCGATAATTCATCAGGAGATTATGGCATTACGGACCTTGGCTGATATCTAAAAAGAAACAAATGGAGGTAATGGAGGATCTTCTCATGTATCAACAAGAAATACAATCAAATGATCTCTTGAAGGTTCTACTATGCCCAAAGCAGTTAGTAGATCTTTCTTTTGAGATGGGCTTGACTGGAGGACCTCCAGCATCAACATGGCAGTAGGGGATTGCACCAAGTTGTCTATTATACCGTATGTATGGGCAACTCTGTTAGAAGTCGCATTACAGCGTAATGGTCCCTTGGGGATCTTCAGAATTGACTCAAATTTAGGTTGAGGGATCTATAGCAGACCATTTGGTGTCATAAGAGGCTCAGTAGATGCTTTGGTTTTGGACTCAGTGGCAGACGAAGTTGATAGCTTGTCATATTGACATGACTGAGTCTGCAAGTTGATATCAAAGGTATTAACCTCGTCAAAATTCATCATGAGGATTTGGTAGTCACTAGGACTAGAAGGTTGGGGAGGGTGGGCTGCTTGACCTTGCTGAGGTTGAGTAGCTACGAATCCTTGCTGAGGGAAAGGATTTGTGAGCACATCCGGTTGAGATGGCGTAGGATTTTGAGGTGATTTTTGCATGGACGGTTGACCTCTAGAAGCTTCTTGGGCTTCCCACATTTTGCGCATCTAGGGTAAGAGGGGACACTCATGACTATAATGGCCATGTACACCACAACATGCACAAGGCTTTTTCATATGAATAGCCTTGTTCTACTTGGGTTGGTTGCCCTGTTGCTAGTTTTTAGTGTTAGGATGGTTACCCTGGGGTTCATTAGGTTGATTACCTTGGTTACCCTGGTCACCCTTGTTACCTTTCCCATTATTCTTTTTCTTCGAATTTTGGGGATTGGCTGCACTCTGCTGTGTAAACACTTAACCCTGAGGGGGGTGGTGGCTTCTAGGTCTGAGGATATATGGGAGGCTGCAGCACTAATTCCTGAGGGGATGGAGTGCTCGACAGTGTGTAGGTGTAGTATGGTGAAGGGGAAATAGTCTGGTAGGAAGGTTTAGCACTAGTTGGCCCTTAGATCTGTTGATGTGGTTGGGTGAATGCATAAGTGGTGCTTTTTCCTAAGTACATGTTGCTGATAGGAGGGGCATAAGTGTTGGAAGAACTAGTGCCCCCCTACGGATAGCCATAACGCTGCTGAGTATATGGTGAAGGATTTGAAATAGCTCCAATGATATTGTCAGTGGCGTGAGATGCCCCCAGTGTATTAGCACCACTAGGACAGGGGAGGTAAGGTATAACGGTATAGACATAACTAGATTGAGCATAAGTCAAGTTATATCTCAGAGCAGTATGGAGAGCCTCTTCCTCTGTCTGAGGAAAGTGAGACACGACATCTTTGGTAATAGGCGCCAAAATATTCCTAAGAAACCAATCGAGGTAGACATGGTCTTCGAAGGGCGAAGCACGACACATGATCATCCTTCTACGCCATTTGTGAACATGATCGGAAAAATGGGCACCAGAGGACTGACAGAATGCAGTCAAGATCTCTGTACCTATGTCATATCAGAGAGGTAACTGAAAGTATGAAATGAACGCTTTATCAAGTGTCACGAAAGTGGAATGAGAAGCGGTGGGTTGGTCAACATACCACTTTGCAACATCTCCGGTGAGCATGCATTGGAACAACCGAAGACGAATGGAATCATTAGTGATGGAATTGGATGAACACAACATATGGAAGGAGTGGACGTGTTTGGTGGGGTCCTCTCCAGAATTAACCTATAACTTGGGAATGTTGGAGGGGAGCTTAATCGGCATAGCTGGCCAACCATCATCATGGCATATAGGGTCGTTAATCAACTGGCTAGAATCTTGGAGGCTTAAACCAGCCATGAAAGGTTGCGTGGGAGCTGTTGGAACGGTTCCTGAGATAGTTCTGCTAGATGTGACTACGAGGGTAGAACCGGAGCCAACACTAGGTTGGTTTCCTGCACCTCCAATGGGTCTTGACATGATGATGGTATGCGGTGAAGAAGGCTCAAAATTAGATGAGGAATTAGATGAACCAGAAGAGGAATCGATATGGGGACTCAGGGGACTATGAACTCGAACCCTATGAGGATGAGTAATATGCCCAAGTAGAAATTAGGGATGAAGGACTAAGAGTATTTGTTACAAACTCCTTGGTGGCACAATGCTTTTAAGACACAAGTGACATAGAAATGGTGAAGGAACATCAACAAGATGTTTTTGTCTCTCTGTGGGGAGATAAATTAATTAAGTTAAGTCTTGGCTTGGCAGTGTAAACCAAGCGCCCTTCACTTAAGGTGTGCTTTTGTGTGTAAGTTTTTTTATTAATTAAGCCTAGAACATGTTTGAAAAAAGAAAAAGACTGATGAAATAAACTGAAATTAAAAACAGAAAATGAATAACAAATCAACTCTCTAAACCCCACCCAAACTGGGTTTGCAAACACTATGTTGGTTGGTGGTGAAATAAAAAACACACGAAAAAGGCGAAGAGATCAAAGTGTCAGTGTCACTAGGATCAAATGACACTATGTTGCTGGAAAGTGGTGCAATAACAATAAAAAAAACTAGGGAGGAAAATCGCTGCAAAAATATATGGATATGGGTGTGAAACCTAGGGCAAATAATGGGACCCTAAGGCAAATGACCAACCAAGGATTAATATGAAACTTTGGATGGAAGCAACCTATCCTTGAAGATATGAAACAAGAAGGTACAGATCTACAAAATATGGCTGAAAGCTCTGCAAAAACTCAGATTTCTTACTCAGCTAAACTCCTCCTGTAAAGGTGGAATTGTACTAGAAGCCCTAAGGGGATAAATTCCACTTTAACGAGTGAAACAGAGTAGATCAAGGCCTAAGTGGGCTAAGACAATGGTCCACCAACCTAGCAAAGAGCTCTCGGCAAAACCTAGAAACAGATCAGAAAAATAAACCCCATGACCAATCAGTTGATCATTGCTAGAAGCGTTTGATTCAAGGAGGGATCCCAGAAAACCTAAAATCGCAAGTACTAACCTGTTTAGGGGGATATCACACTTTTTGGGTCAAAAAGTGCGCTCTGAACCTCCAAATCGCACTTTTGGGGGAAAAAAGTGTGATTGCTACTCTTCAGTTCTAAGGTGGCAAGTCTTAGAAAAATTTGTCGTCTCTGTCGCGGCCGGTTCCTGTGACCTGTAGAAATGACCAGGAAACTTACAGAAGTTAGAAATTTGGTTGATCTAGCGTTAGAAAGCTAGTAAACAAAATTAACAAACTTAAAAAATAAAAACCCTAAGCTGAAAACTGAAGGTCACCCAAGTTTCTGAATCAGAATTAAAAATGCAGCGTAGTCGCCAATTTGTTAGGGACAATCAGAAAATCCCAAGTGGAGTCACGATTTTTTATGTACAATTCTTCTTGAATGTGTACGAAAAGAAACTACTTTAGGTTGTGGGAGACAAACAACCCTAACAATAAAAATGGCTGTTAAATAGTGTAGATCTGTAGCAAATGATAGAAACAAAACCTGTAAAAGCCCTGATCTATGCCACAGATATAGTTAAACAACAAAATGGAATAGTAAAATAAGCGCAAATAACTCCAATAATCCAATGGAAACCAGATATATAAAGAATATATTTTATTAAACAATACCTATGAAGGGAACATATATTGTTACAAGTCCCCCTCTATGTGATGGGTTCTTAGCTAGCCTCAATGTCTTCAGCTTTTTTAGAGTCTCTCTCTTCTATAATGTGTAAAACCCAACAAACAAAATGTTTGAGCTCAATGAGAACTCAAATGGAAAAGAAAATGATGTGTGATAATGATAATAATCAGAGTTACAACAGTGAGTGCAACAATGAAAATAATCGAAAGTGAAGAATGAATGTAAAACCCTTCTATTTATAACAATATATTAGGTTATCCTCGAATAATGAGAAATAATAAAATATTATTAACCCCATTCTAGAATTAACCATTTGGAATATTTTATTATATTTGGTTTGGAGGGGAAAAGTATTTAAACTTTTATTTAGAAATAGTAAATAAATAAATGGTTTATTTATCATCTCAAGAAATATGGTTAAGGAATAATAAACAAATAATGATTTATTTAATTATTCCTAAGGGATTTAGTCAAACTTGCAAGGAATAATAACTAATTAGCGATTAATTAATTATTCCTAGAGAAAAATAAGATAATTAATGATTTATCTATTTATTTCTCATAATTGGGTCAAATGTGACAAGTATTATTACGTCAACAATGGTTTAATTAATTATTCCTAGAAGATAATTAAATAAATAGTGATTTATTTAATTATCTTCTAGGAATAATTAATTAAACCATTGTTTACGTAATATTCCTTGTCACATTTGACCCAACTATGAGAAATAAATAGATAAATCATTAATTATATTATTTTTCTCTAGGATTTATTTAATTATTCTTCATGGGTTTAATTATAAATGACTTAACAAATGTCGTTTATTAAGTAATTTCTCACACTGAAAGCAATTTTACTATGGTAAAATTGGTCGTACATTGTGTACTTCGATTCTTCTAGTAAATTATGGCTAGATGATCAATTTTTTGTGATAACACACTACTTGGGTGTGGATCAATGAGGAATGTGAGCCTATGGTTAGAGTATACCTAGTTTGGTACCTTGGCTAGTGGTGAGTACTAAGAATGTAACAAGATTTGGGAAATTTGATGCCCCATTGAGTTAAAGCTCCAACTCGGGGTGACCTATTGTTGAAGGAAAAGAACAATGTGGTCTATGGTTAGGTGGAACATTGAAGGCCTACAGTAGTTGGTCACAATTAGAAGATATGTATTATAAGTTTTATGAGTATATATTTTATGATATATATAATTCATATATTTCTATGAAATTCATATGAATATTAATTTAAATACAACTTTGCATATGCAATGCATATTATCATGTATTTAGTTATGTATGACAACATGCCATAATTCCCAGAATAAGGGGAAATCTTACAAACACAGGTTACTAGGGGTAACTAGCATAGAATTGGGCCTTAGGATCAAGGGAAAAATCTAGGGGCTATATTCTCAGGTGGGATAATTTTACATGCTTTTTCCAAAAAAAAGTTTCATCAATTTCCATTTTTTCTAAAAATTATTCGCCCAAATTTTATAGTATAAAATTATTTTGCCTTAAAAATCGCCAATATTTTATATAGACTATTATAAAATAATTCGAAATATAAATATTCTTACAAAAACATCATTAAAAAATATCCAATTTGCATATTAGGGACTAGTACGATTTGTTGTGGTTGCTAAACTTTAAGATAAATTTCCATCCTTAAAATTTTCCCCTGCCTGAGCTTGAGGTTGGAATAGGCTAATAGGTGGCCAGGGAACATTATAGGTGGTATCAGAGCCCAAGCTACAACTCTGAGCTTGTATGGTTCAGGTGCATAAATAGGTAAATGCAGGTTGAAGGAAAAATGTTTGAACAAATGTTGGTAGGTGGACGCCTGCCAAGTGTTCATCACAACACCCCAAATAAAATTGAGGAACTTTTTGAGAAATTTGAGGAAATTCAAGGAAATTTCTCAGAATAAATCTAGGCTGCAAGTTAGATGAGTTAGGGAACTATGTTGTAGCACTAGAACTATAGGGTCCAAATACCAAGCTAGCCATGAAAAATTTGGGGATATTTTGGGGAAAATCTCCAAATTTCCGACCATTTTTTGAAAATTATATGCAAATTGGTAAAAAGCGGGTCATAGTGCAAGTTATATGGGAAAATACCCATTCATCTGTAGTGGTTCCATATCTAACGATCGAGATAAAATCTATGTCAGCATGCCATTATTATGATGTCATCATAATAAAGCATATGTCGTCCCTCAAACCTTGACACTTTAAATTGAGGTTGGCACAAAGAAAAGTAGGGAAAACCAGATGACGAGGCGTCGAGATGACATGGCATGGGAGAGGACCCCACTAGATCTTGGGCCTTTGAATCTTGGGTGTTTCTAACTGACCATAAGAGAAGTTGAGGAAACTTGATGCCGATATGTTCAGATGACATGACATGGGAGATGACCCTACTAGATCTTGAGCCTTCAAACCTTGGTGTTTTAACCTAAGTAGAAGGGAAGTTGATGGAACCCAATGTTGAAGATGTTGATATCCTAGTCAATGATCTCATCAATAAACTGACTTGGAGGGGATTTTGGAAATTATGCTCAAAAGAGACAAATGCTTTGTCTAAGGTGAAGTGGAAGGCCACATACACACCATGTGTAAATGTAGATGGCATAGGTCATTTTAAGCCCAATGAGAACTATGGAAAACCAAATAAGTATAGGAAGTTAGTTATTTTTCTTAAGAAAATAGGACGTGCACAAAGATGTTTGTATGTCTGAAATAGTTATATGGTATTATTACAAGAAAATTGGATTAGTCCAGGGGGTTGATGTGAAGGAATTACGAGTGATTAGAACTTTTCAATTGAAGCACATAGTGGAGGGTGTAAATTAGCAATCAGAGCTTAGATTATAGCATTGAAACTGTGAATAGAAAGTTGTCAAGGAGGATAATATGCCAACCACCCTAAGATTTTGGTTTAAGGTAGGAAATATCCTGAATTTTTCAAAAGAAAGTAACAAGTGGCCTATAAGGGAGGACTAACATGAATACCAAGAGTATGGGGGATACTTAGGGGTCTTCTAACCATAAAGAAGAGGCGAGAGCCATGAACATGAGCTTGGATAATGCTAGAACAAAGTTGAATTGGCATGGAAGTGATAGGCTAGAGGCGAGATACCTGGTCAAAACTGTAAGGAGCCTCAAAATGGAGGTTCTCAGCTACAAAGTTTATAACGACAAGCTAACAAGAGAAAATCAACAAATAAATACCCATATTTTACAGAGCATGAACAAATTAGAGAGGATAATGGACTTGGGGTTTGATTCTCAGTAAGCAAAGGAACATGACTCATGAATTAGAGGGAAAGATGTTGAGGGTTCTATTATGTTGTTTAAAAACCCCCCCATTTATTGATTTAATAGTTAATATTCTATTAATAAATGGGGACCCTTTATAAAAAAATCCTCCAAAAACCTTAGCACTTAAACGCTTTCTTTTTTAATATTTAGAAATAAATTAAAATATCAAGTCAAATCGCTTTAAGACTAGCAATTCTCGCTTTATCGTATATCGCTGGACCAAATGTGTCAAAGGTTAATTTACAAACATGATCTGTGAATTGCGATGAAAGGGATCACCGTAATAAACTTAGGATATCATTGAACTTTCCATTTAAAGCTAAGACTTAAGGCATTTCTTTTAAAATAAAGCGCCTATCGCAATCACATATCGGCTTTCACGAAAAACACAACTCACAAAGCTTGTTGGAATATGCAAACTGCAATATTGCAGTATAGCAAGCCAATACTTATCGCATCGTGACACTTTACTTAAAGGCCAATCTTGTGAATTACAAAAAGTTTGCAAAATGCGATATAACCTGGACCCAATAAAAATAAATGTTATAAACTATAAGTTAAGTTCGGCGCAAGGTGAAAAGGCACTTTACGCAATAATTATTCATTTAGGAAGAGTGCACTCTAATCAACGAAAAATATGCCGATCACCTCGCATCTCACAGAATTCTAAAAATAGCTCCGAAAAATGCACAACCAAAAATGTGATATTGTGATAATCTTATCGCAATCTCATAATCAACATTCCGCACTTTAAACTCGCCACCTTAATTTTTTTTTCCCTTCCCATTTGCGATGTGATAGTTTAAATGACTAATAAAGTCCATGATAAAAGATCTTAGTGCGTATTTAATGAGTTTTAATGTCATTTATGTTAAGAACGGCTCGACATGATTTGAAATATTTCATCTCATTTTGAATGAAAGTTCCTTTCTTGTCACCTTTCGGGGTTAACTATATCATTTAATTCTCACTGTCATTCTCACTTTGTATTTATCCAATAATTTCCATTTGCTCCATTTTAGGAAACCTCCGCAGAGAACAACATTGGAAAGAATGGCAAAGAAGGGAAAGGTTCCTGCATCTGAGAAATCAAACATGATACCACTTTTCTCCAATACCACATGTAGTAAAGACGAAGGAACCACGAAATGGGAAGCCATGTATAACCTGTTAGAAGAAGAGAAGCCCAAGCTAGTGGTAACAAAGGCCACGGCTAATGCCCAAGAATCATATGGCAACTCCTATTTTTAAATATCATGCTCATTCTTACACTGAATAGTTGTGAGACCAAAGATATTACCATACACAGATATGGTAAAATGGGTAATTGATGATGTAAATGTCTTGGACAAGATTTTTAGGAATAAAAGACAACAGGTCATGGGATATTTCTCACCAAACAATCTATGACTAATGTACCAGCTACCAGAGCCTCAAAAGTTATATAACAAAGAGCTCCTTGAGCGTTTCGCCAAAGAGAACGAGGACTCGTTGTACGTTACACAAACCTAGAAGTCGAGCGGAGGCAAAATCAAACAAGATAAAACTAGTATGTACTCGATAGAATCCCTCTCTGCCCCTCATAGTTTCGTAGCAGAAATGATGTGTAGGTTATTTGGTAAACCCGAAAACACCAAATTTTCTATGGAGTGGATCCCGTTAATTGATGCAACTGTTAATGCAACAATTATGAACTGGAGTCAGATTTTATCAGACAATTTAGCAAAGGCCATTATGGAATATAGAAACAAAATAACTAGTTTTTAAAGGATTTTTCCCCCTTTCTTTATGAGTGCTTTTGTTATGGACACAATTTGTTTTTTTCTCAATTTCCAAACATGGTGTGGAAGTGGACTGTACAGAACCCGCATATATACCATAAAATGTTGTGGGAATCTCAACTCCATCCCCATTTTACAAAATCTGTCAGGGTGTTATGCTACCTATTCATAAAAAAAAATTGATAGAACAACGCTTAGGTTTTTTGAAGAGGCCAAAGTAGACATCTTTCCAATTGCTAGATGGTTCGGGGAAGAGACATTCACCTACATTATAGTTTTTGGGAGCATTGCTTCTCTGCATGTCCTCCCATATTATGTCCCGGATAAGTTATTAGGCAGAGAAATAGCTTACCACACAGCAGGGGAGGGCAGTTTAACCAAAGGACTAAAAGAACAAAAGAAATCCATTTGGCTAGCCTTTCCATTACAATGTGGTGCTTTTTCACTACACGACTATGGACATGCAGTAAAAGAAGTAGATATTATTATGTCTCTAAAATTAGCCACAATTCCAGGGAGACAATATGACCCAAATCACGTTCCTAAAGAATTTACCACTATGGTAAAAGTCAAATAGTTCACCCATGAAGAGGATGCCTTTGATGACGTCTTTCAAGACATAAACATTTTCAAAAGTCCTACATTTGGCATCAATACTATTGAGCCCAAAAGATATTAATTCTTTTCATGTGTATAGGAATAAGAGACTATTAAAGGTCCCATTGGACCTATTATAGATTGAACTAACAAGTGAACCAACTCCTTGTGTAAGCTTGGAGGATGTTCAAAATATAATTTTGAAGAAGAAACCCAAGAGAAGTTAACTCATGAGTTAGAGCACTAAAAACGACAATCTCAAAATGGAGGAGGAAACACAAATAAAGAGTCTAAGAAAGATACAACTGGAAGTACAGAGGAAACAGCTGAATAGCCCTTAGCAAAGAAGCACGCAAAGGTTGCTTCTACTTCAACTCAATCAGGTAAGGCTCCAATCATTGACCTGGAATAGGAATGGGAGAAATTCAATAAGAAGCTCCATACAGACACAAATATTGAGGAGACATCTGAATTGCAAACCCCCAAGCAAACCCAACATAAAGCAAATCTAGAAACAACAGAAGAAGGAGCTATAGGTACTCAGGACATTGAGGTTATTCCTGGTTTTCCTACTTCCAAAATTGTCTTGAGAATTGAAGAGATGCCTCCATTAGATATATTCTGCAGTCCTACTCATAAGGTTGTAGTTAAAATACAGAGGAAGAAAAGGAAACTGGACACCACTGCTGTTACGACTCTAGAAAATGAACCAATGGATGTTTTATGGAAGGACACACCTGTTGACCCATCAGAGAATCTCACAAATTTTTCATAGTTCGCAAGAGCTTATGCCACAGCAACCATCGATAAGCCAACAAAAGTCTAAATGCTGCTAAAGGAAAAGGAACATGGTAAATTTTAGGGGCGAATTTTAGCCCAAGGGCGAAATTTAAGGGGTTTTTCATTTTAGAGGGGCGAAATTTTTATAAAACACCCATTTCATATATTTAGCCCAACTTTTATTTAAAAAATAATTATTTTTTTCATTTTAGCCCAAAGAAAAATGGGGCGGATAAACTATGAAAAGACTCATTTGACCTGATTTGCCTGGTTTGGGAGGTTATATTCCATTACAATCGCCCAATTTTCTACTTTGCAATGTTAAATTCGTTTGCAATCACCCATTTTCTGGTTTGGGAGGTGGTTTGGGAGGTTGTATTTGGTCCCAATAAATAAAAATATAAATAAAGTGGAGGTATGGTAAATAAATAAAACCTCTTTTTATATTTAGTCCATAACCCTCTTTCTATTTAAGAAGGCTCAAAAAAGAGGTTTTATTTAAGTGAATCCTATGGCCCAAATACCATATTTATAAAAGAGGTATGGTAAATTAATAAAAATATAAATAAATGAGAGGTATGGTAAATAAATAAAACATTTTTTATATTTACTCCATAAGTCACCTTATATTTACGAATGCACAAGGGTGTAAATAAATAAAAATATAAATAAATTGGAGGTATGGTAAATAAATAAAACCTATTTTTATACTTACTCCAAAGATATGGTAAATAAATAAAAATATAAATAAACTAGAAGTATGGTAAATAAATAAAACCTCTTTTTATATTTAGTCCATAACCCTCTTTCTATTTAAGAAGACTCAAAAAAAGGGTTTTATTTAAGTGAATCCTATGGGCCAAATACCATATTTATAAAAGAAGTATGGTAAATTAATAAAAATATAAATAAACGAGAGGTATGGTAAATAAATAAATTATTTTTTATATTTACTCCATAAGTCACCTTATATTTACGAACATTCAAAAAATGTGTTATATTTAGGTGAAGCCCATGGGCCAAATTATTATTAATACCATGTAAAAAAACATTATTAACCCTAATATTAGTATTAATAAAAATAAAGATGGCACATGGTATTGACCCATGGCATTCACGTGGAATGTAGCCTATTTAAAGGGGGGAATTAAACCAGCATAGATCCATCTTTACTCTGGATCTACTAAGCCCCTAGAGGAATCAAATATCGTGATATGCAAACTAGCATAGAGTGAAAAAATATTTGATCCCTCTCACGGCTTGGTAGATCAAGAGTAAAAATGGATCTTGTAATTTAATGTCACTTAAACATTTTAACTTGGTTAAAATAAAAAAAATAAAATAAAAATCAATTATTAATTTTATTACTTTTATAAATTACTAATAGTAGTTTTTAAGCTCCAGGTTTATGATAACCCATGGTAATACCATGGTATTCATGTGAGCATAGACTATTTAAAGGGGAAATTCTATCAGCTTAGATCCATCTTAATTTCGGGTCTACCAAGTGCTGAGAGGGATAAATAGATTTCATCCCTCTAAGAGTGGTAGATGTGGATTTAAGATGGATATAGGTTGCTTTTCATGATAATGAAGATATTAAATAGATTTAGGACATTATATTGTAAAAAAAAAATTAAGGTGAATGGCTAAAGCTACATTTAGTCACTTCACAAAATTTAGTAAAAAATACCAATATCTCCATTAATATTGGTTTTTCTGATTTAACAAAAAAAAAATCAAAACAGTGAAATCTTATCACTCTTTCTGCCTCGCAAAACAGAGATAGTCGCTGCCCAAATCTCCCACCATTTTTCAAACATTGTCAATATGATATCTTCATGAAAAATTTAAGGTACTAATGTTGGATTAGTTGTTTGAAAAATATGTTGGTTTGTACGACCTTTCATCTTCTCTATTATTCTTAGTTTGTCGTAATGATCTGTAGGGGTTGGGCCACTACACCATATTGTCCTAAAAAGCATAGATTGTGCACCAAAAAGGAAATTAATCCACATGTTACAACACTGTTAAAAAATGCAAGACATATGAAGGTAGTGAATTATGCTAATAAGAAATTTAGATTGGGAGAGACGTAATTAAATTTTATTATTTAATTGAAGTTTTCCAATTAAAATAATAATAAATCTACATTTATATATTTATATATTGATTGGAAGGCTTCTGACAATGGTCACTTCTTTCCATTAGATCCCCTTCAAGCCTTTAGGATACCTACTACTTTCTTATATTATATAGTTGGGGCTTGCTACTTGTTGGCATGTTGGGGTAAACAAACTTGATGTGTCTTTTTTTTATCTCACAGTTAGAGCCTATGGAATAAGAAAGAAATTTGATAACTTGAAAAAAGTGGTAGAGAAAAGAGTAATCTCTCCTACCTTGATAGAACTGGTGGTGAAGATCAACACCTACAAGAACTTTTTTGTGGAATATTATCAAAACTAATAGAAGGATATGAAAGAGTGTACAGTAAGAACCTTGACAAACATGGCCATTGAAACTTGCAACATTGTTTGTAGGAAGAGAAAATTATGTTTCTTTTTTCCAAACATGTATGTTAGTATATTACAGTTTAATGAATATGTTTTCCTATTATCATATATGGTTTCATAATTTAACAAAACATTCGCCAAGACTTCACAATGTTTTATTATTCAGTGAAAGATTTGCCAAGATCTTACAAGATTTTAAAATTCGGTTATAAATCAGTGAAAGATTCGCTATGACTCTACAAGATAATATAATCTGGTGAGAGGTTTGCCAAAAACGTTATATATACATATTATATTATTGATAAAATTGCCTCCCATTTTTCCTATGTATCATGGGGATTCACCCATTTATTATACATATAAATTTAGGGTGGTTCATAAAAATTTCCCTGAAAAGGAACAAAAACTTTTGCTGCTTGAATAGCAATTAGCACAAGAAAAGACTAATTAGTAAGAAAAACAATAGGTAGCCCAACTTCAGAAAGAATTCGAGCAGATGAGATTACAACACTAAGCCAGCTTATCAGAAAAGGATTCACAAATTTGTCAAATGCAAGCCATGGTGGATAAATTCAAAGATAACCTGCAAATTGACGAATTCATCAAAGAAGCAGTCAGCCTCAATTCCCTATTAATGCAGCAAGAAGAAATATTCTGCCAGAAAATCTCGCAGATAAATCCTTACTGTGAGACAAGTGATAAATTGACCAACCCAATAATTGATATGAGGTTTGAATACGAAGAAATCCACACAATTTTTTTTGAATTTATCACTTGGCAAGAATCAGAGGATGGAAGGAAGGTTGACTTACCAACAGTGGAAGAATCCCACAAATATATTATGCTTACAAATTGGGATTCACGATTGAAACAGGCAAAAAGGGCGACAACGATAGCAACAGGAGCAACAAGCAATATAATAGAAGCCATAAATGAAAACCTTCATGGTGCCAAGATTTTCAAAGAGTGCGTACCACGCTTCCTACTAAATGTCAAAAAACTAAAGCAGCAGTGGAAACAGACAATGTAGGAAAAGGAGGAGGCAATTAAACAACTAACCAAACTGAATTGGGAGACATACTGGTAGTTTCTAGTAAAACCACACAGCCAATGGATGACTCTGCAGTGTTTAACAACCTATACACAAAATATGGTACCAGCTTTATCAGATGCCATATTTGCTGGTCAGTTAAAATCCACAATCAGCCACCCTCCTCAGCTCAAGCCAATGTTCGACATTTGCAACCTCAGAGATCAAGTTAGCAGATTAACTTAGTTCAAGTTCAAAGGAGCTAGTCATTAGTTTAATTCTATTTTTAGTTTTATTTTTTCCCACTCTGAGGAAGGTTGTTTGAAACCTCCTAAACTATTTTTATAATAATCTATTTTTGAGACATGTATTTTTGTATTTAAACCCCTTTCATGCATTTAGAGAGGGGTCCAGAATTTTATCAAAAACACTTTTCAAGACATTACACTTCTGTATTTTTTAGAAGGTTTTAATGAAATGAATGGAACATGATCTATTTTTCTTTGAATATCTAACATGCTCTACTAAAATTTCACTTCTGTACTCTTAGAGTGTATTGGATTGAATGAAATTGGGTCAATATTGCTGAAGTATGTGAGCAGGGATTATCATATATGGTGCTTTTATCGTACGATTATGTTTTATTTATGTAATTAACAATAATTCTTCTCTCGATTGTTTTATGTAACTAGAGCTAATATTACATTATATGAGCTTAGCAGGTTAAAACATCAACATAATTTATTGCTCAAAGAACTGAAATCAGACCCCATTTCTCCTCTTCCCACTATTGTAATCTCTCAGGCTACTCAAGAAATGGGCAGGCCTCCCAGTACTTCATCAAATAAAATGAGTTCAACCAATATTTCTTTAATAGGTGGTAGGTCTAAATCCCATACACCTCCATTTCTTTTGACTTTTAAAGTCTTCAATAAGAATTTTCACAATTGTGTAGTAGATTATGGAGCTTCATCTAGCATTATACCAAAACTTGTTGTGTAAAATTGAATGTGGAACCCCAAAAATCTATTGCTCGCATTGTGTAGCTAGATTGATCTCAAGTCAAAGATATAGGAGAAATCAATCAGTTCACCATTAGACTCTCATCAAACCCAAAAGTGTGTCAAGTAATTGACGTTCTTGTGGCTGATATCTCTGAATTCTACAGTTTGATCCTCAATAGAGATTGGTCTAAAAATCTTCATGGCTATTTCGCAACAGACTGGTCCCATGTGTGGCTTCCTTATAATGGTAATCCAAATCAAATAAGGTTCAACAGTGAGAAACATCAAAAGTATAACGTTAGAGAACTGGAGGGAGAAAATGAGCCTATCACATACCATAACAATATCATTGGAAATTATTCATTCGAGTCATTCCTAGGCAATTTGAATGCCCATACCTCACCCTTTTTGGAAAAAAATTTACATCACAAGTCGAAAACTATTCTCAAACAAATTCTTCTAAATGTATCAATTTTGTAGATAAACCTGTAGTTGAGTCTTTATTTTGGAAATTATTTTTTGATGGATCTAAATCTAATGATGGAGCTGGAGTAGGTTGCATATTAGTTAGCCTCGAAGGGGAAAAACTATGTTAGCATGCAGACTTGAATTTGAATGCACAAATAACACTGCCAAATATGAAGCATTAGTTCAAGGGTTGTATAAAGCCATTGGCCTTGAAATCAAATATCTTCAAGTATTTGGAGATTCGAAAATTGTAATTAAACAGGTGAGGAATACTATACATTGTCTCTCTAGACATTTGAAACATTATCAATCACTAGTCTAGGATCTCACCTCACATTTTACAGCATTCAACATTTCCCCAATTCCAAGACTTCAAAATGCAAGTGTCGATCTTTTGGCTAACGTTGCATCCAAGCTCATTCCACCAAGAGATTATAGTCCTGATCGCTTTTCTATAGAATTAATTTTTAGGCCTTCTATTCCCGACAACATCACCAATTGGAGAGTTTTTAATAATGATACGGATATCATAAATTTTCCGACATTTGATCGCTCTTATGATGACCAGATAATAGATGAAGATTAGCATGACAACGAGCTTAAGCAGGAAACAATTGAAAATTCCATACCTAAATCTGTGGTTAAGCTTGAAGATTTATATGATCTTAATGACAGATTCAAAAAACCTACTCACTCAAAGCTTCAGAGTTCCACTTTGAGGTTTGAATTAGTTAATCTTGGGACTGACCTTAAACCTCAAAATATTAATTTGGGACTTGGTCATCTGATGAAAGACTAGCCTTTATTCATTTGTTAAAAAAATACAAAAATGTTTTTTCTTAGAATTATGAAGATCTTAAGACATATGATACTTCCATCATTCAACATACTATTCCTATGATATCCGATGAAAAGCTTGTACAACAGAAGTTGAGAAAGATTCACCCGAATTTAGAAAATCAGATCAAGTCTGAATTAAATAAACTTCTCAAAGCCAAAATAATTTTTCCTGTTAGACATTCAAGGTGGGTTTCTAACTTAGTCCTAGTCAAGAAAAATAATGGTGATATTTGAATATGTATAGACTTTCGCAATCTCAACAAAGCTTGTCAGAAGGACAACTTTCCATTGCCTCCTATGGAATAGATACTACAATCAGTTGCAGGCTCAAAGTTAATGTCTTTTCTGAATGGATTTTCAGGTTATAACCAGATTCTCGTGCATCTAGATGATCGACTGAAGACCACATTTCGAACCAAATGGGGAACATATGCTTACTAAAAGATTCCATTTGGATTAATCAATGCTGGTGCAACATTTCAGAGGGCCATGGATATAGATTTCAAAGGTTTGGTAAATAAAACAATGGTAATTTATCTAGATGATATAACTATGTATTCAAAAAATCGCAGTAATCATTTAAAGGATTTGAAACAAATCTTTGAACATTGTCAGAAATATGGAATTTCTCTAAATCCCAAGAAATCTTTCTTTTCTTTAAGTGAAGGAAAACTTCTTGGATTTATTGTATCTAAAGAAGGAATTCACATTGATCCTAATAGGATAAGAGAAATTTATGAAATATCTTTGCCTCATAATAAAAAATCCATGCAATCTTTCCTAGGTCAAATAAATTTTGTCAAAATATTTGTCCCTGACTTTTCACTAATTGTTTTACCCCTCAAATCTATGATTAAGAAAAATTATGTTTTTAAATGGGGACATACTGAGCATGAAGCTTTTAATCTTATTAAGCAAGCAATCATAAATGCTCCCTCTTTATAAACTATGAATTTTTTTAATCATTTCATTCTATATACCTTTCCTTCCGAGACATCATACGCAGTTATATTGACACAAGTCAATAATGACAAAGCCGAAGCACCAATTTCTTTCTTTAGTTCCAATTTGCAGGGGGGCAAATTAAATTATTTAGATGTTGAAAAACAAGTTTATGATTTTTTCAAATCAATAAAACATTTCAAACCCTTTCTTCTCAAAACTCACACTAAGGTATTAGTTCCATTCTCAACAGTGAAAAATTTACTAATGCAAAGAGAAGTAGGTGAGAAGGGAGAAAATTGGGGTAACAGAACTGCAAGAGTATGACATTGAGATCGGACCATCTAAAATTGTTAGAGGTAAAGGTTTTTGCAAAATGTTAGCAGGAGCATCCAACTTACCAACACTACAAGATTCAAGTGATGATATACAAATATGTGCGGTAAGGCTCAACAATACTGAATCAAAATATGCTGATATCATATTTTATTTGAAGAATGGATATGCCCTATGCAACTCAGTTATGAAAGAAAAAAGGCTTTGAGGTTAAAAGATAAGAAATATGAAATCATCAATAATGTTTTTTTAGGAACAATTATGATTATGTTTTACTTAGATGCCTTGAAAAATATGAGGCAGAAAAGGCGCTGCAGGAGCTCCATGATGGACCAAATGGTGGACATTTTGGAGGAGACACAACAACACATAAAACCACGCATGCTAGCTATTATTAGCCAACCTTATTTAAATGTGCACACGAATATGTAAGGAAATGTAAAATTTGCCAAACAGCCATTGGAAGACAGAGGAAACCTGCATTACCATTACAGTCGATCAATATTGAATAACCATTTGAGCAATGGGGACTGGAAATAATAGGTGAGATCGTTCCTCACTCTTCAAAGCAGCATAGATATATCCTTACTGCAACTGATTACTTCACTAAGTGGGTAGAAGCAATCCCACTTAAGGTAGCCAATTCTGAAAACATCATTGAATTTATTGATCAATTTATTATTACCAGATTTGGCCTACCAACTGCCCTCATGTTTGACAATGCATCTTATTTCACAACAAATTCTATGACAAAATTTTGTCTTAAAGAGGTTGCAAACTTAAATATTATGCTAACTATTATCCTCATGGAAATGGTTTGGCCGAATCTACAAATAAAAATCTCATAAGGATCATCAAATGAATTGTTGATCAAAGTCAGAAAAATTGGCATAAATCTTTAATATTTTCTCGATGGGTAGATCGAATAACATAGAAGGCCTCAATAGGCACTTCTCCTTTTAATTTGATCTATGGAAAAGAGGTTTTTCTTCCTACAAATTTAGTTATTCCCTCTCTATCCCTGGTTCAATATATTGAATAAACTCCTTCCTCTTCTATGCAATTAAGGCAATCGCAGATTCTCAAACTCGAAGAAGAAAAAGATAAAGCCAAGATCACACATGCACATCATCAATAGTTGGTTAAGACTTCATTTGATGCAAATTATGTAAGTCCTAAATCCTTTCATCTCGGAGACCTTGTATTGAAGTGGGATAAAGCACATGAGGAAAATTGTAAGCATACCAAATTCCAAAGAATGTGGCTTGGCCCATTTTAGATTGCGGAACAAATCAGCCCATCAACTTTTCTATTGCAAGATTTATCAGGCAAGAGAGATTCTCTCCCTGTTAATGGGCAGATTTTGAAGAAATATTTTTCATAGAAGATAACCTCTTCTATCCCTTGTACACTATTGCCTTTACTTTTCCTGTGAAAATAAAACTTAAATAATATTTACTTTTGGCCTTCAATAAAAAATCTATTTTTCATATTTTGATTTTTCGCTTGTATAAGTAGAGATTGTTAAGAAAATAATTTTGACATTTAAGACATAATCTAAGTTCTATTTCTCTAAAACTTGATTGTCTTCCACCAAAATCATTTTTCCCTTGTAAAACCTCAACTTTATAAAGAGACCTTTGTTCTATAATCAGTCAAGAAAAGTGTCTTTAACAAAGCAAAGACTCTCTGCAGATAAGCGCCTTTAACTCTATAATTGTCATCTGGGCACTCTTTTTAGAGTGTAATTCTAAAATATACTAAAACTTAAAGGATAAGAAGTATCATCGAGAGTCGACTTACCATGTTCATAGGGAAATAATAAACTAACATTACTAGTACTACATATCAAAACAGGGTAATGGCTTGAGATTATTTTAATCAAAAGACAAGGGGTCTCATCACGAGCCAACTTGTTCAGTTGAGTTACAACCAGTGAATGCCATTGTCACTTTTGGCCACCAAACCAAGACAATGACCTTTAAGTAGAAAAAGGAAAATTTTAGAAGAAAAATAAATTGTTTAAAAAGAAATAAAAGAAAATAAGCATATCAATCTGAAATTATCTCTAAAAATTGCACTCTTATCTGAATGTGATACTGAATCATTGATAGTTAAAAGGTAACCCTGTCGAGGCTATGGACGTCTGCTAGTAGCAGAGGCTCTACTTGTGACAAATGAGTAAATCTAAAAGCTAATATGCAAGATCCCCCTACTTTATCTTTAAGCCAAGTAAAGACTGATGTAAACAAAGCAATTTTCATTTTGAAAAGGATATCAAGTGGATGATAATTAGGTGAATTTTGTTTTCTTATTCAGAGAAATGTTAGTTATCTTAGATTTCATGTAAATTCTTATTTTCTGAATTATCTTTATTTTGGAAGTTTTAGAATTTTCAAAAGACTATCAGACATAACTAGTTCTTCCAGTGAATCGCCAATTGTTGTGTTGTTCAACAACCCCACCATTTATTGATTTAATACTTAAGGTTCTATTAATAAATGGAAACCCTTTATAAAATATTCCTCCAAAAAACATAGCACTTAAATGCTTTCTTTTTTAATTTTTAGAAATAAATTAAGGTATCAAGTCAAAACCCTTTAAGACTAGAAATTCTCGCTTTATCGCATATCGCTGGACCAAATGTGTCAAACGTTAATTAACAAATAGGATCCATGAATTGCAATGAAGGAGATCACCGTAATAAACTTAGTATATCATTGAACTTTCCATTTAAAGCTAAGACTTAAGGCATTTCTTGTAAAATAAAGTGCATATTGCAATCGCATATCAGCTTTCACGAAAAACACAACTCACAAAGCCTGTTGGAATATGTGAACTGTGATATTGAGGTATAGCAAGCTAATACTTATTGCATCGCTGCACTTTACTTAAAGGACAATTTTGTGAATTACAAAAAGTTTGTGAATCGCGATATAACCCGGACTCGATAAAAATAAATGTTATAAACTATAAGTTAAGTCTGACTCTTAGTAAAAAGTCACTTTACGCAATAATTATTTATTTAGGAAGAGTGCGCTCTAAACAATGAAAAGTATGTCGCTCACCTCACATCTCGCAAAATTCTAAAAATAGCTCTGAAAAAACGCAAAACCAAAAATGCATTATTGCGATAATATTATCGCAATCGCATACTCGACATTTTGCACTTTAAACTCACCACCTTAAATTTTTTCCCTTCCCGTTTGCAATGCAATAGTTTAAATGAGTAACAAAGGCCAATATAAAAGATCCTAGTGCATATTTAATAAGTTTCAATGGCATTTATGTTAAGAATGGCTCGACGTGATTTGAAATATTTCATCTCATTTCGAATAAAAGCTCCTTTCTTATCACCTTTCGGGGTTGACTATATCATTTAATTCTCACTGTCATTCTTGCTTTGTGTTTATCCAATAATTTCCATTTGCTCCATTTTAGGAAACCTCATCAAAAAACAACATTGGAAAGAATGGCGAAGAACGGAAAGGCGACTGCATCTTAGAACTTAGACATGATACCACTTTTCTCTGAAACCACATGCAGCAAAGACGGAGGAACCATGACATGGGAAGCCATGTATAACATGTAAAAAGAAGAGAAGCCCAGGCCACTGGTAGCAAAGGCCATGGCTGATGCCCATGAATCATTTGACGCCTCCTATTTTGAAACAACATGTTCATTCTTGCACCGAATAGCTGCGAGACCAAAGATATTACCATACACAGATATGGTAAAATGGGTAATTGATGATGTAAATGTTTTGGACAAGACTTTTAGGCATAAAAGACAACAGGTCATGGGGTCTTTCTCACCAGATAATCTACAACTAATGTACCAGCTACCAAAGCATCAAAAGCTCTATAACAAAGAGTTCCTTGAGAATTTCGTCAAAGAGAATGAGGACCCATTGGACGTTACACATACCTAGAAGTCAGGCGGAGGAAAACTCAAACGGGATAAAACTGGTATGTACTTGATAGCATCCCTCTCTACCCCTCATAGTTCCGCAGTAACAATGATGTGTAGGCTATTCAGTAAACCCAACAACACCAAATTTTCTATGGATTGGCTCTCGTTAATTGATGCAATAATTAATGCAACAATTATGAACTAGAGTCAGATTTTGTCAGACAATTTACAAAAGGCCATTATGGAATATAGAAAGAAGAGAAGTGTTTTTTCAAGGATTTTCCCCCCTTTCTTTATGATTTCTTTTGTTATGGATGCAATTTGTTTTTGTTCTCAGTTTCCGAACATGGGGTGGAAGTGGACTATACAAAACCCACATATATACAATAACATTTTGTGGGAATCTCAATTCCATCCCCATTTTTACAAAATTTTCCACGGTGTTATGCTGCCTATTCATAAAATTGTTTTTGATATAACAACCCCTAGGTTTTCTGAAGAGGCCAAAGTAGACATCTTTCTAGTTGCTAGATGGTTTGGGGAAGAGACATTCACCTACATTAGAGTTTTTGGGAGAATTTCTTCTCTGCATGTCCTCCCATATTATGTCCCAGACAAGCTATTAGCCAAAGAAATAGCTTACCAGACAATAGGGGAGGGTGGTTTAACCAAAGGACTGAAAGAACAAAAGAAATCCATTTGGCCAGCCTTTCCATTACAATGTGGTGCTTTTGCACTACACAACTATGGACATGCAGTAAAAGAAGCATAGATTATTATGTCTCTGAAATTAGCCACAATTCCAGGGAGACAATATGACCTGAATCATGTTGCTAAAGAATTTACCACTATGGTGAAAGTCAAACAGTTCACCCATGAAGAGGATGCCTTTGATGACCTCTTTCAAGAAGCAGAAACATTTTCACAAGTCCTACATTTGGTATCATTACTATTGAGCCCGGAAGATATTAATGCTTTTCATGTGTATAGGAATAAGAGACTGTTAAAGGTCCCATTGGACCTATTATAGATTGAACCAATAAGAGAACCAACTCCTAGTGTAAGCTTGGAGGGAAGTTCAAAAGAAAATTCTGAAGAAGAAACCCAAGAGAAGTTGACTCATGAGTCAGAGCACTCAGAACGACAATCTCAAAATGGAGGAGGAAACACAAATAAAGAGTCTGAGAAAGATACAACTGGAAGTACAGAGGAAACGATCGAACATGCCTTGGAAAAGAAGCAAGCATAGGTTGCTTCTACTTCAGCTCAATTAGGTAAGGCTCCAGTCATTGACCTAGAACAGGAATGGGAGAAATTCAATAAGAAGCTCCATACAAACACAAATCTTGAGGAGACATCTAAATTGCAAACCCCCAAGCAAACCCAGCATAAAGAAAATCTAGAAACAACATAACAAGGAGCTACAGGTACTCAGGACATTGAGGTTATTCCTGCTTTTCCTACTTCTGAAATTGTCTTGAGAATTGAAGAGACATTTCCATTAGATATATTCTATAGTCCTACTCATAAGGCTGTAGTTAAAAGATAGAGGAAGAAAAGTAAATTGGACACCACCGATGTTATGACTCTAGAAAATGAACCAATGGATGTTGTGTGGAAGGACACCCTTGTTGACCCATTAGAGAATATCACAAAGTTGTCATAGTTCACAGGATCTTATGACACAACAACCAATGATAAGGCAACGGAAGTCTGAATGCTGCTAAAGGAAAAGTCATAGAAAATTCTACTGCTTGAACAACAATTAGCACAAGAAAAGACTAATCAATAAGCAGAACAACAAGTAGCTTAGCTTCAGAGAGAATTCGAGCAGATGAGATTACAGCACCAGGCCAGCTTATCAAAAAAGGTTTTGCAAATTTTTCAAATACAAGCCATAGTGGATAAATTCAAAGATAACCCACAAATTGAAAAATTCATCAAAGAAGCAGTCAACCTAAATTCCCTATTAATGTAGCAAGAATAAATATTATGCCAGAAAATCTCGTAGCTAAATCCTTACTGCGAGACAAGTGATCAATTGACCGACCAAGTAATTGATATGAGGTTTGAATACGAAGAAATCCACAAAAGGTTTCTAAATTTATCACAGAGAAATGATTGAACGCAGGGAAACGGCTGGGGAAGCCGAAAATCCGGGAAAATGCCTCAAAGGAGCCCAGAGAGCTCAATTGAGAGAGAGCTGAAGGCAGTTGTAAGTCAGCTGCAGAGCCGAGGGCAGAGAGAGTGAAAAGCAACTGCGCAGAGCAGCTGAGGGAGCCTTTGGGGTCACTTGGAGTTCAAGTGAAAAGCCAAAGAGCTGAAGGTTGCAGAAAGCTAGAGCGAGAACTAGAGCCAAAGCCACGAGCCAGAGCCAAGAGCTAGAGCCAGAGTCAGAGCCAGAGCCAGAGAGCCAAGAGCCAGAGCCACAAGCCAGAGCCAGAGAGCCAGAGAACCAGAGCCAGAGCCAAGATGGAAGAAAGGCTGACTTACCAACAGTGGAAGAATCCCACAAAGATATTATGTTTACAGATTGGGATTCATGGTTGAAACAGGCAGAAAGGGCGACAACGATAGCAGCAGGAGAAGCAAGTAGTATAATAGAAGTCATAAATGAAAACCTCCATCGTGCAAACCTTGTCAAAGAGTGCATACCAAGCTTCCTACCAAATGTCAAACAACTAGAGCAGCAGTGGAAATAGACATCGCAAGAAAAGGAGGAGGCAATTAAACAACTAACTAGGCTGAATTGGGAGACATACTGGAAGTTTCTAGTAAAACCACACAGCCAGTGGATGACTCTGCGGTGTTTAACAACCTCTACACAAAATATGGTACCATCTTTATCAGATGCCATATTTGTTGGGCAATTAAAATCCACAATCAGCCAGTTGCCTTAGCTCAAGTCAATGATCGACATTTGCAACCTCAGAGATCAAGTTAGAGGATTAACTTAGTTCAAGTTCAAAGGAGCTAGTCATTAGTTTAATTCTATTTTTAGTTTTATTTTTTCCCACTCTGAGGAAGGTTGTTTGTAACCTCCTCAGATATTTTTGTAATAATCTATTTTTGAGGCATGTATTTTAGTATTTAAACCCCTCTCATGCATTTAGAGAGGGCCCAAAATTTTACAAGCATACCATATCATACATGGATATCATATCATTCACAAGCATATCATATCATACATGGATATCATATCATTCAAAAGCATACCATATTATACATGGATATCATAACCATAACAATAAATAACCAACATGCATGCATGATAAGCACATAAACAACTGACATGCATGCATAACAATCTGCATTTACCTTGAGGTCCAGTGTTGCAACCCCACTTTGATACCACCTTGTAACCACCCCATCCTACATTTACACTCTTTTACAAGCTCTTCACATAAACATGAGCTGAGAGTTACTATGGCATGACCAAACATCCAAGTTCCAATTATGGAAGTGGGTTCTACTAGCTAGAAACTTACTAAAACCTCTCAGGGACAATAGATCACCTAGGTGTCAAACCACAACCCCTGGTGCTCAAATCCTGAGCTAGAACTTCTTTTAAACTAAGCTCACAACCTAGCCACATGCATAAGCCACTGTGACTATAGCTAGAAGGATCCAGTCACATGCATAGGCCTTCCTCTATGCGGTTGAAGATGAAATTTCCCAATTCCATGCATATGGGCATGAAATTAGTACCACATTTTCAGGCCTAGCCTACAGGCCACTACCCAAAACAACCCAAAACTTTTTAGAATCAAGTCTAAGGTGATGAAAATTTAATATGATGAATGGTAAGGCTATATCTTTCCCAAACAAGACAAACATATTATAAACATTTTGTCAAACATATGGTAAACATGATAATCTACAGGTCATGAATGCATATCTGTTCAAGTCTCCTTAACTTCATCAAGGAATCATTAAGAAGGCTCAATTCCCTCTCAAACTAGCTACAATAACACTAGTTAGCCCATGCATTCACATAACCATTAAATAGCTTATCAAATCATGAAAAAGATCCATAACAAGAGCACATAATTTAACCATGCCTATAACCAACATATAACCAGAATGAATCCATGACAAATTAATCATAAAATCAACAAAATAACCAATACATGTGCTCATTGATCACAATAAGGAAATAACTCATATTAACATATACAAATGCCAACCAAGTCAAGGACTTCCATGTACCACCTGACCATAGATTGGGTTGAACCAAATCTCTCTTTCAGCCAATCACCCCCATGCCATATTCCAAGCATGAATGTGGGATCTCATGGGATAAATAAAAACAGAACCAACCAAGGCTTCCAAAGGCCAAACCACCTCAACCCTCAACCATAGTGATTTCACCTAAACTAGTCTAGAAATCACTAACACCAAACAAGCTTGGATGCCTCCAACTTTATTCACCATACCTAGAGGAATTTTCCTATCTCCACCCATCTATCAAGAGTTCCATGAGAAATCCATCTCCACCCTTGACCCTTGGGAATTTCCCAAGACCACCTTGCTAGGATCCAAAGTCTATAATCCATCCAAAGCTTAAACCAAACGAGGAACGCACAACACTATGGCTATCAAGGTGTTGTCTTTGTGACAAACACCCTCCAAAATTTTTCCTACACTCAAATAGTGGAGCCTACTATGGATCTCACGATCGATCATTATGTATTCAATAATCAGTCAGTTGATGCTTTTGAGATCCCTTCTTGAATTGGAAGTGTCGAAGTCACTTGCTCAAACATGCTTAGTCTGTAACAAGTGTATGAGTGCATTATTTTATGCAACCTTGAACATGCCTAGCATGGTCCATCAATAATATGCATGTGTGATGTAAAATCCATGTCGACAGTTAGAGCGCACTTACATCGACAATTTATCACTTCTAGTTGCGTTTGTACTTCTATTTCAGTGAGTTTTGAAAACTGTTGCTTTATGCACCTGTAGTTTGATGAGATTCATTTTCAATTTTTCGATTGTTAATTTCACTTGATTTCCCTTTAATTAGTGTCATTTTCATGTTATCTTAACCCCAACATGTGTTGTTTTCACTTTCATTCACATATTGCAAGTGTCATTCACACTTTTATTTTCATATAGCAAGTGTCATCTTTTGGCATGTGAATTGTCGCTTATCATTTAAAGTGGAGTTTTGGTTTGTTTGAAGGGGAAATATTTGTAATAATGAGTTGTTCTTGTCATGTAAACATGTTCCACACTCACTTCCAAAGTTTCACTCACGATCGCATAAGTGTCATCATTATCGTCGCAATGTGTATATTCGTGTCGCACTTGGAATGGGATGTCGCAACATTGTTACAGTGAGGAAGGTATGTTATTCATGTGTTTTGCATGTCCCATGTTGTTTCATCAAGTGAAATAAGTGTGTGATCATGTTCAAGTCTTTATTTTATTCAACTTCCTCTCACTGATCCAACACTTAGTCAAAATTGGAAAAACTCCCGATCGGCCACTCAGCCTCATCTAGCACCCCTGGACTGCACACTGCGCAGTCTCAGTCCTCAAGAAGCAACCTTTTCTCTTGGACCTACGCATTGCAAAATCTTTGCCTCCCAGAAATGCACATTTCACAACCTCAGTGTTCAAGTCAAGCCGTTGAGCCCCAGAACTGTGCAATATTTTTCTCTAGCCAAGCCAACACTGTTAATTGTGAAATATTAGTCCTCAAGCCTCAGCCTTGAGCTCCTAAACTACACAAATGTGTAATCATCTGACCTCCTCTCCTTCCAATACTACGCATTTCGTAATTTAAATGCTCAAGCTTGGGCCTTGGCCTCCAAAATTCCGCAATCATGCCCTCCAGCCAGGCCTAAACTGTACATTGCACAATCTCAAACCTCAAGCCTAGCCCTTGATATCCTGATATGTGCAAATGCGCAGTCACCTAGCCTCCTCTACCTCCCATAACTATGAAGTTGGCTGAAACAATGTGAAACCCCTCAACCTGGCTCACTGACTCACAAAACTGTGTAATATTCTTACACAATCCAACCTGAATTGTGCATTGCATAGTCTTAAGGCTCAAGATTCACCCCTAACTACTTGAGTTTCATAACTACGTATTCACTGAGCCTCTCCCTCAACCTATCTCAACTCAGTCAGTGGATCATCATGCAACATATAAGACTAGGGGTTTATCGAACCGATGTCGTCTTTTCATGAGTGGATTGCAGATGCAGGTACTCTATCATCTATGGAAATATGAAGAAGAAGGAGATGGAGAAGGAGGACATGCTAGAATACACATATGGAGCTAAAGAAAGAAGATGATCATCAAGCAAGAAGACGAAGGAACACTATATTACAACAAAAGATCAAAGATCAGGACCGCATGAAGACTCCATCTTATTCGCAACCCTTTGGAGGGTGGATTTGAAGAAGAAACAATATCTCTCATGAATATGAAGCATTGCACATTTCTTGTTGAATACAAAGGAGCAACAAGAATGGATTGACATTGCCATGTCATCAAGAAGTCCTTATCAGCAGTGTCAGGCCATGTCATGTCATGAGTTGTCATATGCCACATAATTCTTGTGGATTAGGTAATTTCTTATTGGAAAATGTATTATAAAGTGGAAGTCCAAAGGACATGTATAAAAGATGAAGAGTCATGTAAAGTTGAAAAGTCATAGGAAATCAAACAGTCATAAGGGTAGTCAAAGAGTCACAAAGGACGTGAAGCATCACCCCATTGGTTATATATACAACCTCATTGTATGAGTGTTGGCTTAGTGGGTAGTTTTCCAAACAAATCCCTACACTAGTGGCCCTTTCGGAATCAATCCACAGAGCGCAAACTGAAGTCTCACCTGAAGTAGTATGTGGGGATGTTGGAACCAAGTTTCCACACCTAGAGATTAGTGTAATGTCGTTTTATGCCCTAACTCTGCCTTCGTGAAGATTGACAAGCCCATAAGTCTTATCGATATAACTTAATTTTATCAACCTCTAGACCTTCACGAAGGTCTACAACTGTCTTTCATGGACCCTAAATAGGTGAATCAACCACTTACATGCCTTTGTAATTACCCTTAGTTCTGTATTTACCCATATTGGATTAAGTGTCTAATAACTTTAACATGCATTAATATATCCTTCACATAAATGGATATTATTACTTGCATCCTTATAACAATGTAAAATATACAGAATCGTGTATCAACACAATATTCAATCATAACCCCATTATTCATCATAACATAAACACATTCATTCATAACAATAAGTAAATGGACAAAACACAGATATTTCTCGAATAAGCTCTTTATTGATACTTCAATTCTACTTACATACTCGAGACTACCCTATGCACTCAGCTGCAAGGGTCCGCACACTCAGCTATAGACTCTACTCTAGGTCTTTGTGCACATGGCTGCAGAGCCTCTCTTGTACTCTAAGACTCTTCACTTTTTACTTCTACTGACCCATTACGTTCATTCTACATCAACTGAACTATGAACTACCTTAGACTCTCTAAGAATCTCCTTTTTATACAATCCCATGGTCCGTGGACCATGGGTAGTTCTACTAAAGTCGACACAACTTACATAAAAGAAGGGAAAAACCCTTCATGACACTTACTATCTACGCACTCCGTAACCACAAATTTCGGAGACTTTACACTTTACATAACAAAAACTTCGGCTTTCTACCCCAAAACTACGGAAACCTCCCATCTCGACCTATGCCACTGCTACCTCAGCTATGCTTTGTGTGGTTGCTTGCTTGATCTCCTCCACCAGTTGCTATGTTGCTAGTCCTGTACTATCTTCCTTTACCTTTTTTTTGTCCTCTATAGGCCTACCAGATCCTCTTCAGTGGTGGCAGAGATAACATAGGCCTCATCCAGCCAAGGCCCCAATCTGGCCTTGAGGACTGCCTCTTTCTGTTGTGCTGCCTCCACCTATTCGAGAAACTACTTTACCTCAGGTAGCTTAGCCAATTGATGTGATATAGCAAACATGCGCGTCATTGCTCTTGCTTCATCATACTGTTGCTACAATTCGTGGGCTTCTGTGTTCAACCTCTACAGGTTAGGATCCTCCTACAGAGTCGTAACGACCTCCATAGACTGCTCAAAGAGCGCGGTGCAATCTGCCACCACAACATCTACTGTTGCGACTACATCCTTTACAGTTGCCTCACGTTGTTCTCTGATCTCTGGTGGAGTTGAAGGCTGTGACTTCAACTCAAGCTCTGTGATTTTAAGGTTTAGTTCAAACTGAACCTTGGCCACCTCTGTCTTTGCATCGTGCACACCTATAGCCAACTTCCTTATCTTGGCCTCCAACGACGCTTCTTCTGGGATACGGAGTTCTGGAACGGTTCTGCATGTTTTGGCTACCACTTCTATAGTGCACTCATTCTATTCCCGAACCTTCTTCCATGCCTCTAGCACGACTGTCTTCTCAACAAACATTTGTTCGTTGTTGACTTTCTTCTTGCTAATCAAGCTCAGCACGTGCTGCTCCCAGGCCCTAATTTCTGCAATCACACATGCTTGCAGCGTGTGACGGAATTCACTAGGTAGCGCAGCCAAGTTGAGGCCAACATTCCTTAAAGCACTAATAGTAGCCTTGTCAGCATCTGCCTCCACGCTCAGAGCTCCATCAGGGAGCGCGACGGCCTAGAGATCCAAGGATCAAACCAATTCTTCTGCTTGAGTGGTCCTGGGTGCCAAACTAATCGATGTTGCACTACTTTGCCCTGCACCTGCCTGTAGTCTAGTTATTTGGATCTACAGCTCGCGCAAACTCGTTTGTATGGTGACTAGTGCTTACTTCTGCTGCTGCTCAAACTGTTATAGCAGTTCTACTATCGTATCCCTTACCTTATCTCCAATATCGTCCAAGTCACCCTCCGTCAAGGTGATTGGATCTAGTGACGACTTGGAGGCTTTGGTATTCTTTCGTTGTCCCTCCTTTCCATGTTCCCTATGTCACTTTACGTGGAAAGGAGTGCTCTCCTGATCTCCACTGCCCTATTCTGACTGGTCTTTTTCCTCTGTTTGGGGTGAAGGATATTTCTAAATCCTGTCAGAATCGTGCTCTTCCTGATCTACTTGCTCCTTTGCGGTGCACTCCGCTTTTGCGTGGGCCTTCTCATCAGTCTCCTTCTTCCTGTTTTCTGCCAACTACTGAACTTTAGTCGGCCACTTCCTTTTTTTGCTTCTCCATGAACTTGCTAATCCCGGTGGCCAAATCTGATGGTGTGTTCCAATCTCCTGGCCAATGCTATGGAATCATCTGTAGCCAAGTAGGGGAGATCATACCACTTCTGATCCAAATCCTTCAGTTCCCAGATGTAAACATGGTGGAAGTCCGCTTTGAACTCCTCGTACCCAAATAACTTCTCAAAGATGGTTGATGACTACCGCGGCTTTTGGTTGATTGCGTCGCGGATGCTTGCCTCCATTAGTACCTAAAAGATTTTTCTTTCGCGAATGTGTGCAGCATCCTTTGTAGTCGAGAGAGAAGGAAACTAGGCTTCTTCTGGTAAATCTGTCTGGACTGGAGGAAACTGGATGTCCTCCAATGACTCCCACGTGACCAACACAGTTGATAGTAACAGCCATGAATAATGGAATGTCTTGCTTTGGTCCTGTGCCTCTAGGCAGTTCACGAGGAACTCCCTGCACAAATAGCGCGCCCAGTTGAACTGTATGCCCTTCGTGCACTGAGCCGCTAATGAAACCATTGGTGCTAGCACCTCATCCATGTGACACTTTCTCATCACTTTTCCAGCCAAAATTTGGGTGGCCACCTTCACCACAGGGTCAGTAATACTGGAAATAGAATACCTGCACGCTTTCTTGACAAGTTTGAACTTGTCCTTCATCTTCTCGGCGAGGTCGTGCTCACCCATCTTTTCGCCAAATGCCTTGGCCAAATTTAGTCCTGAATGAGGGATTAATGTGATCCTATGGATCAGCATATCAGTGATTGGTATCGGCTCACTCAACCACAAGCACCCGTCATGCACAAGGCACAACAACTGCTTAATGACTGTCAAATTTATGGGGGCACGGTGGTAGTGAGGCACCCATAGTAGGTTCAACAACCCTACCTTGTTTACCCTATGAATCCATTCCATCGGCTCTAGCGTGGTGACACCAAAATCCTTGTAGAAAACTCGCTTCATGAAGGTATCAGTAGCCAGGTGGGGGAACCGCTTGATGTCCCCCAAATCCCAATCTTCAAGCTTCAGATGTGGGATGCGTGCCAAGCGCAGACCTTCAAAAGTTATATTTTATGGCAGCAGGGGTGTGTTAAGGAGGAACTATCCCTCATCTAGGTCCTTCGGGACCTTCACCTTGCCCTGGCGCGAAGGGATATATTCCGACAACTTTGAAATAGAGTCAACCCCCTTAATATCTATGTCTTTTGCGCCCTCCTTGGCCTCCAGGTCTACCACTTTGTCTTTCTCCTGTGCGGTTGGGTTTTATTTTCGTTGCGCCTGTGTAGCTGCATGTTTCCTTGGTAACTCGTGCACCAGCAACGTCTTCTTTTGTTTATCCTTCTTTTGCTTGGGAACCTCTCTCGTCGGCATAGGCTTCGGCCACCTCCATACTCACGACCTCAGGGGTAGCTCCCTCAGAGGCGACAATGCCCCTAGTACTAGCGGTCTCTACTGGTGTAGACATGAGATTGTTGATGAGATTTTGGTGAGACTCAGGATATTGACAAGACACGGGGCTTGCAAGAAAATTCTCAAAGCGCTCACACAATAGACAACAAAACTTAGAAATTCTTAGAATGCAAAGTGTTTCTCGTTGGACAACCATTTGTAATTTATAGGAAAATTCGAATTCAAATTCGACCGTTCCTCCCAAAATCCGTCCATAAATGCGAGATTGGCGGCAGATTTCACACTTGATTTCAGCCTTAAATGTCTTAAATTTCGGCTGCCCACTCCTCTTAACTGTCATCTAGCAGTCAAATCATGAACATTGATGGAAACGGTCACTTTCTAGCTATGCTACGTAGTCTCCACCCCTATAGCGTAGCTCCCTTTGCACTTTTTCAGGTACTGTGACATCCTCCTGTTCCGCGCAGACCCTTTGTCGCACAGCTCTACAATCCAAGTAGTGTAGTTTATACTCCCACACCTTCCTACAGCTTCCTGGAGCGTTAAGACTATGCTACCATCATATAGTCATCTGGCCGGGTCCACGTTGTATGGCTTCAATTAGCTTCCGTTTACCTTTCCTAGAAATGGATCTCCATTCAATTTCACAAGCTGAACTCCTCCACCATCAATAATCTCCTTGATCACATATGGCCCCAGCGAATGCATCTAAAATTTTCCTCGAAATTTATCAAACTTGTTGTCATATAATAAAACTAAATCATTTACCTTGAAGGTGCGCAATTTGATGTGTCGATCGTTCCATGCCTTTTCACGCTCCTTCTGAACTTGTTGATGGAATCTAGCCAAGAATCTATCTTCCTCAATCTCTATCAGCTACACGAGCCTCTCTTCTAAGGCTCTGTGGTCTGCCATACCCGTGAACACAATTATGCATAGACTAGGCACAATGTATTCCATCAACATCACAGCTTCTATGCCATAGAATAGCCTGAAAGGTGTCTGTCCAGTCAACTTCTTACAGGTAGTTCTATAAGCCCATAACACAACAGGTACGCGCACGTCCCAACCATTCCTCTACGCATTGAAAACCTTTGTCAGCGCATTCTCCAATATCTTATTGAACACTTCCACCGTCCCATTGGCCTGAGGATGATATGGCTTGCTCTTTTGATGATAAACTTGGAACTCTTCCATCAGCACGCTGATCATTTTATTAAGGAAATGCGTACCACGATCACTCATCAAAATATTCGGGCAACCGAACCTAGTCAATACATATTCAAATAACAGCTTCGCTATTATTGCCCCTGTACAATCCTTCACAGGCCATGCCTCCAACCATCTCGTCAAATACTCGGTCGCAGTGATGATGTACTGCGTACCTGTCTTCTTTCCTAGAGGCTGAATCGGTACTACAAAATCAATCACCCATTTTTTGAATGCCTACAATGACATCTGTGGATTCAAAGGCAGCTCATCGCTCTGTGATGGCTTGCTGGTTCTCTGACAAGCATCGCATGCCCTACAATATGATTTCAAATCCTTATGCAATGTTGGCCACCACAACCCAGTGCGTAAAATATTTTGCATTGTTGTTTTTCCTGCATAATGGCCTTCCGCAGCTCTTGCATGATCTTCAGCTAGGATACTGCTTCGTTCAAAATCAGGCACATAGCGTCGTAGTATCTCGTCCGATCCCATTTTATACAAGTGACCTGCAATCACCAAAAAGTCTATCACGTGCACCACTAATTCTTTCTTCTGTTGACTAGTGTACCTCTCTAGAGCCATTCCTGTAGTCAGGAAGTGGATGATGTCTGCAAAATGATTATCTGCCACGCGCACCGCAAAGAGCAGCTCGTTACACAATCCTTCCTCCAAATTAGTAGGCTCCTCTCAAGTTTCAATGCGCGACAGATAATCTAGTCCTGCATTCAATCTCCCTGGCTTCGCAATTACTTCAAAATCATAATCCTGAAACAACATCGACCATCTGCGTATTCCTGCCCCCCCAACATAGGCTTGTTGACCAAGTGTTTTATTGCCGAATGGTGTGTATACATCTTAAAGTGTCCGCCTAGAAATTAATTCCTGAATTCTAGAGTGCATACACCATAGCCAACCCTTCACACTTCGTCGTCAAATAGTTCTTTTCAACCTTCGACAATTTCCTGCTTGCAAATGCTATCGGGTGATCCAATTCTCCTTCACCAACCTATGTCGGTACTGCTCCCAGCATAATACATGGCGCATCCACATGCACATGAAATTCCTTCTTCCAATCCGAGAAGACTAGGATCGGTGTGGTGACCATCTTTTCTTTCAATTCGTCCAGGCTCGACTAACATTCTTCATTCCAACAAAATGTAGCGTCCTTCTTTAATAACTTTTCCATCGATGCGGTAATCTTGGCATAGCTCTTGATGAACTTCCGATAGTATCCAGTATGACCCAGTGTTGCGTGCAGCTGTTTAATACTTCTTAGCGCCTCTAAATTGATTATAACCATGATCTTAGCTAGGTCCACCATTAATCCTTGTCTGCACACTACATGACCTAGCAAGATTCCGAAAGGGACGAAAAATAGACACTTCTTCAAGTTTAGCGTGATCTGATACCTCTGGCAGATATCTAGCATCAAGCGCAAACTAGCTACATGGTGCTTTACCAGTCCAAACATTGTCAAATCATCAAAGTATACCTCCAAGAACTTGTGAATGAACTCTTTGAACACCACAATGACTACGCAAGAAAATATTGTGGCGCATTCTTAAGTCCAAAAGGCATTACCGTATACTGAAAGCATCCCCACTCGGTGGCAAAGGTGGTATTACTCCTGTCTTCTGGCATGATCTTTATCTGATGGTATCCAGAGAACACAATAGTAAACAAACATGCTTCTTGTCTGCCAACATTATCCAGCACTTCATCTGTGAACGGAGTTGGGAAAGGATCGTGAACGCAAACATCATTTAGCTTCCTGAGGTCTACCATATCCTTATTTCATCCTTTTTCTTCTTTTCCTGAACGACCATCGGACTTATCCAATCAGACTCCTCCAATGGTTCAATAATACCTGCTGCCAACATCTTATCCAACTCCAAGCGGACCCTTTCCTTGTACTTAGGATTAAGGCAATATGGCCTCTGCTTCACAAGCTTCTCATCTAGTTTCAATGTTATTTTCATCACTCCTAAATCCCCTATTATCCCCTTCAAGTCTAAAAACTTTGTAGGGAACAAATCCTGGTACTCATGGAGCAACTCAACGACCTTATCCACTATAGTATTATCCCAGTAGTCCCCTATCTTTGCAAACATTGGCTCCACCTCTGTTCCAATGTTCACTTGTCTAGTTTTCAGTGGCACGGTGATATCTGGATTCTATATCTGCAGCCCCTCAACTTCGAGGTGACCTTCTACCTCTTGGATATTAATGTTCCTTGGATCCTCCTCTTCTTCTTTATCAGTCACATTGTAGCACTCCAGTGCATGGCATAGCTGGGTGGTTCAATCAAGTTGAATCAAATCCAAGGGATCATGTAGTATTCTGAAGATCATTGCTTTGACCTCTTGCAATGCTTCATTGATGCACTCGAATCAATCCTCAAAGATGAATGTAATCATGAATCCCCATCTCAAAATATCCCATTCGTCTGTGCCATGGCAGAGCTCTGTCTCCAAGTACCAGTTCATTGGTATTACATCTAGAGTATGACAGAACAAATTCACCCACTCTAGTTGTGGTTCTGCTCCATAAGCATCAGTCCATTTTTCCAAGTGATCATGCAAATCACTCCTCCCATCGTATTTCTCTTTCAATCGCACCTTTGGGCGACCAAACCACACCCTCATCATTCTTTTGTATTCACACCATCCATCAAAATTACCTTTAAGTGTACCCCACCATCTTGCAGGCATAGTGCATAGCGCCAAGTCCAGGGCTTGGAAGTGATGCTTCTCTGGCACTTCTCTTTCAAATGCATCCAAAACTTTATCTACGTCAGTTAAACCATCATAATAAGGAAAAATGCTTACCTCCGATGATACACAGCACAAGTATTTAGTCATCATGTTACAGCGCAGCGTAGATACTTCATGCAATCGATTATGCCAGTGTTCTAATTCCTCATCTGAATCTGATGTGCAGGAGCTTTCGCGGTCCCATGCAATACATCCATCATCTGTCGGATTCACCCAATCTTGATCTCGTGCCGTTATCTTATAAATCTGGTCCAAATCATCATCACTTTCATAATCGTAGACCAGTTTAGTATAGCACAGTCCTTCTGCAAGGTCCAAAGGTACTACTACGCGGAGCGATTTTCTTTAAAATGACATTGTCCTCTTATTCAAATTGATCACCCCATTCATGTCAATGGCCTAGTCGATCCCAAGGATCACAGGGTAGGGATTGCTATCATCGACAATCTCTATCACTTTTGAATTCCTCCAATGCGCTCACGCCTTCAATATCTATTGTCACTCCCTGCAATCGTCCCATGGGGATAATATTTTGTTGATTCGCCATACTCAATTGAATCGGAGACCACTGCAGTGAAGGTCTCCCCATTCTCTCCCATGTTTGCTTAGGAAAAACATTTGCATCTGACCCAAGATCCATAATAACTTGATCCATTTCATATTCTCCTATTTGCGTAGTGAGCCTCATCTCATGCTCTGTTCTTGCCTTATGTTGACCAATCTTCCTGACCACACACGGTCTCTGAGGAGCATTTTCTTTACCAGCGCATTTATTGATCAACTCCTGTAATCCTTTCACGGCCTTGCTATCATGTAGCAGCTTCATACAAGTCTCCAAAAAGGTAGTAAGCATGGATGGGTCCATTTCTTCAGACTGCTTATCCTGACTTCCTGAGGTAGAAGCCTCAGTGAAGCTTTTCTTCGCTTCCATGAAGGTTTCTTTCACGCACTCTAGATCAAAGCCAACCTCCTTTTCTGGAGCTTTGCGGACCCACTCACTTTCTTCAGGTTGCTTTCCCTTATCTTCACCAGTCATCATTCCACTTCATAGCATGATATTCACATTAGGATCCTCCTCTCGAGTTCAGCCCTCATCATCTATAGGTTCTAGGTTAGCTGCTGAGGCTGCATCCCCTTTTCTCGCAACTTAGCTATTAATACAGGGCATTCTTCTATCGTGTGGTCAAACTGAGTATAGTATTGGCATGATAGGTGCATCGGTTTCATACATTCTCATGTGTAGTGTCCTGGTCCTCCACAATTGTAGCAAATAACTTGCCCCTGACCTCTCACAGGTCATCCTCCGCCCCAGCCTCATCCGTGCCCCTGATATCCTCCTCGCGCTCCACTAGCACCTTGATCCGGAGGCCAAGTTTCTATATGCATCCGATGTGCAGGTGTTCTCTCCATGATTAACTCATAACTACATCAATTGTGCTCATCGTGACCTACTTATTTTCAAAAGTTGTAGAAGAGCTGTTGCAATGTCTGTACAAATTTCTACAGCAGGTGACAATTATCCGTCACATGTTTTCCAGCTACCTAACAGATAGCACACCATAGCATGGGCCCTGTACTTGGCCTTGCTTGAGCTTCTAGCCTCAGAGGCATCGACCCTCCTCCTGCAACATAATTTGCGAAGACAGGGAAATTATCCTTATCATGCCCCTGACTCTTACATTTCAAACACTAAACTTCTTCACGCACCTTTGGCTGGGCCGCTCTATCTTTCTTTAGAATTTGGAACTCTAAGCAAAGATTCTGCAACTTCGCGTGAATCTGTTGAACTCCCAAAGCAGCATCTTGAATTGGTGTCTCATGCAGTCTCATCGCAATATCTACGGCTTCCACCTAGGTCCCAATATTTTTATGCGATAAAGCAACCCTTAAATGAGGCAAGAGTGAAGCCACAAACCATTCGCGGTGGTGACCATCTGTAAGATTCATGTTAGCTTTGTGGATATTGCATTTCAATTTCTAATCCAGCTCCCAGGGTGTCTCTCTAGGCTTCATCATGATTTCCTTGAATCCAATTATTGATTGTGCTTCAAACTTGGGCCTACTGAATTCCTTATTCAGCACAGTCTGAATGTCTACCAACGTATTTTTTGGGTTATCGGTGCAGTACTTAATGTACCATGTTAGCGCATGGTCCTGTAAAGCAGTAACCAACATTGCTTTCTTAATCTGATCATCTATAATGTTTTTGGCTTGCCACACAGCGTTCGTAATGAATCAAAACTGGTCTAGGTCCTCATTTCCCAAACCCTTGAAAACAGGCAACTTCACTATATTTTCCATATCGAACGACCGTGGAGGTGGTGGCAGTGTAGGCGAAGGTGTATGCAGCGGAGGTGAAGATGGAGGTGGTGTGGGAGGATGGGGTATTCGCGGGAACCCTTGCCTTATTAACCAAATAGCGCTTTGTGGCGAAGCCTGTGCTTCTCCTTCGTCGTCACTCAAAGGAGGCTCAATCAGCGGGCTATATTCAGGATCTATTCTCCTTTTATTCTTGAATAAATTTCCACTTCGCGTAGCTCCAAACATCAAAGTAATTGCATAACCCGCTTTTCACACAAGAGCATTTTAATCTAAGCATTCAAAGATCTCAAATACTTACCTCACAGTCCCTTGAAGAAGCGGCGCCCTGCTTCGTTGCAGCGGACCAAGGTATCAAATGCAAACTTTGTCATAAATCCTCCGATGACACAATCAAGCCAGTGATCGATAGTGCATGCGATCGTTTCTTCAAAGGCTTTCAATCTCAGCACTAACTCCGAGGTCCCCACTATTGGACTGTCGAGCCTCCACCTTCCATAGCATCTGCTAATTTAGCGATCCACTCGTATAGCTCGATTAGGAAGGAACATAAGAAAATTTCGTGTATCTCTATGTACAGATACCTGTCCAACCATTGTTCTTTCATCAATCGTGGATTCCTGTTTTCTTGTGCCGTGAATTCGTGGATCTTTCTATCCAACCACTCCTCAATTTCTTTCTTTGTTGGATTCCAGTGATGCGACATCACACATATCTTTATGCAGATCTCGGTCCTGGCAACAGAACCATTTTTTGGCTTAGTGGGTCCTGACCCAGGTTCAGAGTTAGGTGTGCCAAACAAATCCCTACACTACTGGCACTTTCAGCATCAATCTACAGAGCGCGGACTGAAGTCTCACCTGAAGCAGTATGGGGGGATGCTGGAACCAAGTTTCCACACCCAGAGTTGATTGTGATGTCATTTTATTCCCTAAACCTTCCTTCGCCCAGATCAATAAGCCTTTAATTCTTATTGATATAACTTCCTTTTACCAGTCTTTAGACCTTCGCGAAGGTCTACGATTGTCTTTCACGGACCCTAAATAGGTGAATCAACCACTTACGTGTGTTTATAATTGTTCCTATCTTTGTATTTACCCAGATCAGCTTAAGTATCTGATATCTTTAACATGCATTAAGATATTCTTCACGTAAATAGATATTATTACTTGTGTTCTTATAACAGTGTAAAACATTCAAAATCATGCATCAATACAATATTAAATCATAACCTCATGTCGTAACATAAATGCATTCATTCATAACAGAAGTAAATGGTCAAAATACTAATATTTCCAAAATAATCTCTTTATTGATACTTCAGTTCTGCTTACATACTCGAGACTATCCTGCGCACTCAACTGCATGGGTCTGCGCACTCAGCTGTGGACTTTACTCTAGGCCTCTGCGCACACAGCTGTAGAGCCTCTCTTCTACTCTAAGATTCTTCGCTTTTCACTTCTATTGACCCATTACATTTGTTGATCTCTCTACTACTATGTCTTAGACTCTCTAAGACTCTCCTTTTTATACAATGCCATGGTCTGCAAACCATGGGTAGATCTACTAAATCTGACACAACTTACATAAAATAAGGGAAAATCCCTTTATGAAACTTTACTATCTATGCTCCATGACCACAACTTGTAGAGACTTTACACTTTACATAACAAAAACTTGGGCTTTCTGCCCCAAAACTTGGGCTTTTGCCCCAAAATTGACCCTAGAGGACCCTGTCCCAACAATGAGGAAAGGAATTTTCACCTTGGCTCCTCTTGTAAGGAATTAGAGAGGCAAGCTAGTTCTTCTGGGGAGCAAGGAGTGACTCCAATGCTCCACTATTGGGGATAGTGGTGTTCATTGTATACATGTGTCTTGTGACTTTTACTTAATATTAGAAGCCTCATGGAGAACATGTTCTTCCTCCATGAATTATGAATATTTGTAAGACTATTCAGTGGATGTTTGTAATTCATGTTTGGTTTGATTTGTGATAAAGTAGTTGAAGTATTTCAGTTATTTTAGTACTTATCATATTGAGAATGTGTTGTAATGGTTTCTATAACTGTCACATCCTTTTGGACTATTTTGTTGGATGTTAGACGATTATTTCTTGTTTATAATGGTTGCAATGGCCATCACATCTTTGTGGACTATTCTCCTGGATGTTAGACAGATCTTTTTTTTGTGTGTGTGCATCTCTACTAGGGTGGTACTATTACCTCTCTCCTAGAGGCTTACTTTCCTTTCCCTCCACAGTAGAAGAATCTTGACATGCATACAATTGAACACTCACGAGGCATACTCAATTTTTTATCGGAGATTACATATGCATAACTCTCTTGTGCTAAACTTTGTAGCCAAGGAAAACCTATAAGAATACATGGCACTTGGGCCAATATGCGACATGGGGCTCTTATTCCAAATGGTTTGAGGTCTAATTGGGACTTCACATCAGGGATATCCCCTTCGTTGATGGATTTCCAGCACCGTCAACACCAGCAAATGTCAAGGCAAGGCTGAAAACCATTGCCAATCTACGAAAATCCCATGCCAATGACAGCAAAGCAATCAAAAAACCAAATGCATGTTTCATGCATCCAAATCTTAGTAATGAAATCACACATGCAACTTGTTACCCGTAATTTCCTCTTGTTATAGCTACTTTTCCAACCTTTTCCTTGTGATCCCTTACATTACCTTGCTTGCTTGCTTGTCCAATTGCTTCCTCTCTCTTCTCTTAGATCTTTATTTATGAAAGTGTTCAAAACTAGAACTGACGAAAAGTTGTTAATTATTTATTTGATGCCTTTTTATCTTTGATGTCTAGTATCTTCTTTTCCTTTTTCCTTTTTCTTTAATTTTCCTCTAATTTCTCTCTTATTTCCCTTGCATGCATATTTGTCTCTTCATCCCCCCTTTCTCCTATTTTCCTTTATTTCTCATATTAAATTTCTATTTATTGCCTCTTTCCTTTGCCAATGCCTTTGCTAATTTCCATATCCATTAATAAACCACAAGTGATTCCCACTATAATGTTTTTCCCTCCATTCATCTTGGAATACATGTCCCGTGACCTTGGTATTATTTTATTTACATAGAAAATCAACCTGGGGTTGTTACATCTAAATCATGCACATCCAGCTAGCTAGGCTCTAAGGCTAATTTTTCCTCAAAAAAGGCCCAACACTCCTTCTCCAAAGTCCTTTAATGCTCCAAATCCCTTCCTTTGAAGCCATGTGTACCTTTAGGTCCACCTTGACTACATCATCGTTCTTCAACCTACACATTATCAAATCAAGTACAACCCTCTATGTAAGCAACCAAGTATCCCCATGCCATATATGGATTAAATATCTACTCCCATACCCAACTATTCCATCAATATTCCCAACATTCCATCTCCAAGGTGAGTCACCCTCCTTAGAAAAAAATAACCTCGACATATGTGCATATAATTAATAATGCCATTATGCTATCTAGGTCTCCATTAACACTCCAAGAAAATGTTCCACATAAACATCAATTTAATGCATGGAAATCCATCAACAAGCTATCTCCAATGTGTGTGTCCATAATTATACAACCAAGGTAATCAACACACCATTAATCCATTATCACATGAAGCAACCCCAAGCATGGTGTAAACAGTTTCAAAATAACTCCAAAATATAACACTCCATGTTTATGAAGAAAGTTTTTACACAACACTTGAATGCTCCCTCCGCAATTGAAGCAATGTTTCCAACGACAAATTTAAACATGTTGTAGTCTCACATTTAACTATCAAGTCTTAGAAAGGTATTGTCCCCCAAACATCACACTTCTCCATCAAGGCATCACATCTTACCACCTAAAAGCAATTAGAAGAATTACAAATGGAAGTATCCAACACAATGAGATTAGGATATCTCCTAGGAGTACTACCAATCCTCATTGAATATTTGGGTGCTCCCACATGATCTTGTGTTTCTTATAATGTTCAAGAAATCCATCCCAACTTCCTACATGTTGGAGTAAAAGGAAATGGGATATTTATATTATTCTCTCCTTTTCCACACTTGGGTATAATTCTATTTTATCCTTTTAATTATTCAATTGAACAAAAACCTCCTCACTCGCTTCAATAACTAAAGGATATATGTAGGATCTACATGGTTGCACATCCTCATCAATATTCACATCTTGACTCACCATAGTCTTTTATTGTGTTGGACTGTATAATCTATAAACTTTAGAGGTCCCATAATAACCACCAAAACTACCCTTTGATTCTCAATGGCTCCAACTTATTCCTATTATTCCAAGGCACATGAATATAAACTAGGAAACCAAATACAAAAAAATTTGATACCTCTAGTTTCACATTTGTGTATTCCTCCTTTGGAGTTTTGTCTTTCAAGATCCCATTAAGCACATATTTAAAATATACACAGTTGAATTAAAAGCCTCCACCTAAATATACATGGAAAACTACATGTCATCAATCAAATACTTAGCAATCTCAATAGTATACATATTCCTCCTCTCCATAACCCATTTTGTTGTGAGCTTTAAGGTACAAAAAACTCCCTATCCAACATTGTTTCTATGAAAAAAGAATCAAAGATAGAGGCGGTATAGTCATCTCAGTTATCTAACTGAATAATATTAATTTTGTTCCCTATATAATTTTTAATTAATGCCTTGAACTCTATGAACTTACTAAACATTTCCTCCTTATTCTTCAAAAATTAAATCTAGATCTTGTAATAGAAAACATCAGTGAAGGTGACATAATGCAAACTGCTTGTCAAAGAGGAGAAATACATGGGTCCACACACATAAGAATAGATCAAATCAATAATCTCTCTTGATATATGATCACTCTAAGAAAAACAACCCTTGCATTCTCTCCAAATCCATATAACTTTCACTAACCTTCCTTCTCTATCTTGCAATTCAACAATTCATGCACTAGGTTCTTTAAGAGAATAAGTGCTTCATGGTTTAAGTGAATAAAACATTTGTGCCATAACTCACATAGCTTAGTACTACCATGCACCAAAGAAACATGATTTATTATAACTTCCTATAATCTATAAATACTTCCAACTAAACCCCCTTTTTCCATGATACGCATTTGATCTCTAATCATGATATTCTAAGCATCAAACATGGCCACATAGTGTATATCTAACATACAAGAACCTATATAAGATTTTTTGTCAAACTAGGAGAAAACAAAATGTTATTCAACACAATATCACTTCATGGAATTTGTAAGGAAATGGAGCTCAATCCTTTCACAAGATAAGTGGAATCATCACTCAACTCCACTCGCATTCCTATATCTTTCTCTTGAAGCATTCCAATGAGTTTCATATCATAAGTCATATGTATTGATGCTCCACTATCCACATACCATCCAATGCTTGAGACAATGTTTGGAGACAACAACAAAACATGGAAATAAGGGTCTCAAGTTGATATGATAACTCATCCCCATATCTTATATATGTCGCTTTTCCTTCCCCTTCGTCTTATCTCGAGATTAGCTAGCATAATGTCACCACTGGTGATAACTAAAACATTTAACCTTAAATATTTATTTCATGGACTTAAACATTCCTTATTACCCTTCTTGTATCCTTTATTGCTTCCCTTCCTCCTCCTCCCAACAAAGGATAGGTGTTCTACTTCCTTTTTCTTCTCTAAACATGTCTTCAATTTGGTCTCTTCCTGCACAAGCTTATGCCAAAGCTTTGAAAAACCAAATAAATTCTCAAAATCACAAACAACTTAGACAAAAATTTTCCAATATGTAGCATGTCCATTCAAGGCAATGACCCCAACTCATTATCCTCCATTGTTGTCCCTATTATAGCTCGCTAATCTTTGAACTTTGTAAACTTGGATAAATGCCTTACCATTTTATCTATGTTATTTATGTGAATTGTTGAAATCATGTTTCATAAAAGCATCTATCTAGAGAAGCAAGAGCTCTACTAAAAAAAATCTAAAACTCATACATAAACTTATCAATTGACTTGTCTACAATGTGAGGGATTAAGTGATCCTTCATTGAATAAAGAATAATTCTCTTTTATATACCCTCCTACTTAACATGGGAAACCAACCTAATCAAATCAATAGGTGTGACAATATCTTTCATGACATTTTCCAAAATCCCAATCACCTCCAAAAGAACTTAAAACTTGAATTTCAAAGGCATGAAACTAGAAGCAACCTCTAACCTATTACAGTCTCTAAGATCAATACAAACTTAAGCACGCCCAAAAGAAAGATCCACTATAAATACAAGAGAACAACTCTTCTCAAGTTCAAGTTCTTCTCCCAAGCTCCCTAGGGTTTAACACCTAATAAATGTACTAGGTCAAGAGCCACTCTTATTTTCAATGCAATTAAAATATTCAAATCCCTTTTCAGCAAGAGAAAAATCTTAAACAAATATAATTTGATACCATGTTGAAATTTCATGAATCGGATGATTAATGAAAATTTAGAAATTTTATCTCAGCCTTGGGGTTTCCTAAATCTACTTTCTATGAACTTCCAATTTTAGGGATGAATATGGAATATGAATTTACAATAGAAATATTTCACTTATCTTCAACCTAATTTCATAAGACAAAAAATAAATATCATTCAAGCATATTTCAATAGCAAAATGTTACAACCCTTATGGCACACTTTCCAGAATCTACCCAATCATGAAAATAACATAAGCCAAGCTTAAAATATGCAAGTACACAATATCTTATTAATAGAAAAATTCATCTTATTGGTAGTATATATATATATGTGTGTGTGTGTGTGTGTGTGTGTATAATATAATATGAAATGTGTATACATACCAATAAGTCATCACAAGTTGGTATAAGTGCACGTACATACTAATAGTTTACTACAAGTTGGTAAAATTCAAACTCTAAAAAATCTAACTAGGTAAATCACAAGAAAAACCTAGCCACCAATTCCTCCTAGTTATCACTTCTAACAAAAGGTAGTTACTCCACCAAAGGTCCTCAACAAGCTAGCATGAATACCAACAAGTCCTCCTTGGTCAACACACTTGCATCCTTTAAGCATGAAAGGGTGCCTCCTTCTATCACCTCCACAACAAGCACACTAAGTAGCACTAAGGTTTCCAAATGGAAAAAAATTCCTATCCTTCTTCTCTCACAAAGATACATGATAAAAATACTGGAATCACTACTTTATGATTTATCCTAAAATCTAGTTGTCTTTGTCTCCTCAGGGTGAAACACTAAACTTAGTCTTCCCTTGAAATTCCTCAAGAACCCTAGCATTCAAGACAAGAGAGAAAATACACATGAAGAATAGAACAAGACAACAAGTTCATCTGAACTCTCACATCTCTATTAAAAGTATGTGATTATATAAGTGATGAAATCATTCTCTCCCTTTATCTATATGAAAGGTGAGGGAGAAAAATATAATGCAAATTAAACGTAATCCACTACAAGTAACCTAAATCTAATCAAGATATGAAAACATGTGAAGCACTCCAACTTTAGGACACTTTTCAAGCTATGAGGCATGCACATCCAAAATGAAAGGCTCCAACATTAAGGCCCCTCAAGAATTGTGAAATGATTCTCCTACAAATGCCTCTAGTTTTCGAATTCTCTGTCCTAATCCATGTGTACTTCTGAGTCTACCACACGTACATGATCATTCCTCAAGCTGAACATCCTCAAGTCAAGTACAAGTCTCTCTATAAGAAACCAAGTGTTCCCATGTCATCTAGCGCTCAACCCCCTCCTCTAAGATGCCTAATTACTCCTCCAATATGCTCTATGCTCCTGTTTTAAGATGTTAAATGCTTCTCTTCCAAGGTGAGTTATCCTCCCAATAATAAACCAATCTCTACGTAACGAAAATTTAGAGGTTAAAATTTTATTCATGGGCTAATTTTACATTTAGTTTAAAAAAAAAATCCAATTTCCTTTTCATTTCCCAAATTTTATTGCATAAAAGAATTTTATTCTTTAAAAATTTCTAAAATATTTTATAAGCAACGCTTGGACATTTTAATATTTTTACGTTGTAAGGCGTTCCCCTTTGAGAATACCTCCCCAAGTTGCCATTATACACTAGTTTGCACCGTCGGATCAAATGTTAGAATATTGAAGAATAGTGTGCCATAAGATTAATATAGTTGAACTAAATTACAGGACATACATATAACCCACCATGATGGTGAGCTTGACCTTACCATTTGTGTTTTCATTTTGTAGAGGAAAACTAGACTTCCTAGGGTTTTTGAGAAAGTTGGATCCCACCAACAAGCTCATGCAAGGATTGAAAATTTTGCTACCTTGTGATAGTGATCCAAAATTAAAAAAGAATGCAAAAAAATATAGATATAACCATAAATATAGAGTTGCAGCAAAAATAACACTTCATTTCATTAATATCAAAGAACTAAATTATGCTTACATACATAATGGAAATAAACTAGCTCAGACGATGGTAGCTTATCTCAGAGAAGAGATGTGGCAGCTACATGCCTTTGAATTGTGTTACAATGAGGCATCAAGACCTATTTATTATTGAGAAATAATGGAAAACCCTAAACATCTAAAAACCTAACCTTGGGAGATGAAGCATCAAAACTATGGGCCACGTTTAGGTAAATTGGTACCTCAACTTCCTGGGGTCGTAACTTTGGCATACGATCTTTTTTTGATGCGCACAATAACTCGTTATAAATATCTATCCAAGGACTACAATTTTTTACTGCAAACATCAATCAGAGACTCATATTTTCCCTTTTTCCAAAAAAACATCATTTAGGGCCCAAAACGGCTTCAGAAGTTCAGGACCCAAAAAACTGCCTGTTAGTGTCAGTCTTTGAAGCCTTCCTCTAGTAATCAAACATGCTCTTACAAAGTGACTTTAAGGTGTCAAGGTCAAATTTTGTCATTTCAGTGAGTCTTCAAGTAAAATTTGGTCACTAGGTATTAGGTCTAGGATTTTTTTTCACTCATTTCAATGTTTTCCAAGTTTTGGTCCATATCACCATTCAGGTGAGTGTACCATCATTCAAAAATTTGTCATCATCATTTCAGGTTCCAATGGGTCATTTTACACCTTGTTCGTGCTTCAGTTGTACCTAGGTAAGGCTCATTTCCCTCTCCTAGGGTTTTGAAGGTAATTTCTCTTGGATGGTCAAATCATCAACAAAACTTGTATCCCAATGTTCATACACCTCCCCCTATCCTTAATGTACCTTTTTAAGCACTTCCCATCACTGATATCCTTCAAATTCATCATTTTCCCACAAACCCTAGCTTCCTGCTACAATTTGACAATTTTCTAGGCTAGGCCTGTGTTTTTCTCTTTTGGACCCCTTCCCCTCACTCAATATTTGAAATTACACTTTCCATTCCTTCCTAACATCCCCCCCTATTTTCCAAAATCTTATCAAGAATTTATCAGCCCCTTATCCCCTTCATTTCCCTTTATTTCTATAAAACCCCTGTTCCACACATCGGGGTAGGTTTTACTCAAATGATGTTTCTGAGAAATAGAAGATGAATTTGACAAATGTGAGAGTGGTTTTTTCCATAATAGGCCAAGGAAGAAAAACCTCCTTCAATTTTTACACATGTGTCATGGTTTTAGAGAAATTGTAACAATAAAGTTGCCTCAGGAGGGTTGTTGCACCTATGGAGTGGCCTTGGGAAAATCAAGATTTCTTTGAGACTAGTTGGCCAAATGACTTTCTTGATGCATAAAATGATAACCATACATAAAGGTATTTCCAATGAGCTATCATGAGCTCAATTTGGAGTTGAGGAAGACCTTCAAAAGTTGACTGCAACAACACTCTGCATTTAGGCAGCCTCATTTTGCACATTTTGACCAGTCTTGGGAGATTTGACTTTTGACAAGGCAAATGAACTCAAAATTAGAAAATTCACGATGTTCTCCAAAATAGACTCGACAATATTTCCAACGAGCTATCCTAAACCCAATTTGGACAGGTGGAAGGCCTTCAAAACTCAGTTTGAAAGAAACATTGCGCATAGAATCAGTGGTGTTGTGCATTAAACTTTTTGCACGGGGATTTCCAATAGGTGCGCAGCACCACTGGCACTGTGCTTTTGATGGGGACCTCCATTTGAAAAATGGCTTGTAGTTTTGGAATCAGCATGAAAAATTATGAAAACCCAAAAAGTTTGAGGAGTTTTGGATAAGGTCTTGGCCTCCAAAGGGTAAAAAACACCTAAAAAGTGCCTTCTCTGCCACTTTTTTGCCACATAGAAAGAAGTCTTGGGAGAATCAACTTTTGGAGGGGAAAATGAGCTCCAAATTAGAAAAATAAGATTGTTCCAGAAACTTGAGAGGCAGGGCTTTCCAAAAATCCATCTTTCACCTGATTTGGACACCGGGAAGGCCTCCAAAACTGGCCCTGAAGTGGCATTGCGCATTAAATTTTTGGCACTGCACACTAAACTGATTTTGCCAATTTTGCTTAAATTTCCAGATTTTTCCTAGTTTTCTTGGAAGTTGACTTTTTCTTCATTCCTTGGTAAATGATGTACTTTATGTAAATATGGATGAAAAACACCTCATAGGGTAGATACATCAAGTTTCAAGTGGTTTTGATGATGAATGAATTGGTTTCCTAAGTTTTAGAGGCAAGTTGTTCCACTGCCTACTCTTGTGTTCCTAATTTAGATATGGTTGAAACCACCTCTTTCTATGGATTCGACCCCTGATGGATAGCTTATATGGTTTTGAGGTCTATATGATGTCTTTTTTTAGTCATTTGCAAGGGTTGGACTCTTATGGAAGCTCTGAACTCTATTGTATATCTCTACAGCAGTTTGGCAAGGAATAAAACCATGTTTCACAACTATTTTTGTGGGATTCTTGTGACAGTGAGTTTATGTATTGTTTATTCTTTGTAATGATTTTTCCTTATGTTTTATATGTATCCAAATCTATCTTTCTCTTCTAAAACTAAATGAATCAAGGTGAATATTCAAAATACACTGGTTTACAGTGCTTTGTCTTGAGAATGCATTTGGTTTTCTGTGTTTTCAATAGTTTGAAGAGGACTCATAGTTTCTTTATGCCCTCCTCAACCCCTCAGCTATATTAAACTACCATCTCAATCCATTTCTAGTACATAAACCCTTGTCTACCTCGCCTCACAGAACATGACTGTATCCTTGAGTTGATTTCCCGGACCCAATCTGCCTTCTCCAATTGATCCAACAACCAAACATCAAAAATCAAACCAGAAACCCTCGAGCTACTATACCTAGCCTAAAATCTAAATTTGTTAAGTCATCTCCATCGAGATTGACAAGGAGAGAGCCCTCTCCCGACCTGGTAGGGCTAGCTACCAAGTTAAGCGTGGTTTGTAGTTATCCTAGGATTGCCTCCCTTCAGCCTGAGGTGGATCCAGGCTCTAACATAGTGGCGACCATACTGGGGAATGTAGCGTTATGTTCCTCAGCAAATTGTATCAAGATCAGATCTGATTGTTGATGGTGGACAACGATCAGACATCGGAAGGCTGAAATCATTCACCTGGTGACTCCAAATCAGTTTTAATATCAGATCCAAGGACTCCACTAGAGGATGAAGCTGACCAGCAGAAACATGAAAGGACAATATGGAAAGATCAAGTATTCAAGTTGGAATTTCATCCAAGATATTATGTTCTTTGTGATAAATTATTTCTTCTCTTTTCCTGAGAATGTCAAGAAGGCTTTACGAAGTATACTGTATCTGAGAGAAGATCCTAGACCTGCATTTGATTCCTTCCCTTTGAAGATTGTGAATACAAAATGCTCATATGCCTTTTATCTTGATCAAGACCCCTCTTTTGAATCTTATGATGACTTTCTTCAAACTGATGAGCCTCAAGAGACCAAGACTGATTCTACACCTTCTGTACATACTCCTATACCTTGTAAAATTCCCGATCGATACAAGCCTCTAATTTTACCTCTTATATTCCATGCTTTCCCTAAAAATTATTACCTATATCTACCAAGATTTGATGGGGAAGTGACAACATCACTACTGAGAGATATGTACTCAATTTCGAGTCTTTTCTTGACCTTTTTGATGTTGATGAAGAGGATGTCAATATTAGGCTTTTTGCTCTTTCTTTGCAAGGCAAAGTCAAGAGTTGGTTCAAAACCCTACCTAATGCAAGCATCTCAGATTTCCAGCAGTTCGTCAAAGTTTTCCTCAACAGGTGGGTGGTCAGACAAAACCCTTTCTTGATTATAGAAGAGTATAACCAGTTGAAAAGACTGCCAGGGGAGACACTACAACAGTTTTATGCCATATTTAACCAAGTCTATTTTTCAATGCTGGCTAATATAAGACCTCCTACTGGATCCGCTATCTTGCACTACTCGGAAGCCTTTGATCTGGAAATGGAGTTTCAGCTGAGAGAAAGGAACCTTGCAACACTTGAAGAGATGCAAAATAGTGCAGTAGATGTAGAGCCTAATTTGTTGATCAGAAGGGCAAAGTTGAAGGAAGAGGAAATGAAGAGCATAGATCCAGAGGAATCGACTTCTTTATAGGTAAAGCTCGACATTTTGGTAAGTGCAGTGGAAGAGATGATGCAAAAGATCACCACAAGGAATGAGTATGATGTTTAAGACCATGGCTCGCCGATTGAAGAAGAACAAGTGGCTGATCCAAAATATTTTCTTTCTTATCCCAGTTGTCATAGATATGATAATGATTGTTTTATAGATCATCTTGGAGAAGAGAGATCTGTTGATATGACATGTATGCTTGATGATGTGTTATATACTGATGATTTTCCTCATTTCGATCAGTATGATGATGATTATGTTCTCCAAAAAGAAGCTTGTCTTGCAGAAAAATCAGCAGCTGGTTTGTGGAAGGAGGAAGTTCACTTGCAACAGCTCGAATACAATGATCAGCCATTGCATATCAGCTATGGAGGTGAGGAGGAAAGTGCAGAAAACTTTGAATTAAGTGAAGGATCTTTTCCTTTCTATTTTTCTTCGTTTCAGTTCATGATAGACAACTTTCATGCAATCAGAAATCAACTGTCGACAATTCTTGATCTGGACCATCTTAAGGGCAATGAAATCCTTGTTCAAGACTTTTCATATCCAGAGTTGCAGCCCCCGAATGCCATAGACTGTCAAATTGCAGATGAAGACTTGGAAGTTGGACAATATGATCAAATGATGCAAGATGATTCAGTACCATTTTGTTTTGAATCATTTTAGTTTTTGAAGGGAAAATTGCATAGTATATCTTCAAATGAGCAGCCTGTATGCAATCTCATCAGAACCAATAGAAAACCGGTTGCAGCAGTATTTTCAAGTTTTTCATGATCCAATCGCTAATGTGTTGGATGATGTCTATAATCAAATCACTTCTCCATTAGCTAACTATGAGCTTGAAACAAGTATTGATACAAATTTGATCCGTCAGCGAGTTTCTTTGTCAATTTCAGCAGGAGCCTCATCACAAAGCTCATATGAAAGTTTGCATTCATGGTATGAGGAGAAGCAAAGTAATCCATTGGATGAGCTAAGTCCTAGTGCACATGAATTTCAAGATCCTTATGCAGTATTTTTGGAGTCAGATAGAGAATCCATATTATTCAATGGATCCGTTTACAAGTTTTCATGGAAGTTGCCTTTCAGTAGTTCTCTCTTGTTGTTCATAAGAAAGCGCTTGCGGAGAATTCAAACAACAGCTAGAATGCTAACTTGGTTGCATTGGTTGTTTCATTTCACATGATCAGGTGATGAATGGAATAGTTAGAGTAGGTTTTATTGAATAAGCTCCATTTTGAGTATTTTTCCAGTTTGTCAGTTGTATTTTAGTATCGAGTCAATTTTTAGTTGAGTAAAAGTCATTTTGTGTCATCAAGTCGTCAGTTTTCAGTCATGCATTTTAGTTTGAGTTTTTGACTCCATTGCCCAATGGATAAGGCTACTAGGTCTACGGTGTTCTTGGCACCTCCAAGGAGCTACCATCCCCATTGGAGCCAATGTTAGTGTTAGTCTTTGAAGCCTTCCTCTAGTGATCAAACATGCTCTTACAAAGTGATTTTAAGGTGTCAAGGTCAAATTTTGTCATTTCAGTGAGTCTTCAAGTAAAATTTGGTCACTAGGTATTAGGTCTAGGATTTGTTTTCACTCATTTCAAAGTTTTCCAAGTTTTGGTCCATATCACCATTCGGGCGAGTGTACCATCATTCAAAAAGTTTTCATCATCATTTCAGGTTCCAATGGGTCATTTTACACCTTGTTCGTGCTTCAGTTGTACCTGGGTAAGGCTCATTTCCCTCTCCTAGGGTTTTGAAGGTAATTTCTCTTGGATGGTCAAATCATCAACAAAACTTGTATCCTAATGCTCATACACCTCCCCCTATCCTTAATGTACCTTCTTAAGCACTTCCCATCACTAATATCCTTCAAATTCATCATTTTCCCAAAAACCCTAGCTTCTTGCTACAATTTGACAATTTTCTAGGCTAGGCCTGTGTTTTGCCCTTTTGGACCCCTTCCCCTCACTCAATCTTTGAAATTCCACTTTTTGTTCCTTCCTAACAACCCTCCCTATTTTCCAAAATCTTCTCAAGAATTTATCAACCCCTTATCCCCTTCATTTCCCTTCATTTCTACAAAACCCCTGTTCCACACATTGGGGTAGGTTTTACTCAAATGATGTTTCCAAGAAATAGAAGATGCATTTAAAAAAAGTGAGAGACCTTTTTTCCATAATAGGCCAAGGAAGAAAAAACTCCTTCACTTTTTACACAGGTGTCATGGTTTTAGAGAAATGTCAAAAATAAAGTTGTCTCAACAGGGTTGTTGCATCTCTGGAGTGGCCTTGGGAAAATCACGATTTCTCCTATCCTGGTTGGCAAAATGACTTTATTGATGAGTACAATGATCCTTAGACACAAATATCTTGCCAATGAGCTATCATGAGCTCAATTTGGAGTTGAGGAAGACCTTCAAAAGTTGACTGCAACAGCACTCTGCATTTAGGAAACCTCATTTTGCACATTTTGACCAGTCTTGGAAGATTTGACTTTTGACAGGGAAAATGAACTCCAAATTGGAAAATTCAAGATGTTCTAGAAAGTAGACTAGACAAGATTTTCAACGAGCTATCCTACACCCAATTTGGACACTGGAAAGGCCTCCAAAACTCATTTTGAAATAGGAACTGCGCATAGAATCAGTGGCGCTACGCATTAAATTTTTTGCAGAGGGATTTCCAATAGGTGCGCAGCGCCACTGGTGCTGCGCTTTTGATGGGGACCTCTATTTGCAAAATGGCTTGCAGTTTTGGAATCAACATGAAAAATTATGAAAACCCAAAAATTTTGAGGAGTTTTGGGTAAGGACTTGGCCTCCAAAAGGGTAAAAAACACCTAAAAAGTGCCCTCTATGCCACTTTTTTGCCACACAGGAAGCAGTCTTGGGAGAATCAACTTTTGGAGGGGAAAATGAGCTCCAAATTAGGAAAATCAAATTGTTCCAGAAACTAGACAGGTAGGGCTTTCCAACAAGTCATCTTGCACCTGATTTGGACATTGGGAAGGCCTCCAAAGTCGGCCCTGAAGTCAGGGAAAATTTTAAGAACCCCCTCTAAATTTACATGTATAATAAATGGGCAAATCTCCATGGTATATAGGAAAAATGGAAGGTGATTTTATCAATAATGTGATATGTATATATAATTTTTTGGTGAATCTCTCACCAGGCATGGTGATTATTTTACTCAATTATAAAATCTTGTGTTTATTGAATACACAAATGAAATCATTGCATTTCTTTAAAATATCTTTTGAAATCAAAATTACCGAAATTACATATTGATAACCTAGTGGGTGTAGGATAAAATTCACCCATGCCATTCACAGAAAGCATGAGAAAAAAACCTAATACTATATATAAAACCAAGAAAAATTCAAATTCATCACTTCTAGGGACCTCGTAACCACCCTACCAATACACAAGTATGTTCCTATTTGCAATTAGAAAAATTACCCAAATTACAATCTGTTTACTCCAGCATGTGTTGGAAAGTTATAGAAGGATGACTAGTGCAATCAACCCATTCCTTTTAGCCCTGGATTTGTTTCAGTTTAAAACAGAAGTATACAAATATACTTGTCCAATGTCTATGCTTTAACCATTCACCTTAAGATGTTTTTACAATATAATTTCCTAAGTCTATTTAATATCTTCATTATCATAAAAACCAACCTATATCCATCTTAACTCCACATCTACCACTCTTAGGGGGATGAAATCTATTTATCCCTCTGAGCACTTGGTAGACCCAGAATTAAGATGGATCTAAGATGATAGAATTTCCCCTTTAAATAATCTATGCTCACATGAATACCATGGTATTACCATGGGTTATCATAAACTTGGAGCTTAAAAATTACTATTAGTAACTTATAAAAATTAATAAAATTAATAGTTGATTTTTATTTTATTTTTTATTTTAACCAAGCTAAAATGTTTAACATACATTAAATTACAACATCCATTTTTACTCTTGATCGGATCAAATATTTTTTCACTCTATGCTAGTTTGCATATCACAATATTGGATACCTCTCGAAGGTTAGTAGATCTAGAGTAAAGATGGATCTACGCTAGTTTATTTCCCCCATTTAAATAGGCTACATTCCAGGTGAATACCATGGGTCAATACCATGTGCCATTTTTATTTTTATTAATACTAATATTAGGGTTCATAATGTTTTTTTCATGGTATTAATAACAATCTAGTCCATGGTATTTGTCCCATAGTATTTTGCCCATAGGTTTCACCTAAATATAACGCATTTTTTGAGTGTTTGTAAATATAAGGTGACTTATGGAGTAAATATAAAAAAATGTTTTATTTGTTTACCATACCTCTCGTTTATTTATATTTTTATTAATTTACCATACCTCTTTTACAAATATGGTATTTGGCCCATAGGATTCACTTAAATAAAACCTCTTTCTTGAGCCTTCATAAATAGAACGAGGGTTATGGACAAAATATAAAAAGAGGTTTTATTTATTTACCATGCGTCTAGTTTATTTATATTTTTATTTATTTACCATACCTTTTGAGTAAGTATAAAAAGACGTTTTATTTATTTACCATACCTCCACTTTACTTATATTTTTATTTGTTTACACCCTTGCATGTATATAAGGTGACTTATGGAGTAAATATAAAAAATGTTTTATTTATTTACCATACCTCTCATTTATTTATAATTTTATTAATTTACCATGCCTCTTTTATAAATATGGTATTTGGGCCTTTGGCCCATAGGATTCACTTAAATAAAACCTATTCTTGAAAATGGGCAAATGGAAGGTTGTAACTCCTAATTTGAAAGGCTAAATTTACTTTTTTTACCCTCTCCCTTAAAATAAGGTGGGCTATTTGAGGTGATTTGTAAAAATGTACTATGATACAAAATATTTGCCCACTAAAAATTTAAAACCCCTTAATTTCGCCAAAGGGCGAACATTCGCCCCTAAAATTTTCTATGCCTGAAGTGGTGCTACACATTAAACTTTTGGCGCTGCGCATTAAACTGATTTTGCCAATTTTGCTTAAATTTCCAAATTTTTCCTAGTTTTCTTGGAAGTGGACTTTTTCTTCATTCCTTGGTAAATGTATGCATGGAAAATGATGTATTTGATGTAAATATGGATGAAAAACACCTCATATGGTAGATACATCAAGTTTCAAGTGGTTTTGATGATGAATGAATTGGTTTCGTAAGTTTTAGAGGCAAGTTGTTCCACTGCCTACTTTTGTGTTCCTAGTTTAGATATGGTTGAAACCACCCCTTTTCTCATGGATTCAACCCCTAATGGATAGCTTAGATGGTTTTGAGGTCTATATGATGTCTTTTTTCAGTCATTTGCAAGGGTTGGACTCTTGTGGAAGCTCTGAACTCTATTATATATCTCTACAGCAGTTTGGCAAGGAATAAAACCAGGTTTCACAGCTATTTTTGTGGGATTCTTATGACAGTGAGTTTATGTATTTTTTCTTCTTTGTTATGAGTTTTTCTTATGTTTTATATGTATCCAAATCTATATTTCTCTTCTAAAACTAAATGAATCAAGGTGAATAGACAAAATACACTAGTTTATAGTGCTTTGTCTTGGGAATGCATTTGGTTTTATGTGTTTTCAATAGTTTGAAAAGGACTCATAGTTTCTTTATGCCCTCCTCAACCCCTCAGTTGTCTTAACCTACCATCTCAATCCATTTCTAGTACATAAACCCTTGTCTACCTCGCCCCACAGAACATGATTGTATCCCTGAGTTGATTTCCCGGACCCAATCTGCCTTCTCCAATTGATCCAACAACCAAACATCAAAAATCATACAAGAAACCTTGGAGCTACTATACCTAGCCTAAAATCTAAATTTGTTAAGTCGTCTCCATCGAGATTGACAAGGAGAGAGCCATCTCTCGACCTGGTAGGGCTAGCTACCAGGTTAAGCATGGTTTGTAGTTATCCTAGGATTGCCTCCCTTCAACCTGAGGTGGATCCAGGCTCTAACATAGTGGCGACCATACTGTGGAATGTAGCGTTATGTTCCTTAGAAAATTGTATCAAGTTCAGATCTGATTGTTGATGGTGGACAACGATCAGAGATCAGAAGGCTGAAATCATTCACCTGGCGACTCCAAATCAGTTTTGAGATCAGATCCAAGGACTCCACTGGAGGATGAACCAGACCAGCAGAAACATGGAAGGACAATATGGAAAGATCAAGTATTCAAGTTGGAATTTCATCCAAGACATTATGTTCTTTGTGATAAATTATTTCTTCTCTTTTCCCGAGAATGTCAAGAAGGCTTTACGAAGTATACTACATCTAAGAGAAGATCCTAGACCTGCATTTGATTTCTTCCCTTTGAAGATTGTGAATACAAAATGTTCGTATGCCTTTGATCTTGATCAAGACCCTTCTTCTGAATCTTATGATGACCGTCTTCAAACTGATGAGCCTCAAGAGACCAAGACTAATTCTACACCTTCTGTACATACTCCTATACCTTGTAAAATTCTCGATCGATACAAGCCTCTAATTTTACCTCCTATATTCCTTGTTTTCCCTAAAAATTATTACCTATATCTACCAAGATTTGATGGTGAATGTGACAACATCACTACTGAGAGATATGTACTCAATTTTGAGTCTTCTCTTGACCTTTTGAAGTTGATGAAGGGGATGTCAGTATTAGGCTTTTTGCTCTTTCTTTGCAAGGCAAAGTCAAGATTTGGTTCAAAAGCCTGCCTAATGCAAGCATCTCAGATTTCCAGCAGTTCCTCAAAGTTTTCCTCAACAGGTGGGTGGTCAGATAGAACCCTTTCTTGATTATAAAAGAGTATAACCAACTGAAAAGATTGCCAGGGGAGACAGTACAATAGTTTTCTTCCAAGTTTAACGAAGTCTATTTTTCAATGCCGGCTAATATAAGACCTCCTCCTGGATCCGCTATCTTGCACTACCCGGAAACCTTTGATCCGGAAATAGAGTTTCAGCTGAGAGAAAGGAACCTTGCAACACTTGAAGAGATGCAAAATAGTGCAGTAGATGTAGAGGCTAATTTGCTTATTAGAAGGGCAAAGTTGAAGGAAGAGGAGATGAAGAGCATAGATCCAAAGGAATCGAATTCTTTAGAGGTAAATCTCGACATTTTGGTAAGTGCAATGGAAGAGATGATGCAAAAGATCACCACAAGGAATGAGTATGATGTTCAAGACCATGGCTCATTGATTGAAGAAGAACAAGTGGCTAATCCAAAATATTTTCTTTCTTATCCCAGTTGTCATAGATATGATAATGATTGTTTTATAGATCATCTCGGACAAGAGAGATCTGTTGATATGACATGTATGCTTGATGATGTGTTATATACTGATGATTTTCCTCAGTTTGATCAGTATGATGATGATTATGTTCTCCAAACAAAAGCTGGTCTTGCAGACAAATCAAAAGCTGGTTTGTGGAAGGACGAAGTTCACTTGTAGCAGCTCGAATACAGTGATCAACCATTGCATATCAACTATGGAGGTGAGGAGGAAAGTGCAGAAAACTTTGAAGTAAGTGAAGGATCTTTGCCTTTTTGTTTTTTTTCATTTTAGTTCATCAGAGACAACTTTCACGCAATCAGAAATCAACTGTTGACAAGTCTTGATCTGGACCATCTTGAGGGCAATGAAATCCTTGTTCAAGACTTTTCATATCCAAAGTTGCAGCCCCCAAATGCCATTGACTGTCAAGTTGCAGATGAAGACTTGGAAGCTGGACCATATGATCAAATGATGCAAGATGATTCAGTACCATTTTGTTTTGAATCATTTCAGTTTTTGAAGGGGAAATTGCATAGTATATCTTCAAATGAGCAGCCTATAGGAAATCATGCAATCTCATCGGAACCAATAGAAAATGGGTTGCAGCAGTCTTTTCAAGTTTTTCATGATCCAATAGCTGATGTGTTGGATGATGTCTGTAGTCAAAGCCCTTCTCCATTAGCTAACTGTGAGCTTGAAACAAGTATTGATACAAATTTGATCCAGCAGTTGGTTTCTTTGTCAGTTTTAGCAGGAGTCTCGTCACAAAGCTCAAATGAAAGTTTGCATTCATGGTATGAGGAGAAGCAAAGTAATCCATTGGATGAGCTAACTCCTAGTGCACATGAATTTCAAGATCCTTATGCAGTATTTTTGGAGTTAGATAGAGAATCCATATTATTCAATGGATCTATTTACAAGTTTTCATGGAAGTTGCCTTTCAGTAGTTCTCTTGTTGTTCATAAGAAAGCGCTTGTGGAGAATTCAAACAAAAGCCAGAACACTAACTTGGTTGCATTGGTTGTTTCATTTCACATGATCAGGTGATGAATGGAACAGTTAGAGTAGGTTTTATTGAATAAGCTCCATTTTGAGTATTTTTCCAATTTGTCAGTTGCATTTTAGTATTGAGTCAGTTTTTAGTTGAGTAAAAGTCAGTTTGTGTCGTCAAGTCGTCAGTTTTCAGTCATGCATTTTAGTTTGAGTTTTTGACTCCATTGCCCAATGGATAAGGCTACTAGGTCTACGGTGTTCTTGGCACCTCCAAGGAGCTACCATCCCCATTGGAGCCAATGTTAGTGTCAGTATTTGAAGCCTTCCTCTAGTTATCAAACATGCTCTTACAAAGTGATTTTAAGGTGTCAAGGTCAAATTTTGTCATTTCCGTGAGTCTTCAAGTAAAATTTGGTCACTATGTATTAGGTCTAGGATTTGTTTTCACTCATTTAAAAATTTTCCAAGTTTCAGTCCATATCACCATTCGGTCGAGTGTACCATCATTCAAAAAGTTGTCATCATCATTTCAGGTTCCAATGGGTCATTTTACACCTTGTTTGTGCTTCAGTTGTACCCAGGTAAGGCTCATTTCCCTCTCTTAGGGTTTTGAAGGTAATTTCTCTTGAATGGTCAAATCATCAACAAAACTTGTATCCTGATGCTCGTACACCTCTCCCTATCCTTAATGTACCCTCTTAAGCACTTCCCATCACCGATATCCTTCAAATTCATCATTCTCCCACAAACCCTAACTTCTTGCTACAATTTGACAATTTTCTAGGCTAGGCCTGTTTTTTGCCCTTTTGGACCCCCTCCCCTCACTCAATCTTTTAAATTCCACTTTTCTTTCCTTCCTCACATCCCTCCCTATTTTCCAATATCTTCTCAAGAATTTATCAGTCCCTTATCCCCCTTCATTTCCCTTCATTTCTACAAAACCCCTGTTCCACACATCGGGGTAGGTTTTACTCAAATCATGTTTCTGAGAACTAGAAGATGCATTTGACAAAAGTGAGAGAGGTTTGTGTTCATAATAGGCCAAGGAAGAAAAAATTCCTTCACTTTTTACACAGGTGTCATCATTTTAAAGAAATGTCAAAAGTAACGTTGCCTCAGGAGGGTTGTTGCACCTCTAGAGTGGCCTTGGGAAAATCAAGATTTCTCCTAGCCTGGTTGGCCAAATGAATTTCTTGATGAGTAAAATGATAACTAGACACAAATATATTTCCAATGAGCTATCATGAGCTCAATTTAGAGTTGAGGAAGACCTTCAAAAGTTGACTGCAACAACACTTTGCATTTAGGCAGCCTCATTTTGCACATTTTGACTAGTCTTGGGAGATTTGCATTTAATAGGGCGAATGAACTCTGAATTAGAAAATTCAAGATTTTCTAGAAAGTAGACTCGACAGGCTTTCCAATGAGCTATCCTAAACCCAGTTTGGATACCAAGAAGGCCTCCAAAACTTGGTCTGAAAGTGGAACTGTGCATAGAATCAGTGGTGTTGCGCATTAAATTTTTTGCATAGGGATTTCCAATAGGTGCGGCACTGCGCTTTTGATGGGGACCTCCATTTGCAAAATGGCTTGCAGTTTTGGAATTAGCATGAAAAATTATGAAACCCCAAAAATTTTTAGGAGTTTTGGATAAGTAATTGTCCTCCAAAAGGGTAAAAAACACCTAAAAAGTGCCCTCTCTGCCACTTTTTTGCCACAGAGGAAGCAGTCTTGGGAGAATCAACTTTTGTAGGGGCAAATGAGCTCCAAACTAGAAAAATTAAATTGTTCTAGAAACTAGACAGGTAGGGCTTTCCAAAAATCCATCTTGAACCTGATTTGGATATCGGTAAGGCCTCCAAAACTATGCCTGAATTGGCACTGCGCATTAAATTTTTGGCGCTATGCATTAAACTAATTTTTCCAGTTTTGCTTAAATTTCCAGATTTTTCCTAGTTTTCTTGGAAGTTGACTTTTTCTTCATTCCTTGGTAAATGTATGCATGGTAAATGATGTATTTGATGTAAATATGGATGAAAAACACCTTAGAGGGTAGATACATCAAGTTTCAAGTGGTTTTGATGATGAATGAATTGGTTTCGTAAGTTTTAGAGGCAAGCTATTCCACTGCCTACTTTTGTGTTCCTAATTTAGATATGGTTGAAACCACCCCTTTTCTCATGGATTCGACCCCTGATGGATAGCTTATATGGTTTTGAGGTCTATATGATGTCTTTTTTCAGTCATTTGCAAGGGTTGGACTCTTGTGGAAGCTCTGAACTCTATTATATATCTCTACAGCAGTTTGACAAGGAATAAAACTAGGTTTCACAGCTATTTTTGTGGGATTCTTATGACAGTGAGTTTATGTATTTTTTTCTTTTTTGTAATGAGTTTTTCTTATGTTTCATATGTATCCAAATCTATATGTCTCTTCTAAAACTAAATGAATCAAGGTGAATAGACAAAATACACTAGTTTACAGTGCTTTGTCTTGGGAATGCATTTGTTTTTGTTTGTTTTCAACAGTTTGAAGAGGACTCACAGTTTATTTATGCCCTCCTCAACCCCTCAGTTTTCTTAAACTACCATCTCAATCCATTTCTAGTACATAAACCCTTGTCTACCTCACCCCATAGAACATGACTGTATCCCTGAGTTGATTTCCCAGACCCATCTGCCTTCTCCAATTGATCCAGCAACCAAACATCAAAAATCAAACCAGAAACCCTAGAGCTACCATACCTAGCCTAAAATCTAAATTTGTTAAGTCATCTCCATCGAGATTGACAAGGAGTGAGCCCTCTCCCGACCTGGTAGGGCTAGCTACCAGGTTAAGAGTGGTTTGTAGTTATCCTAGGATTACCTCCCTTTAGCCTGAGGTGGATCCAGGCTCTAACACTGCCAAAAATAATAAATTGTGCTACAATTAAGGAAATTGAAAAACTAAAAGAAATAGTGGTGGGGGTCCAAGTGGAATAAGAGGGTGGCCACCAATAACCACCTGGATCAGCCCTCCCCCCTTAGGAAGCAATGTTCCCTATTGCATTGAGTGCCTCCATGAGATTAGGAAACTTCTGTTGAACTTGGTCCCTAGTGAGCCACTTTCCTTCGTGCAAGATTTGGCTAGCTTTAACAACCCGATACAGTTAGATATTATGTTGGTGAGTGTTCTTGATCTATGTGTCCATGATATGATCATTTTTTTCCTATTCAATGTAGTCTGGATTTAACTCTGTTGGTGTGCGTTGTTTTGTAATGTTTGATGTGTCCAGTGATGGTGGAAAGAATGGTCAAAGGTTGTCCACATTGAACACTAGGTGCAAGCCAAGGAATGGTGGAAGGCTTATCTCAAAATAATTGTCCCCTACAGCCTTAGTGGTGGTGTACGACCCATATCAGAGTAGGAAAAGCTTTCAGTGGGGCCTAGTGAGGTGCTCCTTCTGCAAATGTAACCAAACTTGTTCACCCACCTGGAACTTGTGTGGCACCAGATGTTGATCATGATGCTTCTTGTACTTAGCATTGGCTTTGTCCAATATGTCATGGGCATGTTGGCGGATGTGTTAAATGCGCTCAATGAAGTTGTTAGCCGTTTCAACTTCAGACTAGACATGAGACGAATCTACTTGAGTAGCTACAAATGGTATGGCCACATCAATGGGACATAGTGGCTAGAATCCCAACCCCACTTGAAAGGGGTTGTGGCCAATTGAGCTATGGAGAGCTCTGCAATAACTATGTTGGACATAGGGGAGGCTTTCATCCCATGTTCGTGGCTTCTTCAAGTTGTACATGCGCAGAATGTGCATGAACATCACGTTAACAACCTTTGTTTGGCCATCAGTGTGGATGTGGAAAGATGTGGACTTAGTTAGCTTGGTATCCAACATCAACCAAAGACTTGACCAAAATGTACTTAGGAACCTGCTATCCCAATCTACGATAATGGATTGTCCGATCCCAAAGTGTATCCACACTCATTCAAAAAAAATCTTAGCAGTGGCTTCTATTGTGATACTCTTCTTGTAGTTTGCTAGAATGGCCATCTTAGAGAATCTATTGACGACCATGAAAACGAAGTCATTTCCATGCTTAGTAGAAAGAAGTCCCGACATGTAATCCATGGAGATGCATCCCAAAGGTTGACTAGGAGTAGGCAAAGGAGTATATAGGCCTTTTTTCTTTATGGTTGTTTTGGCAATAGCTTAGGCAGTGTAGGATTTGATGTACTTCCCAACATCCTATCAAAGGTTCGGCCAATAAAAATACTTTTGCATCACTGCCATTGTTTTCTCTACTCTGAAATGTCCAGCGACCTGAATTTAGTGCATCTCCCAAATCATCTTGGCATAACAGGGCATCCTGGAGATGAAAATTTAGAACTTTCTTTCCTTCCAGAAGCGTCTAGAATGTGTTGTTGAATTGTGGATCACTCTTGTAAAGAAGCGACCACCCCAAAGTCTCATTCACACAAGAGTCGAGCACGGTTATCAACGCCATGACAAGCAGTCCGTTGAGGCATTCTGCAACATTATTGATGCTAAACTTCTTGTACTTAATCTTCAAATAGAACTCTTTCTAGTAGGCGAACCATTTCTGATGGCGATCATTCAACAACTTCCCTTGTGTCTGTATGAACTGCAAGGTTCAGTGATCTGTGTGGATGACTATTTCCTTCCCTAGAATTTAATGCTTCCATTGTCAACAGACCTACATAATGGAATACATCTCTTTGTCATAGGTGGGATACTTTCGGACTGTTTCTGAAAGTGTCTTACTATGATATGCCATTGAATGCCCTTATTGAGTAAGAACTACACCAATGGAATAGTCGGAGGCATCTGTCTCAATCTCAAATGGTTGTTATAGGTCTAGTAATGTGAGCACTGGCGTAGAGTAGAGGCGACAATTCAACTCAAAAAATTCCCTCTGTTAGGATTTAAACCAAAAGAACTTTTCTTTCACTCTTCCCTTGGTGACTTGACTTAAATTCCAAGTGATATGATAGAACCCCAACACGAACCTGCGATAGAAATTGGCAAGACCCAGAACGTTACGGAGCTATGTTAGAATGGTGGGGCTAGCCAATCTCGAATGACTTGTATCTTGGTTGGGTCCACATGCACACCCCGCTCATCAATGATGTACCCCAAATATTGAACCTAGTTCATATCAAAAGTGCATTTATCCAACTTGGCACATAACTTTTGTTGTTGCAGAGTTTGGAGGACCTATTGAATATGGTGGAGGTGCTCTTCCCAACTTCGGTTAAAGATAAGGATGTCATCCAAATACAACACCATGAATGAGATGATGAAGGGTTGCAAGATGTCTTCCATCAGCCTCATGAAGGTTGCAGGGGAATTCGTCAACCCAAAAGGCATGACCAGCCATTCATAAAGGCCCTCCTTGGATTTGAAGGCAGTCTTCCACACATCAAATGGTTCGATTGGTACCTAGTGATAAGTGAACTTCAAGTCAATCCTGTTGAAATATTTGGCTCTATTGATCTGTTCCAGAAGGTCATCAATCTGTGGGATTGGATACCTACTCTGGACAGTGATCTTGTTCAGTGCCTGATAGTCAATATAGAGTCTCCCGGTCTCTTCCTTCTTCTATACCAACACGATCGGGCTCCCACGGGGTGATGAAATCTGCTTGATGTGCCCTTTCTGCAACAACTCCTAAATCAACCTCTTGATTTCATCGTCCTCCATAATAGAGCATTGATAGATTGGTCCATTGGGTAGTGACATGCCCGGGATCAAATCGATGGAGTGCTTGACTTGACAGTTTAGAGGTACCCCTATGGGTGAGGTGAAAATGTCCCTGTACTCCTCCACGACCTTGTCCTTCTGCTTCTTCCATGCGGAGGATCCCTGTCTAGAGGATGTGGCCACAATCTTCTTCTTTCCCCAAGGCCGAATCATAAGGAAAAAAAAATTCCTAGTCTGGGAAATGATCTTACTGCATTGCTTCATGGTGCTCAAAGAGATGGTGGTAGGTGGTGCTACCTCTGGTATCCTATACAACTCATTGCCCAAAGTAATAATAACAGTGCAAGGCCTAGTCTCATACACAACATGTCACTTCCACAAGTATGGTTGTCATAATAGTACATCACAAACTTAAAGAGGAGAAACATCACACAATACCTCATCTGTGAAGAGCTTAATGTTGTAGGGAAGGCGACACTGTTGGCTAACGCAGATATCTCATCCTTGGTGAAGCCACCTGATGGTGTATTGCTACAGTTGTGTTGTGGTTAGTAGGCCTACCCACTTCATGACCTCTGCTAAAATGATGTTCTCTTGGCTCCTACTCTCGACAATTAACTACAGCAAAGAACCCTTCAACCACATCTGTGAGTAGAAAAGGAGCTCCCCCTCCTCTGGATCTTTGGGCTCATTCTTGTGGATCTTGGTGGTGGCAATAGTGGAACTGGGCTCCACGTTAATAATCTTCTTCCCTTTGTCATTCCCCTTGTCGAGTTTTGACTCAGATTCAAAACATGCATCTGATTTGGAAGCCTTCATCTCGGCCACTAGTGACTGCTTGGCCCGACACTCACTTGTGTTGTGAGTGGGATCTTATGGAACTCACACCATTTCCCCATGTCCTTCTTTGTCTTTGTGGTGTTTTTCTTTGCTTGTGGCTTTAGTAGGTTGGCCTAGGTTGGCCTAGGTTGACCCACCTTGGATTTGTCCTTTGTGGTTTGGGGGCACCTTTCCCTTTCTTCAGGTTCGCAAATCCAAAGTCTCACTTCTTCTATTTAAATTTCTGCTTGATCTTGACAACGTATCGATAGGTCCTGCCGAGTGAGGAGATTTTCAGGAACTACACCTCATCCTAGATGTACTTTCATAGACACTCGTGGTACTTGAGTACCAAATGTCACTCAGAATCCTTGATACGCAACTTCGTGCAAAGGGTATGAAAAATATTTGTGAACTTTGGCGTGTCTTGGTCCCTTCCCTTCTGTAGCGTGGTCCACTTTATGTATTTATCCTCATAGCTCCTGACAGGGTAATACTACTCCTTGATGGCATCCCGGAAAGAATTCCAAGTGGGTGTGACTGAAAATAGTGAGGGTGCACTCTCATCCCTCTTCTCACAGTAGGTTTCCCACTAGTCCTTGATGTGGGGAGTGGCTTTGAGGAGTGCAAAAGTAATATTTTCTTGGTTGGAAAAATCATGAACCGAAAAATATCCTTCTAGAATATTTAACCATTTATCTATGGAATTTTCATCTATCTAACCTTAAAATATGGGGATATCAAAGTTAACTTGTACCTTAAAGGGTGTGGCACTTCTAGAGTGGCTGCTAGAAGGAGATGTGTCGCCTGTCAGTAGTTGTTGAAGAATCTGGGCAAGGTTTTCCATCATCACATTCCTATGTCACTCAAGGGCTTCTTCAATCATAATTTGAAAGGATCTCCTACCCCCTCATCTTTCTTTTGTTCCGCCATGGGAGGTCGTCATGGTTTGCGAGGGTCGTCTTATAAAGGTTCAACCAATTCGAGCCCTAAATCCTTATGTCCTAACCTCGTTGGGGACATGCAAAGAAAAACAGAGAAAGAGAAGACCGCTCCGATACCACTGATCCGAACTTAAAAAGGAATGCAACAAAATACAGATATAACCATAAATATAGAGTTCTAGCAAAAATAACCCTCCATTTAATTAATATCAAAGAAATAAAATATGTTTACATACAAAATGGAAATAAACTAGCTCAGGCAATGGTAGCTTATCTCTGAGAAGAGATGTGGCGGCTACATGCCTCAAAACAGTGTTACAATGAGGCTCAAAGGCCTATTTATTATTGAGAAACAATGGAAAACCCTAAACATCCAAAAACATAACCCAAGGAGATGAGGCACCAAAATGGTGGGCCCCATTGGGTAAATTGGTAAATTGACTTCCCAGGGTCGTAACTTTCGCATACGATCTTTGTTTGACGTGCACAATACCTCGTTACAAATATCTATCTGAGGACTACATTTTTTTATTACATTCAACTCGTGTTTTTCCATTTTCCAAAAAATAACATTGTTTAAGACCTTAAAACGGTTCTGGAAGTTCAAGACCCGAAATTTTTCCAAAAAATAGTAAATTGTGCTACAATTAAGGAAACTGAAAAACTGAAATAAATAGTGGTTGGGGTCCAAGTGGAATAGGTGGGTGGCCACCAATATCTACCTGGATCAAATAGAGGGTTTCCTGACACATGGAAGAATTCTTCATGGAGAGATAGAACAAGCTCAGATAATCCAAATAATTGAGAGTGTGAACCAATAATTGTTTTTGTTTGACAAGAGATTGGATAGGATCAAGAGAAAAATCTTGAGGAGCTTCTTAGCACCATATCTATTGCATTTGATGGAGTTTACGATCACGTGGTTCTATGAACACATTTTTCAGTGAGACATGTGCGACTAAGCATGTTTTCTACATTTCAAGCAAACTCCCATAGATTAAGTTTGAACTGGTACAAATAGGAAGCTTTTTCACCCAGAGCAGTTGATCACCGGTACAAACCAGAAGCATTTTCACCCAGAGCATCTAATCAGTGACAAATAATATGCTGCCATCAACATTGCTCCTGGCCATTATGCAAGTAAGTCAATTCCTAATATCTTAGGTAAGTTGGGGTTTAGTTTGGTTTAAAGTTATGTCTAATGGATTTTGTTATTTGAGGTTTTGATGGTTACCTTCTAATATTGCAGGGCATATCTGGTCCACTTTCTATGTTAAATGACCGAGATGTGGTTGCCAATGTCTGAAACTTTTTTGTGTTAAGTCGCATTTTAGTTGCTTGCTCTCCAAGTTCAAGTTTTGAGGTATCGGCAGCCATAAAACCCATGTCCTTAAGATGTTATCAACAACGTTTCTCATGGTCATTATACCAGTGTGTCAATTCACTGTATCTCAGGTAAATTGGCCATTATACTAGTAAGTTGATTCCCTATATCTCAAATAAGTTGGGGTTTAGTATCGTTTGAAGTTCCATCTAATGGCTTTTGTTATTTTAGGCTTTGATGGTTACCTTCTGACATTGCAGGTCACATTTGGTGCACTTTATGCATTAAATGAACCAACATGTGGCTACGAAGGTTTAAAACCTTTTTAGCTTACGCTTCATTTCAGCTACTCACTCTCTGAGTTCGAGTCCTATTGTCTCGTTAGTCATAAAACCGTAGGTCTTTAAGTAAAGGACTTGGCAATCATCGATTTTGTTAGATCAAACTCTCCCTAGGTTTGCAGGGATTTTCTCTCCTCACCGTTCATTTGCTGCTCCAAATATATTGATAGCATCCTTTCTTTCATTATAAGGTTCCCTATTAATAGAGCATAAGGTTTGCATCTCTACATAAACAATGAAGATAAATTGCAAAAATTAGAGCCTGTAACATGCTCGGCTTCAAAGGAAACAACAGGTGATGAAGTAAAGAGGGAGGAAAAAGAAGACAAGAAGTCTTAGAGCTCATTTCTCTCCGTCGGCATTGACCATGCATTGTAGAAATTATTGACCGTGCACAGGTACACCTGAGCATTTCTAAACATTTTGTAGGTGCTACAAGTCTAATTCATGAAACTGTATATATTTGTATCATTGATTTTTCTATAAATCTAAGGTTTCCTTCTTTTCCAAGCATTTTTTATTCTGCTACAATCCTAATTCATGTATACACCATCTTTCACAACCAACACGGAAATAGGCAATACTCAAATGCTATACAGTCATTCTATTTATGAGATGGAGCATGCACAACACACACACACATTTATTTCCTGTCAGTGTTTTTCTAATGCTAGACTCTCTTCATATAGATACTTATGCTATAGTTTTATCAAGATTCATAAGGGAGAATGATTGATGTCTTTGCTATATATCTAAGGCTACAAACATTTCCAAACATTTTGGAGGCTTTGTGATCATATAATTTGTTCTAAGCCTTCTCCTATAATTTAAGCTCAATAGCATTAGATAACAAGACATTGACTATCTCAAAACTCTCGAGACTTGCTTGCCATGAAATGGGTATATTGTCCTGCTTCTGACAATATCTAAAACAAGTTGTCAGGTTTTTATTCACCATGGATCATTGGTTTAATTTCCACTGATTTCGTTCCATGCATATGCAATATAGTCCCCTCATACCAAAAGTGTGTATGGTTATACAAAACTAGAATCCCAATCAACATAAAAGTAATTCCTACCATGGTTTCTTCATAGTGATTATGGTGTCTCCCTCACTTGTGTAAAATTAGTTTCCAAATGCACTTGATTGTTCTAAATTGTATGTTTCTCCTATTTTTTTCAACCCCTAGTTGTTTAGAACTAAGTGCACATGAAAGCTTGTGCATTTAATTACCCACCTTTGCACATCAAAATTCTTAAACTACCCTTGAAGATCTGATTTTATGGTCTTGCAAATGGTGCAAAAATTAGACTTTACAGTTGGCAAGGGTAAAAAATTGTACAATGTTTCACATTATGCATTTTCACCCATTTTATAGCTAAAAAAGGATTCACAAGTTAGTTTATGGCAACGTTTTCTCATAGCAATTTTGCAATTCGAATTGGTATTCTAGATTGTGAAATGAAAATGTAAACCTCTCTAGCTCATGTAACTGCTTTTAGTTGGCTCTATTTCTATAGATAAATGCCTTGTAATATTTCCAATTGCCTCGGTCTCATTTCTCAATGTCTTCTGCTTGATCCAATTATTATTTGGTTGCTTTCCTATATGTCCTTGAAATATTCTTGGAGTTTTATTTCGTATACAAACCTCTTAAATTTTTGGTTTTGATCAGTAATATAATTCACCCAAATGCAAGTCAAGTCAACTCTAATCTTCCAAGGATCAATTGGTAAGCCTAATCCCCTTTAGTTGAAGCGAAGACGCTTGTTTCACAATATTCAAACATGACTCCACCTAATATTGATGGTTCAACAAAGATACTTGTTCCACCTAGTGCTGAAGGTCCAAGAAACGAAGGAGAATCACGCTTTCCTCATCCACCTCTGAATGAAAGGATTCTTTCATCTTTGTCACGTATATTTATCACTGCACATCCTTTCCATGATGTTGACATTGGTAAGTGATAAGAACCTTTTTTGCCTCATTGTTTATTTTATTGGTAATTTCCATGATCTGGTGTTGTTTGTAACTTTATAATCATCACTTTGGATATAGCTATTCAAGTAGCATTCACTGTAGCGGATACTTGCACGCATAACACTAGCACATAGATTATACATTATATTGATCATCAAGAGGCGTCTTCAATAATTTACCTTTAGGATGTGAATAAAAGGATAAATGCATTACTCACCTGATTTATAGAAAATCTAACCCACTTATCCTTGCATGCAATCTATCAGTGAATACTATTTGGTTCTGAAAAGGAATTTGTCCTTAAATACCTTTATCTTATTATTTATTGACTCCTTACTAGTTTAGTGATAGATTTCAGCAGTTTCAATTGTCCATATAATGTAGTAATAATTAGTCTCCTAGATTTTTTCTTTGGTTTTTATTTCGATTGGTTGATATAAATGTGAGATTCAATGTCTGGTTGTAGGACCTAGAGGTCTTTCGGTGTTCAATTGTGAAAATTTGTACAATCATACAATGTTTCGCATTATACATTTGCACCTGTGGTACAACTAAAAAAGGCTTCACAAGTTAGATTATGCCAATGTTTTTTCATAGCAGTTTTATAAATTGGACTGGTATTTTGGATTGTGAAGTGGTTTCACGCACTTTCTTAGGTCTATACGCAATGACAAGTTGTATCAATGCTACTTTTGGAACCTCACACCACTGAGTTTAGTGGTTTCACACGCTTTCTTATGTCTATATGCAATGACAAGTTATATCAATTCTACTTTTGGTGTGGCGTTGTTTTGGTGGTAAAAAGTTGATGCAATTTGAACTTTTTTTCTTAAAAAGTTTGAGTTTGAGCATTTGATTGTTATTTTTGATGGTGGAAATAGATTGAGCACTATTAAAAACTCTGTGACACCTAAAAATTTGACAATAGTAATCTGGATTTCCCAAAATTTCTGTCTTTTGATGTTGTTTCGTTGAAAGTGAGTACATGCGCCATTATGCATATTACAACAGCCATTAGTTTAATCATGTGATCATTTTTAACAAAATGACCTTTATAACATTAATATGAAAAAAATCTTACGTTAAGCATCCTAGATTTCTTTTCAAGGTGGCTTTTACTACTCGTCTCAAAATACGATGTGTTGGACCTTGGCTAAATATCTATCATAAGTAGTGACATGTGAATCTCACTCCTCTACAACATTTTGGCATAATCTTCTCAACTATCACTATTATTAGCAATTGCACCACATTTTGCAAAGGAAACGTTGTAAGGCAGTGACATAGGAAAGAGTAGCATTGAAGAAAGAACAAACCCTTTGGATCTTGAGTTTGTTACACTGATAGAGAATTTTCAATTTTGTTACCGACTGGAGAGTCTATTACCTAATTGATGTGCTAAAAGCTACGAAATTTGTTGGAAGGCAACAAAATAGTCAATAAACTCAATAAATAAAGAATCATTACAAAAGCAATCTGGTAAATTTGTGCACTTCGAGAGACAAAAACTACATTGTGATATCTTCTGAGATGCTTTATATCTACCTAGTGATAACAATAATGGTGACAATTATAGTTTCCACTACCAAAAAGCATGCAAAGTGCTTGTGAGTTGTTCCTCAAGAGATTAAAAAATAGTGTTCCTAAGTTCTAAATAGGTGACAAGTCCCAAGTAAAGTGTAGACCATACTTCAATCAGTGTAAAATTCCTTCTCATTGTCTAAACCTGACTATCTTCCATATTTTTATGAAAAAGTGTTTGCATTAGATCTTCTGTTTGGTTATGTGGAACTTGCTCTCTTCTAGTGATTTGTGAATATCACTGCCCAATCTCAAAAAATTATGTAATCTATATCACTCGCCTCTATTCTTCCCAATAATTCATTTTGTGACAAGCCAATAACAAACTGGGGCATAGAAACAAGACGTACCACCTGGTGACTGGAAAATGCTTGTCATCATTCTCAAAGCATCCATAAACCTGCATTGTGACAAATATAGTTTACACTACTAGAAAGCATGTAGATTGCTTGTGAGATGTTCCTCAAGAGATTAAAAAACAGTGTTCCCAAATTCTAAATAGGTGACAAGTCCCAAACAAAGTGAAAACCATACTTCAATCAGTCTACAGTTCCTTCTCATTATCTAAACTCGACTATCTTCCATATTTTCATGAGAAAGTGTTTGCATTAGACCTTCAGTTTGGATTATGTGGAACTTGCTCTCTTCTAGTGATTCATGTATATCACTGCCCAACCTCACAAAATTATGTGAATTATATTAGTTGCCTCTATTCTTCCCAATAATTCATTTTGTGACAAGCCAATACCAAACTGTAGCATACAAAAAAGAAGCACCACCAGGTGACTGAAAACTACATGTTCATTCTCAAAGAGTCCATAAAACTTCAGTTTTGATACAAACATATGGGTTGCTAATATGAAAACATCCACATTAAAATTAAGCTACAATGACCACTAAGAACAATGTGATGGACCAATATTTACTGGGTGAAGGCATCTATTGAACCAAACTAATCCATATTTTATGTCATTCATGAGTAATAAACAAACAAATTCAAACATAAAGTCCATTTTTTATCCATAAAAATACAAAATTTTCTAAAACATTGTTAAGTTGAAGCAAATGACATGGAAAATTGCACTAAATCCAAATCATTTGGATGTCGTATGCTCTAAAACTTCACCAGAAAATGATGATTTAATTAGGTTTAAAGTAACAAATAGTGCTTAAATGCACATGCACATGTGTGAGAGAGAGGGAGATAAATAGCTTGATGGCCTTGGTGAATCATGACAGAGCCCTTTATATCATAAAAGGAAACTTTCATTTGAATTGAAACAAAATTCTCAAGGAATTACATGAAACTTCTCAAAATATTTCATTCCTTTAGCTACTCTATGAAGAGTTGTGCCTCCATGCTATGGCCTTCAACAAATTATCAAAGCAAAAGATCAAATTACCTGTCTTGGAAAACTATATCTACAAGTCTGCAATGTCCTCTGCTAGAATAGTTCTCTTACCCATAAAACCAAAAAATAAATTTGAACAAGGAACTTGAATTTTTCAGGAACTTGGAAGTTCTTTTTAGAAAAGGAATATATAGTAAAAATCCTCAAGAAATCCGAGAGGAGTAAAAAATCTATCTACCTACATTTATACATTACAAAATAAAAACATAAATAAAGATTAACCTATAATATGGTACCCTATAAAATAGTTACTTACAAAAATAACACTTGATTTCAAAGGATCAAAATAAACAAAGCTTACCTTGATAAGACCGGTTTTTTTGTCCAGTCCATATTTCACCGTACTCCCTTTCCCAAATTCCACAACCTGAGTATCAAAAAATAATCAAAACTGATAGCTAAAATGAAATCATGGATTGGATAATAACATGTGTGATCATGCCTGATTGTGGTCCTTGTAGTTTGAAGAAAGATAAGTGATGGATATTGGAATCCTTAGCAAAATATAATATTTAATCTCAATGTTAGAAGAGCTAACAACGGTAATTGTCCATACCTTCAATAAGCTCATTGTCTCAGAAATTAGAAAACCATATTCTGTCAATCTTAGTAATGAAAAGTTGAAAACATTGTGCTAGATTTAATCTAAGGGCTTAGCCCCTTAGAGGCAAGATAGTAGCAACAAATGCACACATCTGTAAATTTTTAGAGGAGATGGAGTGTTATCCTACGAAGGTAGGAAGCAGAGACTGATAACAGAGAGATACCTTCTCTGTTGTAAATTCCTTTGAGAGAAAATGCATCGCTATGTAAGAAAGTATTCTGAGCTTGTTTGAAGATAGCTTCCAGTGCTTTGTGAGGAAAGGCATGCGATGGTAAGGATAAAAGCAAAGTATTAGGCACAAAGATATGAAGGACATACTTTTGGGCACACTATCAGGAGTAGAAAAATAATGAGATAACAAAATGCTCATCCCAGATACAATTTTAATAACAAAAAAGTTGCATATCCAAGGAGGCCAATCAATGTGATGCCCAACCATCTTTTATCTATGTAAGATGATGTTGTAATAGATTTTATAATTTCTACATGAAAATATAAAACAATGATAGTCTATTGCGTGAACAAGAAAAGATTTAGACAAACTTCCTTGTTTACCCAGAAAGGTTCTCGTGTAATTGCAATGAACTAAGCACTAAAACAACAATTGTAGCAGCATCATTATGAGTAATTACTCCTAAATAAGCGCTCGGGAGTTAGAAGTTGAGGATGAGCTATAAATCAGTACTTGATATCATCTTACAAGCACATAAAAACTCTACCAAGTGCATGATTATAGGTGAAATGTTGAAACAAAGTTGTTAAAATAGGTGAATCGGATAAGTGATGTGATCATGCCTTTGGATTTATCCTATCCTTCAAATTAAGGAACACATTCAATAAAAATCAAAGAGTTCTACTAGGTACTTACAGAATTGAACATAGAAGGAGCTCTAGCTCCTACAACCAGACATTGAATTTCACATTTATATCAACCAACCGAAATAAAAACCAAACCATAAAGCATGCAGACTACTTGTGAGTTGTTCCTCAAGAGATTAAAAAATAGTGTTCCCAAATTCTAAATAGGTGACAAGTCCCAAATAGAGTGCAAACCATACTTCAATCAGTCTACAATTCCTTCTCATTGCCTAAACTCGAATATCTTCCATATTTTCATGAGAAAGTGTTTGCAATAGACCTTCAGTTTCGATTTCGTGGAACTTGCTCTCATCTATTGATTCACATATATCATTGCCCAATCTCACAAAATTATGTAAACTATATCACTTGCCTCTATTCTTCCCAATAATTCATTTTGTGACAAGCCAATACCAAACTAGAGCATAGAAACAAGACACACCACCTGGTGACTGAAAACTGCATGTCATCATTCTCAAAGAGTCCAAAAACCTGCATTGTGATATCTTCTCAGAGGCTTTATATCTACCTAGTGATAACAATGATGGTGACAATTATAGTTTCCACTGCCAGAAAGCATGCAGACTTCTTGTGAGTTGTTCCTCAAGAGATTAAAAAACAGTGTTCCCAAATTCTAAATAGGTGAGAAGTCCCAAACAGAGTGCAAACCATACTTCAATCAGTCTACAGTTCCTTCTCATTGTCTAAACCCGACTATCTTCCATGTTTTCATGAGAAATTGTTTGCATTAGACCTTCAGTTTGGATTCTGTGGAACTTTCTCTCTTCTAGTGATTCATGTATATCACTACCCAATCTCACAAAATTATGTAAACTATATTAGTTGCCTCTATTCTTTCCAATAATTCACTTTGTGACAAGCCAATACCAAATTGTAGCATAGAAAAAAGAAGCACCACGTGTTGACTGAAAACTGCATGTCATCCTTCTCAAAGAGTTCAAAAATCTCCCGTTCTGATACAAACTTATGGGTTCCTAATATGAAAACATCCACTTCAAAATTAAGCTACAATGACCATCTACCTAGTGATAACAATAATGGTGACAATTATAGTTTCCATTGCCAGAAAGCATGCAGACTGCTTGTGAGTTGTTCCTCAAGAGATTAAAAAATAGTGTTCCAAAATTATAAATAGGTGACAAGTCCCGAACAGAGTGAAAACCATACTTCAATGAGTCTACAGTTCCTTCTGATTGTCTAAACCCGATTATCTTCCATATTTTCATGAGAAATTGTTTGCATTAGACCTTCAGTTTGGATTCTGTGGAACTTGCTCTATTCTAGTGATTCAGGTATATCACTTCCCAATCTCAAAAAATTATGTTAACTATATCAGTTGCCTTTATTCTTCCCAATAATTCATTTTGTGACAAGCCAATACCAAACTGTAGAATACAAAAAAGAAGCACCATCTGGTGATTGAAAACTACATGTCATCATTCTCAAAGAGTCCAAAAAACTTTCGTTTTGATACAAACTTATGGGTTCCTAATATTAAAACATCCACTTTAAGATTAAGCTACAATTACCATCTACCTAGTGATAACAATAATGGCGGAAATTATAGTTTCCACTGCCAGAAAGCATGTAGATTGCTTGTGAGTTGTTCCTCAAGAGATTAAAAAACAATGTTCCCAAATTCTAAATAGGTGACAAGTCCCAAACATAGTGCAAACCATACTTCAATCAATCTATGTTTCCTTCTCATTGTCTAAACCCAACTATCTTCCATATTTTCATGAGAAAGTGTTTGCATTAGACCCTCAGTTTGGATTTTGTGGAACTTGCTCTCTTCTAGTGATTCATGTATATCACTGCCCAACCTCACAAAATTATGTAAACCATATTAGTTGCCTCTATTCTTCCCAATAATTCATTTTCTGACGAGCTAATACCAAACTGTAGAATAGAAAAAAGAAGCACCACCTGGTGACTAAAAACTGCATGTCATCATTCTCAAAGAGTCTAGAAAACTTCCACTCTGATACAAACTTATGGGTTCCTAATATGAAAACATCCACTTTAAAATTAAGCTACAATGATCATTAAGAATAATGACATGGACCAATATTTACTGGGTGGAGGCATCTATTGAACCAAACTAATCCATATTTTATGTCATTCATCAGTAATAAACACGCAAATTCAAACATAAAGTCCATTTTTTATCAATAAAAATACAAAATTTTCTAAAACATTGTTAAGCTGAAGCAAATGACATGGAAAAATGCACTAAATCCAAATCATCTGCATGACGTATGTTCTAAAACTTCACCAGAATGTATCAATGACCGGTCTCATCACACTGAAAATGTTGATTTAATTAGGTTTAAAATAACAAATAGTGTTTAAATACACATGCACGTGAGAGAGAGAGAGAGAGAGAGAGAGATAAATAACTTTATGGCCTTCATGAATCATGACAAAGCCCTTTATATCATAAAAGACAACTATCATTTGAATTGAAGCAAAATTCTCAAGGAATTACATGAAACTTTTCAAAATATTTCATTCATTTAGCTACGCTATGAAGAGTTGTGCCTCCATTCTACGGTCTTCAACGAATTATCAAAGAAAAAGATAAAATTACCCGTCTTGGAAAACTATATCTACAAGTCCACAATGTCCTCTGCCACAAGAGCTATTTTACTTAGAAAACCTAAAAACAAATTTGAACAAGGAACCTGAGTTTTTCAATATCAAGGAACCTAGAAGTTCTTTTTAGAAAAGGAATATATAATAAAAATCCTCAAAAAAATTCAGAGGAGTACAAAATCTATCTACCTACATTTATACATTACAAAAAAAACATAAATAAAGATTAACCTAAAATATGGTACCCAATAAAACAACTACTTACAAAAATAGCACTTGATTTCAAAGGCTCAAAATAAATAAAGCTTACCTTGATAAGACTGTTTTTTTTGTCCAGTTCATATTTCACCTTACTCCCTTTCCCAATTTCCACAACTAAAATGATAAGTGAATTGAAATCATGGATTGGATAATAGCATGTGTGATCATGCCTGATTGTGGTCCTTGTAATCTGAAAAAATTATAAGTGATGGATATTGGAATCCTTAGAAAAATATAATTTTTAATCTCAATGATGGAAGAGATAACAACGGGGGTAATTGTCCATACCTACAATAAGCTCATTGTCTGGGAAATCATAAAACCATATTCTATCAAGCTTAGGAATGAAAAGTTGAAAACACCATGCTAGATTTAATCTAAGGGCTTAGCCCCTTAGAGGCAAGATAGTAGCAACAAATGCACACATTTGTAATTTTTTAGAGGATATGGAGTGTTATCCTGTGAAGGTAGGAAGAAGAGAATGTTAACAGAGAGATACCTTCTCTGTTGTAAATTCCATTCAGATAAAATGCATCGTTATGTAATAAAGTATTCTAAGCTTGTTTGAAGATAGCTTCCAGTGCTTTGTGAGGAAATGGTTGCGATGGTAAGGATAAAAGAAAAGTATCAGGCACAGAGATATGAAGGACATACTTGTGGGCACACTATCAGGAGCAGAAAAATAATAACATAACAAAATTCTCATCCCAGATACAATTTTAATAACAAAAAAGTTGCATATCCAAGGAGGCTAATCAATGTGATGCCCAACCATCGTTTATCTATGTAAGATGGTGTTGTAATAAACTTTATAATTTCTATATGCAAATATAAAAAAGTGATAGCTATTGCATGAACAAAAAAATATTTAGACAAACTTCCCTGTTTATCCAGAAAGGTTCTCATGTAATTTCAATGAACTAAGCACTAAAACAGTAACTGTAGCAGCATCATTATAAGTAATGACTCCTAACTATGCGCTCGGGAGTCAAAATTTTTGGATGAGCTACAAATCAGTACTTAAATACCATCTTACAAGCATGTAAAAACTTTTCCAAGTGCATGATTATATGTGGAATGTTGAAACAAAGTTGTTAAAACAGGTGAATCAGATAAGTGATGTGATCATTATTTAGGCTTTATCATATCCTTCAAAGCAAGGAACACATTCAATAAAAATGAGAGTTCTACTAGGTACTTACACAGTTGAGCACAGAAGGAGCTCCAACTCCTGCAACCAGCCATTGAATTTCACATTTATATCAACAAACTAAAATAAAAACAAAGAAAAATTCTAGGAGACTAATTATTACTACATTATATGACAACTGAAACCACTGAAATCTATATATGAACTAATAAGGAGGAAATAAATCACAAGATAAAGGAATTTATGGATAAATTTCTTTTTAGAACAAAATAATAATTACTGACAGATTTCATGCAAGGATAGGTGGCGTAGCTTTTCTATAAATCACATGAGTAATGCTTTTATCCTTTTATTCACAACCTAAAGGTAAAGTATTGAAGACACCTCCTGCTGATCAATATAATGTATAAGCAATGTGATTTTGTTATGCGTGCAAGTATCCCCTACAATGAATTCTACATGAATAGCTATATCCAGAGTGATGATTATAAAGTTACAAACGACACCAGATCATGGCCATTATCAACAAAATAAACAATGAGGCAAAAAAGGTTCTTAACACTTACCAATCTCAAGATCATGCCAAGGATGTGCAACAACAATTCTATGTGACAAAGATGAAATAATCCTTTCATTCAGAGGTGGATGAGGAAAGTGTGATTCTCCTCTGTTTTTTGGACATTCAGCATTAGGTGGAACATGTATCTTTGCTACAACATCAACACTAGGTGGAGTTATGTTTGAATATTGTGAAATAAGTGTCTTCACTTCAACTAATGGGGAACAAGCCTACCAATTTATCCTTGGCAAATTATAGTTGACTCGACTTGCATTTTGGTGAATCAAAACCAAAAATTTAAGAGGTTTGTATATGAGATAAAAATCCAAGAATATTTCAAGGACATACAGGCAAGCAACCAAATAATAACCAGACCAAGCATAAGACAGTGAGAAATGAAAACTGAGCTAACTGGAAATATGACAAGGCATTGATCTATAAAAAAGGAGCCAAATAAAAAGCAGGTACATGAGACAGAGAGGTTTACTTTTTCAATTGAGATACTTGTCCAACTAAAAGTTTGCTGCTTATCATTTAGATTAGTGGTTTTAGTGGAAAAACAAGGTTTTTACTCTGATGTTACTTTGGGAAATTGCTGGCTGTGTGGACATTAGTAACGCGATTATATTGAACATCAATCTGGAATGATACGTTATTGAGGATTTTATTTTTATTTATGGTTTAAAATACGTTTAAAAAATTTAGTATTTTTTTTATTTTTAAATAATTTTTTTTGGTCTTCTAGGATAGAATAATTTGTTTAAATAAATATAGATTTTACATTTTCGCATAATAATTTTAAATAAGGATAAAGATTTTAAATAAGTTATAATATCTATTATAAATTTCACAATGACATAAATGCAGTAGTCTAATGAGATTGTTTTTTGACTTGAAAGTCATCGAAATTCTGGTTATATTTTGATAAAATTTTGTAGGGATTTTTGTAAATTCAAGTTATAGCTGTCAAACATCAAGATTTTAGGTGCCCTCAAGGTTTTTGATGGTGCTGAATCTATTTCCACTATCAAAAACATGATTCAAACACTGCCTTTACAAGATTTTTTGAGAAGCTTTTGCCCGGTCCACATATGAAGAAATAGAACATTTATTTGAATGTGGATTTTTTGTTTTTTTTTTCAAGTTAGTATCAACTTTTGAGAATGGTTTTTGAAATGTTATAATAAAATAATTTTTAATTCAAATTAAATGTTAATTTAGATTCATTTGGATTTACCAAGCTAGGAGAGGGATCAAATATTTTTTCACTGTAAAAGAGGTTTGCACCTCAAAAGATGTGTTCCATCTTTGCACTTGGTAGATCTAAAGTTAAAATGGATACTGGATTAATTATTATTTATAATTAATTATCATTATAATTATTAATTTGTTGGTTTAAAAAATATAAGAAAAGCATATAATTTTTATTTTTATTATTTTAGTTTGAAGTTATGATTATTTTTATTATTTTTGTTTATAGAACTAGATATGATATTACAACATCTCTTCAATACTAGGTTAGGTTGAAGAGTGCCTTCTGACCCAATAATATTTTTTTCCTTAAACTAAAATTTTTAATAAAACATAATATACTTTAAATATATTTTAATTATTTTTTATAATTTTTTCATTTAAATATTTTATATATATATATATATATATATATATATATATATATATATATTTAAAGAATGAAAATATTATTGGATAATTCCTTATTCAAGGACATTATTGAGATAAAAAAGAAAGAACAAATAACTTTATGCAACAATTTTAAGTATTCCCAGTAAAGTTTCTTTGGGATTCCCTAGTAGAGTATTCTCTGGTAGGAAAAGTGTATGTGATGTTTGATCTTTCATAAACTTATGCTTTTTACACCTTTTTCTTTAAATAATCTAACATAGTAATACAAGAACAAAATAACGAAGTTAGATAAATTTATGTTAAAATTTTGAATGTAATTGCTTTTTCTTCAAGAGTAAAATATTTTATTTCCATTTATCATTTGTATGTTTATTATAGCTAAAAAACAATTTATAGTAAAGTTTTCATCCTCATATAATGCTATTTCATAAGATAAAATTGAAAAGTATCATCTTCAACCCTTATAAAAAGATGAAAGACAAGCCCTCTTCTTAAGCCTCAAGCCCTTGCACCTTCATTGATGCAGTCCAAACCAAAACAAAGTGTGCATTCTTCTTTAGAAAAGATGAATCTATAATCAAACTCTATTATTATGAAGAGCATTGAATCCATCCCCTTTAAGTGTGCATTCCTCTCCAAAAAAGATGACTTTATAATCAAACTATTTTATTATGAAAAACGTTGAATCCGATCTTTGTTTCAAACTTATTCAATAATATCTCATGACTAAAAGTTACTCTACTTATTTAGTAATATCTCATTAATTACTAAATGTTTCACATCTTCCTCGATTCTCATTAAATGGTTAACATATGTATTTAGATTCCTTTTATTATTTAGATTAGAAACTAGGAAATCATACGAATGTCATGGAGGGGGCATGGTATAGGGGTATAGTTGGCTTTTTCTTCAGATTATGGTTTCCTAAAATTTAACCTTATTTCAATGTCCATCCATCACAAAAAGGTCTAGGTGAGATTATTAAATTTTTTATTTTTCATGTGGGAAAATAAAGCTTTTCAATATCAATAATTTATGAAGTCTTTAATTCTTTTTCAAAGATAAATTCACGTTTAAAAGGTTAAGGGAATTTTTCTATAATAAAATTTATAGAGTTTGATTGGATAAAAAGTTACTTACAATATCAATGTAAAGTATAAAAATTTTAAATGGACCTAACAATAAGATAAATTGAGATACAACCTTTAATGTATACTTTATCTAAAAACAAACTATCCAAATGATATTTATCCAAAGACACAAGTACTTCATTTTTCATATGAATAAAAAAACTCTATAGAATGACACCAAAAAAATATAAAAACATAAACTTGTAATAAAAATAATACCTTTGTTAGTTTAAACACAATCATAACTAAAAAAAATCAAATCCTCCATTAATTGAGAAGAGTGAAGGGGAAACACTATTCATATCGTTTAAACCATAAAATACAACTAATTCCTCTTACCCAATTAAGTATGGGAACAAGAACTATTTAAGATGTTATCCATTTTAAATCAATTAGTTAAATATATATAAACCTACAATACAACTAATTCCTCTTACCGAATTAAGTATAGGAACCAGAATTATTTAAGATGTTATCGGACACAAATTTTATAATTTATTATAATATTTAAATTAAAAATAATAAATTTAAATATTAAATATTAAATTTATATAATTTTAAGCATAGTTATCAAATTAGCTGTACGACCGAAAAAATTTTAAAATTTCGAAAATTCGAGGGTTCGATTCAATTTGCAACTTAACACATCAATTCGGGTTTGGTACGGTGCACTGGATATTAGGTTCACGATAGACCAGCTCAGATCTCTAATCATAATTAGAGATTCTATATCCCATTTACTTTTTCAAAATCGTCTTTCGATTTGGGAAATGGTATATGATTATGGTTAATAAATAATAATGTTGGTATCTTATGCAATAAGAAATTTATAGGAAATTTTTGAGCAGGTTTTTAATGAAATATATAGAAATTGATAATTTATAATCTACATGGTAATTATGTGTTCGTAAAGTAAAGACATTTAATTTGTAAATTTGTAATGGTAGATTTATCAAATTTTAACAGAGATATTTTAACAAATTTTAACCAGGAGGAAAATTGCATGAATTATCTCGGTGAATGGAAAATTTTCTTTTTTAAAAAATAGGCTTTTTTATTCGGATTTTCAATATGTATTTACCTAAACTATATAGTTTAACATTTTGCATTATACAAAATAATAGATGTTGTTACTATATGTTATAAATTACAAGTTGGTTTGGTTTGATTAATGAGTAATTAGCAATTGATAATACAAGTGTATATTTTTAAAAAATGTTTGCATATACTTAATATACCACTTCATTCTACCCGGATGCGGGTGTTAATATGCTGCATTTATGAGGGTTCGCTCAAGGCAGGCAGCTGGCCCTGCACCTGGCTGGCAGACGAAGGATGTAGATCTCCATGGCATGCGCATTTAATCGGCTGCTGGACGGAATGTTGGTCGCACAGATTGGCATTAATGTGCGCCTAGTTCGAAAGTTCATGCTCAAGGTTTTATGTATGGCTCGGTATTTGGTTCACGCCATCGCTCCTGGTTCTTTTCACCTCCTCCCGTTGTTCTTCCCGCACCCCTGCCTTGCTCAGATTGTCTGGAAGCACGCCTGGTTATTTGGTATCACTGGGTTCCTCTGTGCTCAGTCTCTCTCCCGTCAGCTCTGCCATCTTCCCTTTCTCAACTGGTCTGTCATTTTGAGAATGCCTCGTCGTCGAGGAGTCTCTCGCCGAGGAGGTAACGCCGGTAACAGAGGTAGAGCCTCTCGGTTTGCTCCATAGAATGTCATCCCCATTGCTTCGACCTCCCCGTCCTCACCGCCCTTTGGCCATGCTGGGCCTCTCCTGCACAATTCCTTTCAAACTACCCGGTTCACCTTCCATAGCATGCTCAACAGGCCAGTTTTGTCTGCTAGTATCATGGTTATTCTTGCTGAGGAAGAGGACAATCCCAACAGCTCAGCCCACACCACCACCTCTCATTCTCAGGAAGAAAGCGTCCTTCAGGGGGAGATGGCTGGGGTTGTGTTTAATGCAGACAATATGCAGGACGATACCCCTGTTCTTGAAGCGCCTCCGCATCCGGCTGATTCAACACAGCACGAGATCCTTGCTTGTGGACTGACTCATCGTGCAGGCAGCATCCTTAACCTGGTAACTCCTCCAGAAGGTGGCATCGAAGGAATTGAAGACAATGGTTTCATCACCTGGGTTGCTTCGTCTAGCCAGGTGGATAAGGACATGCCCGACTCTCCGCAACATGCAGATTAAGGCTGGTTCATCACCGACGGGTGGCATTCTCGCCTTCACTCTGTTTGATTTTTGCTATGTGTCTTTGTTTCTGGGTCTCTGGTTACGGGTCTAGTTTTAGTTCTTGTTTAAGTTTTTGGCGCTAGCCAACCTGTTCTTAGTTTGCAGCAACAACTCTGGGTTTGATGAGTTCTGTTTTGCCTCTTTTGTTCATGACGGGCATGACAGCATGCGTCTCAGTAAAGCCTTTGCCGGCGATAGCTATGACATGTTAGACTCAGAACAAAATTATTTTTTAATGGGTCACTGTCTAACAAATCAAGTTTTTGAAGTCTGTAATCCGGAAATGGCAGATAGTAGGAAATGTATGTCTCAGAATCTCTGGCTAAGGGCTGGCCTCGGCCCCCTCTGAGGTCTCGACCCCCATGTACATATTTTTCTCTTTTTTAATAGAATTAGTATTTACGCAAAAAAAAATATATATATATATATATATATACCACTTCATTCTAAACATAAAATACTTGATAATGAAGAATTTATATGTTCATTGTAATGTGGAATTTGTTGGAAATTCACTCTATATTAAGTATCATATAATTAATGGTGTAGTTGGGTGAATAGATCAATATAAAAATTCTTGAAACTTATTATCCTACTTACTATTTGATCCAGGAGCATCTGAGCACTCATAATTAAAGGAGGAATCCAAAGCGGAGCAAGGAGGACGTGGACCATTGGAGCTAAAACAAGGGCCAATTTCTATTTTAATAGAGCTAGTTTGATGGACTTAATTAAATGTAATTTTCCATGTATGCGTTTAGTTGAGAGATTTGAGGAAAGGATATGATCGGATCCTTCACAGTGATCCGATCCAATGTTTCCTTATATATATATATATATGATGAACCTGCGTGTTCAATAAAGGGGAGAGATAGAGAGTAACAAATAGAATGGTGTAACTATAGAGTATTCACAATGTAGTCGAGAGGAGAGCTTGTTCCTAAGGCTGAAATGCCTTAGCTTGTAATCGTCTGTATATAATAGAAAAGTGTGTTCAGTGTTGATATTGTATGCCTGTGTGTTGTATTTCTTGAACAGTCTCAGTATGCGTGTTGTAGTATTAATCGACCATCGATCACTACGAGGATCGATGGAAATCTAAAGATATACAAATTAATTGTTATGTCGTGTGTGAAATGGAATATGGCAGAGCAGAACTGGATTTAAGCGAAGAATCCATCAAATGGCAGACGAATGAGAGATTTCACCGGATCCGTTGGATCTCAAAGATCAACGGTCTAGATCAAAGTACAGAAGAACCTGAAGGAACCATCAGAACTGTTCGATGGAGGAAATCAACAGTCATCACGAAGCTTAGATGCGTAAGCATTAATTCGCGAGGAAAATGGTTTCGCAACAATAAAAGTGGTATTTCGGGAGAGGTATAAGTTTTAAGCTGTATTTCGAGGAAGGCACCCAATTCCATTTAGTGGAGGACACGTAGCAGCGAGGAGGAGAGAGGAAACCGCTTTATCGAGCGGGTAATCCCCGTGCTATTGGTCCACCCGAAATTGGCGTGCACCATTGGATCTACTAAGTGTAGATCAACGATGAAGGACCATCAAGCAGCTTTGGCGATCGAGAAAGATAATGACCGTCAGATCGGGAACCAGATCGACGATCAAGATTTGATCACTGATCGGATGTTGGGGAGGTTAAGTACTGTGAAACAACGATACGTCGATGGCTGATTTAGCACTGACCGTTGGATCAGAGATGTAATGAACGGCGGAGATCGGTGAAAGGAAAGCATAGTGGAAAGGCGATGGACCGAGAACGGACCTACCGATAATTATAGTTGTTGATGTATAATTTTTGAGATCTGCTTATGTGTTTCGGAGCGGGTTTCCCTAGGTATTCCTTTGTATTGCGATAAAGTGTTGTGGTCCAATTTATAAAGAAAAATCGACTAAGTCGTATGGTCTCGGTTTTTAAAGTCTAAGGCCACGAATAATGCTTCCGATAAGTTTTTGGGCCATAACCCACAGGCCTCAGGATCAAAAATTGATATGAAAGGGGAAATTGGTCTTACCCCAAAATCTCCTTTCATCATTTAGTATCAGAGCAGGGAAAGGTTAAGGGAAAGTTTTCCTGCGAGAAGGAAGAAAGAGTGCAAGTAGAAGGAGAGGAGGTACAGTTTTTGAAGTTGGAGAGTTATCGTCTTACTGTTGTGCAGAGAACGGCAGCCGAAGGTGAGAAGACTTACAACAACCTAGAGCGAGGAGTGCTCAATTGGTTCCAGAGGAGAGAACCAGAAGGATGCCAAAAGACTAAGCTCAGAGGAGAAAGCTTGGTGAGGTATCGTGTAGCATAGGAAGACTGTTACTGCAGAGGTTGGTTGTAGCTCACAAAAGATCATGAAGGCAATTCCACTAAGAAGTGGGTTGAATTGCTAAGGACAAGGAGAAGCATATGACCAGGAGGTCATAAATTTTTGTGCCTCGGGAGTCTGATGCAGGAGCATCCGAGCACTCATAATTAAAGGAGGAATCCAAAGCGGAGCAAGGAGGACGTGGACCATCGGAGCTAAAACAGGGGACAAATTCTGTTTTAGTAGAGCTAGTTTGATGGACTTAATTAAATGTAATTTGCGATGCATGCATTTAGTTGAGAGATTTGAGGAAAGGATATGATCAGATCCTTCACAGTGATCCGATCCAATGTTTCCTTTTATATATATATATATATATATATATATATATATATATATATATATATGATGATGATGATGATGATGATGAACCTGCGTGTTCAATAAAGGGGAGAGACAAAAAGTAACAAATAGAATGGTGTAAGTATAGAGTATTCACAATATAGTCAAGAGGAGAGCTTGTTCCTAAGGCTAAAATGCCTTAGCTTGTAATCGTTTGTATATAATAGAAAAGTGTGTTCAATGTTGATATTGTATGCCCATGTGTTGTATTTCTTGAACAGTCTGAGTATGCGGGTTGTAGTATTGATCGACCATCGATCACTACAAGGATCGATGGCGATCTAAAGATATACGAATTAATTGTTATGTCGTGTGTGAAATGGAATATGGCAGAGGAACTGGATTTAAGGGAAGAATCCATCAAATGGCGGACGAATGAGAGATTGCACAAGATCCGTTGGATCTCAGAGATCAACGGTCCAGATCAAAGTACAGAGGAACCTGAAGGAACCATCAGGACCGTTCAATGGAGGAAAGCAACAGTCATCGCAAAGCTTAGATGCATAAGCGTTAATTCGCGAGGAAAATGGTTTCGCAATAGTAAAAGTGGTATTTCGGGCGAGGTATAAGCTGTAAGCTGCATTTCAAGGAAGGAACCTGATTCCATTCAGTGGAGGACACGTAGCAGCGAGGAGGAGAGAGGAAACCACTTTATCGGGCGGTTAATCCCCGTGCTACTGGTCCACCCGAAATCGTCGTGGATCGTTGGATCTACTAAGTGTAGATCAACAACGGAGGACCGTTAAGCAACTTTGGCGATCGGGAAAGATAATGACCGTCAGATCGGGAACCAGATTGACAATCAAGATTTGATCGCTGATCGGATGTCGGGGAGGTTAAGTACTGTGAAATAGCGATACGTCGATGGTCGATTTAGTGCTGATCGTTAGATCGGAGATGTAATGGACGACAGAGATCAGTGAAAGGAAAGCGCAGCGGAAAGGCGATGGACCAAGAGCAAACCCACCAATAATTATAGTTGCGGATGTATAATTTTTGAGATCCGCTTATGTGTTTCGGAGCGGGTTTCCCCCAGTATTCCTTTGTATTGCGATAAAGTGTTGTGGTCCCAATTTATAAAGAAAAATCAACTAAGTCGTATGGTCCTGGTTTTTAATGGCTAAGGCCACGAATAACGCTTCTGATAGATTTGTGGGCCATAACCCACAGGCCTCAGGATCGAAAATTGATATGAAATGGGAAATTGGCCTCACCCAAAAATATCCTTTTATCAATATTCTAAATGTAAAACTAAGTTATTTGGTCCAATATATATAACATTTTTCCTCTTTCTACTTCATTTTTTTATATACAACCATTCAAATAATCAAACAATCAATTTTATTTATTTTTTTATTTTTTTTAGGTTAAAGTCACAAGTTTCAGAGGAGTGCTTTGTATAATTTAAGTATTCTAAATTAAATATTTTAAGTGTTTTAAAAACTTTTGAGGGGTTAAGTTAAATTTATATGGATCATAATTAAGTGTAAAATGCGTTTACATAATCCAAGTGCTTTCATGGATTTTTGAAAACATTAAATCTATTTATACATTCAAAAACATATTTAAAATAATTAAAGATAACAATCTCAAGTAAAATTGTATCATCCAATTCTTGACCAAAAACAAAACATAAAAGAATTAAACAATGTCATTATTAATATATAAATGAAATATTATTGATTATTAAACTTAAAAGATATTGATAAATAAGTTCAATAAATTACAGTTTTTCTTTATTTTTTAAAACACAAGTAATAAAATAATAAATGTAGATAAATTTAAATATCTAAATAACTTCTTTTAAATATAGTTAGTTTTCCCCTTGATGGAGGTGGACACATGGTTAACCAAAGGACCTCAGGGTTACCCCTTTCTCCCATGCGGCACACATGTGATCATTAGCACACAACTCCAGACTTTGGTACATCTGTTGGGAGGAGTATCTAGAAGCTACGACGAGTATGTTAATAGGCGTGATGGAATTCATTCCATTGTTGGAATTCTAGGCAATGAATTTTGGGTGGAGAGAGAATAGAAGGGATCATGACTGTGACCATGAGTGTTCGCCTGGGTGTTGGCTCAGTGGGCACAATGCAATGGCAGGTCATCTCACAGCAGAATGGATCGATTGTGATTTTCAAATTAGTATATTCGACCCAGGTATGACCCTGAGAGGTGAATTGGTTCTTGGCTCAACGTCTAGCTGGGAACTTAGGTACCTTCTCCCCAATTTGGATTGTAGTTTCAAGGTGGACTTCCCTTTATGTGCTGAGAAGGTAACCCTACTACATTGTTTATATTTGTCTAGTTGGTCTGTCAATATTTCTGTGGGTAAACTTTGGGAGAACTTCAAAGGGGATTCCGTCGAGCTCTGGGTTTACATCTTGGGGTGTTAAGTGATCACGCTTTGGTCATTGCTCTTGATTCTAGTCTCTATTTGTGCAAGCTTGGTTTTTGTCTTTGCCCTTGTTTTGGCATAACATTGGTGGCCACCCTCGTCTGTAGCTTGAACAAGTGGGCATTTAGTCCCCCTTTAAGCCCCTTGTGTTTTCTGGGTTGTTGTTGTTTCGAGGTCGGTGCTTTGTGGGTAGACTCTCTGACCAATTGGGTGGAGGAATTTAGCATTTGGGTGGCTGTGGGATTCAATGACGTATTTATTATTGGCAATTGCTTTGTTTCATGGAATTCTCTCTCCACCTATTACAAAACCTCTCCCCGCTTGGTGTTTACCATTTTCAGGAAAGGCAAGTTTCAATGTTCTACTAGTCGTTGTTCCTACTTCTATCCAGCCAAGAGATTTGGGGATCGCTCAAAGACCCTGTTTGTCAGTCCTTCAGGGTTAAGGGAAATTTCGTGTCAGAGGGCGAGGCTACATCGTAGGGGCGAACATCACTTCAATGTTGGTCGTCCATCCCACAACCACAAATATTCTTCTGGAAATTATGCAAGTTTGGAATGTGAAGTTGAGATGGATCACACCTCGGACTGTTCTCCAAGTTGTATAGTTGCTCCAGCCTCCTTGGACTCTATAGCGGAGCAACTAAGAGGTGTCCAAGCCAACATAGATATTATTCGTGATCACGAGCATGAGGACCACAATGAACTGGTTGCATATATGAATTCCATTCAATTCAGTCAAAACAAGGTCTTGGAACAGTTGGATGGAGCCATCGTCGAACTAATGATCATCTTCGCGACCTAGAAGCTCATGTTGAATACATTGACATCCACATGCATGAACATGTTGGTTATTATGCTACTCCCCTTATACTTCCCCCTCATGCTCCTCCTTGATATGTTGTTGTTAGTACTTTTGTTCTTTTTTTCTCCTCTATACGATGTTTGGCTTTTAAGCCTAGCACAAATAATACATTTAAAAGTCTATCTGTGACATCCTCCGACCCCAATACCAACAAATCTAATTGGAATGAGGTAATAGTTATTGTAGCGACACTTTTTATGCTCCTTTCAAATAATACATTTAAAAGTCTATCTGTGACATTCTCCGACCCCAATACCAACAAATCTAATTGGAATGAGGTAATAGAAATTGTAGCGACACTTTTTATACTCCTTATTTTTTATAGAACTCTAATAGAAGAAATTTCAATCACAAAAAAAACATAATTAGTTTTTTAATAAAAAAAAAAAGCGCAAAATACGTTTTTTTTTTTAACCCTAATGACTTTAAATTATATTCTATAATCAATTGATGTTGTAGATATGTTTTTATGTCTATGTCTGTGTTATACATCGTGTGGTATATATGTTGATTTAGCGCTTTTTTCTTTTTAAAGTAGATCTTATATTTGTGTGTTATAGATTATGTGCTATGTAAAAGCTATTTTCTATATAATATTTTGGGGTGAGAATGAATTTTGAAATATTTAAAATGAAAATAAAGGTTTTGAAAGAATTTGTTCTTTAAATTAAATTATAATATTTATGAAAGGTATCACAATAGACTAAGGATAATCAATTGATGTTATAGATATGTTTTTATGTCTATGTGTCTGTTATACATCGTGTGGTATATATGTTGATTTAGCGCTTTTTTCTTTTTAAAGTAGATCTTATATTTGTGGGTTATAGATTATGTGCCATGTAAAAGCTATTTTCTATATAATATTTTGGGGGTGAGAATGAATTTTGAAATATTTAAAATGAAAATAAAGGTTATGAAAGAGTTTGTTCCTGAAACCTGCAAAGTAAAGATTTTTTTTTTCTTATAAGTATAATATTAATGATGAAATTTAAGAGAAAATATATTATCTAATAAATTTAAAAATATCTTAAATATGTATTAACAATTTATCATTTTTGGCCTTTTTAAAATTGTTATTAAATGCTCAACATTTACAGTAATATTTGTTCTAAAGGTTTTTTTTATTTTGTAGTTTATAAATTTAGAAATGTGTAAAATGATGAAATTTAAGAGAAAATAGATTATCTAATAAATTTAAATATATTTTAAATGTGTATTAACAATTTATCATTTTTGGGCATTTTTTAAAATTGTTATTAAATGCCCAACATTTATAGTAATGTCTTGTTCTAAAGTTTTCTTTATTGTGTAGTTTATAAGTTTAGGAATGTGTAAAAAAGTCACGGAGGAGGGACCATGGCATAGCTTTATTTTTCTTCAAACCATGGTTCCATAAAATTTAACCCTACTTCAAAGTCCATTTCCCCAACAAAGTCTTAGGTGAGATTAATGAATTCCCCACTCTACATGTGGAAAGAGAAAGCTCGTCAATGAATTAAAAAGTCCTTGATTTTTTTTCAAATATGGATTTGAGCTAGGAGGCTAAGAACGCTTCTCTTCGTGATAGAATTTATGTAGAACATGACTTGGTAAAAGTTTACTTGACAAGATCATTATAGAGTGTGAAGATTCTAAATGGACCTAACAATAAGATAATTTGAAACATAACCTTTAAGTGCATACCTTTCTAAAAACAAATCATCCAAATGTTTCTTATTCAAAGGCACAAGTGTTTGAAGCTAATTAAGAATCCATAGAGAGTGACAATAGAGAAGGATGTAGAGGCATCTAAGCTTATAGTTACTGTAATAAACTCCATTACACCATCTAAGGGGTGTGTTGTTGGTTTATACACAATTATGACTGAGTCAACTCCTCCATCATTAACTAACTACTTGATGATACTTAAGAGATAAGTGAAAGGGAGGCACAATTCACATAGTTAAAACTAGGAAACACAACTAGTACTTCTCATGAGTTTAAATTATGTAATAGAATAAGAAATATTTAAGTGGTCATCAATTCATACCAATTAGTTTAATATATAGAAATAAAGAAGAAAATGAGGGTTTTTATTTTGCAAACTTGGATGTTTCTTCATTGAAAGATTTACAAGAAATATATATTTGGCCCTAGAGTTGTGCATGCCTTTAGTTGAAGCGCAACCATAGGCGACATCCCCATTTCATGGTTTTCAATGAGATGTCACAAGAAAAGAAACAAAAGACAAGGCTTGGTGAGGGTGTGTCAATGTGATTGTTGAACAACTAAATTTGGGGTTTCTTGTATGTAGGCTTAGTGGCATGAGTGTGACATGGGCACTACATGACAAAGACATGAACCCCAAGACAAGTTGACCAAACGGGTAGAAAATTGAATGCTTGTGTCAACTTAAAACACGATGGCCCTGAGTGACGGGAAAAAGGGTGCAATGGACTGAGCGATGGATGAGCACGCAGTGAGGAGACCTGAGTGGTGGATGCATGGGAGCGGACCAGGTAGAATGATGGGAAGTTAGCCCGACTCAAGGTCATGTTGTGGGTCTAATCGTTGGAAAGTATTCGAGATATGAGTGGTTGAAGGTGGGATGACAGAGGTCAGCCTGACTTGAAGGCACCGCAACTGAAACAGTTCAATAATGGAGTTAATCCATTCCAAAAGTGAAGGGTCATAAGGAAAAACCAAATAGTTGATTTGAGTTCCATATAAGTAAAACACATGATGCAAATGACAAGGAGGAAACATTGGATCACACAAAGAACCAAACTTGCAAAGGCATAGGACAAGGATGAGGAAGTCGGGTGAGATGAAGAAGAAGGACCGAGGTTACATGAAGAAGTGAGAGGAACATGTCAAGCCATATGGTGGAAAATTAGCTTGGTGGGGTTACAATCATGCAGACCTTGAGCAAAGGAAAGAGGGTTGAACTAAACGAACTACGCCATGTAGTAAGTGACTCGCATAGGGTAATTTCGAGAGAGAGGGTTTTTCTTTGGGTTGCAAAATGGGTTATAGCATTGTACTTTGTTGCAACTGAGTCCTTGTCTTGGATTTTTATGTAAATTGTGATCTCTATAAAAGAAAAAGGTCGGAGGGTCATTTCTTATACAATTATCCATGTGTAATTTGTATGGATGATGATGATGTGATGTCATTACATTTTGTTCATGAATGATTGATGGATGAAGATTAACTATAATAGAAGTGACAATAAGATGTGCTCAAGAACTATATTGAATGGTTATGATATTCCACTAAGAAACGAATAATATATAGAGTATATAAGAAAGCTTATTGTGAGGTGTAGTACAGGTGGATTAACTCTACACTATACTAGGAAATTGCAAAACATGCTGGTGTTGCACGCTTAAGGGGTCATAGTGCGCACACCAAAATTATTTGTAACCATAAGAAGCCCCTAGGGTCATAATACACAGTATTAGAGTTACCACACACAAGTACCAGGAAGACACCATAACAATGTTGAAATAGGTTGTAGGTCAAAGTTTAACGAGTTCATCTTTGTGTTGAAAATGCAACAAGAAAATCCTAATTTAATTTTGTCCTTGAATTAAATGAGGAATAAAATTGTAATTCCACATCACAAGTCAACTAAGTTAATTTGATTTATTTGGATCATTTAATTTGAGTTAAAGGTCTAACTTGAGTCATGTAGAGTATCTCCTACATTATAGGAGCCCTAGTTGAGTTTATTTTGAGTTGTAATTAATTAATTAATTCAATTTAACTGAGTTAAAGTCAATTAAACTAGTTCCAACTAATGGAGGAACTAGTAGGAGGTGAAAAATTAGGGTGTTGTTTCATGTGTTCAACCAGTTAACTGATGATTCACTCATAATTAACTCATGCATGTCAGATCTGAGAGTTACCCAGTTGAGATTGGAGTTCAGGGATAGTGTACTATCAGTTGTATAATCATCTAAATTGTATAGGTGGTGCATGTAGTCAGAAGAAGGCCTATGAGGATTGCACAATTCATATTGAGGAATTTCCCTAATTAATAGGGGGCTAATTCCCAAGGAAACAACGCAAGGAAATAGGGACTTAGGCAAGAAAACAATTGGTTAAGAATTGGCCTAGGCTTGTCTAGGAAGTAGTGAGACAGATAGAGATAGTGCAGAGGGTTCTCGAGCTTGAGCAAAGCATTGTAATCTTCTCATATTTTTTTACTAATGCAATATACAGATACAAGGATTTTAGCTGTGGCTTTCCCGGGGAAATAATTGTGTAATGTGTTGATTGAATTCTTTCTCTTGTATGCTTCGTGATTTCGCGATTGTTTAATTGTTTCCACTGATGAGTAGAGTAGATTCAAGTCTATTGTAGCAGTTTGAATCTACAAGGAATTTCTACATGGTATCAGAGTAGAAATCACTGTAGAAGAGGAGAATACGAGTTTGTCTTTATCAGGTGAAATCAAATTTGTAGTATTATTCTTCAGATCCAGTAGGACGTCGTTCTACGGATTGAGACTCGAATATGCCCTTGAGAGTAGTTCGAACTATATTGCTTGGAAGTACATGATGGAGGCAGTGTTGGAAGACAACAAGCTAAAGGAATTCATAGACAAATATATTCCTAAGCCTCCAACAGCTCATGCTCAAGATATGGCATAGTGGAGGAAATGTGTTGCAAAGGCGAGAAGGATCATACTAGAAGGAGTTCGAGATCATATTGTCTCAAACCTCCACAAGAAGGAGACTCCATACGCAATTTTGAAGGCCTTAACAAACCTTTTTCAGAATAGCAGTGACCACAGGAAGCTGGAACTGAAGGAAAAGCTAAGGAAAATCAAGATGGAGAAGGTGACACAATACAAAAGTAATTGACCAAGTTCACCCAATGTCGAGATGAGCTTGGAAGTGTTCGTGTTACAGTTGTTGAAGCTGATTTGGTCAACCTAGAACTTCTAGGCCTTCCCAAGAGTTGGCACAACTACCTGAATTTGGTAAATGGGAGGGAGAAGCTACGAGAGTGGGAGTGTTTATGCCCCAACTTAGTGCAAGAAAAGATTCAGTGGAACACCAGAGATGGATCCTCATCTAAGCATGATGACGAGGAGAACTTCACCTTGGCTGGAAAGACAAAGAAAGGGAAAGGGGAATCATCCCATTCCAAATGATATTCTATTCATGTAGGAAAGAAGAAGGACTTGTCAAAGATTAAATTTTTTCACTATCACGAGCTGGGGAACTATGCCACAAAGTGTCTGCACATTAAGGCCAACAAGAATCCCTCAGGAGGAGCAACAAGTGAAGCCCTTGCTTCACAATTCAAGTTGGATTTCACCCTCATTTATTGCATGGTGACATTGGTGATGGGTAGTGTGTGGTATCTGGATAGTGGAGCCTCATTCCATATGACCGGAAACAAATAATTCTTCAGTGACTTGGAGGAGAAGGACCTCCAGATACACATCGAAATGGGAGATGATGGAAAGTATAGCGCGACTGACATTGGTACTGTTAATTTTCAGAGGGAGTTTGGTTCTCCTCTCACATTAAAAGATGTCATGTATGTTCCGGTTCTGAAGAAGAATTTGGTTTTAGTTTCTACGTTGGAGGACCGTGGCTACGATGTGATATTTAGCAAAGGAAAGGCTTTCCTTCGTCACATAGACTCGAGACAATTGAAGCGGATTGGGGTTTAGGTGAAGAACCTATATAAAGTGGATGTAGAAGATTGTGCAACATTGAGCACAAAAGTAGAGAAGGTGCAGAGCCGAGACATCGGTGAATTATGGCATAGAAAATTGGGTCACTTGCACCACAGAGCTTTGAATATCATGCAATAGATTTATACAATACTTCCCAAGGGTACACTAGAGAAGAGAGATACATGCAAAGGGTGTACATTGGCAAAGTACACCAAAGCCACCTTTCATGATAAGGGCAGTCGAGCGCAAGAAATCCTTGAAAGAGTTCACTCAGATGTGTGTGGACAATTCTCAACAACCTCCATGACCAAGCATAGGTATTATGTAATATTTATAGATGATTTCTCACATAAGTGTTGGATTTTATTCATACAGAAGAAAGATCATACTTTATCTAAATTTTGTGAATTTAAAGCACTTGTTGAGAAAGACATTGGCAAGAAAGTGAAGTCTCTCAAGAGTGATAATGGTGGCGAATACAATGTGTCAAATTAATTCAAGAACTTTTGTGCATCATAAGGAATTTGATAGGAGTTAATAACACCCGATAACCCACAACAGAATGGAGGTGGCTGAAAGGAAGAACAAAAGTATTGTGGGAGCTTCACGGGAAATGTTACATGATTGGGGACTACCATTTCACTTCTAGGTTGAAGCATGAAACACAGTTATATATGTGCAGAACAAGATTCTTCATCAGATTCTTGAGATGAGTACACCAGAAGAAGCTTTTTCAGGTAAGAAACTAGATGTGTCACACTTCAGGATCTTTGGTTCATCAGTTTACTCTCATGTTACCAAGGATGCAAGGAAAAATCTAGAACCAACAACTGAGCTGGGCATATTTGTGGGGTACACTAATACACATCAAAACTATTAGGTGTACCTACCATCTCATAGGATGACAGTGGTTCGTAGAGATTGGAAGTTAGATGAATAGAAGGCCATGAGATTTTCCCTTGAGAGGGAGATTTAGTTACATGTAGATTAGGAGATTTTAGCTCCAAAGGAAGAACCTCAGGATGATGTGGAGAAGCCACATGCAAAAGAGCAGAGAGTGGAATCACCCACTCATGCAGAGACTTCCAGAGATGGAAGGAAGCACACCAGAGAGGCTAACAGATTGATGCATGATGCTAGAGATAATGTGGGAGCACCCACATCACAATGCAAGTATAGGAGGTCACCAAAACAGTACACTGGCTACATGGCTCTGATGAGAGAGAGTGTAGAGATTGAGGCATCCTCATTTGAGGAAGAAGTGAAACAACCAGTATGGGTTGATGCCATGGTAGAGGAGTATGACTCCATTATCAGAAAAAAGGTTTGTAAAGTGGTCCCAAGACCAATAGACAAGTCAGTGGTGAGTACCAGATGGAATTACAAGGTAAAGAAAGTAGCATATGTGAGTGTGGAGAAACACAAGGCCAAAGTTGTGGCCAAAGTGTTCTCTCAGGTGGAGGGAATTGATTACGAGGAGACCTTTGCTCCAGTAGCAAGGTTCTCTTCAATCAGATCTATTCTAGCACTTTTAGCACAGATGGGATGGAAGATACATAAGATGAATGTGAAGAAAACCTTCCTCAATAGATTGATTGATGAAGAGGTGTACATTGAGCAACTATAAGGATTTGAGACCTTCAACAGAGAGTCACATGTGTGTATACTCAAGTGAGCGTTGTATGGATTGAAACAAGCACCTTGTTCTTGGTACACCTGGATTGACAACTATTTCACCAGGTTGGGCTTCACCAAAAGTGAAAAAGTTTAAAACCTTTACCATATTTTGGTTGAAGGTAAATTGTTGATTATATTATTACAAGTCAATGATTTACTTCTAACAGGTGATGAGAAGCTGGTAAAATATTGAAAGAGAATTCGAGATGAAGAACCTGGGGCTCATGCATTATTTCATTGGTATGGAAGTATGGCAAGGAGATGAGGAACTTCTTGTCTCTCAGGGAAAGTATGCCAATGAGATATTGAATAAGTTCCACATGGAGAACATCAAACCCATGGAGACTCCTCTAGCAGGGAATTGGAGGAAGGAAGACGCTACTTCAGGTGAAGTAGTGGAGGCTAATCTTTATAAGCAGCTTGTGTGTTCACTTATGTATTTGGTGAACACGTGACCGAACATATGTTTTGCAGTTAACCAACTTAGTCAAGCAATGGTTAATTCAACCAAACTCTATTGGAAGGTAGCTAAACATGTGTTGAGATACCTCAGAGGCACCACTCAGTTTGGTCTTTGGTACAAATGAGCAAAGGGAATGAAGCTTCAAGGCTTCACAGATGCATATTGGGCTAGGAGTCCATACAATAGGAAGAGAACCTCAGGGGGAATCTTCAGTATTGGATCAGCAAAAATTTCTTGGTACAATAGGAAGTAGAGATCAGCTGCACTCAATTCGGCAGAAGTAGAGTACATCACAGCTAGTTAAGAAACTTGTGAGGTTATCTGGATGAGGAAGATCCTTGTTGGGTTATTTGGTCAGTAGATGGATCCTACAGTGATTTACTATGACAATTAGAGTTGTGTCAAACTCTTTGAGAATCCAGTTTTTCATGATCGTTCCAAGCATATCGACATCCGATATCACCATATACGAGATTGTGTGTAGAGGAGAATCATGTTGCTGGAGTACATTCCTACAGAGGAATAGGATACAAACATCTTGACTAAGGCACTGTCAAGAGGAAAATTTGAGTTCCATAGAGGTAGTATTGGGGTATCTGATAATCCCTTTATTGTTGAGAGGGAGTATTGCAAATGCAACAAGAAAATCCTAATTTAATTTTGTCCTTGAATTAAATTAGGAATAAAATTGTAATTCCACATCACAATACAAATTGTATGAGTTAAATAAGTTAATTTGATTTAGTTTGTGTAGTTAATTCGATCTGAGGGTCTAACTTGAGTCATGTAGAGTGTCTCCTACATTATAGGATTCCTAGTTGAGTTTCGCTTGAGCTGTAATTAATTAATTCAGTTTAATTGAGTTAAAGTTAGTTAAACTAGTTCCAATTGATGGAGGAACTAGTAGGAGCTCAGACAATGGGTGTTGCTTCATGTGTTCAACTAGTTAACTAATGATTCACTCATAAATAACTCATGCATGTTAGATATGAGAGATACCCAATTGAGGTTGGAGTTCAAGGACAATGTACTATTAGTTATATAATCATCTGAATTGTACTGGTAGTGCATGTAGTTAGAAGGACGCCTCTGAGGATTGCGCAATTCATATTGAGCAATTTCCCTAATTAATAGGGGGCTAATTCCCAAGGAAACAATGCAACGAAATAGGGACTTGGGAAAGCATAAACTTTCTTAAGGATTGGCCTAGGCTTGTCTAGGAAGTAGTGAGACAGATAGAGATAGTGCAGAGGTTGCTTGGGCTTAAGCAAAGCATTGTAATCTTCTCATATTTTCAAACTAATGCAATATACAGATAGTAGGGGTTTTTAGTTTTGGCTTTCCCCAAGAAATCATTGTGTAATGTGTTGATTGAATTCTTTCTCTTGTATGCTTCGTGATTTCACAATCGTTTAATTGTTTCCACTAATGAGTAGAGTATATTCAAGTCTATTGTTTTAGTAAATTACAATTAGCAGTTTGAATCTACAAGGAATTTTTACACTTTGGAGGTAAAGCTAAAATACCCAAAGATGTATGATGGGACTAGAAAAGTTAAGGTGCTTGAGAATTCCTGTTGGGATGTGGAACAAATGCTAGGATAGATCAAAGGATGTTTTGAAGAGATGCATGTCAATGCAACAACCATGTACCCATAAGAACAACAAATCTTTGGTGTAGAACTTGAGTTGAATATTTAACATTCGATCACATGACAGACAAAATTGTGACTTGGATGGAACTAAAAGAAGCTTTGTAAGGATAATTTCGACTAGAGAATTAGGAGTGGGTGGAAAAAATTATCTAAGGGAGTTGAAGCATACCGAGAATATCCAAACCCACAACAAGAAATTCTCAAGTCTTATGTTGGAAATCATAGACATGCATGATAAGGATAGAATATATAGATTTTTCAACAATCTCCGGCCATGGGCAAAGAAGGAAGTCTTGAAGTGGCATGTTTAGAACCTTGTAGAACTATCACCACAAAAAACAATGTCCTAAAATACCATACAAATAGGGAAGGTAATGAAGAAGTGTAACGTAATAAGTGTAAGAAAACGAAGGATAGGATAAGGGGATGATTTCGAAAGAAGGTAAACCAATAGGTGTAGCCAAAGAGAAGAGGTTGATATGATGTTGGATATATGGAGAAGATCACTTGGCAATAAACTGCCTCATTAAGTAGAAGGTGGCTACTTTAGAGTAGTAAGAAACAACAAAACTTGGGATGATGCAAATAGTAGGGTCCTCACTAGATCAAAGAGAAAGTCTGAATGCAATACTGAATATGGCCACCATCTTCGCGTGTGAGCAAAATTTTTGTGGAGATACATGTGGAGATATGAACAATATTGATGTAAATTATATTATTTCAAGACATGTCAATATTATGTCTACTCTGATAGATAGGATATAGAAATTAGAGAAGAGGATGACTAGTTTAGAGCAGAAAAGGGAAATTGTGATGGAAATAACGGTTCAAGGGTGTGACCAAGGAAGTGTTCCTTGGTATGTTGAGGCTAAGGAGATAGCTCCTACATCAACAATGAGCCCTATAGGTTGGCCACAAGACCATGATCTAGAGATGCTTGTTGAGGAGGCAGAGGAAAGGATATGGTGATATCCACCTTTGCTAACTTATGTGACAAGAAAGTATGGCGGATTACAGGGAAGTATGGAGTGTTTCGAGGTGAGCAGATGAGAGATGAAGGTGGAGGTCACCATGACCAATACTCCTTTTCATCACATTGAGAAATGAGTAAATAGCTCTTTGTTATAGTTATATGGTGAGCAACGATCATGGGGGTGCCTAGGGTGGTACCTATACATCGAGAAAATTGATCAGCTTGGATTATATGTGATTGAGGATATTACATTGTGACACATGAGTTCTTATGGAGATTGGTGCAATAATTTAATTAGATACCTAATCAGCTAAGTGACATGAAGGGATCCATCACATGGCAATATGCAGAGGTGATTTCCAAAGATGCAGTTAGAGACATCGTCTAGAGAAGTTATATATCATGATGTTGATATCGAGTGGGAAATGACTAAAGTGTTATGGTTCGACTATTTTCAGGACGAAAAAAATTGAGTGGGGGAGGATGTTAGGCCCTAGATTTGGGTACTCCTTTAACGAAGGTGCACACCATGGGTGGCATCCCCATCCCATGGTTTGTGATGAAGATATCATAAGAAAAGAGAAAAAAGTGGAGGTTGTTCGAGGGCACGCCAATTTGAGTGTTGAAAAGTCGAAGTTAGGGTTTATTTCATGTAGGCTTGGTGGAACGAGCACCACATGGGCATGGCATGACCAAGCCATGTACCCCAAGATGAGTCAATCGAAGTGGAAAAAAATCGAATTCTTTTCTTGGCCTGAGACACCATGGGCCTGAGCAACAGGAAAAAGGGTGCAATGGATGGAATGACGGATGAGCATGCATTAAGGATACCCAAGAGGTAGATCATGGGAGGAGGCCAAGTGGGATGACAAAAGGTCAGCGCAACCCAAGGTCATGGCATAGGTCCAACCAATGGGTGAAGGTGGGACAAAGGGGGTCATCCCAACTTAATGTTACCACAATAGAAAAAACTCAATGATGGAGCCAACTCAATCCAAAAGTGAAGGGTCATAAGGAAAAACAAAACGGTGGAACCAAGTGCCATACACGTAAAGGGAATGATGGAGAGGAGAAGGAAGGAACATCAGATCACATAAGAACCAAACTTGCAAGTCATACGACGAGGATGAGGAAGTCAATTGAGATGAAGAAGAAGGGCCAAGGTTGCCCGATGAAGTGCGTGGAATAGTTTGAACCGTAGGGTGTAAAAGTAGCTTGATGGGGTTGTACTCATGCAAATCCCAAATGAAGGAAAGAGGGTTGAACCAAACGAACTGAACCAAGTAACAGGTGACTCTCCTAGGGTGATTTTCGGTGAGAGGGTTTTTCCTTGAGTTGAAAAAAATGTTATAACATTGTACTTTGTTGAAATTGATCCATCGTTTCAAATTTTATGTAAACTATGATATCTGTAAAAGTAGAAAGCCGAAGTTCCGTTTCATATACAATTGTGCATGTGTAATATGTATGGATAATCATGATTTGATGTCTTTACATTTTTCTCATTAATGATTGATAATTGAACACTAACTGAAGTACAAGTGAAAGTAATATTTTATTGCACTATATTGAATGGTTATGATATACTAAGTAACTGATAATATAAAGACTATAGAAGTAAACTTATTGTGAGGTGTAGTTCGGGTGGAGTAACTATGCACTACACTAGGAAATTACAAAACACGTTGGTGTTGCATGCTTGAGGGATTGCAATGCACCCACCAAGGGGCCTTGCAACTGTAGGATTCCCTAGGGTTGTGATAGGTGTATTTTTGGTTTATAAGCAATCATGAATAAGGAGTCAAGTCCTTCACCATTAAGTATCTACTTGATGATCCTTAAGAGAAAAGTGAAGGGGAGGTGATCCGAATTTAAATAGGAATGAAAAAATTATAGATATAACCATAAATACAAAGATGCAGTAGAAATAACACTTCATTTCATTTATATCAAATACTGAAATATGCTTACAAACAGAATGGAAATAAGGCTAGCTCAGGTGATGGTAGATTAACTCTGGGAAGAGATATGGTGGCTACATGCCTCTGAACTATGTTACAATGAGGCTTGAGGGAATATTTATTATTGAGAAGAAATGGAAAACCCCAAACATCCAAAAACCTAACCCTAGGAGATGAAACTCCAAACTATGGGCCCCGTTGGGGTAAATTGGTACATCAACTTCCTGGGGTCGTAAATTTAGCATATGATCTCTGTTTGACGCATATTAAACCTCGTTGGAAATATATATCCAAGGACTACAACTACTAACAAAAAATATTGAGTTTCCCTCATATTTGCTGCCGGTGATTTTCCCAAAAAACGTCGTTTAGGGCCTCAAAACAACGCTGGAAGTTCAAGACCCGAAAAACTGCCAAAAATAATAAACTATGTTATAATTAAGGAAACTAAAAGACACAATGGTGGGGGTCCAAGTGGAATAGGAGGGTGGCCACAAATACCCACCTGGATCATTCCTCCCCCCGTAGGAAGAAATGGTCCCCGTTGCATTGAGTTCCTCCATGAGATGAGGAAACTTCTGTTGAATTTGGTCCCTCGTGAGCTACTTGCCCTAATGAAGGGGTTGGCCTCCTTTGACCGCTCAATATAGTTGGATTCTTTGTTGTCAGGTGTTCTTGATCTGCGTGTCCATGATCCGATCAGTTGTGGCTTGTTCCATGCAATCTGGATTTAACTCTGTAGGTGTGAGTTGTTCTGCAATGTCTGATGTGTCCAGCAATGGTGGGAAGTATGGTCGAAGGCAGTCCACATTGAACACTGGGTGCAGGCCAAGGAATGGGGGAATGTTGAGCTCAAATGCATTGTCTCCCACAACCTTGGTAATGGTGTAAGGACCATATCAGAGTGGTATGAGTTTCCAATAGGCTCCAGTAAGGCGTTCCTTCTGCAAATGAAACCAGACTTTGTCGCCCGCCTGATACTTGTGTGGCACCCAATGTTGATCATGTCACTGCTTGTACTTGGCATTTGATTTCTCCATAATGTTGTGGACCTATTAGCAGATGTGCTAAATATAATCAATGAAGTTGTTTTCCTTGTCGGCTTTGTTAGGGTCCTATAATAATAGGATTCATAATTTTAAATTGACTATGGTGAGTATTGTAATATTGTACATACCTTTGCTTTCTGCAAATGTTTTCCATATTAAAAATTAAAAAATGTAAAGAGGGTGTGTCCTAAAAGAAATATCAAAGGACAAAAAGAATAAGAAAATGTCAAAAAATGAAAATATATGAACCCCAAAAACAAAAACAGATCATGAAAGTGTGCAAGTCTAAATGCCACTACTATTTTACTGCTTTACTGTCTTAAATAATGGTTGTGTGCATCTTGTCATACATGCCACAACCCATGGTAGTCAAACTACTTAATCTTGACTATTTCATGCTTTGAATTTTATGTTTATAGTTAGAGAATAAAATTTGACCAAACAACTTAATCTTGGCACATCATTAGATAGGTAGAGAAAATAAAAGGGGCTCATCAGCTTAATCTAAGCCCTTGGAAGATATAAGGTTAGAATTAGATAGTTTATTTTATAAAAGAAAAGGAAACAAAAGGGTTTGCTAGCTTAAGTGCACCCACCAAAATGAAGAAAAAATGTTAGGATAAGTAATGGGTAAGTAGAAGAAAGGTTGTTGAAGTATAAAGTTGATTGGACAAAAGCACATTTATCATGCTTAATCATGTGTTTCAATTAAGAAAGCAAAAACAGAGGTTTACAAGTTGATTTAATTGACTCCCCCTCATTCATTTCATCCCTATACTTACTAATTTCCCCATCCATAAGTATGTTCTGGTACTAAAAATCCTTCAAGTCATAAAGGCTGAGAGCATTTCTCTGACTTTTGGTGGGACCTGACCCTCGGCTTAATGACTTATGGACATCAAAGTGTTATAATTCCCTTCATAAAAGTCATTTCCCTTCATTTCCCTAATAAAAACCCTTTTCCTAAGGTTAAACTCCATTTGCCTATGAAAAGTAAAAAACCCCATGTTAAGTTCCATTTCACTAAAAATACCCACAAAAAGATTTTATCCTAAGTATAAGTGTATGTAAAGGAAAAGCGCAAATATTACATTATACTTAGTATTATTTTCATTCCGCTCATTTCAGTTCATATTAATTTCTAACTTAATAATATAGCTCCCGATATACCCTTTTTCCTCGTATATAAATAAATCCCCGTATATATTACCCCTACCCTTAGTTTAACTATAAACTATATTTTTACCCTATCCCCTCGACAAAACCCTCTTAACTCACCAATTCTCTGTAAAGTTAAGATAATCCCTCCATTAACCCCGTCTGATCATTTAATCCCATGTTTAACTCCAGAATAATCACAAACCACCATTAATTAAAGCCCCGGGCCCCCCCAAAACCTTTGCCCATTTCATCCATGCTAATCTGTCACTCGACTGTCGTCCGATCGTCAGCACCCAAATCCAACGGTTCACAGCCATATCGGGTTCACCTGATATCCGACCTTTACCCGCCCGATAAAGTGGTATTTCCCAGACCCCCATCTACTACATGTCAAGCGTTAAGGTAGATTAGGTGACCTCGCCAAAATACCGTTTCCTCAATAAAGTGGTATGATGGCTTGAAAAACCACCTCCTTGCCCAACCTGAAAAACTGCCCAATATTCATTCATAATTCACCCTCCAAAAAATAACCGTTATTCAATAAAAAGGCCGAGAAGCCCTATTCGGCCTTTTTCAATCAATTTCTTTGTAAAACCTCTGCAAGCCATTGCGACACCTTCAAACCATGAAATTACCAGTTGGCCTCAATTTCACTCCTGAAGAAGTTGCAGAGACCCCAATCAAGATCTCAGTCTATACTAGAACCCTTTCAACCTTTTGCAGTTTTTAAGAACACCAATTTGAAGTTATTTCACCCAAATTCTAGGTATTTTGAGAAAAAAATTAGAACGGCCCTCTCATTTGAAGATGTATAGTAAAAGTTAAAAGGTTACAGTGAAAGTCAAAAAAGCACAGTAAAAGGAAAAAGATAAATCAACCAGATGAAAGAGTATCAGTAAAAGTGTATCAGATTGAAAAATCAAAGAGAATAAATGCAGCCAGCAAGAAGACAAACAACATGGAAGACAATTACAAAGCATACAGATAAAATAAATTCATGTCAAAGTGAAGATAGATAAAAAAAACAGAGAAATCAAGGTAAACAGTAAAAGTAAACATGGAGGCAGTAAGGGTTAAACAGAGATGAAGACACTTTCACCAGCAACAATGAAGTTTATCCAAAGTAAAGGTAAAAACAGTTAAAAGAAAATTAAGGTTAAAAGATGAAATCAGAGTAGGAATGGTACATTTTCCAGAAATTTCTTGTTTAAGTCATAATTTTGCAGAAACTATTGTGGCCAATCCAAGATGCATTTTGAGAAACTGGAGGAGGTTTGTGTTTCTAAAAGTACAATATACAAAAACCTATCTCATGTTTTACACAGGTATTACAAAAAGGGAGATAAATGCATATCTTCACAGCCTATTTTTCGGACTGTGCAAAGTCTTGTTTTTGACATCCTTTTGCAAAGAATATTGTGAACAGCTGGAGCTGAATTTTTGGAAACTGAAAGAGGTTTATCTCAATAACATACTTATCTACAATAAACTCTTTCATGTTTTACATATCTATCTCAGATTGAGATATACAAAGGTATCACTGGACCCTAATTTTGCAGAATTTCTGGGGCAAAATGCATAAAGGAAGGAGGTAGTTAGTGACTTGGAAGCCTCATCATCAATTAGGAGTTGCTATCAAATTAGAATTTCTCTTCTTTGTCACCATAAATACATAATTATAGTGCCAAATAGATTCATTAGTTTTGAGTGTCATTTATTTAAGTTGTATTAATGTAAAACAGTTTGAGATATTTGTAAAAACAATCTTGATATTTTTTCAAGATATTTTAGTTTAGAATTTGTATAAATACTTCTTCATTTGAAGTATTTTGGGTGGATTCTATTAGAAATTTCTATAGACTTTTTTATCAGAAGACCTAGAAGGTTATAGTATCATTTAATGAGCTAGCAAGCTCGATTGATAAATAAAGATCAGATATTTCCAAGGATTCATGTGTTGAGCGAATTTTAGACAAGTATTTTCATGTGTTATTGTTATTTTTCTCAAAGTTATTCATAATATTTAATGTGTTTCTCAATCTAAATGTTATAACTAGAATAATACTTCAGAACTTGTTTCATTACACTCTGTCTTAACAGTTATACATTTAAATGTTTTCTGCTGATATCTAAATTAAAGAATTCTTAATTGCTCTTTGGTTTAGATTGATTTCTTGAATATTCAGGTTAAAGGATTCTTAATTGCCCTTTGATCTTGATTATCCCTTCATTCCTCATTCATTATCTGGGTCTGAGAACCCTTAACTGCTCTCTCACCCCAAGTGAAACCCTTTCACCCCTCTGTCTCAAAGATCTGAAAAACACTTTGCTATCTTGCCCTTTGAATGTTCCCTTTAATGAGTTAATCCAAATTTGCTTCCTTATTGTTTGACTCCATAGCCCAATGGTCTAAAAGACATCATTCTATCCATCTGTCTAAGCAGATCCCACCACCAAATCTCAAATACAAATCAAAAACCCCTTGAACAATCATAACTAGCCTAAAATCATCTTAACTAAAACAAAGTTAAATTTTAAATAAAGAGCCCTCTCTAAGCATCAGGAAGGCTAGGCCCTGATCTCCAAAAGCGATTTGTGGTTACCTTTGGTTTTTCTTTATTTTTACTTCAAAATAATTATCAGAGTGATAACAAGCTTCAGATTGGACATGAGACGAATCTGCCTGAGTAGCTGCAAATGGTATGGCCACTTCAATGGGACATAGTGGCTGGAATCCCAAGCCCACCTGAAAAGGGATAGATCCAGTCGAGCTGTGGAGAGCCTAGTTATAGCTGTGTTGGACATAGGGGAGGCTCTCATCCCATGTGTGTTGATGCTTTGAGTTGTACATGCACAGATTGTGTATGATCATCGTGTTGACAACCTCTGTCTAGCCATCAATTTGGGGATGGAAAGTTGTGGACTTAGTGAGCTTGGTGTCCAGCATCGACCAAAGACTAGACCAAAATGTTTTGAGGAACCTGATGTCCCGATCTGAGATGATAGACTATGGGATCACAAAGTGTACCCACAGTCGTTCAAAGAAGAGTTTAGTAGTGGCTTCTGCTGTGACATTCTTCTTGCAGGTTGCCATAATGGCCAACTTCGAGAATCTGGTGACGATCACAAAAAAACAATCATTGTCATGCTTAGTATAAGGAAGGCCCGAAATGTAATCCATGGAGATGGATCCCCAAGGTTGACTAGGGGTAAGCAACGGAGTATAGAGGCCTTGCTTCTTGATGGTCGGTTTGGAAATGACACAAGAAGTTTAGGATCTAATGTACTTCACGATATTCTATTGAAGATTCAGCCAATAGAAATACTTTTGTAGTACTGCGACTTTTTTCTCAACCACGAAATGCCCAGTGACTCGACAATAGTGTGCTTCCCAAATAATCTTGGCACACCCGCTTGAAGGAACACAAAGGTGTCCCAAGTGGCATAATATTGCATCTTGGAGGTGAAAATATGGAATTTTTTGACCCTCCAAGAGCATCTGATATGTGTGGTTGAACCTTGGGTCTCTTTTGTAGAGAAGTGGCCAATCAGAAGTCTCGTGCCCATAAGAGTTAAGCACGGTGGTTAACGCCATGATCAGTGGTCGGTTGAGGTAGTTTGAAACATTATTGGTGCTACCCTTCTTGTACTTGATATTCAAATGGAATTTTTGTAAGTATGTGGACCACTTCTGATGGTGATCATTCTGCAACTTCCCTTGTGTTTGTATGAACTATAGGGGTCGATGGTCTGTGTGGATGATCGTTTCCTTCCCCAAAATGTAATGCTTCCATTGTCGGCAAGCTTGCACAATGGGGTGCATCTCTTTGTCATAAGTGGGATAATTCCAGAATGTGTCTGAAAATGTCTCACTCTGATATGCCACTGGATACCCCTATTGAGTAAGGACTTCCCCAATAGAATAGTGAGAGGAATATGTCTCGATCTCAAATGGTTGTTGCAATTCTGGCAATGTGAGCATTGGTGCAAAGTAGAGGTGATGTTTCAAATTTGCAAACGCCTTCTATTGAGATTCAGACCAAAATATTTTTTCTTTTGCTCCTTCCTTGGTGACTTGACTCAAGGGCCATGTGATATGAGAGAACCCCAACACGAACATGCGGTAGAAATTGGTAAGACCCAGAAAGTTGCGGAGCTTTGTTAGAGTGGTTGGGGCTTTCCAATCTCGAATGACTTGGATTTTGGTTGGATCCACATGCACCTCGTGTTCATTAATAATGTGTCCCAAATATTGCACCTAGGTCATGCCAAAAGTGCATTTCTCTGAATTGGCACACATCTTGTGTTGTCGCAGTGTTTGGAGAACCTGTCGGATGTGGTGGAGGTGCTCTTCCCAACTCTGGCTGAAGATTAGGATGTCATTCAAGTATACCACTACAAATGAGATGGTGAATGGCCACAGGATGTCATCCATCAGCCTCATGAAGTTTGTAGGAGCGTTTTTCAACCTGAAAGGCATAACCAGCCATTCGAAAAGGCCCTCCTTAGCTTTGAAGGCAGTCTTCCACACGTCGAAGGGTTCGATTGGTACCTGTGATATTCGAACTTCAAGTCAATCTTGCTAAAATATTTGGCCCCCTTGCGTTGGTCTAGAAGGTCATTAATCCGTGGGATCGGGTACCTATTCTAGACAATGATCTTGTTCAAGGCCCAGTAGTCAATACAGAGTCTCCAAGTCTCATCCTTATTTTGTACCAACATGATTGGGCTCCCACAGGGTGATGAACTTGGCCGTATGTGACCTTTCTGCAGCAGCTCCTGAATCTACCTCTTGATTTTGTCATTCTTTAGAATAGAGTGTCGATAGATTGGTCCATTGGGAAATGACACACCTGGGGTCAAATCGATGGAGTTCTTGACCTGACAGTGAAGAGGTACCCCGAAAAGGGAGGTGAAGATGTCCTCGTACTCCTCCACGACCTTATCCGTCTGTTGTTATCATGCGGAGTGGCCGTATATAGAGGTCGTGGCCACCATCTTCATCTTTACCTAATTGGTTTTGGAAATGAGCCTATTGCATTGTTTTGCAGTAACCAAAGAGATGGCGATAGGCATTTCTACCTCCGGTAACCTGTACAACTTATTTACCAAGGTAGCAATAACAGCATGAGACCTTGACTCATACACAACATGTTGCTTCCACAAGTATGGTTTGCCTAATAATACATCACAAACATCAAGAGGAGCAATGTCACATAATACCTCATCCGTGAAGGGCTTGATGCTATATGGAAGGTAGCACTATTAGCTGATGTGGAGATCCCATCCTTAGTGAAGCCACCCGATGGTGTATGGTTGTGGGTGTGCTATGGCTAGTAAGCACAACCGCTGCTGAAATGACGTTATTTTGGCTCCGGTTGTCGACAATGAACTGTAGCGGGGAACCCTTTACCCACATCTAGGAGTGGAAGAGGTGCTCCTCCTCCTCTGGATCTTCGGGTTCCTCCTTCTAAATCTTTATGGTGGCAATGGTGGCATCGGGTTATGACTTAGAGTCGGAACATGCATCTAATTCAGAAGCCTTCAGCTCGATCACCAATGACTGCTTGACTCGACACTCACTTCTGTTGTGAGTGGATCTCTTATGGAAGTCACACCACTTTCTCGTGTCCTTCTTCAGCTTTGCAGTGTTTTTCTTTGCTTGTGACTTTGGTGGGTTGTCCTGGTCCATCCCGCCTTGGCTATGTCCTTTGTTCTACGGTTTGGGGGCATCTTTCCCTTGCTTCATATTCAAAAGTCTCGCTTTTTCTATTTGAGATTATGCTTGATCTTGACAGTGTATCGGTACACCGTGCTGAGCAAGGAGATGTCCAAGAACTCCACCTCATCCTCGATGTACCTGTGTAGGTAGCCGTAGTACTTGAGTACCAAATGTTTCTCAGAATCCTTGATACCCAACTTCGTGTGAAGGGTATGAAAAACATTGGTAAAATCTGGCACGTCTTGGTCCCGTCCCTGCCACAGCATGGTCCACTTTATGTATTTATCCTCATAGCTCCCAAGAGGGTAGTATTGATCCTTGATGGCGTCCTGGAATGATTTCCAAGTGGGTGCGGCTGAAAACAGTGAAGGCATACTTTCATTCTTCTTCTCACAGTAGGTTTCCCACCAGTCCTTGACGTGGGGGGCAACTTTGAGAGAAATAAACAGTAATCTTTTTCCTGTTGGAAAAATCATGAACAGAAAAATATCCTTCTATCATATTTAACCATTTATCTATGGCGTCTGCATCTATTTGGCCCTCAAATATGGGAATGTCAAAGTTTACTTGTACCTTAAAAGGAGTGGTGCCTCCAGAGTGGTTGATGGATGTGGATGCGCCATTGGTGGGCAATCATTGAAGGATCTGGGAAACGTTATCCATCATTGCGTTCCTTTGTTTTTCGAGGGCCTCCTCGAGCAATATTTTGGTAGGATCTCCTGCTCCCTTGTCTCTCTTTTCTTCCCCCATGGGAGGTCATTAAGATTGGCGAGGCTGGTCTTGCAAAAGTTCAACCAGTTCAATCCCTAACTCCTTATATCTCGACATCGTTGGGGACATGCAAAGAAAAACAAAGAAAGAGAAGACCACTCTGATACCACTAATCCAAATTTAAACAGGAATGCAATAAATTACAGATATAACCATAAATACAAGATGCAATAGAAATAACACTTCATTACATTAATATCAAACACTGAAATATGCTTAGAAACAGAATGGAAATAAGACTAGCTTGGGCGATGGTAGCTTATCTCTAAGAAGCGATGTGGCAGCTACATTCCTATGAACTACGTTACAATGAGGCTTTAGGGCCTATTTATTATTGAGAAGCAATGGAAAACCCCAAACATCCAAAAACCTAACCCTAGGAGATGAAATGCCAAACTATGGGCCCCGTTGGGGTAAATTGGTACATCAACTTCCCAGGGTCGTAACTTTGGCATACGATCTCCTTTTGATGTGTATGATACCTCATTAGAAAAATATATATGAGGACTACAACTATTAATAGAAAATATTGGGTTGAAATCACAAATTTTCCAATGGTGATTTTCCCAAAAAACATCGTTTAGGGCCTCAAAATGGCTTCGGAAGTTCATGACCCAAAAAACTCCCAAAAATAGTAAATTGTGTTACAATTAAGGAAACTAAAGAAATGAAAGAAACAATGATGGCGGTCCAAGTGGAATAGGCGAGTGGCCACCAATATCCACCTAGATCAGGAGGCATGATTCACATAATTAAAACTAGGAAACACATCTAGTCATTCTAATGATTTTAAATTATGTAGTAGAATAAGAACTATTTAAGTGTTCATCAATTCATACCTATTAGTTTAATATATAGAAATAAAGAAAATGAGGGTTTTCTGGTTTGCAAATTTGTAAGTTTCTTCATTGAAAGGTTTAGAAGAGATATATATATTTTTTTGTAAGTAAATTTCTATTGATATATTAAAAAGTCACATAGGACTAGATAGACAATGCACGCCATGGTTTGCTGCTAGGGAAACCAAATAGGAAGAAATGCGTCAAGTTATTTTTTTTCACAAGTTTGAGATCCAAAATGTCAGCTAAAATTAACATAAGGTCTATGCCTCCAACTAGAAACTACTAACCAACTAGCTTGCATAGATTCACAAATTAGAGATAAAAAGAGAGAATATATCAACCAGGAAAATAGCATGAAAATTATACATATTTATATGGTTACACCCTCTATGTGCTAATTTCCCTTTCGAGTGGAGCTTCTTGGACATTGAGGGGCACAAAATTGCACCTCAATCCTTTTCAAGTGACATTCCATATCCTTCACCTAAAGCTAGAGCTTGTGTAATTCGAGCAAGGATCTTGTTATTTCCATCATGATGATCTAACAACACCATCCCCAACAAAGATTTCATTTTCCAATAAATATATATTATTTGCAAATATTGGTTCTACCGTTTGTGTGTGCTTCCTATATTTGGGATCTAGGAAGCCTATGTGACTGCAATTTATGAATCCAACAAACAAACATGTTCCCTACTATGTCATGTTCCATCTACAATTCACTATATATGTTAGGAGGAGTGTGTTCAAAAAGTTGGCGCGATTATAATTCTACCATATATCGAGCTCAATAACCTCCACATGCCTCATAGTAGGCTACCCCATGTTTACAATGAGGTCATTAATGAGGCATGGGAGAAAATAATGATGAAGACTGATGCATTGACTAAAGGGAACTAACAGAGCTAGAATGCTCCTCGAGACCAAAGACCAACAGAGAGGAGGTGAACTCCTCCAACAAGTTATCTCCTTGGCTATGGGACCTTACCCAAGAAACATTGCTTCATGAATGAAACTGAAAAAGTAGAAAGCCTAGAGTTTTTCACTGGAGAAAGAAACATATCATTAGAATTGTAAAACAAGCTAGCTGAGGTTTCTCCTAAAAATTATTATTTACTAATAAATCAGCAAGTCTTCATTAAGATTTCAATCCATAATAAAGTCCCTTCAATCATTTCTTAATGTAGGATCTAGTTCACACATTCTACCATTTCACGGCACAAATGAACAAGGTGGTGCAACGATTACATGAATTTATGATTCATGGTGTTGTGTACTTGAATTATATCACCATCCACTGTAATAATCATTGGAGAGTTTTACGATACATCCCTTCCCATCATTACTTGGTAAGACTATTATCATGTGTTCTCCTACTTGTCACTTCACTTAGCATGGACCATTTAGAAGCAAATTTAGAAGAAATATACTCATGATCAAATATAATTAAATAGAGATTGAAATTTAATTTTTGACATATAAAGTTTATAATTATTTATTATATTTATACTAAAACGAAAAATTTGAATATTAAATCTATTAATTCAAAAAAAAAAAAACTCTTATTATTATTGTATTTTATATACTTATAATATCATTAACTAATTGATTTACACATACCTTAGATAGTTATCAAATTGTAGTAAAATTCCAATAATAATTTTTAAATTTTTTGCCCTTTTACAATCGTGAAATCTCAGCTCAGGGAAATTATTATGAAATTATTATTTTTATTTGAATGACTAATGAAATAATCAAACAATTAACTTAAAACTAATTATCATTCAAAAAAAATCAATTAATTAAATTATTTATAATAACTTTATTTTTAACTACTTTTTTAACATTATAAAAAATATCTTAAATAAAATCATTTAAACACTTAAAAACAAACAAACAAATTAATTAAATCACTTATATGTTTTAATTAACTTTTTAGTTATATAAAAAATATCTAAAATAAAATAATTTAAATATTTAAAATGAAACCAACATAAATTATTCTTTCCGTGCATATAAAAATGTCTCAATTTTTTTTTCACTATTAAAAAAAAAAAAAATTGATTTAAAACCGATCTAGATCTATTTTAATTCCGGATGTATCACCTGTTGAGACACATCAAATCTCTTTTCACTCTAAAATAAGCTTGTAGCTCAAGAGATTTGATCTCTCTCCACCCTTGATTTAATTATTAATTGTATTTATAATTATTAATTTTATGTTTTTTATTTTATTTTTATTTTATGTAATTTGAACTCATCAAAATGTGTATAGGACTTACAACATCTCTCCTGTACTAGTTTGAGAGTGTCGTGCAATTAATTAATAATTTATCATGATTAATAAATTATAATATTATTATTAAATTAATATTTCAATCCTATAAATAAATTAATATTTAGTAATAATTAATTTTCCGGAAGAGGTTTTGAGACATTGACGATCTGAAGGGCGAGGAGGATTCGATCGCTGGACGGAAATGGCCATTGCAGCGTGCTTTCTCTGCGCGGGAAACGGAGTCACCGACTGGGTGATTGCTGGAGGCGACGCGGAAGGGACGGCCATAGCCTCTGGCCTATGCAGTTTTGGCCTCCAACGCGTGTTGACGGAGCTCCCGAAACCCTTTCGATCAACATGCAAGGATGTGATTATTCGGCCCATTGCCAGGGAAGATCCCGACGTCATTGCCATAGCAGATACGATTGAAGGACTGAACAAATCAAAGGTAGATCGGAAGGATAAGATCGGGAAGATGAACGAGGACAGAGATCGGAAGACAATTCTTGTCATTTGGCTCAGAATCCATTTCAGGGGCGGAAAATCGCTGGGGTTTGGGCCGTTTTATGCAGGTATAGCCGGTTGGCTGTTCATCAGGCCAATCGCTCCACTGTTGTCCTTTGCACGCAAAGAGGGGGGACTGCATGTAGCAGATCCAACCCATCTCACAAATGCATGGCTCAAATTCCACAGATCCAGGCCGGATCTAACAGATTGGAGCAAGCTTCAAGGTTATACGGAACCCAGTCAACAGATCTGCGAGAATAAGCATCGAATGATCAGAGGGCACGCTTTTCTCGTCATACAAAAGGCAGATCGACCCAATAAGAGGCAAGATCTGGAAGAACGCACACAGCTAGACCATCTGGAAACCAGCATAGACACTGGTTCAGGCAGAGCTCAGCCAGACCGCAGACAACAGGTAACCAAAAATAGTTTTCAGATTTTTATTAAAACCCCTGAGAAGAAATCTTTCTTAATATGGGTAAGTGGAGATAGCTCTGTTTCGCTGTTAAAGCAGCAAATTTGTGCTTTGACTGGCTATCCTGGCCAGATCCAACACCTAGTCAGTGGAAGGTGGTCTCTCCAGGACCACAGAACCCTGGGGAGCTACGAGATCAGCCCAGGAGAAACCATTGCCTTGAATCTCAGGCTGAGAGGAGGGGCACCATCTCAGGGACAGCCAAGCAGTTCAGGAGGGGAAAAGGGGAAAACAGTACCCCAGCATAAACCCAAGGGAGCTCCATCATATAAAAACATTCTTCAAGGCAACAGAGAGTCAGGATCTCCCCCAGATCAAGGTGGATATACACCTCGGCCATACATAGTAGAACAGCTAGGGCAAACTCCAGCCCTTAATCTTGATTCCACAGGGATGGATGACTATGTTAAGTCATATGAATCGCAGGCCCTAATATGCCGATTCAACAGTTTCTGGCCAACACCAACGAATCTATTTCACTGGATCTTCAAAAATTGGACCATGGAATGCGATATACACTTATGCTCTAAAGGTTTCTTCATAGTCAGATTTGCATCCATGGAAGCCAGAGATACAATCATCAATGCTGGGCCTTGGTTCTGGGGAACGGCGGGGCTGTTTATAACCCCATGGTTCACAGACTTCGATCCAAACAAAATGACAGTCACCAAAGTGCCGGTATGGGTTCGTCTTTACAACCTCCCCCTACACTTCTGGAGCGAACGAGTCTTGGAAGGAATTGGGAACAGCATCGGGAAATACATCAAAACAGATATGGAAAGGATTGATGAAAGGATTTTCACTTTCGCACGAATCTGTGTGGAAGTGGATTTAAGTAAAGGGCTGCCTGACAATATAAGGCTGATATACAAACAACAAAATTGGCTGCAAGCACTAGACTATGAAAATACTGCCTTTAGGTGTAGGCTCTGCAGACAAACAGGACACCTGCAAAGCACATGTCCAGAAGCCAAAAAAGTAAACAGCAAAAGAAAGCAGAAAGGGAAGCAGAAGAAAGGCTGGTTCTTTTCCCCTCCGGTCTCAGATGATGAAGAATCAGAAGCTGAAGAGGAAGACACTACCACAGAGGAAGCCGAGGCTCCCCAGGAAACGGGGAACCAGAAGGAAACCACAACAGATACCAAGGTTTCACAGCTTCACCCAAATCAGGCAGAGAAGACAAATGATGACCAGAACATGGGAGGGATAAAGCGGCACCACCAATCAGACACATCAGACTCAGACAAGGAATTAGGCACGCAGAAAGCAGAAACACAGTTAGTCATTGCCTCGATCGAGCCCACTCAAGGAGCATGGCGCAAGGTCGAAAAGAAAAAAGGAAGAAAAACCTGAAGCGTGAGTCTTACTCACAAATGTAATTCAGTTTTTTCTTGCTTTCACTCCTTTTCCACTCTCTCTCCCTCTTTTTTCTCTCTTTCTCTCTCTCTTCTCTTCTCATCATTTTTGCACGTTAGTCCTGTAATGTTGCGAAGGGTGCCAAGGCACTCGAGCCCATTGGGCAGCTTATGGAAATGCATCATGCATCTGCAATTGTAACTTTTCATTTTTTAAATAAAAGGTTACAGATTTTTTCTTCGGAAAAAAAAATAATTAATTTTCCTGATTAGTGTTATTAATAACATTAAAAATGATTTAACATTAATTATTTCAAATTTTAATGACAATGTTATTTGATCAATAGTAACATGATTGAGGGATCATATTCCAGACTAAGATCCATAATAACTCTTGATATTAAATACTATAAAAGAAAAAAAGAAAAAGAAAAATGGTTTTTCAAGAATTAAAATTATGTAAATTTCATATGATTTAATTATGGAAAATAAATTATTAAAAATCAAATAAGGATTGTAAATTTTATTTTTATAATCTAAAATCACTAAATATTTAAGTCAAATGGTAAATAAATCGTTTTGTTCCATCGATGTTTTTTTTTCATATATATATATATATATATATATATATGAAAAAGGCACCCTGAAGGAATCATACATCATTCTCATACATGGTGTAAAACCATGCAATGATCGTGAGTTGTGTAGGTTTCAACCCTGTACAGAAATTACATTCAAACTCTAAAAGCAAAAAATAAACAATGACGAGAATATAAAACAAATACACAGAGATTTTCCCCTGGATCTTAAAATTGGGACTAGCAGATTGATTTTGTATTATATTCCTTTAAATGTTACAATACATATATATACATGTCGAAGCATTCATAAACCCCAATCTATTAACCCTATATTAGAACATAATCATAGTTCCCTTGGCTGACTCTACAAAATACCATGGTAGAAAACCATAATGTCCAAAACCGTGTGCGAAACCCATGCAGAAAATCATAGGTAGGTCTGCCCAGTTGTGGAAAGAATATAACACACACCCAACATTCTCCCACTTGTGTTTTTTTTCCACACAGGGCGTCACAGGGGAGCTTATTCATTGGTCCAGACTTGCAACGCCCATTGTTTCCCTACACCAAGAAAAATTCTCAGTGCTCATAGACTTTGTCAATGCATCTGCGGCATTCTTCAAAGTGTCCACCTTTACCAGCAACACCTTTTTGTCCTCAACCATATCCCTCACAAAGTGATATTGAACATCAATATTCTTTGTCTTTGAATGATAACCAAGGTTCTTTGCAAAGAAAATTGCACTTTGGTTGTCATATTCTATCCTTATAGCTCATTGTACTAACTCCATACTTGAACACAATCTCTGGAACCAAATTACTTCCTTGCTTGCATGAGTGGTTGCCATGTATTCTTCCTTTGTACTGGAAATTACTACTACAGACTATCTCTTTCTCATCCAACTGAATGCACCTCCAAATAGGTTAAACACATACCCACTTATAGATCTTCTCTGATCCAAATCTCCAGCCCAATTTGCATCAACAAAGCCACAAATGTACAAACTTATGTCCAATCTTGGTCTAGCTTGGTAGCACAAACCATAATCACTAGTGCCATGCAAATACCTGAAAACCTACTTTATTGTTGTCCAATGCTTCTTCCTTGGTTTGGACATAAACCTGCTCAATACTCCCACTGCATGTGCAACGTCTGGTCTAGTACATACCATTGAATACATCAAGCTACCGACTACACTTGCGTATGGGACATGAGACATATCCTCTTCTTCTTCTTGTGTCTTAGGACACTATTCACAAAATAACTTTACACATATAGGAATAGGAACCTTCACCATTTTACTATCCTGTATATTAAACCTCTGCAATATTGTCTCAACATACTTCCTCTGGTTTAACTAGAGCTTCCTCTTTTCCTGATCTTGTTTAATTTCCATGCCTAGAATATAGTTTGCAGCACCAAGATCCTTCATACAAGACCAGATAAATAACACAATCACCAATTAATTTAAAATACACACAATGATCCACTTTGCTTTTGGTGAAGCCAAATCCGCGTATATTTGTATCAATTTTTTTATACCAATTGTTTTAACCCGTACAAAGACTTTTTTAACCTGCATACCAGTTCTTTCTTTCCTTTCATCAAAAATCCTTCTCGATGCTTCATGTAGATCTCTTCTTTCAGATCACCATGAAGAAATGTTGTATTCACGTCCATTTGTTCTACCTCAAAATCAAAAGAAGCAACAATAGATAAAAGTAATCTAATAGAAGCTACCTTTGCAATCGGAGAGAAAATATCGCCAAAATCAATTCCCAGCACCTGGGAATAACCTTTTGCTACCAACTGAGATTTGTATTTCTCCACCTTGCCTAATGCATTCATCTTCTTATCAAACACTCATTTTCTTCCAATGGGTTTCCTTCCAGCCAACAACTCCACCAGATCCCAAGCCTCATTTTTTTCCAAAGATGCCATTTCATCAAACATGACCTCTTTCCAAAGTTTACCATCCTCTAAATCTACTTCCTCCCTGACAGTTCTAGGACCATCATTAGTAATGGATAAAGAAAAATTTTGACAAAAAGAAAATGGACTATACCTTTTTGGCTGCCTTCTTTCTCGAACCGGTCTTCTCACAACTGGAGATTGTGGCTCCTCATCTTCTGATTCTTGTTCTACTATGGAGTTTGATTCTTCCTCTTTTAGCTCAAACTCTATCTTCTCAGGTTCCCTTGGTAGGAATTCACGTTTAATAATATTTTTCACCTCTCTAAACACTACATCTAGGTTGTACACAACCTTCCTTGTTTTTGGGTTTCAAAGCTTATAACCTTTTAAACCATCCTTATGCCAAATAAAGATGTACCTTTCAGATTACTATCCTGATCCGGGTTATTTTCTCCTTTGGAACATGTACATATGCATCACAACCAAATAATCTCAAATGTGAAAGAGATGGTTTCTTACCAATCCATACCTCATGTGGAGTCTTATCCTCCAACACTGATGAAGGTGATCTATTAACGAGGTAACATGTAGTCTCCATAGGCCTCTACCCAGAATTCTTGTCCTAACATGACACCACTGAGCATGCTTATTGCATTTTCCATAAATGTCATGTTCATTCTTTCTGCAACACTATTTTTATAAGGTCTGTATGGAGTAGTATTATGTCGTCCTATACCACACTTCTTACATAACTCTTCAATTTTCTTCTTGTAGAACTCTCCACCATTATCTATTCTCAATGCCTTTATCCCTTTCTCTGTCTCATTTTCCACCAGAACTTTAAATTATTTAAACCTGTCGAAGACTTCAGATTTCTTCTTAAGGAAATATATCCATGTATTCCTTGAGAAGTCGTTTATAAATGATACATAGTACACAGACTTACCCAGTGATGGAACCGACACAAGTCCTGTTATCACTCCAGGAAACTCTCCTAGGTTGCAGCTCGGAGATGCCTGGTAACATATAATCTTCAATATTGTTCTCTGAACTATTGGAATGAATGATGGTTTGGATCAAGCTAGATAACCATTTCAACTTTGTTTTTTACTCAAGACATGCATGCACACCCTCAGCTTTACAAGGCTTTAGACCACTACTGCTCAATAGTTTGTAGATTTAATGAATAGATGGAGAATATCGATTGTACTAGCAGATGCATATATAAACACATATGAATGGCCAGCTACATGAAGTAAAAGAAGCTTAAAAATCTAATTTATCAATGCAAAGATAAGATGACAACTATCTGGCATTAGACATAGAAGATACATGAACAACATGTTCAAGTGCAAGCTTAGAACAGAAGAGAAAATGGACATTGAACATATAACAACAAAAAAGCTTATATTTGCTAGAATGAAGATGAGAAGCTTGAGTAGCAAAGTCTCAACAGTCTCCAGAACTTGAACCCTTCATACATTTAGGTTTCAGCCTTTTATAGGCCTTTTACAATGCGCCTCTCCAGCCTTCTGAGGCTCGAGAGGTCTTAATCTATCCTTCTGTCTCTTTAATTGTTTGATGCCCTGACTAAGCAAGCATGGCTCAGAGGTTTCTTCTTCTGACAGAAGAGTAATAGCATTCTGGTAGTTCGGTGCGCTGTCTGGGAGCTCTCTCGTGCTAGAGATGCCCCATGATCATTCTGTTTGTTTGGCTGTGTTGCATTGTCTATGCTCCATGATCATTTACTAGTTTGGATGAGTTGCGTTGTCGCCTTTCCCCTTCCTGCCTTCTGTCTCATGATTTTGGTCTCCCGGCCTCTATTTTCCTTTTAAATGTTTATAATGACTGTTTTCTATTTAATACAGAAACACTGCAACACTGTAAAAATCCTACCCATCTCTGTGCTTCCAGACTTCAAAAGTCCTTACATCTGGTCTATTCTCCCATCGGGTCTGCCCTCTAGGTCGCTATCGCAAGTCGTTGATGGCCTGTTACAATCTTCCCTTTGTATTTTGGGAATGTGTTAAAAAACACTAAAAACCATGAAAAATCGGCCTTGGTGGACCTTAAATATTATATATTTCATTCCCAAACCCTTTCGGGTCCAGGACCTATTGCATCATCGCTGCCCCTTGGTTCCCTTTGTATTTCATTAAATAATGAAATACACGCAAAATTCATTGAAAATGGCTTTCCCGTGGACTTGAAATCTTACGAAATATCATGTATATAACCATTAGGTCCGGTTACCGGGTCGCCCATATGAATGTGTAAAAGCTCCGCCCCTAGGTGCTGCTCCACTGCGATATAGCAATGCGATCTGATCGTAATCGCTTATCGCTTATGCCCAGGGCCCATGTGCTAGCACTCTTTGTTTTTCCCAATAGCAATCCTGCGACGCGATGTGGGCCATTGATCTGCGTCACTTGATCGACGGTCCACGTTGCATCGTTGATCGCCATCGCAATTCCCCTATGGTCCGCACTTACTCCGTCGATTTCAATCCACCAATCCAATCATCAGAGATCGCTGATCAAGGGTGTCTTGCGCCCAATCTTAAGTCCTCCTCTATGTAGTGCCAATTGCGATTTTCTACTTAGATCTAGGTTGTTAGATCGACCAGATCTAATGGCTGCTGTGCATTGCTATGTTCAAGCCTGCGATACATGGTTTTTCACTATTTTTCATGTGTTTTAGCCTCCTGATAGTGTTTTTCCGCCTTCCAAGGGCTCTTGGCATGCGATTGTTTTGCTCTTTGAATGATCCTTAAGAAATTTTTTAAGACTTCATGGAGTGTTTTGGATGCATTTTGGGCCACATGCCGATAAGGCTAACACTGGCTCCTTCTGGGGATGAAATCCTCCCTGTGAGGTTTCAAGAATCTCAGACCGATGCCTTTCCTGTAACAACAAAATCAAATCTTCCTCCTAGTATTTCATTGGGCATGGAGTCTATTTTGCAATGAAAATAAAAACTGGAAAAAAACATATTTACAATACCAAGGCTTTAAAGCCTTAAATGAAATAAAGTTTCAAGAACCTCCATTTACTGGGCTACCAAAAACATCTCCTTCCAGATTGTGCAGAATAAAGGTATTGTTCTGCTGAATTTGAGCGATGACAAACAAACCTGTCCATAAGTAGTCAAACTTACCATGATTACCTTCCTTTTCCTTAAATGCATCCCATTTGATAACCCAGTCACCAACTTGGAAATTGTCCACTTTTTCCTTCCTGTCAAAGGTTTCTTTTATTTTCTTCTCATGAGATTTTGACTTCCAACCAGCTGCTCTCTGATCTACTATAGTTCAACCAGGTTATTCATTCTCCTTACCATGTCATTCTCTTCATCTTGTTATTCTTGCAAGAATTTGGCCACAAGGAGAATCAACTAGATAGGGAAAACAACATCAGTGCCATAAACCAGCTTAAATGGAGAATTTCCTATGGACTTTTTGATGGTAACTTTGTCAACCCACAGTGTAAACTTCAACTTGGAATCCCAGCTCTTTTTGTTGTCCTCTAATAATTTTTTGATTACCCTTACCAGACTCTTGTTAGATGATACTGCCAAGTCATTGCCTTGAGGATAATATGAGGTAGAATGCACCAATCAAATGCCCATGGATTCAGTCATGTCCACCAATTCTTTTGCCTTGAAAGTTGCTGCATTATTAATGACTAGTTTGGTTGGGCAACCAAATCTAGTGAAAATATTCTCATTCAAGCACTTTATGACACTTTGATGATTGGAATTCTTAGTGGGTATGGCCTCAATCCACTTGGTGAAATAATCAGTGGCTACCAAGATCCATTTGTGTTGGCCACTGGAATGTGGGTTGATCTCACCTATAAAGTCCAAGCCCCACTGTTGGAAGGGACCATTGACATGTACTGGCTTCAAGGGCAGAGATTTTAGTTGGTGTCTTCCCGAAAACCTCTAACATTTGTCACAAGATTTCACAAAAGAAAACACATCAGAGAACATAGTAGGCCAATAATACCTAGCCCTCAGGATTTTGTGGGTTGTGGTTTTCCAATAATGATGCCCTCCACAGATGCTAGAATGGAACTGGTGCATGACTTCCACAAATTGTCCTTTATCTAGACATCTCAAGAGGATTCCTGATGGGTCTTTCCAATAAAGCAGATTTTTATTAATGCAGAATTTAGCTGATCTGAGTTTAATGGCCCGGGCTTGACTTGAGCTAAGCCCTGGAGGGACTTCTAGCTTCTGTAAAAAATGAACTATGCTAGAATACCATTCACAGGTGGCTAGATTTTCAGCCAAAGACTGATTCTGCTTTTGCTCTTCTGCTACTTCCTCTGTCTACTCATCATCTGAATTTGGACCCATGCAATTTATGTCTAACAAACTACAATTTTCCTCAGCCATAAGTTTAGCCAAGCCCTGGCCTTTAATAAGCTTAGTGGGCTTCACCTCTATGTTAAACTCTATGAATTTTGCAATCCATTTAGCTCTCTTTCCATCAATATCTGGCTGAGTTAAGACATCTTTTACTGAGGCTGAAGGTACATATGCAACCACTTTGGAATGCAGAATATAAATTCTGAATGCCTTTAAAGATTTTATGAGAGCATAAGCTTGTTTTTCAATAAGGTCATACCTTAGTTCAACATCCCTTAGAGTTTTGCTGAAAAATGCCACTGTTGCAAGTTTATCATAAGAGGCAAAAGAGTAGATACAAAACTCCTTAGTGTAATGTGGGCTGATTAGGGTGGGAGCTTCCATGATAGCTTGTTTGATGGCTTCAAAAGAGCTTCTTGTAGCATCTGCCCATTTTATTTCTGATCCTTTATTCAACATGGAAGTGATGTGCTTTACTAGCTTTGCAAAGTTTGGAATGAACCTCCTTACAAAGTTAATCTTACCCAGGAAGGATTGAATGTCCCTTTTTGACCTTGGGATGGACAATGTCTGAATTGCTTGAACTCTTGCTGGATCAATCTTCACACCTTCAGCAGAAACAATATGTCCCAAAAGTTTGCCTTCTTCTAAAGCAAACTGTGACTTCTTTGGGTTCACTGAAATTCCAAACTGTCTGCACTTTAGGAAGACCTTCTTCAAATGCTGCAAATGGTCCTTGTGACTGCTGGAGAAGACTGTTATGTCATCAAGGTAAATAAGGACAAACTTTTCCTTCTCTCCCACAAAGGCTATGTCCATGGCCCTCTAAAAAGCAGCCCCAGCATTCATCAGTCCGAAAGGCATCTTGGAGTACATGAAAGTGCCCCAAGGAGTAGTGAAGGCGGTATTTTCCTGATCTTCGAGATGTAAAACAATCTGATTGTAACCTAAAAATCCATCTAAGAAAGACATGAATCTAGCCCCTGAAACTCTTTGCAGCAAGTGTTCCATCTTAGGCAGGGGGTAGTTATGATTTTTAGAGCACTTGTTCAGATTTCTGAAGTCAACACAAAGCTTAATTTGTCCATTTTTCTTCCTTACTACCACAAGGTTAGCTATCCACCTTGAATACCTTAGGGGAACTATGATTTCGGCATCCAACAGCTTCTTGATTTCTTTCTCAATCAAAGGAAATAAGAGAGGGCTGATAGGTCTTAATTTATGCTTAAAAGGGATGGTGTTCTTTTCCAGTGGAATCTTATGCTGAATGATGTTTGTGTCATAGGTTTTAAGATCACTATATTCCCAGGAAAAAATATTAGTGAATTGCTTCATGAGGATGCAATACTAAGAATTTTGGGCAGAAGACAAATGAGTGGACAGATTTATGTATTTCGGATGGGCTGGGCTCCCTATATTATGTTTACAAATAGCAGACTCATTTTCTTTTTTGGCAGGCTTATAAAACACATCGTTATGATTGAAAAACTTCTCTAGAGGCACCAATCCCTTGGGTATATGGTGAGTAGGTAGCTGGACACTGCTTCCTCGGCAGATCTCGTCCTTTAGCTTGGACTGGCTGCATTCTTCTATGGTTTCATTTTCTTGGTTGATGTGCGTTTCAGAAAATTCCTCAACGACTTGTAGAAACCTATTAATTTCATCATCGTCCTCAAAAACTTTCTAGTATTTGACATTGTCAGGCAGAGACGGTCTATATTTCACCTGAACTTCATACGTCAATTTAGGAGGCAAAGGGGGAATAAATGTGCTAGCAGACACAACAAGGGATTCGGCAAGCTGGTTCTTCATTCTCGGAATGTAAGAAATGTTGAAATTATTAAGATAATTTGTGAGCCTCCATACCTCATCTCTGTATGCTTTCAGCCTTGGATGATTTGCTTGGAAAGTTTTATTGACTTGCTGAATGATGAGGTTTGCATCTCCAAACACTTTTAGGCCTTTGATGCCCATTTCTTTAGCAGCGCTTAAGCCCAATATTAAGGCTTCATACTCTGTTATATTATTTTTGACCTGCAAAGTTAATTTGAAAGATAAATTAATGTATTCCTATGTGGGGGACACAAGGACTACACCTGCCCCTGCAGCTTCCTTAGAGCAAGCTCCATCAAAGAACATGTCCCAAATCTGTGGGCCTTCTTCCTCTATGACCTAGAAAACTAGTTTCTTAAGCTGCGTGGAGGGCATCTGAGATTCTTCAATATGAAGAATACAAGCTCAAAAATCAGTGTCGACGACATAGATGGGATGATTAGTGGGATTCTTCTCATCATTAATGATATAAGCCAACTGAGCCTCTCTGTACAATCTCCTATTTTCACCTCCAAAAACTGGGACAGTAGCATAGGACAGATCATTTTGCAATGTTCCACCTAATCTCTTGATCCAGCCTCTGGAAAGCAACATGCCAAACTTGGGGGGTACATCTGCTACCACAATATCCATCATCATTCTTTTCATGGGCAGTTGAGACAAAGTGATGGCTAGGTCCTTGATTAATCCCAGACATTTCACTTTTCTAGAGTCAAAAGAAAACAGGTCATGATAAGGCTTGGTAATGTCAAGACCCAACTCATCCATGACAGCCTTGGGCATTAGATTATGGCTGGCTCCAATGTCTAGAAGGCAGTTGTGAAGGATTTTATCATGAATAGTCAGAGAGACATAGAACGATGGGGAGTTGTCTTCACAATTTTCAATCATTGGGTTGAGAATAACAGTTGGTTTTTCATCTTGTAGATTTACATAGTCAGTGGAGGCTTGGATGGCTTTAGGCTCAAGGGCCTCGAGGATTGATCTTTTGAAGGACTCGTTCTTCACTAATTCAATCATAAGCATAGGTATTCTTAGCTTTTGAATTTCTGATTGAAAACTGAAAGGAGAAGGAGACTTGTCAAGGCCTATTGCCTCGTGAGTTGGAGCTTTGAGGATGATAGGATCAACTGCTGGTCACTTCTGGATTTTAGCTTGATGTACTGTAGGGACAACAGCTCTTTGAGAAGGAGTTTCCTTGGCATTATTCTTCTTCGACCTCAGATTATATCTGCACTGATCTTCAGTTTGCAGAACAGCTTCACCATTCCATTCTTGGTTAATCTGGTCATTAAATAATGACTTTTCATAGGCAGATGAGGTCAAAAAGGAGGCATTTCCTTTGTCTTCTAGACAATGGATCTCATCATCTTCTTCAAACTGCTCTTCTTCCATGACTACATTCTGGAAAGGGGTCTTCACTCTTTATTATTCATTGGCATCTTTGCTTCTTTGCAAAATATGCAACTGCTCATTAGCTCTTCTATATGGATTTGGATTTGGATTTATAAGAGAAAAGGTATTAGGAACTCTTCCTTTCCTAGGATGCTGCTCAACCTTTAATTTGGAGATTTCAGAGGCTAATGACTCTATCATTTTGGTCATTTTATCTATCTTGGGATCTGAAGATGATGAAGACTCGCCCCTCTGTCTTCTTCTATCAACATTTCCCTTGAGCTTCTCTATAGCCATGATGTTTGATTCTACTTCCAAGGCTGCATCCTACATATCAACCAAAGTAGCACATCACCTCTCCCTCAATAGTAGGCAGAAGTCAGAATCAAAAGCACTGGCATAGGTGAGTTTAGCAGAGGTAGTAGTGGGTTTTACTTCAGCTGGTATCTTTTTGTACATACGGTTAAACCTCTTATTAAAATCAGACAACAACTCACCATTTTCCCTCTTTAAGTTCCCAAACTCAGCGTGGTAGTAGAGGAGATCCTTCTTATCCCCCCAATTCTTTAGGAATGCATTATCTAAAGCCTCAATATCTGCTATAGATCTTGGGGTCAATTCTCTGAACCATTTTCTAGCCTCTCCATCTAGGCTTTGGACAAAGACTCTCATCCAAACATCATCTTCACTAATGTTCAGGTTATTAGCATAGCTATAGAATGATTCAAGATGTTCTTCAGCTGTAACACCTTCAGTCCCAGTGAACTTAGGCCTATATTTCTAATATTCTCTAGTAGGCATGGCATTCAAAGGAGTGGGCAACACTAGAGGTCCATACCTAGCAGCTATGATTCTTTCCATTTCGGTAGGTGCTTGTGGGCCTGCCATAACTGTGGTGGCTATAAGGGTATTGGTAGTCTGAATGATAGAGGGCTAAGGAGTGACTGATAAGACTAAAGCAGTATGATGGATAGGAGGTGAGGTTTCCTTTGGGCTTACAACAAAAGGAGAACTTAAATAATAAGGAGCTTTATGAATCTCTGAGATTTTTTCTTCGCTGCTAGTATTAGAAGCTATACTCTCAACATGTATTTGTTCTATTACAGGCCTTTCTTGAAGAGATATAGAATATTGTTTAGGTTTACCTGAACCTGATGCTCCTTTTTGCAATGCCTTTCTTTCTTTGATGATTTTTTCAGGGTCAGGTACTAAGTCAGCTTGTGACTTCTGAGGATTTCTCTGAGTATGCCTCACAAACTGAGCCATAACTATGAAGTGGAGTCACCAAGAGGTTCGGCCTCCAGTAGAGTCACCAGATAGATTATTACAACCAAAAAGGTGCCCAGACTTTGTCTATCATCAAAGCTGGATCTGTGTCGTCTCCCAGGGAAGCTAAGCTTCAGTCTCCTCTCCCCGGAAATAGCGCCAATTATGTTATCACTCCAGGAAACTCTCCTAGGTTGCAGCTCGGAGATGCCTGGTAACATATAATCTTCAATATTTTTCTTTGAACTATTGGAATGCATGATGGTTTGGATCAAGCCAAATAACCATTTCAACTCTGTTTTTTACTTAATACATGCATGCACACCCTCAACTTTACAAGGCTTTAAACCACTAATGATCAATAGTTTGTAGATTTAATGAATAGATGGAGAATACTGACTGTACCAACAAATGCATATATAAACACATATGAATGGCCAACTACAGGAAGTAAAAGAAGCTTGCAAATATAATTTATCAATGCAGAGATAAGATGACAATTATCTGGCATTAGACACAGAAGAAACATGAACAACCTATTCAAGTGCAAGCTTAGAATAGAAGAGAAAATGGACATTGAACATATAACAGCAAAAGAAGCTTATATTTGCTAGAATGAAGATGAGAAGCTTGAGTAGCAAAGTCTCAACAGTCTCCAGAAGTTGAACCCTTCATACATTTAGCTTTCAGCCTTTTATAGGCCTTTTACAATGCTCCTCTCCAGCCTTCTGAGGCTCGAGAGGTCTTAATCTATCCCTCTGTCTCTTTAACTGTTTGATGCCCTAACTAGGCAAGCATGGCTCGGAGGTTTCTTCTTTTGACAGAAGAGTAACAACATTCTGGTAGTTCGCTGCGCTATCTGGGAGCTCTCTCGTGCCAGAGATGCCCCATGATCATTCTGTTTGTTTGGTTGTGTTGCGTTGTCTATGCTCCATGATGATTTGTCGGTTTTGGATGAGCTGCGCTGTCGCCTTTCCCCTTCCTTCCTTCTATCTCACAGTTTCAGTCTCCCGGCCTCTATTTTCCTTTTAAATGTTTATAATGACTGTTTTCTGTTTAATACATAAAACACTGCAACACTGTAAAAATTCCGCCCATCTCTATTCTTCCAGACTTCAAAAGTCCTTAGATCTGGTCTATTCTCCCATTGGGTCCGCCCTCTGGGTCGCTATCGCAAGTCGCTGATGGCCTGTTACAATCTTCCCTTTATATTTTGGGAATGTGTTAAAAACCACTAAAAAACCATGAAAAATCAGCCTTGGCAGACCTGAAATATTATATATTTCATTCCCGAACCCTTTCAGGTCTGGGGCATATCACATCATCGCTGCCCCTTGGTTTCATTTGTATTTCATTAAATAACAAAATACACGAAAAATGCATTGAAAATGGCTTTCCCGCGGACTTGAAATCTTATGAAATATCATGTATAACCGTCGGGTCCAGTTATTAGGTCACCCATATGAATGTGTAAAGGCTCCGCCCCTTGGTGCTGCTCCGCTATGATATAGCGATGCGATCTGATCGCAATCGCTTATCGCTTATGCCCAGGGCCCATGTGCTAGCACTCTTTGTTTTTCCTGATAGCGATCCTGCGAGGCGATGTGGGCTGTCGATTTGTGTTGCTTGATCGACGGTCCACGTTGCATCGTTGATCACCATTGCAAGTCCCCTATGGTCCACGCTTACTCTGCCTACTTTCCTCCCCTGATTGCTATCCACCGATCCGATCATCGGAGATCGCTGATCGGGGGTGTCTTGTGCCCAATTTTAAGTCCTCCTCTATGTAGCGCCGATTGTGATTTATCACTTAGATCTGGGCCGTTAGATCGAGAAGATCTAATAGTTGTTATGCGTTGCTATGTTCAAGTCTGTGATACATGGTTTTTCACTATTTTTCATGTGTTTTAGCCTCCCAATAGTGTTTTTCCGCCCTTCCAAGGGCTCTTGGCATGCGATCGTTTTGCTCTTTGAACGATCCTTAAGCAATTTTTAAAGACTTCGTGGAGCGTTTTGGATGCATTTTGGGCCACATGCCAATAAGGCTAACAAGTCCAAACACATCACTATGAACAAGCTCTAATATCCCTTTCAGCCTCTTAGCACAAGGGGGAAACTCACCCAATTTTGCTTCCCATATACACAATTTTCATACAAATCGAAATCCAGAGAGCAATTAGACATACCTTCTACCATACCATTACCATGAAGTATTCGAAGGCCCTTCTCTTCAATATGTCTAAGCTTTTGATGCCATAGGATGGTCTTTTCTCTAGAGACCAATAGATTTTCTACTCCAATTTCAGGAACCACAAAACTGTTGCACCCATCAATAACAGTACTACCCATAAGCTTGTATAGAGTTCCAATACGAACTCCCCACATCAATACCAGTACTCCCCAAACCATATTGCGGGTATCTTTCTAAAACACTGTTTTACACCTGCATCATCCATCTTGCTTATAGAAATCAGATTTCTGACCAATGTATGAATATATAGAACACCCGAAAGTCTTCTAATCCTTCCACCTTGCAACATCATCTTAACATTTTCGTGTCCACTGATTTTAGCCTTCCTGTCATCCCCTAAGAAGACATCACTACCATCAGAATCACTCCCTATGGCGAGTGAAGTGAAAGGATGCACCTGAGTCAATCAACCATGCCTCATAATATACATGTGTATTTGAAGAAGAAGCCAATTACACATACCCACTTTCATATGAGGTGGTTTTCACCTCTACAGAAGGAGCATCATTAGATCCATTTCCTTTCTTAGGAGCTTTAGATCTCCAGTCCTTTTTGAAGTGCCCTTCATTTTCGCATTTCCAACGCACCTTTACAGGTTTTTCTGGAGATTTAGATCTCCCACTCGAGGATTTTTTTTCTTCTATTCTAGGACCGTCCTCATACAGACAAGGAATCTCTATTCTGGCCCTCCATATTTTTCCATCTCATCTCCTCCGAGAGCAAGGATGAGACTATTGTATCAAACTTCAAGGTTACAGTTGTATTGCTACCTATTGCAACAACCAAACTATCCCACGAATCTGATAGAGAACAAAACAAAATGATGCACTTATCTTCATCTAAAATTTGATTATCAACATATAACAATTGGCTTACCATAGTATTAAAGGCGTTTAGATGCTCTGTCATTAAGTCTCCATCCTTCATCCTTAAGTTATACAACGTTTTCTGTAGGAACAATTTTTTCACCAGAGACCTAGATTGGTACAAAGTCCCTAACTTGTCCCACAAAGCCTTTTCCATAGCTTCCCGTGATACATTCAAAAATAATGAATCTGAGATACACCACTGTATTGTTCTGTATGCCTTCTTATACAAATTTGCCCAACCTTCTGTTGACATTTTTGTTGGTTTAGTACCGGGATCTACCACGATCCATTTATATTTATCCACCAATAGATCCTCCATTTTGAGCTTCCACAACTCAAAACTCTAACCATTAAATTTCTCGATCTCTATTTTTTCACTGCTCACCATCTTATTTCATCACAATAATCGATCCCGCAGATCTACCACTAAACAGAGTCCACCACAGGCCCGAGAAAAACCCCTCAACAACAAATGTATCCCCTTGAAGCCAAAACAACTCTGATTCCAAATGTAGGTTTTAACCCTGTACATAAATTACCTATAGACGAATTCTAAAAATAGAAAATAAACAATGACGAGAATATAGAACAAATACACAAAGATTTTCCCCTAGATCCCAAAACTGGGGCTACCAGATTTATTTTTCATTATATTCATTTCAATGTTACAATACATATATGTACATGCCGAAGTGTTCATAAACCCCAATCCATTAACCCTAGATTAGAACATAACCGAAATTCCCTTGAACGAATCTACAAAATACCATGGGTAGAAAACCATCATGCCCAAAACCATGTGCGAAACCCATGCACAAAACCATAGGTAGGTCCGCCCAGTCGTGGAAACAATATAACACACACCCAACAAGTTGAATAAATTTTACTAGTTATTTAAGAAAGAACTTTAAATAAATAAAAAGAAATAGATCACATGAAGGTTGTAATCCATGGTTTAAATAAGTGTATAATAAAGGAAATAACGATAAATGTTATAATTTTTATTCTATTAATTATAATTATTTAATAATCCCTTGGGGGAAATTCAAGTGGCAATGACAATGTCAATGAAGTAATATAATGTTAGGAGGTTTAGTATTCAAATCTCGTTGATTCATTTTGTGAGGGGGGAAGACACAGATGTATGTTATTAGAGTTTATAGGAGTAGTGTTTGGAATCAACCCCATGTCACACAAGTACTAGACTGACTTAGTTGATTCCTCTAATTCACTATATGTGTGTGTTTGTTAGAAATAGAAAGTGAATTATAGAAGGAATTACACATGTGAAATTTCTTTTCTAATTCACTTTCTATTAGTTGTTGCAGCAAAAAAAAACCGTAATCAACATGGAATTGTATTTTTTTAATAGAAATAAAATATTCACTAAATAAAAAAATAATGTCTAATATAATCAAAAGAAAAATTAAAAGCATTATAAAATCATCAATAATATCATTCTCACTCTATTCACTTTTTTTATTATTATTACAACTAGAATATTAAAAAAAATGCACTTATTCTGTAATAAAGAAAACATCAATAGTTTTTTTTTTTAACTTTCATCATAAATATAATAGTTTTATATCAAATTTATATAATAAAAAAAAAATTAAATAAATTAAAACAAAAACTTATATTTTCAATTTCAACCACCATAAATATTTATGATTCTTATACTTCATTTACATTGTGAAAACATATATTTTGAAAATATATATCATGATATATCAAGAATCAATTTTTAGAGTACAAATAAAATTATACCCCAAGAAAAATTTAATATTGACTAAAAACTAATCCTTATTAGCATTTTATACATATAATATTCAAGCAAAACAATATTATAAATAAATCTTATTTATTAAGTATTTAATAAATAATTTGTACTACTAATATTATCATTATTTTAGATGCATTGTAAATGATTAAAATACATAAATAGATAGATAAAATTAGCACCACAATAACAACAACAACAACAATTGTATTATTATAATTATTATTACTTAATTAATTTATAAATAATTATTATTATTAATTATTTAATTAATTTATAAACAGTAGTTATTATTATTATTATTATTATTATTATTATTAAAGTTTGGTAGGACTGTATATTCATTATATTCAATATATCACCTCAATCGGGGCGGGGAATTGAAGCAGTGACTTCACATCAAAAATGCCTTAACAAAGCACTCGATCACCATCTATCCAAAACCCCATAAATATTATTATTACTAATTAATATTAATTATTATTATTATTATTAATTAATATTACCACTATTCTTATTTAATTTTATTAATTTTTATTGTTAATAGTATTCTTAGTTAATAAATATAAATATTTATTTATTTATTTATTTTTACTTTTATTTAATAAATAAATAATTCATTCATAATTAATTAATTAATTAATAATAATAATAATAATAATAATAATAAAACTAATTATTATTATTATTTTTAAAAATATAAATAATGTCAAGTCCCACTAGCACAACTAGTTGAGGATGGACCTCGTTAGCATGGCGACCCATGATCAAACCTCACAAGGGGTGGTTGTGCCTTGTGCTAGGGGAAGGAGACATGATAAAAAGTTTAGTCAACTTAAGGCTGGTGTGGTCCAGGGCGAGTGCGATCCCCCGGTGACTTTGACAGATTAGATGCCCCTAGGTCACGGCACCTCAAGCCACAGGTCAAGCCTGGAGGATCATAGACAACTTGACACACACACACATATATTTAATCATTTATATTTAATTATTGTTAATCAATTAAACTCAAGGGATTTATATTAAACACAAGGACTAATATTATAAACCCTATGAATAACGTTATACCTTATGAATATGAACCCTTAAATTAATAAATCCAAGGAAATAATATTAAACCCAAGGGATCAATATTATAAACTCAAGCTATATAAACCCTACAGTCATGCTTGACCATGGTTGATTTTCATATTAAGGTAATATTTGTCACAATGTTACGTTGGAGCATGGTTGACCATGCTTGATCTTAATATGGGGACAATCTTTGTAACAATGTAACGTTGGACCATGGTTGATTTTCATATTAAGACAATCTTTGTCACAATGCGACATTGGACCATAGTTGACCATGATTTATTTTCATATGGAGACAATCTTTGTAACAATGCAACGTTGGACCATGGTTGATTTTCATATTAAGAAAATCTTTGTCACGATGTGACGTTGGACCATGGTTGACCTTGATTATAAACCCAATGAATTTATATTAAACCCAAATGTTAATATTATAAACCCTGTAAATAATATTATACCCTAGGATTATGAACCCTTAGATTAATAAACCCAAGGGATTGATATTATAAACCCAAGGGAATAATAGGCCCAAAGCGTTAATACTAAAAACCGAAGGGAATAATATTAAATCTAAGGGATAAATATTATAAATCCAATGTATAAAAACCCTAACATAAACATTATAAACCCTAAGATAAACATGGTTGACCATGGTTTACCATAGTTGAACCCTAAACTCAAGGTTTATAAACCCTAAAATAAACATGGTTGACCATGGTTCATTTTCATATTGAGACAATCCTTGTAAAAAAGTGATGTTGGACCATGGTTGAGCATGATTGATTTTCATATCAAGACAATCTTTGTCACATTGTGATGTTGGACCATTGTTGATTTTCAAATTGAGAAAATATTTATCACAATGTGACATTAGACCATGGTTATGAACTGGGCAAGGACTTTATATTAAACCCAAGGATTTGTATTATAATCCTATCAATAATATTACACCCTAGGAAAATGAACCCTTAGATTAATAAACCCATCGAATTAATATTATAAACCTAAGGGAATAATAAATCCAAGGGATTAATACTAAAAACCCCAGGGATTATAAACCCAAGGGAGTAATATTAAACCCAAGAGATTAATATTATAAACCCTAAGTATATAAACCCTAACATAAATACTATAAACCCTAAAATAAATATGGTTTACCATGGTTGATTTTCATATTGAGACAATTTTTATCACAATGTGACATTTAACCATAGTTGGTTTTCATATTGACACAAACTTTGTCACAATGTGACATTGGACCATGGTTGTGCATGGTTGACCATGATTATAAACCCAAAGGATTTATATTAAGTCATAGAATTAATATTATAAACCTTATGAATAATATTATACGCTAGGAATATGAACCCTTAGATTGATAAACCCAAGGGATTGATATTATAAACCCAAGGGATCAATATTATAAACAAAAGGTATATAAACTCTAAGATAAATATTATAAATCCAATGGAATAATAAACCCAAGGGATTAATACTAAAATCCCAAGGGACTATAAACCCAAGGGATAAATATTATAAACCCTAGATATATAAAGCCTAAGATAAATATTATAAACCCTAAAAATCTTATCATTATTTTGGACATACTGCACATTATAAAAATACACAAACAATTAGATAAAAAAACTTATTCATATAACATAAATTAATTTATAATTGTATACCTAAGTAATTCTTGTGTGAAATGATAAAGTCACAAACTGAGTGATGTGGACATTGATCAAAATATTATATTTTTATTTTAAATAAATATAATATTTATAATTTTTCTTTTAAATAGAAATAATAATATGTGGATGTACATAAATATTAAAGATTTACATTTTTTAAGAAATAGAATAGCAAATAAAAATAACAAGTTGATTTCTCTTAATCCTTGGTAGATCCAAAATTAAAATAGATTTAGACTACTTTAATTCTTAACTTTTAAATATGCCACATTAGAGAACAATACAATAGGAAAAAACATGTGTTAAGACTACCATGGGAAAAAATAGATTATTTTTATTTTATTTTATTTTGACTAAATCAAAATACTAAGTATTATGGTATCTCTACCATAATAAGCTAAAGAATGAGATCTTTAAACGTAAAATATATTACCAGCAATTTCACAATCAAATAATTTCATTTCAAATACCTCAATAAGATTTTAATTATTGTAGAGTTAATTTGTACACTAAAGTTAAAAGTCAAAAATGGTCTTTTCTTTAATAAACTATATTAAATATTTTTATACATTAATAAATATAAAATTATTACTATAATAAAAATGATCAAAATTTCCCCGGATGGAGGTGTTACTGCGGTCATAAATGGCTCTGATGCCAACTGTTACTACCGCGTACTGCATGCTGCAGAGAAGCGAGGCTCCCCAGACCTTCACCTTAGGTAAAATGGATGATCAGTAGTTTGACGGCAACGGTGGTGTCTGCGCATTTATGGTTTACTTGGTTCGAAGCATGGTGAGGATGGTTATATTCATTACCACCCGGCTCTTCCCTCTCATGGTGTGTTTCAATTACTCTGGCTTTGAGTTCTGGTTCGTGAATTCTCCGGGAAGCAAGAAAGCCCTCCTTCTCAGAGGCGCGCCTTGCAGGCTTCAAGCACGCCTCAGGGGTAAGCAACTCACTCATCCTTCTCTTGCTCACGCATTTTGCTTTTCAATTGCACTCTCTGCTGTTTCTATGGTTTCCGCCGCCCTTCTTTTGCTATTCAATATGGTTTGACAAGGGGGCAGGAAGAGACCCAGAGGTAATCTCGGTGATGGCTCTCGGCTTTCTGCCAGTAGCTCTGATAACCCTGATCACTCACCTGCTAATCTCCCTCCACCTCAGGCGAATGTGCAGCCCTCTAGCTCTGTTCGTCGGCCTCTCCCAAACAATGCCTTTCAGACCACCCATTTTAAATTCCAGAGTAACCTCAATCGACCTCTGATCTCTGCCCACATCACCTTAATTATCTCTGAGGAAGAAAACCAAATCCATCCTCTGGCCTGCATCGCTCCGGAACCCTCTCAGAGCAGCGAGCAGCAACTGACCTTGGACAGCCCGGAGAAAGCTATGGTGGAACAGACAGGCCATATTGATAGCCCGAGAATTACTCTGCCCCATGTCGATATTCTCCCTGCTGAGGGGGATGAAGCTCTGAATGATTCCAATCGCCCAATTTTAATCCCTGAGGACGATAAGGTCGGCGATGAAGTTCTGGGGGTGGCTAGTGACCGTCCAGCAGATGAGAAGACCTCTGGCGGGGGCAAGGAAGACTAAGGCCACGCGGCACTGTTCGGTTTCTTTTTGCTTTTTGTCTGTCAAGCAGACGACTGTTTTCAGGTTTCCTTGATAAAACACATGGCTCATTTCCGTCAGCTTGAAGTTTTTGCTCAGTTCCAGGGCAGAAGCAATGTTTTACAGGCAGACTTGCAATGGCTACTCGCTTCTATGCTCTCGTGCACAATCTCTCTCATCTTCTGGTCCTTATCTGAAATGTTTTTCTGTTATGAAGTTTTTTGTAGCACCTATGCTCAGAATCCTTCCATTCTGAGGCGAACTTGCTGTGTACAGAGGCCTCATGACTCTTCTGAGGCCTCGCTTACATGTAAAAATATTTTTATTTTAAGTTAATAGATAATAGTCTTTGCCAAGAAAAAAAAAATGATCAAAATTTTAATTTTAATTTTTATAATAAAAAATATTAACCAAAACAAAAATCTGATATTAAGTACTATTATTCATCTTTCTTTCTTTGAAACTACATCCACTCTGCTAAATTTAACTAAGCGATGAATTGAACTATAAGCGTGAAGGACTATTACAGTGCAAAGTTATGTACCATCCTGATTCACTGATTTTTGGGTTTAATAAAATATTTTTAAGAAAGAAGATTAGTTAAATGGAAAGTATTAACCATTACCATCATTTTCACTGATCATGAATGGTATGGGTAATCTGAAAGTATTAACCATTATAATTTTCCTGAAATGGATGTTGGCACCATGGTATGATTTTTCTGATGTTAGCTTGGTTTTCTCTCTAGATTTTTGACAGTCTTTTTACTGTTTCAACACCTTTCACTTACTATTTCTTTTAACTGAAAGGCAACAATCATATATCCTTTTTGTTCAAGGTTAAGGGGAATAATTACTTGTTCTGCAGTCTACTTAGTTAGTTTTCTTGTCATCATTATTAGTTCTGTAACGCTTCACGGTACTGGTGGATAAAGTTGATAGATAAAATAATTTTGCTCTGTATTCATGTTATAGTTTGGTATTTTACTATCTAACTTGTAATTTGATAGATTTTATGTACCTCTGGTTGAGGCACTAACCTTCTTTGTGAGTTTTTTTTCAAAGGAACATAAACTATTATCAATATAATACTCTTTCTTATTAATATTAATAGAAATCACTCACCAAAACTTAGAAAAGCAAAATCATTCATTCACCTCAATTTAAGATTATACTAATAAAGATGTGAAGCAAATTCATTTTCTTTTTGTTATTTGAAGGGTAAGCATAGGGAAAAGAAAATGATTATTTCCCTTCATTAGTGCTTTTTGTTGACACCTAATCATGGGGATTGGGTGAACAATTGTAAATAGTGTAAATAATAAATAATGGAAAAGGAAAAGTCTCGGGAGACAAAACCCAAGAGTCACTCCGTCATGTATATAACTATGAGCAATCTAAGTGAATAAACGGATTTCATTTCAGGAGTTACCTCCTAGCCTGACATGGTATCAAAACTAGCCCTTTTTTAGTTTCCTCCTGCTCTTGTAACTCCCTTCTACCATTTCTGCAGTCTGTCATATTCTTTATCTTGCATTAGTATTATTCCACTCTAGTTTCGTAACATGGTATGTTGCAATTATTTCTATTGAATGTTGCAATACTCTCCATCCCTATTGCATTCTCAACATTGTTCCCCTGCCTACCTAAGCCAACACTGCCTTGCAGTTACTGTTACTCCACCAGTGGAAAGAGCCACACCAAGGTCGCCTGAGTCTTGGCCTTCCTTCCTCCTACACATTGTGACAGCGCTCAGGCACAATCCTCCATGTTACATAGTCCACAAAACTCCACTCCTTCGACTGCGTTCAACCTCGTGGTTCAACCTCGGTCCCTCCTCACAGTCTATGCCCAGTTTTTTGATCCCGCATTATCACACTCTCCACAACCTCGCCGTAACGCTTGAAGAAGTCCTATAGGGTGTCCTCCATTGTCCAAAAGGCCGAGCACTGTGTGTGGAGAGGCGCAACAAATATATAACTCGATAGAGCACTATGTGTGGAGTGGCATAGTATATAGAGCACTGGATAGAGCACTATGTGTGGAGTGCTGCAACGGATAGAGCACTGTGTGTGGAGTGTTGCAACGGATAGAGCACTGGATAGAGCATGGCGTAGCGGATAAAGCATTGGAGTGGCATAGGAAAGGTGACAGTATGCACAGTCGGCTCATACAACCCCTTACAAAGTGGTTTCTGTATCCCAACACTCATAGCGCTGATTTTTATATATATAACGCTAAATCTTATTTTTTACATTAGACGTTGTTTGGTATTCTAGTTTCGGTGCAGCAGAATCGTGGCCCGATTCACATATGCATTTTTTCAACACTGTGTTTTTTTTAATACTCCGCCCCTCCACTGGCCTCTATATATAACACTGCCACTATATACCACCATTTTTTTTAATATATAACGTTTAATACCACCATTGTTTGGTTTACGTTTAATACCACCGCTATTTGGTATTATAATCACCATTGTTTTGTTTATGTTTAATACCTCCACTTTATAATGTATTCACCTCACACAACTTCGCTCCCTCCTCGCTATTACGTTGAATGCATTCACTCTGCAATTCTAGCTAATACCTCCCCCATACAATGCTTCCCCCAAATATACCTCTACGATATATATCAGATTGTATTTTTTAACACCAGAAGTGAAAATATTTTATATTTTGGCAGCAGAGTATATTTTACACTGTACACAGATTTTAAAATGCATTCATTGATATCTATTGTGGGAGTGGTTCTCACTGGCAAGGAGAACTATCCAGAATGGTCGTGGAAAATCAAACACACTCTCATTTTTAATGAGTTGTGGAAAGGAGTGTGTGTTGGGGAAGGAGACAAAGAACCAGAAAAGCCTACCTTAGACAAGGAATTTTCCGTTTGGGAAAATATGAACAACAAGGCTTATGCCTTGATTGCAGCATCATTAAATGAAGAGGTGAGTCACCATATTTTGCCATTTTCAAATGCTTTTGAAGCCTTACAAAAACCTAAGGAACTCTATGACTCACACTCTACACTTGAAGTTGTTCAACTCATGATAAAATTGTTAGCCTTGAATTACAAAATGATGATCCTCTTGCTCTTGCATCAGAAGTAAAATCTATTATGAATGATATCAAAGTCACTAGTGTTGAATTGGACATTCCTCTAATAGATTTTGTCACGGAAATTTATCCCACTTACTCAAATTATCTTGAGTCATTGCAACAAATGGAAACCTCAAAGAAATTACCTTTGACTCCCTTGTGAATAAATTTGCTGAAAGAGAGAAAGCTTTTGGGAAGAAGACAGCTCCTCAGTCTTTTGAAGAGGTTGTGTGTCTTGCACATAGAGAAAAGAATCTTTCTCAAGATTCTTCCATAGGAAGAGGTGGTTGAAGAGGGAGAGGAAGAAGAAATTTCAAAGGCAGGGGAAATATACACTCTCAAGGAGAAAAGTCAAATTTGCATTGCATATGTTGCAATAGAGATGGATCACATGATGAATCCACATGCAAGTTTCCTTGGGACAGAATTGAGCAGGAAAGAAATCAACCTAAAGGTAAAACTAATGACAAAGATAAAGGTAAAGCACCTGAATCCGCTCACTATGTTGTGGCACATTGTAATATTGGAGTAAATGAAGACTTATTTAATGCTTCACTTGCTTCTTAGAAAAATGATTGGTTGCTTGATTCAGGAGCAACTTGCCACATGACTTTTAGAAGAGACTTTTTTGAAGAATTCACTGACAATGTTGATGGAGCAGTTTACTTTGCAGAAAAATCAAAACTCAAGCCATCAGGGCTTGGCACAATTAGGCTCAAATTGCCTAGTCTTCCAGACTTTCTTCTGCATGATGTTTTTATATCTCCCACAGTTGAAGAGAAACTAGTTGTCCTTGGTCCACATCCACCAGCAAGGAAACTCCATTCATATGTTTGATGGCAAGGTTGAGGTGAGAAAAGCATCAGATCACTCACTTGTCATGACGAGGATAGAAGAAGAAAGGCTTCTCAAGCTGCAAGGTACCTCTACTTGTGCACAAAATTTCTCATACAATTCTCATTATGATGAAGGTACATTTCCATAAAGTCTATTATGGGATGCTATATTTAAACACTTAAACTATGACAACCTTCGCTCGTTGAAGAAAAATGGTGTTATTAATTTGCCTACAATTCCTAGGAAACTTAAGCAGTGTGATGCTTGCATTCTAGGAAAGCATAGAAAACAATATTTTCATGATTCACATTCCAGAGAACAGATAAAACTTGAACTCATCCATTCATATTTATGTGGTCGAATCCTTGTTCCTTCCGCAAATGGAAATAAATATATGATGACTACACCAGAATGTGTTGGGTTTATTTATTGAAGAACAAATCTGATGCTTTTCAAACACTCAACAACTTTCATACATTGATTGAAAATGATGCAAAATCTCATATCGGCTCTATTCGCAATGATAATGGGAAATAATACACTTCAAATGAATTTGAAAACTATCTTCACCAACATGGTATCAAACATCAAACAACTGTGCCTTATAATCCCCAACAGAATGGAGTAGATGAAAGAATGAATAAGACAATCTTAAATATGGTATGCTCCATGATGTTTTCCAAGAATGTAAAATTGATGTTTTGGGCAGATGCAATTCTATCTGCTATATATTTAAAGAATAGATGTCCATCTAATGCTATTAGAAACAAGACTCCTTATGAACTGTGGTATGGCCACATTCCTTTGGTAAAGCATCTCAGGGTCTTTGGTTCCACCTGTTATGCCTTGATACCAAAGGTACATAGAAACAAAATTGGTGCAAAGAGTCGTAAGTGTATCTTCTTGGGGTATTCAAACACCTCCAAAGCATATTGTATCTGTGATGAAGTTAATAAAAACTTTGTTGTATCTAGAGATGTAATATTTCTTGAATCTTCCAAAGTTGACAATGTTGTTGAGCGGCAACTTGATCGCTTGGATAGATTCGCAAATGAAAAATCATTTCAATAATTTGATAATCATATTCCACATCTTGAAGGGGGGATTCCTATACCGGATCAATCTGTGGAATCTTCTTCTGAATAACTCTCTCCCCCACATGAAACTCCAACCACTGATGATATGTTGAGTGATGTGATTGGCAGAATTGGGAGACTCAGTCTTGATTCAGTCCCAACTCAATTAATTGAGCAGCCTAGACAATCTCATAAAGGTCCCCCAAAGTGGTTGAGAAATACACTTAAAAATGTTCATCCTTATGAGGTTGGAAAGCTAGGAACAATAACTTCAACCCCACAAAATGGAGGTGATGTAGATGACTCTGATTCACCTGTTGATATGGTTGTTTCTTATGATTGTTAATTGAATTTGTCTACAGATTTTGAACCAACTTCCTTCAAAGAAGTCGCTTCTCGTGATGAATGGAAAGAAGTGATGCAAAAGGAGTATGATGCCTTGATAAAGAATCGAACTTGCAAGCTGGTTGATCCTCCATTGGGAACCAAACCAATTGGCTGCAAGTGGGTCTACAAGAACAAGTTTAAAGATGATGTCTCACTTGAAAAGCATAAAGCCAGGCTTGTGGCGAAAGGTTTTGCATAGAAGGAAGGGGTCGATTATGAGGAGACTTTTGGCCCCATAGCAAAATGGGCTACCATCCGGACACTCTTTGCCCTAGCGGCTCAGAATGGTTGGAAAGTCCATCAAATGGATGTAAAAACTGGTTTCTTGAATGGAGATCTAAAAGAGAATGTTTATATGTCCCGACCTGAAGGATTTGCTATGAAAGGACATGAAAATAAAATATGCAAACTTGTGAAATCCTTGTATGGCCTCAAGCAAGCACCGCGAGCCTGGTATGAAAAATTAACTAAGCATCTTCTGAAACTCAATTTCAAACATTATGATCTTGATGATGCAACTTTGTTTGTCAAGAAAGTTGGCAAAACAATTGTATATATTGTGGTATATGTAGATGATCTTTTGATGACAGGGAACAATGAGAGCTACATTGCATCGATAAAGAAGGAGTTGAGGAAAGGTTTTGAAATGGCTGATTTGGGCTATGTTCATTACTATCTTGGTATTGAAGTAACTCAACATCCGAAGTCTATATTCCTTTATCAAAAGAAGTACATTGGAGATCTGTTGAATAGGTTTGGCATGACTGAATGCAATCCTCTAACTACTCCAATGGAACAAAACTTAAATCTCACATCCATTGAAGGAAAAGAATTTGAGGATGCAACAAAGTATAGACAGCGTGTAGGAGGTTTCAACTACCTGGCTACTACCAGACCAGACATTTCATTTGTTGTTGGAATCCTCTCCAAGTTTATGAAAAAGCCTTGTGAGAGACATTGATCTACTCCAAAAAGAGTTCTAAAGTACTTGAAGGGAACTCAAGAATTTGGAATCAAGTATACACAGGTGGGCGACTTCAGCTTGATTGGATACTCTGATTCAGACTTCGATGGAGACAAATAAACTAGGGTATCTACTTATGGTTATTCTATGAGTCTTGGATCAGGTGTTGTCTCCTGGAGATCACACAAACGATCAATTCCAACAGATTCCACAACAGAGGCAGAATATGTGGCAACATCTGAGGCAACAAAAGAAATTGTGTGGCTCAAGAAAATCTTGGAATATTTGCAGGTAAAACAAGAACATTCGACTCCACTCATGATTGACAACATCTTTGCAATAAAGCTGGCCAAGAACCCAATTTCCATGATCGAACGAAGCACATCAATACAAAATACCATCTGATTCGACATCATGTTGAGGCCAAGACAATCCATCTACGCCATTGTTCCACTAATGAGCATATTGCAGACATCTTCACCAAAGCACTTGGAAGAGAAAAGCTTGAAAGATTCAAAACGGTGCTTGGATTCAACAACATCCCTTCAGATTAAGGGGGGAATGTTGACACCTAATCATGGGGATTGGGTGAACAGTTGTAAATAGTGCAAATAATAAATAATGGAAAAGGAAGAGTCATCAAGGGATGAAACCCAAGAGTCACTCCCTCATGTATATAACTATGAACAATCTAAGAAAATAAACAAATTTCATTTGAGGAGTTACCTCCTGCCCTGACACTTCTTTTACTAAATAAATATGTTAAATAGTTAAAATCACCGGAACTTACACTAAAAGAGTTTTAAATATATTAAGGATTTATATGTTGTGTATTTAAACAGTGTTTTGATTTATTTTCAAATTTATTATATAAAGTAAATAGTTTTTAAAGTTGCACATTTTACATTTGAATTTATCCTACGTGTATATTCTTAATTATTATTTTCACTCAATATAATATATATATATATATATATATATATATATATATATATATATATATATATATATATATGAGTTATAGATTTTTATAAAGAAAATAATTTAAAATAAAAAAGTTATAATTTAAAAGGGAATTTAAAAAAAATAATAATAATAAAAACAAAAAAGTTTTTTTTTTTTTTTTAATTATATTTTTCTTCTTTAATATGATGTGTAATTTTTTCAATGTTGAAAATGGACTTGACATTCAACATTTAAAAAAATATTAATAATAAGAAAAATTTCAATGTGATGCACAAAATATATTTCAATATTAAAGTAGGTCTAAAAGTTAAAAATATGTCTTTCTTCTTAAGAGGTGACACATTCAAATCTAAAATACGAAAGAATATATGGAAACAACGTATTCACCAAACCACTCGAGCTAAGATATTTAACGACATATAATATATATATTCATAAAAAAAAAACCTATTTTAATAAGATAATTTGTAAGATCCTTTTTAAATAAAATATCGCAATATCATTTTAATATAAAATACTAATTTATAAATAACTATACACTCAAAATGATTTAATCTTGATTCAATTATACACGGAAAAATAATATACAAATTTATTTTGATATTTTTCACATGGAACATACATATTTGAGTCTAAACGATTATTCATTTCTCACCAACAAAATTAGAAATCATTGAGAAATAAACCAATTCTATTTATGAAAATATCAATATTAATATATTAAAAATTAAAGTGAATTATATTACATTAAATATTGATATTAAATAACATAAAACAAAATACAAATGAAATAGGAAAAATAATATTTAAAAATCCAAAATAATAAAAACTACACAATATTAATAAAATTGTATTTTAATACAAAACTACAAACATTAAAAATTAAAATATAAATATAAAGAATCACAATATATAAACACTTACTTTGATTTTTGAAAGATATTTCAGGGTACCTCAATTCTAAGGTAAGATTGTTTTAGATAAAAACTATGCTTTGGGCTTACTTTAATGATGCCTAGAGACTGAGATTGAGATATATATTCTATTTTTCAGAGATCATGTCTTTCGTTTCAAAGTGCTTACAAATGTAGACATTTTTAGTACTAAGTTCTTCATTTTCTATGAAACTATTTGATAGTTTCGTAATGTTGTTTTCTTATGTTGTTTTTGTTACTTGTTTCACCAAAGAAACATATATTTTGATAAAAGTTCTTTTACATATTGAACAATGAAAGATAAGTTTGTCACTATCCAAGTAATCGGCTAATTGGGGTAAACATGTGACGAGAAGTTACTATGATATGATTCGACCTCCTAAGTCACATTAAGGAAGTGGAACCAATGGAAACACACCATACAAACCTTCCACATCAGCAACAAGACTCCCAGGAACCATCCCAACCTCTCAAGTAACCAGCCCCTAGGTCCCATTGAGATTTTAGACCATTTAACTCATGGACGCTCCCTTGATATGGGCATGCATGCGTCCAGGGGGCTCTAGACGCTCCCACAACATGGGTACGCCAACATCCAGGGACTTTTCTTCCCAGTGTTATGCTTAAGTCCCCGGGATTTGAGCCACTTTTTCAGTCCCAAAGCCCAGGTCACTGCCCAAAACGAAATGACACCTTCAGAAAAGAATGATAATAATGGAATAATGATACAAATGCAATCACTTGAACAAGGACTTGACTGGACCTTACTAGCCATGATAGGAATTTTGTCAAACACATCACAAATATGTAATCTACAGGTGTAAACAATAGATCTGAGCATAAGGGTCTCATACTTATCTGAGAATCGCTAAGGAGCATTGCTCCCTTATATCATTAGCCACATTATCATCTATTAGGTCATAGATACATTGTTCATTCATTTACAAATAAAAACATGAGGAGAGACATACATCATCACTCTCATAAAACATGCTTATATCCAGCACAATAACAATAGAAATAGCAAGGATACCTTAGCCATACGATCCACATATACACCAGTACATTTACACATAAGATATCAAGTGAAATAACCTCTTATTAATGAATGCAAAAGCCAACTTAGGATGGGACTACCACGTTCCATATGACCATAGAATGGTTCAACCAGTTCTCTCTTCAACCATTCACTCTGGTGCCATATTCCAAGCATGAATGTCAGACTGAAACCAAAAGAACCAACCAGGGCATCCCGAGGCTGAACCACCTCACCCTCTTCAATAGAAACCAGACTTTACTGTAATCCATCCTAGATCACTAGGCCAACACAATAAACATGTAATAACAGGTTTTACCATGCTCTCCACCAGATCATTAGGAAAAAACAAGCATGGATACCACTGAATTTCTCCACCTACACTGAGTATTTTTCTTGTCTCCTAGTCTCTAAGGCTTTACCGCAATTCATAGTCTGATCTGGGGATCACTAGACCCTAAACCAAGGCTCCACCCAGTAGGCTTCACCGTATATCCCGCCATTCACCAGAAAGGATTCATAGGCCTAATCAAGGGAAACCACCTCTAGGATTTACCCTATATCCTTCCATTCACAGGTTGAGGATTCTTAGGCCCACCAAAGCAACACAAAATCTGGATTTATCGCAACCCACAGTATGGTTCAAAGGTTACTAGGCCACATGTTATATTATTCAGAGATCCACCTCACTTAGTTTCGAATCCAGCTCAACCAAAATAGGAGAACCCCATCACAACATGACTATCTGGAAATGGCAAGGCTACGCTGAAAACATTGTCACACCTGGAAAAACCCATGCCATAACAACAAAGAAGCACATGCAATAACATCCATCCCAAATATAGCAAGGACAACACACATGAAAATTGATACCTACAAAGAATCCCATTATAGTTGCTTGATCTTGCTCTTCCTTGCTTTGGTCCTTCCTTCCTCTTGCCTTCTTTACCTTTCTTGATCTAATGTTAAAGTGCTCCAAGAAAACTCTAAGTGTCCAAGAGTATGAGAGAAAGAGAGAGAGAGAATAATGATAGAGCTCCAAAATTGAACTGACAAAAGGTTACAAACTAATCCTCATGAGCCTTTTTATCAATTAGGCCTCCATTTTCTTCATTTTCCATTAGTTTCCTCTTCACATGCAACATGTGACCTTTCACCTTCCTTTTCTCCTAATTTCCATTATTTTCATAAATAAATGTGCCAAAAATGTCATTTTGCCTTTCCAAAGCCTTAGCCATTGCCTTTTCCAATTTCCTTAGCCATAATAAACCAATGAACACCCACACTAGGATGTCTTGCCCAACATTCAACTTGGAATAAGTGTCCCATCAACCGTGGTTATTATTTTTGCCTTTATTAACTTTTATTACATGGAATTTTTACTAGGGCAGTTACAGAACCGTCCCCCTTGGGGAACACCGCCCTCAGTGTTCAACCACACCTATACCTCATCAAAACCACTAAAAATAAAACATACTGCCCATGGAGCTTTATAACATAGCTCGATGCAGTATTTACAATGTTCACCCTGTTGAAAACCAAACCAACATGACAACTATAATTATATGAAAACCATATCGCTTATTGGAGTTGTATAACATGTCTCATGGCAGTATTTACATCCATATACATATGTAGATATATCAAAACATCACCAAAACATGTACCAAAACATATACCAAACATCGTACCAAAATTTCTTTGCCTCAACTGGTAAACAATGAAGGATACATAGATTGCATATGATCCTCCATCTCCCATGTAGCTTCATTGGGCCCAAAGTGCTTCCACTTCACTTTAACCTACTCAATTTCTCGGTTTCAGAGCATGAGCACATTCTTTGCAATATACACTGAGGCTCCAGCTGGAATTCTCCATCTGGCTTCACATGCAATATAGACCAGTAAATCACATGATCAACATCTTTAACATAATTATTAAGCAATGACACATGGAAAACATCATGGAATTTCACTATCAAAGGCACTACAAGTTGATAGGCTACTACTCTAATTCTCTCAATGATCCTGAAAGGTCCAAAAAACCGGGGTATCATCTTGGAACATGATCCAATCGCAAGGATCTCTTCTTCAATTTGATACACAAGTACACCTGTTCCCCAACTTGGAACTCCTTGAACAAACTATTTTGATCTACATAGCTCTTCTACCTATCCTACGTTGCTTTGAATCTCTTCTTGACTACCTACATTTCCCATTCCATTTCTGCCAACATATCATGTCCAATCAACACCCTGTTAACCGGATCACTCTGAAAACTTATGGGAGTATTGCAACTTCACCCATACAGTGCCTCAAATGGACTCATCCTCAAATATTCCTAATACCCATTGTTGTAAGAGAACTCTACCATTGGAAGATACTCTTCCCACTTTCATTGTTGATGCATCACGTACATCCTCAACATGTCCTCCAATATCCTGTTGACACTCTCAATCTATCCATCTGTCTGCGGAGGATAAGTTGTATTGAAGGCCAATTTTGTGCCCAAACCTGTAAACAAATCCTTCCAAAACATGGAAGTGAACTTGGCATCCCTGTCTAACACAATATTCTTTGGAACTCCATGTAGTCTGACCACATATTTGATGAATACATGTGCTACATCGCTAGCTAAGAATGTAGACTTCATTGGAATGAAGTGTGCAACCTTTGTCAACTTGTCCACAACAACCATGATGGAATCATGTTGTCTCACTGTGCTTGTAAAACTTGTCATAAATCCATGGAAATGACCTCCCATTTCCACTCTGGAATCACAATCAGTTGTAGCATTCCACCTGGATGCTTACACTTTGCCTTCACTTGCTGACAATCCAAACACATAGCTACAAACTCTGTTACATCCTTCTTCAAATTTAGCCAATAATAAAATCTCTTCACTGCTGTCAGCGTCTTCTAATAACATGGGTAACCTGAATATGGTTTTACATGAAACTACCTCAAGATCATCTTCTTGAGCATGTTGTCGCTAAACTTGACTAATCCATCTACTGTAAGATGATAGTCCACATCTTGTGCACTTGCACCTGTACCTGTACATGTTCCACTACCTATACCTGTACCTGTACCTTTACTACTACATGTACCTATACCTATACTCCGTTGTAACCTGTGCACAATCTCCATATACCTGACATCCTTCAGATTTGCCTGCAAGATCCTATCCTGTGAATCTGTCCCATAGAAGCTCATAGTTGCTATGTGCTTTATCTGTATCTTCCTGCTAAGAGCATCTGTCGCCCTGTTCTCTTTTCCTTTGATGTATCTGATCTCAAAATCAAACTCATTGATCGTGGCCAACCATATAGATTGTCTAGTGTTTAGATTCAACTGGTCAAATAGATACCTCAATCCAATGTGATCACTCATCGGTAGAAGCCTCCTGCCAAGAAGATAGTTCCTCCACATCTTCAATGCATGTATGATCGCTACTAGCTCAAGATCATGCATTAGATAGTTCTACTCGTGTTCATTCAGTTTCCGTGATTCATAGCATACCACCTATCCATCCTGCATAAGGACTCCACCAAGTCATCTCTTGCAAGCATTTGTACATACTAAAAACTCTTTGTCTGGATTTGCAATCTTTAACACTGGTGCATGTGTCAACAACTGCTTAAGATGCTTAAAACTGGCCTCACACTCTTATATCCATTCAAACTTCTTTCCTTTCCTCTACAATGATGTAATAGGATAAGCAATCTATGAGAAGCTCCTAATGAACCTCCTATAATAACCTGCTAACCCCATAAAAGGTCTCACCTCATCCACATTCCTGGGAGGGGCCCACTCCATGAGAGCTCTTACTTTCTCTAGATCCATTGTTATGCCCTCCTTAGAGACAACATGCCAAAAGTAATGTACCTCAGTCTGAAAGAAACTGCACTAGCTAAACTTAGGATACAATTGATGCTCTCTCAACAACCTCAACACTGCTGTGAAATTCTCGGCATGTTCTTCCTCATTTTTAGAACATACGAATATATTATCAATGAACACAATAACAAACTTATCCAAATAGGGATGCAACATACTATTCATCAAACACATAAAAGTGGCTCAAGCATTAGTCAACCCAAATATAACTACAACAAACTCATAATGCACATACATGGTTCGAAAAGTTGTCTTGTAAATGTCCTCCTCTTTAATGCGTACTTGATGATATCCGGATCTCATAGCAATCTTCGAGAACACTGTTGCTCCCTTCAACTGATCGAAAAAATAATCAGTCCTCCGTAATGGATACTTGTTCTTAATGGTGACTTTGTTCAACTGCCTGTAGTCAATGCACAGTCTGAGAGTACCATCCTTCTTCTTCACAAAAAATACTGGTGCACCCCAAGGTGATACACTTGGCCTAATGTATCCCAACATAGTTACCGATCAAACGAGAAAATTACCTTGTACCCATTTTTTTGAGGTAGCAAAAAATCACTTGATTTTGAAAAATGGTGATTCAGAATACACCTTTTTTTTTGGAGCATATTTTTGGCACTTTAAATTATTTTATGTATCAAGTATGAACATTTTTTTTAAATGTTAGTGATTTTCAAGCTATTTTTGAAAAGTGTTGATGCAACATCAACACTTTTTTTAGAAGGCTTATTTTTTACACTTTAAATTTCTTTTATGTAAAAGTGTGAACAATTTTTTTTTTTGTTAGTGATGTTTATCTTGATTTTGAAAAGTGTCGATGAGCATCAACCTTTTTGTTTACAGGCCTTATTTTTTACACTTTAAATTTTCTAATGTATTAAGTGTGGATAATTTTTTTTAAATGTTGGTGATTTCCATGTTGGTAAAAAAAAAAAAAATGACAAAAAAATCAAATACAAAAAAATATTAAAAGAAACAAAAAAAAAACCCATAAAAATGTAAAAAAAAAAAAAATTAAGAAAAAACAAATTAAACCAAAAAACAAAATCTAAAAACATTTTTTTTTAGTTAAAAAAACAAAATAAAATAATTTAAATAAAAGAATTAAAAAATTATAAATTAAATTAAATTAAAATTTAGAATATATATTTTTTAAATTAAAATTATAAAAATCTAAAAAAAATAATAATAAATAATAATAATAATAAATTAATTAAAAATAGTTTAAAAACAATAAAATTAAAAAAAAATGATAAATGAAATTAAAAATTAAAATTAAAAAATAAAATAAAATAAATCCCACCTACCACCACTCCCTCCGCCTCACTCCACCCAACCCCAACGCTCCCTCGCTACCCCTCCCTACCCCTCCTCCCTCCTTGCTCCCTGCGCACCCCCTCCCTTGCTCGCCACCCACTCCCTCCCTCCCCTGATCTAAAAATGGGGCTCTTAGGCTTCTTGTCTAACTTACAAGAGCCTCTCCCAATTCCAAAGCTTTAAATTTTCCCAAGTCTATTTGATCAACCAATGCGGAAATAAGAAATGCTTGGAAATATGGGTGTATGCTTGTATTTGTTTTCAGCTGATTATTTACTTTAACATTGGTTGTTTGTGTTGATATGGGAAGGTACTTAAATTGATATATGAATGCATATCACAGTAGTTAAAGCAGCAGTAAAAACAACACATAAGACAACAATATAATATGGAGTTCACCCTGATATCTTGGGCTACGTCTCCTTGAGCTCTAATCAACTCGATTAGGCTCTCTGGGATTATGGCAAAAGTTCTTTTACAAGTTCCACACTCAACTCCAATGTTTTACACATGAACATTGGGCTCAGAACACCATCTTATCCCTTGGCTCTTGGAGCTCTTCAGCTTTCCAACTCTGGCTCCTGGCTCTGGCTCTGGCTCTTGCTCTAGCTCTTGGCTCTGACTCTAGCTCTGGCTCTTTGGCTCTGGCTCTAGTTCTGGCTCTCAGCTCTCACTTCTGGCGCTCGCTCTGGCTCTTGGCTCTGGCTGTGGCTCGCGGCTCTCTGCTCTAGCTTCTCTAAGCTCTTTCTCTCGGCCTTTGTATTCCTCTGTGAGTCACTCGACCTCCAAGCAAGTTCAACAACAATATGATGCTATCAATTGAGCTCTCTGGATTTTCACTCAACCTCCAAGTGGCTCCCCAGACTCTGTGCATTCAGCGTTTTTTTCGTTGTTCGCTCTGTGGCTCTGCCTATTACCGTGAGCTCAGCTCTGGTTGCTCTGCTTCTCCCTGTCTGCTCTCTCCTTCTCTCCCTTTTCCTTTCCCCCTCTTTACTCTCTGTCTGTGCATGGCTTAGAACCATTCTATTCCCTGACTGTTCGTTTCGGCTTCTGTCTCCTCGGATCGCCTGCTACTGTCCGCTTGGGATCCTCTGATCCTACGTTGTTTGCTCATTTCGCGTGGTTGACTTGCTCGACCGTTAGAGCGCGATGAGAGGTGGTTTTCTCTCTCATCCGCCAGACACGCGTCGTGCGTTGAATGGAATCACCCATTTTCAGCCAAATCCGCTTACCGCCCAAGGGTGCCCCCGATATACCGCCGGTTTTGGAGCGCAGGACCTGCCTTTGGTTTTAGCACTTTTACCACGGTTTCTTGGCTTCCCTTGTGACCGAGCGCTCAGGGCTTTTTCTTCTTGAGGGGTTTTGCCCAGCAATGCGCGATTAGCACTTCAGAAACAACCTCTGTTTCCTGATCTGGATTTCCCAATTGCCATTTTTGTGCCATGCACAGTCTCTATGGGCCAACGTCAAGTGCTTTGACCGAAGGTCCTCGTTGCTCCGTGATGGCTGCAAATTACCCTTATTCAAAGGTTATTTCTGATAAGCTTCGACATCCACAAGTCTTTAAACTTCGGTATGATTTTTTACAGAGTTCGGGTAGTTTTAAGAGAGTTTAAGGATCCAATTCGGATCACGCCTTACCACTAAAAGAACTTTTGGTCCACCAAAAGACTGATATACTGATCTGATCAGTAAATGAGAGTAACAACACCCTCTTATTTCAGCCTCCCTACACTTGCCTTTGCATAGTGCCTCTGAACCACAATCTCTAACCACTTCCCTTCTTAGATGGGTTGGTCATGTTGGGAAGAACTATTTTCCTCCTTGACTTCATGCAGAACTTTTGTTTTGAAGTTTACAGAAGGTAGTTTGAATTTCTTTGCCTTGATCCTTGATCCAAGGTGGCTCAAACGAACGTGAAGTACATCTACTCCACAAAACTTTCGTTTGTACCTGTTTGAAAAGCTGCCAACAACAATTGTTAACAACAGTAGGCATACAGACAACAACTGCATGGGCTAACTCCTGCTTCAACAAAGAAACAGATTTCACATCTTGTGAACCCTTCCATGTCTTATATTTGCATACAAATGATTAGCTGGATAACAAGCTAGTAAAAAATGCCTTTACAACAAATGGCCCTTCAAGTCAAGCATGTAGGAAAAGACCTTTAGGACTCTTTTCCAAAAGATGAAACCCTTCATCCTTATCTCCATTTTGGAGACCAAGTCAGCTTCTCCCAAGCTAACATTACATGCATCTCATGCTCATGCATGCATTCCATCTATCAACTTTCACTTAAGTACATTGTACTTCCAAAGGTGAAATGATCGTACTGTTGTAGCGATAAAGTGGGTTTCATACTCAACTTCTTTCCATTTACCATTCTGGTAAGAACCTACAACTTTCATTTATTCCACAAATAAATGCAAACAGATGCATCAATAGACATGCAGTCTTAATTGGATAAGAATTCTAGCCATTTCTTACCAATCCATTTCAAAGGTCCCTCCTTTGTTTGCACATCATCATCAATATGCGAATCATCCTGAACCACATCAATCATGGAATCTTTATTTCCATCCCTGCCATTTTCTTTTTCCACCTTCTCCTTTAGCTTTGGTGGAAGAAGTGCTGGATTCAAAGCCCAACACCTTTCCGTAAGATGCCCTTGCTTATGGCAGTAAGTGCAACACATGTGCATCCTTTTGACAACATGATTTGCCTTGTCCTATGGACCTTTGGCTGCTTGCTTCTTTTCCTTCAAAAGTCTCTTGTATGTGGCCATTCTCTTCCAACATCTAGAAACATAATGGTTATTCAAACCACAAAAGGAACATGCAATTCTTTTTCCATGCTTTAGAAAATCAAAAGGAATGTGTTTAGAACCAGATTTATACCTACCTCTTTCACCTTTATTGCCTTCATGAGGAGGTGAGACAAATGAAGAAGTAAATCCCTTTGGAACACTATCACTTTCTTCAAGGTTGTTAGAGTTTCCACAACCCTCTAGTTCAAGTATGTGCTTCTGAACACCTGCATTCTGCGAATGATGTCTCGAGCTATTGCATTCCTCCTGAATACAATCTTCACACTTCTTAGGTAGAGGACCTGCAATGAAACTCCTTTTGGGAACTGTTTCAATGGACTTCATGGCAGCTTTGGAACTCTCTCCATAAGACTGTCCATAACCAAGACCCAAATACTTAGGTCTTTCCTCAATCATTATTAGCTTAACAATACCTTGTGCATGCTTTCCCAAGTCCTTTTCTTCATAGCCCATCTTGGACATTAGCTTGGAACCTATGCCTCTGGTATGTTTTTCAAAAGAACCAATATAAGCATTCTTAGAAGAATTTGACGACAAACAGGGATGGTTTACCTCTTCTTCAAGTTGATACTTGGCCAAGGCTTCTTTTGCAACAAAGAGTTGTGACTCCAACTCATGCATCCTTTTCAGGTTCATACTTGCAATATGAAGTTGCCTCTCCATTTCCTACAATTTGTCAGAAAGCATCTGCTTCTCTTCCTCCACGTAATTCAACTTCTCTCTAAGTATGTTGCTCTTCCTTCCATACTCATACATTTCTCTCACCATATCCATCATGGTGGACAAGTCTTGCTTCATGTCTCCATCAAAGGAACTTGTGAAGAAAGAAGAATTTGAGGACTCACTTGTAGAATTGGTCATTATGCCAATGAACAAAATAACTTCAAACAAGATTAATAAAGAGCTTGCTCAAGCAACCTTTTGCAACAAACCTCTTGTGCTTCAAGGGCTGCTTTGAGGTCTTTTGGGATAGAAGAATGCCTTCAGCCCTTCTTCCTTCTTGTCCTTCCTGGACTAAGCTATCAAAAAGCAGCAGTAAAAACAACACATAAGACAACAATATAATATGGAGTTCACCCTGATATCTTGGGCTACATCTCCTTGAGCTCTAATCAACTCGATTAGGCTCTCTGGGATTATGGCAAAAGTTCTTTTACAAGTTCCACACTCAACTCCAATGTTTTACACAGGAACATTGGGCTCAGAACACCATCTTATCCCTTGGCTCTTGGAGCTCTTCGGCTTTCTAGCTCTGGCTCTGGCTCTTGCTCTTGCTCTTGGCTCTGACTCTAGCTCTGGCTCTAGTTCTGGCTCTCAGCTCTCACTTCTGGCGCTCGCTCTGGCTCTTGGCTCTGGCTGTGGCTCACAGCTCTCTGCTCTGGCTTCTCTAAGCTCTTTCTCTCGGCCTTTGCATGCCTCTGTGAGTCACTCGACCTCCAAGAAACTTCAACAACAATATGCTGCTGTTAATTGAGCTCTCTGGCCTTTCACTCGACCTCCGAGTGGCTCCCCAAACTCTCTGTGCATTCAGCATTTTTTTTTCGTTGTTCGCTCTACGGCTCTGCCTCCAACCTCTGGTGGCTCTGCCTATTACCGTGAGCTTGGCTCTGGTTGCTCTACTTCCCCTAGTCTACTCTCTCCTTCTCTCTATTTTTCTGTCCCCCTCTTTACTCTCTATCTGTGCGTGGCTTAGAACCATTCCATTCCCCAACTGTTCGTTTCGGCTTCCGTCTCTTTGGATCGCTTGCTGCTATCCGCTTGGGATCCCCTGCTCTGTGTCATCATCACTGTAACGCTTCACAGAGAGGTGGCCACTTGTCTCCCCACGAGCTGAGCCAACACTTCCTCAAACAATTCGTTACTTCGGTTACGCTGTGAAATGATTCATCCGCCAACTCAGCAGTCCAATCGGACTTCAACCTTTATCTGCCAAAGCTTATTTTATCTGTCGAATCCGATTTCCCATCCGGCGCAATCTCCGCTGTCAGATTTGGAGCCCCTAGATCCTACGTTGTTCGCTCATTTCGCGCAGTTGACTTGCTCGACCGTTAGTGCACGATGAGAGGTAGTTTTCTCTCTCATCCACCGAACACGCGTCATGCACTGAATGGAATCGCTCGTTTTCAACCAAATCCGCTTACCGCCCAAGGGTTCCCCCGATATACTGCCGATTTTGGAGCGCGGGACCCACCTTCTGTTTTAGCGCTTTTCCCACGGTTTCTTGGCTTCCCGTATGACCGAGCACTCGGGGCTTTTTCTTCTCGAGGGGTTTTGCCCAGCGATGCGCAATTAGCACTTCAGAAACAACCTTCGTTTCCTGATCTGGATTTCCCAATTGCCATTTTTGCACCACGCACAGTCTCCATGGGCCAATGGTCAAGTGCTTTGACTGAAGGTCCTTGTTGCTTTGTGCTGGCTGCAAATTACTCTTATTCAGAGGTTATTTCTGATAAGCTTCGACAGCCACAAGACTTTAAACTTTGGTATGAGTTTTTAGAGAGTTCGGGTAGTTTTAAGAGAGTTTAAGGATCCAATTCAGATCATCGCCCCATTCTCCTCCCCACCCCACCCACCTCCCTCGCTCCCCGCTCACCCCCTGCCCCTCCCCACCCTCACCACTCTGCCCTCCCGGGCCCTCGGCCAGCAGCCAAAGGGCCGCAGGCTGATTCTTGGAATCGGCCTACGACCCTTTTGCCGTTGACCGGGGACCCGGGCGGGCGAGGGGTGGCTGCGCACAACCCCCTCCCTGCTCGCTCGTGCCCCTAGCCAATGACCCTTTGGCTGCTGGTTGGGGGCTCAGGTGGGCGGGGAGAGTGAAGTGGGGAGGGTAGAGAGGGGGTCCGCGAGGAGCGATGGAGGGGGGCTAGGGTGAGGAGGGGAGGAGGTAGAAGGAGGGGTTGGGTGGTGCGCGAGGGGGAGCGAGGGGGGGTGAGGAGGGGAAGAGAGGGCGATGGTGGGATGGGGCGGAGGTAGGGGTGGCACGTGGGATATTTTTTTATTTTTCTATTTTTTTTATTTTTTATTGTTTTAAATCTTCTTCTTCTTTTTTCAATTGTTTTGAAATTTTTATTTTTTTTTAATTTTTAATTTTTTAATTTTTTGTGTAATTATTGAAAACCTTTTTTTTTTAAATGAGGTTTTTATTTTTTACTTTTTATTTTTATTTTTAACTTTAAAAAATGGTTTTTTTTCATAAGTTATATTTTTTTTAATTTTTTTTTTTTTTTTTTCATTCTTACAAGCTAATTTTGTTTTTTTGTTTTTTTTTTTATGGCTTTTTTTTAATCTTTTTTATATATTTTTTTATATTTGATTTATTTTTTGTCATGAATCATCCCCTTGTCACCTTGACAGGTTACACCTCGAAGTGGCAGGGGAATTTTTTCTTTTTCTTTTTTAAGTTTTTATTATTATTTTATTTTATTTTTTAATGTTTGATTTTATTTTTGTAGCTTTTTTTATTTTTCTTATTTTTAAATTTTATTTTATTTTATTTTTACATGGAATGGTTAATTTATTTTTCCATTTTATAGTTTTTTTGTCCTTCTATATATTTTTTATATTTGATTTTTTTTGTCATTTTTTTTTATGTTTTATTACTTCTTATTATTTTTTAAGATTTTTGGTGTTTTTTTATTGTTTTTATTTTTTCAATATTTGAATGTTTTTTCTTTTGTATTTTTTTTCTTTTTTTTTTAATTGTTTTTCTTTCAATATTTGAATTTTTGTTTTCTTATGTATCTTTCATATATATATATATATATATATATATATATATATATTGTAGGGTCCATGTCGATGCTTGTCTAGCAACCTAATCCCATTATGTGCAATTTGATAGTTGATTTTAAATTTTTCGTTATAATGAATCAAGTCTGCCCCCACAATCTGTCAATTTCATTGTTGGTCTTTAAGTTTTCATTACAATGGGTTGAGTTCACCTACACTGCGTGTCAATTTGATAGTTGATTTTTTTTTTAATTGCAATGTATCAAGTTGTCTTAGGCTAACATTTTAAGATCATTATACATTTAGCATTTTAAAAAAAAATTACTCTTCGTATAATAACTCTTTCATTCATGTGTTCATTTTTAATGTTTTTTTAGTCATAAAATTTTTCCATAATGTCATGCTTGAAATATTTTGCATACTTAAGATTGTTTTGTAGTCATAATCTTTGGTTTTAATTCCATGGTTGAAAAATTGTCAAGATTTTAATGTTTTTCTAAGTCGTGATATTTTATCTTTAATGCTATGGTTGAAAATAGTTATAAGTATTTTTTCTTAGCACCATGCCTGAAAATTGTTCGAATTTTAAGGTTTTACAAAGAAATGATATTTTAAATTTAATGTCATGCTTAAAAATCATTGGAATTTTAAGGCTTTTCAAAGACGTGATATTTTATTGTTAATGTCATGCTTGAAAATCGTTGGAAATTTAAAGTTTTTAAGAGTCGTGATATTTTATTATTAACGTCATTATTAAAAAATGTTAAAAAAAAAAAAACGTTATTCCGGCATCAATACTTTTCGATTTCAAGGTGTTTTTTGCACCAAACAAAATGGCTTTTATTTTTTTTATTGTTATTTTTAAAAAATATTGAAAATTTACTCTGGAAAAAAAAATTGTGATGCAGAATCAACACTTTTTATTTTCATGCTCGAGTTGCCACTGGCACTAATTCAATAGAAAATTCTACTTCCCTATGAGGTAAAAACTCTGAAATCTCCTTGAGAAACACATCTTAAAACTATTGTAGAACTAGGTACCTGCTCAAAACATCTGCATCCTTAACTTCCTTACCTTTGTCGCTAGAAATATGCACTACATATAAAACACACCCTTTTTTGCGACTGCGCTTCACCTTCATAGTTATCACCATCCTAACTTATGTGGCTTTCTTCTTTCCCTGTAAGACTCTTGGTTCCCAATTGTCATCCAAGCACTTGATGGCTTTGTCATAAAAATCCACCTTGGTCCTATGAAGGTACAACCAATCCATGCCCAAAAGCATACTATATGATCCCAATTGTAATACATTCAAATGTGTTGCAGTATGCATACCATTCAAATCAAACATGTAAGCCCTTATCCAATGATGAACTCGCTTCTTTGTACCTGTAGCCAATTGCACTAACCAAGATTCTGCATGCACTTCTTTATTCAAACTACACTTATCCCCCATGTCAGGACTAGCATAACTATAATTAGATCCAGGGTCAATCAAAATAAAAACAACTTGATCACAAAGCTTACTGTCCATCTCAATGATAGATTCTTGATGGTCTTCATTTCTGTTATCCAGTGTTGCATAGATCCTAGGAATACTCTATCCAACATACCCAATAGTTTGCGCCCCCTGTGCACTATAGATCTAAGGCCTACCACCATGATTATGTGGACAATCTCTGTTAAGTTGTTCCTTACCGCATGTCCAACACTCCAACCATCCACTACCATCACCTCTATGTTTTTGTTGTGACCCATGTCCCTGTCTAGCTACCTTGAACTTATTTTGTGGTGCCACATTTTCTTTCTCTTTTGCATTCTGAGGACTTGTTCTTTTCAACTGCCATTTACCTTTACCTTTATCTTTCCCTTTCCATCGTTGTTGAGATTCATTCTTACACTTCGACTACTCATAGCAATACTTCAATTTCCCAATAACTTCCTCAATTGACCGAGGCTCATCATACTCAATCTGATCTCTAAATGCTAATGGCAAACCATTGAGAAATCATTGAACTTTAGCCTTCTCATCTTTAAGATACGGCACATACCTCAATAGCTCCAAGAACTTAGTCATGTACTCTTCATCTGTTATTGATCCCATCTGTAGCTCATATAATTCTTTGGCCTTACCGTCATAGTACCTTTCTGACAAGTACTTCTTTCTAAAAAGCCTCTTAAACTCATGCCAACTCAAATATTTTGTCGTGATGTCTCTGACCTGCTTCACATCTTCCCACCAAATATATGCTTTACCTCTCAAGATGAAGATAGCTACTTTGGCCTTCATATTATCTATGTAATTATGAAACTCAAAGAACTTCTTCATTCCAAGTATCAAAGCCTCTGCATCTTTTGGCTTCTTCACATCTCCACCAAAAGTAGGTGGCTTTTCTTTCATAAACTCATATGTGTCCATCACCTCTCCTATCCAGAGTATCCAACAATTTGCCATATCTAACCGTGTCATCTCTATCCGACCTGTGGCCACCATGGGAACTACTACCATATGCCTCATTAGTTTTGTCCTCGTGTCCATGGCTAATCCGAAGTGGCCTTGTCACTGCAATTCTAACAAAATATGAAGAAGTATTGCATTAACTTCTACTTGTTTCTCTTGTGCCTACATGATTTTGTCATTGCCCACCCTACAACTCTTTATTTCTTCCTTCAAGCTTCTAAATGTGTTTTCTAACTCAGAAGAGTGCCCAACACCATGTTTCTCATCTGATTCATAGGGAGAATCATTATAGTCTAACATCTTGCTAGTCATTTATGATCTCTTTCCGACAAGGCATACTATGTTAGCTAAACCAAATCACAATATAACAACGTACATTAGCAAATTTCAGGGAGGATATCTCATCTATAATAACAACCAATCAGCGTAGTACATGTATAACATAATCATGACAACATATATACATATAAAATAAAAGCATATAATCATGTAACCATCATTATAACTAGAGTCCAGTCATCAATGCATGACCATATCAACTACACATACCATGACCTCATGCATGATAACAACAACCATACCAATGTATACTCACAATACACAAGCATAAACAACATTTAACCAATCATATAGTCATGATGACACACTTCACAACAACAACATCCTCTTTCACATGGAAACATCACTACAACTGTGACCGACTTGATGCATAAGCAACAAGCATATAGACCACAAGGATGATTAACACACATGAAAATAACATGAATGCATGACCAAAACATAGCCCATCCAGTCTGAGGGGTGAACCATGCTCTAATACCACTCTATAACACCTTCCTAGCACATCTACCCAAGTAACCTGCCAATCGAGGTAAACATGTGACAAGAAGTTACAATGATATGATTCGACCTCCTAAGTCACCTTAAGGAAGTGGAACCGATGGAAACACACCATAAAAACCTTCCACATCAGCAACAGGACTCCTAGGAACCATCCCAACCTCTCAGGTAACCATCCCCTGGGTCCCACTGAGATTTTAGACCATTTAACTCTTGGGTGCTCCCTTGATATGGGCATGCATGTGTCCAGGGGGATTTGGACGCTCCCACAACATGGGTATGCCAACATCCAGAGAATTTTCTTCCCAGTGTTGTGTCTGCATCCCTGGGATTTGAGCCACTTTTTCAGGCCCAGAGCCCAGGTCACTGGCCATAATTAAATGACACTTTCATAAAAGAAAGATAATAATGGAATAATTATACAAATGTAATCACTTGAAAAAGGACTTGAATACACCCCTAATAGCCATGACACGCATTTCATCAAACATGTCACAAATATGTAATCTACATGTGTAACAACATATATGAGCATAGGGGTCTCATACTTATCTGAGAACCACTAAGAAGCACTTTTCTCTTATATCATTAGCTGCATTATCATCTAGTAGGTCATAGATACATTGTTCATTCATTTACAAATAAAAATATGAAGAGATCCATACATCATAATTGTCATAAAATATGCTTATAAACAACACCATAACAACAAAAATATCAAGGATACATCAGCCATAGAATCCACATATACACCAGTACATTTACACATAATATATCAAGGGAAAGAACCACTTATTAATGAATGAAAAAGCAAACTTGGGATGGGACTACCACATTCCACCCAATCATAGAATGGCCGAGCCAATTCTCTCTTCATTCATTCACCCCCATACCATATTCCAAGCATGAATGTGGGACTCAAACCAAAAGAACCAACCAGGGCATCATGAGGCTAAACCATCTCACCCTCATCGATAGAAACCAGGCTTTACCGTAATCCATCTCGGATCACTAGGCCAACACAATAAACATGTAATAATTGGCTTTACCATGATCTCCACCATATCACTAGGCCAAAACAAGCATGGATGCCCTCAGATTTCTCCACCTACATTGTGAAGATTTTTCCTATCTCATAGTCTCTCAGGCTTTACTGAAATCCACAGTCTGATCTAAGGATCACTAGGCCCTAAACCGAGACTCCACCCTCTAGGACTTACCGTATATCCCGTCATTCGCCGGCAAGGATTCCTAAGCCTAATCAAGGGAAACCACTTTTAGGCTTTACCATATATCCCGCCATTCACCGGTCGAGGATTCTTAGACGCGCCGAGGAAACACAAAATCTGGCTTTACCACAACCCAAAGTCTAGCTCAGGGGTTATTAGGCCATGTGTTATATTATTGAGAGATCCACCTCACTTAGTTTCAAATCCATCCAACAATCCAGATCAACCAAAACATGAGAACTCCATCACACCATGGCTATCCGGAAATGGAAAGGTTAGGCTGAAAACACTGTCACACTTGGGAAAACCCATGCCATAACAACAAAGAACCACATGCAAAACCATGCATGCCAAATCTAGCAAGGAAAACACACATGCAAACCGATACCTACAAAAAATCTCGTTGTAGCTGCTTGATCTTGCTCTTTCTTGCTTGATCCTTCCTTCCTCTTGCCTTCTTTGCCTTTCTTGATCCAATGCCAAAGTGCTCCAAGAAAACTCTAGGTGTCCAAGAGTATGAGAGAGAGAGAGAGAGAGAATAATAAGAGAGCTCCAAAACTGAATTGAAAAAAGGTTACAAACTGGTCCTCAGATGCCTTTTTATCAATTAGGCCTCCATTTTCTTCATTTTCCTCCTCACATGCAACCTGTGACCTTTCACCTTCCTTTCCTCCTAATTTCCATTAATTTCGTAAATAAATGTGCCAAAAATGTCATTTTTCCTTTCCAAAGCCTTGGCCATTTCCTTTGCCAATTTCCTTAGCCATAATAAACCAATGAACACCCACACTAGGATGTCTTGCCCAAAATTCAGCTTGGAATAACTGTGCCATCAACCGTGGTTATTATTTTTTCCTCTATTGACTTTTATTACATGGAATTTTCATGAGGGTTGTTACATTATCTGTGTTCAATATTTATGTTCAAATTTTAATAGTTCTCGTGATTTCTTCCTTGATCTTGATTGAATCAATGGATCATATTTTCTTGATCTCTTTGTCTATCTTGAGAGATCCTTTGATGTTGTTGTAGACGCATTGTGCTCTAAATTTTCTACTACTACTTCTTGTTTCAATGTTGTTGTATTATATGCAAGTTTTATTGTCTGTGTTTTCAATTTTTTCCGAATAATTCCTTTAAGCACATGCAAAGATAATATTTTCTTTTGTCTATTTGAGCCACAAGATGTTACAATTTCTCTTTGTGATATGTTTCTAATATGTTTTTTCAAGTGTCCAAGTGATCGAAATCTCATCGTGTCACCAACATGTTCTAGATCTTCTAGAACTACTTCTTGTTTCATTGTCATTGTGTTATACACAAGTCTTATTTTTTTTGTTTTCAACTTCTTACGAATAATGTCCTTAAGCACATGCAAAGATAAGCTTCTCTTTTGCTTGTTTAAGCCACAAGATGGTTTGAATTGGCTTGTGACAAGTTGACATTTTTCTTTAGGTTGTGTTTTAGTATTTTTTTTGAAGAATCTGTTGAATGAAACATCAAAATGTCCTCAATATTGATGTTGAATGGTGCATGGGATGTTTATGTTTCAGCATGACATATTTGCCTTTGAGTTGTATCATTTTTATTTTGAAGATGAGATGTTTCTGTGTTATCTCGTTTAGTGGATAAGTTCATTTGTTCATTTGTTCATATGAAGTGTTGCTTTGTTGTTGAAAGACAAAATCCATGATAGAGTCTCTTCTACATAGCAAAGTTTCAAAGTGACCATTCAGAGGATCCTCGTCATGAAACAATATGTCAAAAGTCTTTGTTGTGATGGTTGAATTGACTTTGCAAATAAATTCTCACATGTTCATTTTGGACCAAACTCTAATTAGAATTTTCAATCAATTTGATAGCCAATGTACACAAAAAATATCTCCCCATAGGCCTCTAGATTCTAGTGGTATATCAATTGATGTTTATTTAGACATTTTGTCTAAATACAATTCATGGTTTCTAATGATGTGCATTTCTTTTAATGACTTTTCATGGAGTTCATGTTCATAAGACAAAAATGCTTCCCTATCTTGTTTTTCTAGGTATTTTCTAAAATATTCTATTGTTCCTTTTCTTAACTCTGTGGGTGTGTATCCAAAATGTAATAAAAGTTCTAAACTATTAAACAAACAGTCTCCAATCGAATATAAAAAATTATTCGCGTGAAACAAGTTATGCTTCTCTAAGACTAATGCAAATTTGTCTTTTTGAGATGAAGTATACATGATGATGCTCAATAGTTCAATGCACTTATATGCTTAGTAATTCAATTCAATTATAAATGGTAGTATCATAACAACAAGTTGAAAAATGAAAGTCGGTGTACAAAAGGAAGTAAGTGTCGTGTACCTGTAAAATTCAAAGTGAAAATGTCTATTGAGTTCTTCAAATTGTAAGTGGAAATGTCTACTAAGCTATTGAAATTGAAAATCTAAGTTTCCAATGAACTGCTTCAATAAAAGACACCCGAGAAGAAAAACACTAATAATTAGTACATAAACATAGTTTCCTACATAGATGAAGTTAAAAAAAAAAAGATCAATGCAGATAAGCTCAATGGATACTAAATTTGATTGCAAAATGTTTAGTACAGTAAATATCAAATAGAATAACCAAGTGACTTATTTCATCTCCGTTAGCAAACAAGAAAGAGCTACTGACGTTAGTAACATTGAACTTACATTAACATTGAACCACTAATTTCACTGATATTCTAGTATTTAACCTGTTGATTCTTACATTATAACTCATAGCTAATATTGACAATGAATGACACACAACTCATTCACCACTAGTTGATGAAGAATCATCTATCATGTATCAAGAGTTTTCTTCATTTGACAAAGCCAAACAACAGTTCGACACAACAATGGATTGTGCTTCCAGAATTACTACAATACTAAATAATTGGACAACTTACATATCATCCACCTACAATGAAATCATGATCTAACATATGATAGTAAAGGATTTAGCCAACAAAAGGAGCTCCATTTGAAGGAAGTAGCAAAAACATATGTGATACAACATGAAAAGAACATCGAGATCATGCTAATGCAGGAGGAAAGAAATGGCCAACAAAAGGAAGGAAGGCCAAGGTTAAGGAAAAAAATACATTCTAGCACTTGTAAAACATAAAACAACTAATACAAGATATGGAGAGAAAAATCAACCTTTAAGAGTTTCAAAGTAACTTGTTCAATAATTAAAGAATATCTCATAGATCACATCACTTGAACCTTAGGTGGAGTATTGAGTTAGAGAATGGAACACTTTCGTTGAAAATTTACAAGGACTTTCCACAACAATACATAAGAGAGCATTTAGGAAACTTAGACTCGACCAACTCTATAAGAGTCATAACCACCTGGATTGAAGTATCTATTTTTTCAACCAACTGCTTCAATCTAAGTCTGTCATAGAGATGGAAGTCAAATATTAAAATTGATCTCATGTAAGGAAAGATAAAATAGCTATCAAGGCCATGGATGAAGACATGCCTCTTCAACCTTGGATAGAAGCACAAATGAAATACACAAGAAATTTTGCATCCCATCTATGTTGTTTTGAATGAATATGTGGTTGTGGCATATAGAATACATGGTATCTCTTATAGAATCCCACCGTGTATTTTAGACCTCAAACCTGATTTCAAACAACAAAATCTATTAGAGGATGTTGTTTTGGATTGATTTTCCTCTTACTGTTATAAGTTTGAACCAAGGGTGTTGTTTGAACACTTGGTTATAACTGTAATATGAAAATTGTCATTTGTGGATTATAGGATTAGTACTGGAGACATAATGGTTACTATTAAACTCATATGCAAAGCCTCACATGAAAAATAATGAACAATCAATTCCTATTTGGTGGCCAACACAATATGTCATTCACAAACTGCTATTGATTACAACAAAAGTGACAAGGAAACACATATTATTGTTAGGAAACAAATAACCACGGGTAGTACCCTTGAGTAGGGAAACAAAATGGCCAGTGAGGGATGGCATCTAAGGCTAATACACATTACACTAGAAGGATAGAAAACTGTGCAATTTATTAAATAGAGCCAGAACGAGTTCAATATTCTAAAAATATGCGCTGAGTTAGTGTCTAGAAAGAGTGAAAATCAAAAGACACTAGGCTAACACACATTACACTAGACAGATAGAAAAAGGTGTTGTTGGTGGTAGATCTACTATTGACCTACTGTTTGTGCATCTTAAACTATACCTAGGACTATTGAACCATTTAGAGGGACCCTTGGCTTTGGCTTTGGAATATTTGAGATATGTCATTATCCTCCTATGAAATATTGACAAAAAAGCAGTGAGATCTATGGGGTGAGCAGTTATGGGGCAGGTGCGATGTGCACCATAGATATCTAAAGGTCCTTCCCATTATTCTTGCTTTAGCTCATCCCTTATTGCTTATTTATTGCTTACCTTTGTGTAGTTTTGAGTGCAAGACTTTCTCTATGGAAAAGAATGTACCTAGATGTCATTCGGGTATCTATCTGATTTGGTGTTGTTATATAAATAGATTGGATAATATCTTGATTTGGGCTCCTATAACCAGCTAAACGTGATCTCTTGCCCCTGCAACTAGAGGATCTTAAGATATAACTGGAAGGGATACTGAGGAGCGAGATTCTGTTGGTGAATCTGGTTAGACCAATCAACATGTATTTGAGATATTTCTTTAGGATAAAACATGCAACACATTTTTCAGTATTTCCATATTATATGCACCATATTGGCTTTGGCTTTGCTACCTTTCTTGGTGGTGGTAGGGGTAGTTAAGGTAAAGGGATCATTGGGCTTCAGATTTTCTTTTGATGCAACACATATTCCATTATTTACATATTATATGCAACATGCCCCTCTATTTTGGGTTCATGTCTTCGTGTAACAATTATCTTCTCTATGTGCTCTACTTTTCCAAAGTGAGCCATCCACCTAAGCAAAAATAGGCACAAGGAAAAACAAAGCATCATTATACATCACCATGTGGACCACCTTGCCAAAGAGCAAGGTGCATCAAACATGACCATGTGGCCCACCTTGCCATGGAGCATACAACAGGAGACATTGCACATTGACAAGCAAACAAGTGCATGAAACACATCCAAGAAGGTATTAAAAGGTGAAAATAATGTTAATTAAGCCTTGGAATATGTAAAAGACCAACATGGAAACCATCGAATCCATGGAAAATTTTAAGAACCCCCCCTAAATTTATATGTATAATAAATGGGCGAATCTCCATGGTATATAGGAAAAATGGAAGGCGATTTTATCAATAATATAATATGTATATATAAGTTTTTGGCGAATATCTCACCAGGCATGGCGAATATTTTACTCAATTATAAAATCTTGTAAGATCTTGGCGAGTCTTTCACTAAATAATAAAACTTTGTAAAGTCCTAGTGAATCTTAGCATTGTGAACTCTTAGAGAATTTTTTGAAAAAGTATAAAACCATATATGACAAGAACCACATGGTGGCAATATCACTGTTTTTTTTTCACATTTCCACGACATGGAACTTGTTTATAAAATTATAAAAAAGCCAACCAAGTCCCGTATAATATGCAGGTAAGATTATAACATAGTCTGATACCTCTACTATGCTTGTCTTCATTCAAGTGTCATAGCTGCTATACTTAACACTGTGAATCACAACTTTCTCAGAACTCAACTCTATAGTGTAATTAAAACCTTTGGAAATTGAATCTGGCAACTCTATAAAAAGGATTAGTGAAATAGAAGCTTTTGTGAATGAGCCCACTAACTATCACTGTTAAACAATCAATCTAGACTATGAAGTCTTCCATCTTGATCACAATCGTGCTCACAATCAAGGGAGTGTGACCACCTGGCCTGACATAATGGCCATCATAGCTTCCAATAATCAACAACCACCTTGCAAGGACATCCTAGCTCATGTCTCATGAATTTTATTCATCAATCTTAACTGATATAAATCTTATAAAGATAATATTAGAATCCTCTCTAGATTCACTGTTAATACAAGGGTAATGGAAATTTTCTAGCTCAAGGCACTAGCCAATACCAACTTTGGTATTTGTGACCCCTTTGTGGGGATGCACCTACCCTGCCCCGTTGGGTTTCTGCCTTGTAACATAGTTCAAGGATCACAAGACTTTCCAATCTTGCTACTCCATTAGACACACTTTATATGCTATACATAGTGAATGGAAAAGAAGCATTATAGAACACACAATTTCACACAAGGAAGAAAAATCTTAGCCAGTTCAATATCAAAATCTTAACCACTGACCAATAAAGAATAACAAGTAGTGTAATGAATTGTTCTGAGTTATTTATTTACAAGTTGTAAAGAGTGTAGTGGAATGGAAAATATTACTTAGGAAACCCTTCAATATTTTCTACTAATATGTCTGTGCATGTACATATGAAATTAAGAGCATTGTTGAATACAAAGTTTCCTTTTCTCTTGCCTCCATTTTGACAAATAAGTGTGAAATCAGTGTCACTTTGAATCTCCTTTCCTGTGTGGATGTTTTGACAAATTAATGTGAAATCAAAGTCACTTTGAATTTCCTTTCCTGCGAGGGATGACATCCACAAATGATTAGTATAAAATAATCTACTGTATATTATGTTCAAGAAACTGACTGCAATCTACTGTGGAAACGAGACCTCAATTCTTATTCTGAATATGAATATCTCATGACAACATAAGAGATAAAAATGCATATGGCCTTAGTAGCTAGAAAACAATCACTCCATCATTACAAGACCACCTAGATTTTAGCACTTAATCTAAATAATGACACTAGTCGCAGTGCTTATTTGCATTAACACCATGGAAAAGCAACAACAATGTTTCAAAGCACACTTACTGGAAAAGTTGTAATGTTCCGAGAATATTTAATGATAGCAGCTAAACCTTGTAGCTATGGTGGGGAAACTAGGGAACCCAAATCTTGGAAGATATCTCATCCCAAATCTGAGAAAAAAATAAAAAAGGGAAAAAATCAAAATCTATAAATCAAGCAATGAATTGTTGACAAATCAAATACAATTCCTTTAACTAACAGTTAAATTGTGGTGATATATTTAAATATTTAGTAAGAGGGGAACTTTAAACCATGGAATATTACCTTTGTCATTACTGTCATCCCTCAGTGACTGAGATTACAAATCAATACTTATGGAAAGATTGTAAGAAATTTTGTGAAATAGTGAAGCATAACCTCTATTTTCAAGCAACAAAATCAAGACATTGTTACATCAAGAGCCATAATTGATACATAATCAATGAATCAAGTCCTTGTATGGCATAGGCTTATTTCACAACCTCTATTTTCTCAATAACAAAAATCAAGATATTGTATGTGGTTATTGCCAAAAGGAAACTGCATTCTAATTTGGAAGAGGTTCTTATCAAAAGACATGGATTTATTCAAAGCTACAAAGCCTAATGGGTTACTGAAAAATAAGTTGGAATATGAGATCATGATACTTAAATTGAAAAAATATGCTTTCCTTTTAGAAACATTACAGTTATACAATGTTTTTTGAAAGCATTAGAATTTGAAATTGGGTCTTTCTATCAAGACAAATTTTCATTAACAGAATGTACTTTCCTACCTGAAACGTTGTAGAAATCCAAGAAGAACTTGAAAAGTATAAGAGAACTTAGCATAATGTACTTTCTTTCCTTCCTTAACATTCTTAAAGAGTTGAGGTTCCCCAAGTCATCAGGTAACTTTTGAAGGAAATGACAGTTAGTAATAGTCCAATTCACAACTGAAGATGTGTCACAAATACGAGGGGGCATCTCCTCCAAATCACAAAAGTGCTCCAGGTTAAAATCTAGCATTATTGGAAACTTAATGCTCGATTGGGTGTTATTGAACCCAGACATTTTTTCAATATTCACTAAAAGCTTAAAGATATCTTCTCTAAGTTCTACATGACTTTACTATGCTCTTGAAGTGGGGGCACATACAGCCTCTCCAAGTGAATAGTCTTAAACTAAGTGAAGATAAGGCCGATAGATCATTTAGTGTGGATCTATTTAACCCATAATTGAATACTATGTCTCTCTTGAACCCATAATTGAATACTATTAGGACTTTCAAATTTTTCATGGAACTCAAAAATGGTGGAAGAAAGTATTTGCTTCCAGAAAAGAGTAAAACTAAAGCCTCTGCTTGAAGACAATTGATGTCACACCACTAATACTTCTCCATGGAATCTGTATAGGTAAACCACAAATGCAGAATTCCATTAGAATATTGTGTTTATTGAATACACAAATGAAATCATTGCATTTCTTTAGAATATCTTTTGAAATCAAAATTACCGAAATTACATATCGATAACCTAGTGGGTGTACGATAAAATTCACCCGTGTCATTCACAGAAAGCATGAGAAAAAACCTAATACTATATATAAAACCAAGAAAAATTCAAATTCATCACTTCTAGGGACCTCATAACCACCCTGTCAATACACAAGTATGTTCCTGTTTGCAGTTAGAAAAATTACCCAAATTACAATTTGTTTACTCCAGCCTATGTTGGAAAGTTATAAAAGGATGACTAGTGCAATCAATCCGTTTACTCCAGCCTATGTTGGAAAGTTATAGAAGGATGACTAGTGCAATCAATCCATTCCTTTTAGCCCTGGATTTATTTCAGTTGAAAAAGAAGTATACAAATATACTTGTCCAATGTCTATGCTTTAACCATTCACCTTAAGATGTTTTTACAATATAATTTCCTAAGTCTATTTAATATCTTCATTATCATAAAAACCAACCTATATCCATTTTAACTCCACATCTACGACTCTTAGGGGGATGAAATCTATTTATCCATCTGAGCACTTGGTAGACCCAGAATTAATTTATAAAAATTAATAAAATTAATTGTTGATTTTTATTTTATTTTTTATTTTAACCAAGCTAAAATGTTTAACATACATTAAATTACAACATCCATTTTTACTCTTGATCCACCAAGCCCCGAGAGGGATCAAATATTTTTTCACTCTATGCTAGTTTGCATATCATGATATTTGGTACCTCTTGGGGGTTTAGTAGATCCAAAGTAAAGATGGATCTATACTGGTTTAATTCCCCCATTTAAATAGGCTACATTCCAGGTGAATACCATGGGTCAATACCATGTGCCATTTTGGTGAATACCAAGGGTCAATACCATGTGCCATTTTTATTTTTATTAATACTAATATTAGGGTTAATAATGTTTTTTTGCATGGTATTAATAATAATCTAGCCCATGGTATTTGTGCCATAGTATTTTGCCCATAGGTTTCACCTAAATATAACACATTTTTCGAGTGTTCGTAAATATAGGTGACTTATGGAGTAAATATAAAAAAAAAATGTTTTATTTGTTTACCATGCATTTTTTGAGTGTTCGTAAATATAAGGTGACTTATGGAGTAAATATAAAAAGAAATGTTTTATTTGTTTACCATGCATTTTTCGAGTGTTCGTAAATATAAGGTGACTTATGGAGTAAATATAAAAAAAATGTTTTATTTGTTTACCATACCTCTTTTACGAATATGGTATTTGACCCATAGGATTCACTTAAATAAAACCTCTTTTTTAGCCTTCATAAATAGAACGAGGATTATGGACTAAATATAAAAAGAGGTTTTATTTATTTACCATACATCTAGTTTATTTATATTTTTATTTATTTACCATACCTTTTGAGTAAGTATAAAAAAACGTTTTATTTATTTACCATACCTCTTTTATAAATATGGTATTTGGCCCATAGGATTCACTTAAATAAAACCTATTCTTGAAAATTACGGCGAATGGAAGGTTGTAACTCCTAATTTCAAGGGCTAAATTTACCTTTTTTACCCTCTCCCTTAAAATAAGGTGGACTATTTGAGGTGATTTGTAAAAATGTACTATGATACAAAAATATACGCCCACTAAAAATTTAAAACCCCTTAATTTAGCCAAAGGATGAACATTCACCCCTAAAATTTTCCATGATCAAATCATTCATAATATCAAAGTCATAAATAATTTGGGTTGTATTTATTTCAGGAACAATACAACGGGAATAAATTCAAGATGAACCCAAATACAACACATATATTTTGTGTGGTGGAGTGGTATCAATGCCTTCCATTAATATGTGCCTCGTGATCAAATCATTCATAATATCAAAGTCATAAATAATTTGGGTTGTATTTATTTCAGGAACAATACAACGGGATTAAATTCAAGATGAACCCAAATACAACACATATATTTTGTGTGGTGGAGTGGTATCAATGCCTTCCATTAATTTGTGCCTCGTGCTTGTGAAGCTCCAGGTTGTGTATCTCGAGTTAATACAAATGATGCATCAACTAATGCATCTCGAGCTTCACTGCCTTCAGTTGTATTATATATCGAACCCATTTTTATATAGTTATGTCCTAGTCTAGAATCATCTTTGATAACATGCATTGTATATGGTGAAACGAGTAGCCGGACAACAAATGTATGAAGGTGTAGATACAACAACTATGCATATTTTGTGCTCACCTATTAGTTTCCTTCTAATGCTATATTAACCTGGAAAAGTAAATCCATTCTCCGAAAAGTGCAAAATATTGCACACCAGCAACATGGAGCGAAAACTTTATTGTAATAAAGTGTCATATGGACCTACTCCTTAATTGTTCTATGCCATCCCTATATCTTGTAACTATTTACGTAGTCTTCTCAACAAAAGCTATGACATATAGATACATGGTATCTCTTATAGAATCCCATTGTGTATTTCAGACCTCAAACCTGATTTTAGACAACAACAATCTATTAGAGGATGTTGTTTTGGATTGATTTTCCTCTTACTAATGGATGAATTTTAAGCCAAGGGGTGTTGTTTGAACACTTGGTTATAATTGTAATATACAAATGAAAATTGTCATTTGTGGATTAATATGCTAGAAATCAACCATAACACATATTCTTGTTAGGAAACAAATAAAGAGGGGTAGTTATTTAACCAAATTATGGTTTCACTCTTGGTTGTAGCTATGCTTTTGATTAAAAATCTTGTGTAAAAAAAGGTAAATTTATGAAGTATGGTTATTGGTTGTTGTTTTTATCCTTGTTTTAGTTGGGACAGAGAATAGATTAGCCTCCGTGTTATATTTTTTTATGCACTAGCTAATCCAAATAAAAGGATACTAGCATAAAGTAACCTCGGTATACCGCTAAATAGGTGAAATTGTAGGAATAATGGCCACAACATAATACATCCCAGTAAGCAAGCAATCTCATAGAAGCAAAATTATTTCCTATGTTCCCTAAAAATACAACCTCCAACCCATACACTCAAAATGTTTGAAGCGATATATCAACTACCAATGAAACAAATTTTCTTAATTCTTTAATCACCCAGCACTAAGCAAAATCGTTTGGCATCGATAACACCCATTAATAAATGCGCAAAAAATGTTTGAACACATGCAAATGTCTTGTGCATAAAAATGCAGTGCTATGTTTAGCTTGTCAATAGTGCATTCTTCTTACCAACAGAATGGCTAGTGATTTTGACGATTCACAAACACAAGGAAGAGGGTAGAACTTCATTCACAACAAAACATAGGGCAAAGGACAAAACTTCATTCACAATGACGATATGCGGTTTTATAATTGTATTATATAATAAGAACAAATTACAGGTATGACATTTAGCTAAGTGAAATGTCTTCACAAGAATAATACGAAGCAACACGTATTTACTATATATTATTAAATATCAATGTATGATGTGATCTGTGTTTAAGTGTTTAAAATCGCCTTAACCGATGTCACATCTATTTATAAAAACTGATCATGAAAACTGTTTTAAAGAAAACTGTTTTAAAGAATCGTATCTATCTCTATACACGTCAAAAGTAAATCTCTCTTAAATATAAACTTGGATGAATCATAACACTCTTTATTTTCCAGCACAGGAGCTGAAAAGTTTAAAGGTGCAGTTCCAACAAATTGACTGCCAACATCTATACAAAATAACATTATAGAAAGGTGGATGGACTTTCCAAAGCGTGACTGTCTTTGGATGATAATGCTTTATTTTAAAACAATAGGTCAATGACACAGTATTAAATAGAAGGATTAGAATTTTAAAATGCTCAATAATACTTTGGAATACTTTAATATTTTGAAACTGCTATGATGTTCCTGGAATTATTAAATAGAATGATTAATACTTTAAATGAGTTTTTAAAAGTCAAGCAATACTTTGAGAGATTCTAATATTATAAAATCTCTGTTACTTTCTCGGAATTTGTAGTGTCAGGAGAGTTTTCTAGTTTGTTGCTCAGCTTTATTGGCCTTTGAAGATTTCAAGGTTATGAGATTTTTTTAAGTGGAGGTATTAAAATATTTGTTCCTTAAAAAACACCACTTAATATATTATGAAAGATATATTATCTAAGAATTATATAAGGAAAATTATTATTAAATTTCAATTTTTTTAAAATAATTATCCGTTATTTATTTTAATGGTAGATTTATCAAATATGGAGAGGGATAAGTTTTTTTGAAGTATAAATGTTTTTATAAAAAAAAATTTAATTTATAAAAGTTTTTAAGATAAGGAATTTGATTTTTTTAGTTAATGATAAATTTGAGGTCAAAATAGATATATATAGGTGCTTAAAACATTTCAATTGTATGTTTCTCAATATAAGGAGGACGTGCAATTCCTTTTATGCTTAATATGGAGTTGACATATATTGTGCATGTACACACATAATTATATTTAAATAATGTTGTTGAAAAGTGTATTTTGTTCAAAGAGCTCAAAATACACACGTCTCGAGAAGTTCTCAACAACATTATGTTACTGACTATGGAAATAGATATGCTATATTTAAATATTTTACTTGGAATAGACAATGAAATAACTTTTTAATACTTGACATTGGATTTTTTTTAGTTTCACATATTAATTCCATATTAAACACTAAAGGAACATCCAAATGTAGAAAATACTTATCATTAGAATATGAAAAATTTCACTTTCAATTACTTTATATATCTATATTGATATCTATATATAAAATTTGATATAAACACTTCATATTGAGAATTAAAATAACACTTCTCTCTCATATTGGTTGTGGAAAGTGTTTCTCCATCAGAGTATATAAAGTTTGGGATTTAATACCTTTAAACAATTTCGAAGGAAAATATAATCTATAATATTAAAATAATATATATATCGTATTTTATTTTCCATTTTAGAGTCATAAATATTTTCTTAAATTTTTAGAAGTTCAAACATTTCTTCAAAATTTGATCCCCTAAATGCACAATAAATCTGGAATTAAGATGGATCTATGTTGGTTATTAATATGTCATGTGTTAAACTACATGTTAAGCATGAAATGATTTACAAATCTCTTTCATGCTCGAAAGTATATATATATATATATATATATATATATATATATATATATATATTCAATAACTCTAAATTTCTATGTATAAAAATTTGATATAAAATTATGCTATTTAGAACGGAAATAAAAATAAATAATTTTTTGTTATTAATATTTTTTTAAATATCATTTTTCAAGTCCATATTAATCATGGAAAGAATTATACATCTACCTCATATTTTGTTGTTGTAAAAAGCACATTTGCATGCAATAATAAACTAAGAAACATTGTAATAATTATAATAATCTATTATAAAATAAATTAATATATATATGTTTGTATCTTTTCCATCAATTTTATTTAAAATAGTTGGGAGGAATGATAGTTATCCTCCCCACTCAAAATCAATTTTAAAAAGTAATATATTGAACTCATTATAATAACTTTGACCATTATTGTTGAAGTGCCTTGAACCTTGAAAAATATTTTACCAAATTACCTAAATTTTAAAAAGTGATATATTGAACTCATTATAATAACTTTGACCATTATTGTTGAAGTGCCTTAAACCTTGAAAAATATTTTGCCAAATTACCTATTGATTAGAGGGTAAAATCCTTGATTACATGGAATGCAAATTTATCTTTACCTTAAATTTTAAATTTGTAAAATTAAAATTGAAATAATTTATATTAATAATAAAATAAATTATAAGATATTTATTTTAATTTAACTATATTAAATTTTAAACTTTAAACTTAGTTAATGTAATTGGATTTGGATTTTGAATGTTTCCTTATATAAGGTAGTTAAAGGTTTAAGACTTCTATTAAAATAAGGAGATCCAAAGAAAACAAGTGATGCATAGCAGCTTTGTCGGTACCACTCAAATAGAAATTATGTTTTCAGAAAAATTGCAAATTGATATATGAAGTGGAAAAATTAATTGCTTACCAAGGGGCAATGACTTGCATAAAATTTGGCATATGTGTAGGAACTATTTCCAAGGATTTTAATTTTAAATAGTTTTTTTATAAGATTTAACAATGAAAAATCATATCATAAATATTGTAATTACTTGCGGTTATTCACATGGCCTTGTATCGTGCAAACACTTGCAATAAAACTTTTAAGTTATAGTTAAATCAAATATTTGAAAATTAATTTTTTCAATAATATTGAAAAATAAATATTATTTTTTTACAATTAAACATTATACTTTACATCAATCAAGACTAAATTAATAGTAATAAACAAACAAATGAATTGCTATATTAACACGAACTAATAACAAATGAAATAAAATGTTAAAGTTAATATAATCCAAATACTTCTAAATCAAAATTTATTTTGGGCGTAACAATAAATAAATAAAATAAAATAAAATATTTTTATATTTAATAAATATATTTTAAATATTTAAGATTAAAATAAATTAATTGAATGATACGAAACGAAACAACGTTTAAAAGGTTAGGTGCCGCACGGGCATTGAAAAGATAGGAAGAAGCCAGTCATAAAGAAATAATTAATTAGTTTGTTAAGGAGATAACATATACGGAGGTTACGTTTTCAAATAAGCGATCATTTCATTGTTTCTTGAAAATGAAGAAATGCAGAGAGCAATCATTTAATTGCTTTTAAGAAGTAGAAATGTTAATAAAAGAGTCACTTTTAGGTTAAGCAAACTGCTCAGGGTGTCGCATTAGATAATGAAATTTTATTGCCATAGTTTAAGGAGGTTATAATTTTTGTAAAAAAAATTAAATTTTTTTACCAAAATTAAATCAAAATTTCAATATCAATAAAATTGTGACCTTAATAGACTATGTTATTTTTATTACCTTGCAGTAACGCATTGATTTTTACGTGGAAAAATTAAAAGTGATTTCACAAAATTCACATTATAATATTTAAATTTATTTTCATTTATTATTAATTTAATTTATTTGTATATCTATTGATTAGAGTCTTATTGTGCTATCATTGTACTTGGCAGTCAGCCGTCAGCACATTTAATGAGAAAGTATATGGCATTTAAAGTCTGTACTTTTTCCGGTCTGCATTTTTCGAAATTCCCACTGTCTCTCCAAATTGTAAAGCCATTGTATTTGCTAACCTCAAGCGATAATCTCTATGCAATCTGGAGATAAACGGAGTCATCTAACGAGACTGAGAATTGCCCGGACGGCTAAAAGTGGACAGAATCCGGGCAAAAAAATTTCAAAAAATCTTGTAGATGGAGTGCTTAAATCATGTTTTTGATGATAGAAATGGATTCAGCACCATCAAAAACGTTTAGGACACCTAAAATTTTGAAGTTTAATAACTATAACTTGGATTTACAAAAATCTTTACGGGATTTTCTCTAAATATGACCAAAATTTCCATAATTTTTTAGCAACTCCTCCACCTCGTTAGACTACACCGATATAAACTACCAGCATTGAAAACAAATTAATCTTCCAAACTGCAAAAATATCAATAAACCAGAAGAAATATTTTAATAACTAATTTAATCAACTTTGCATTGGAATCTTTGGAAATCTGCCTCAAGTTCATGTCAGAAATATTTTAATAACTAATTTAATAAACTTTGCGTTGGAATCCTTGGCAATCTGCCTCAAGTTCATCTCAAATCAGCATCGTTGAAGTGCAGATGTGTGGTATAAATATGAAAAACTGCGCACTTCAAATTCTTAAAATCATATCCAGTTGTTAGCACAATAGCTGTCAGTGCATGCATTTAATGGGAAACGGTATAGCATTTCGAGCGATGTGAAATTTGAATTGTAATGGTAACCAAATCAATTTATAAATGTGCATGTGAACGCTGTCATATTAGACGTATAAATTTAAGTTTTATTTTCTGGTTATAAATAAGATGAATATTAACTATAATGAGATATCGTTTGAAGTAGTGACACTCATAGCTATTAATTGTTTACTTAATATATTTAGTTTTTTCTGAATTTATAAAGATGTGGCTTTTTTGAATTTAAGGAAAAATAGTAAAGTTGAATGGCTTTATATTAGGTGAAAATTTACTTTTTACTATTGGGTCATTTTAAATGGTGTTGGTTTTTTGAAAAATAGTTAATCAAATCAGTTAATTATTAGTTACGGTTTGGTTGTCTTTACTATGGGTTGAAACTTTATGACATGTTTTGCTACTCTTAGAATTGGGGGTTGAAACTTTATGACATGTTTTGCTACTTTGAGAATTGGGATTTAAAACCAAGACAAATGTTGAAAGAAAAAAATATCATGTATACATGCAATCATGAAAGCATAAGAACTCTAGAAAAGGAGAAGAAACCAAGGGGAGCGGACAACGGAGGGCGAACAACGATCAGCGCAGCTAGAGGCAAACAGAGAGCCCTATGAATGGCGGTAGAGGAGGGGGCTCCACTCCCTCCTACAAGGAGGCTGTGGCCAGCAGAGGCAAGAAGCCTCTAGAAAATGCTAGGGTAACAGGGGTGGAAGGAAAAAGAATTACGGAAGAGGTGACAGAAGAACCCATAGATAAGGATCAATATGGCACAAAATACAAAGAGGTAGAAGACAAAAAACAGGGAACTAAAGAAAAGAAAAGCAAGGGACCCTGCAAACCCAAAGCAGAAATAACTCCCAGGGTTATTTTAAATAATCCAGAGCTGCAGGCGCACAGGGAGCACATGGGGACGTATGCCATCATCTGTAAGTTCATGGGACTATGGCCCACTGAAAAAGCTTTACAGTCGTGGATTAAATACCACTGGAAACCTAAAGGAAGCATAGATCTTCGTCTTGGGTCTAAGGGATTCTTTACGGTGGTGTTCAAAAGTATTGAAGACAAGGATAGAATATTTAAAGGAGGGCTCTACATGAGACCATGGATGATGAACTTTGTTCTAAAAAGGGAAACTTTTACTTCAGTTCTGGTCTGGGTAAGGCTCTATTCTCTACCTCTTGATTACTGGAAAAATGAATCATTAGCAGCCATAGGCAATAAATTAGGTCGCTATGTTAAAGCCTCTGAAGCCACTAGAAGGGGGAAATATACTTCCTTTGCTAGAATATGTGTGGAAATGGATCTATCAGGAGCTTTACCGGATGAGGTCATCTTGGAAGTTTTTGATGAAGAATGGGTGCAAACAGTAGATTATGAGCACATTCTGTTCAGATGTCGAAAATGCCATGAACATGGACATCTTTTCAGAGACTGTCTGCTCAACAAAGAAATAAACAAAAGCAAAATCAACACAATGAAAGAAGCAAATAGCTTCCAGAAAGAGGTTAATCGAAGTAAAGGAGGTAAAAGAGGACCGAAAAATCAGCAGCAAGAAGGACAACAGCTCAGGCAGAACAGTTTCCAGGTGCTTCAGGAAGAGGAAGAGATTACTAAAGAAGATCAAGCAATGGAAGGGAGTACTGTAGAAAAGGAGAAGGAAGAAAACCTGGAACAAACACACAATATTGAGTTCCAGAAAGAAGCCACTATGAGCGATGCTGAACAAGAAATGGATCAGGAAATGACCCAGAATGATATCGACCCAGAGGACCATGAACTACTAGAAATTCTTGACAAAGAAAACCTAGACCTAGAAGGATTCTTGAGGCAGGGAACTACGGGGGGAGTGGATTCGCTACCTGTTGTGCTCTACAACAACCCCCCATTTCATATCATTTTTATTTACAAAATTATCATATGAAATGGGTCCCTTTAGAAATTAATTGGTATCAATATTGTATTGTTCAAAAAGGTCCGATAACCAAATGAAGACATTATATAAAAACCTTTTTGAAAAACCCATTTTGATCAAATAAAATAATCTTTTATCATTGCGATAAAGCGATCGCAAGATCGCATATCGCAATGACATAGAGAACACAAATAAGTGGCATATTGGTTTCCGCCGATGCGATATCGCTATCGGCTATCGGCGATACTCTATACGCAGTCTTAAAGCACCCCAAGCCTTTCACCCCGATGCGATGCGATATCGCAATCGACAATCGGCAATATCCTATGCACATTAATAAGGCGCCCAGGTGACGCAGCCCGATGCGATGCGATATCGCAATCGGCAAATCGGCGATATGCTGTCCATGTCATATATAATCCCTATTCTCCCGACGCGATGCGATATCGGCTATCGGCGATCGGGGATTTTAAACGGTGTCAATACAAGAGGTTAAGCTCTCCCCGATCGCCGATTGCGATAAAGCACAGATTTCAAAAAAGCCGTTAAGTGGAGGAATATTACGATCCGTTCATATTTAAAGCTTGATCTGTTAAGCAATCATTCACCTGCGCTCAACCGCCAAAATATCCATAGCACGCTTAAGCGGGCCATTCGGCCGAATAATGATATAATGTGCATTTAAGGGGTGGCAGGTTTTAAACGGCCATTTAATGTAATTGAAAGATCTTCCCATAGATTGTATCCGCGACCATTTTTTAGAGTTAATCTCTCAACACGCTTTGATCAATATATCTTTCCCATATTGGATTTTCATTGGCATATCTCCGTGTTACGTTTATTTTCGCCTCTGTGCAGAATTCATCCAAAGGAGAAAGCTCAAGCAAAATGGGGAAGAAATCCAAGAAGACCACAGGCGTTTCTGCTGCGCCAGCTGCAGGACAAGCTGTCGTGGACAAAAAGAAGGGATTGATATCTGATACTACATGTTCGGGTCTCGTCAGAGTTACTTGGCAAGGTACCTACAACCTTATTGAAGCCGAAGAACCAACAAAGACAATAGTAGAAGCTACTGCAGATTCTACTCAGAAATCAGAGAATACTCTCAAGGATTTAGCTGACTCTTTCCTTCACCGGATAGCAGCTAGGGAACAAATTCTCCCATACACAGATGTAGTGCGGTGGGCAATTGAAGAAATCCCAATCCTGGATAGAACCTTCAGCACCAGAGACGGGAGAATTTTCGGGTCATTTAAAGCTGATGATTTGAGGCAAATGTATCATTTGCCTGAGCCAGAGAAGATATACAATAAGGCATTCCTGGAAAAATTCTCGAACGAGAACGAAGTTGAATCCGAACCCATCTGGGATTGGAGACAAAATCCGGCCAAGCACAAACATGAATCTTCCGGTAAGTACTCGGTTGATTCTCTGGCTTCTCCTTATTGCTATGCTGGAATAATGATGTGTAGATTATGGGGATTGCATGACTCTGCTAATTTTACCATAGAAATGGTTCCCCTAATGGAAGCAGCATGCAACAGTGTAATTATGGATTGGGCCACTATCCTCTCTGACAAATTAGCAACAGCTGTGCTTGAGTTTAGAAGCAAGACCCGTATTTCTGAAAGGGTAATTCCCCCATTCTACTACAGTGCCTATATTCTAGATACCCTGTGTTTTAACTCTGAATTCCCCGTACTCGGCTGGAGGTGGACTGCACAAGACCCCACGCCTATTCATATATATCATCAGAAATTATGGAAATCTTCTTATAAACATCATCTATACCAAGTCTGTAATGGCTTTATGTTGCCCATTTATTATTCCATTTTCGATAGACTTGCTCCCAAGATTTCTTATCAAGCCGGAATTGATTTAACCGCAATAGGTAGATGGTTTGGAGAGGAAAGATTTACCTACATAAGAGTTTTCGGTAGCCAAGCCAAACCTCATGTCCTCCCTTTATACATACCGAATAAACTATTGGCGAGGGAAATTTCTTACCAAATCATTGCTGAGAGTGTTACACAAACACTTAAGAAAAATAAGAAGCAAGGCTGGCCCTCTTTTCCTTTGAGATGCGGTGTATATACCCTGCATGATCTCAAACATGCAGAAAAGGAAGCTACAAAGATTCAATCCTTAACTCTGGCGACTCTCCCAAATAGGCCGTTTGATCCAAACAAAGTTTCCTATACTGCACTAGAACAGGCCAAATTGACAAGATTTGACCATAAAGAAGATATGTTTGACGACCTGTTCTCTTCAGCTGAGACAATAAATCAGGTTAAAGCATTCGCTAGAGTGAAATATAATGATGAAGGGTTGACTGAATTTAATAAACTTAGAGAACAGAGGTTGCAAACTCTGCCTCTAGATTTACTAGCGACAACCCCAGCGACATCATCAAGCAAGCCTGATCGGCAATAGTCAAAGGAACCTCCGGTTATAACAAAAGATCATAAGAAGGAACAGGAGGAAAAGCAGAGGAGAGAACAGGAAGAAAAGCAGAGAAAAGAAAAAGAAGAGAGCCAGAAGAGAGCACAGGAAGAAAAACAGAGGAAAGAGAAAGAGGAACAGCAAAAGAAAGAGCAGGAGGAAAGACAAAAGAAAGAACAAGAGGAACAGCAGAAGAAAGAACAGGAAAAAGTGCGGAAGGAGTCCCAAGCCGAAAAGCAAAAACAAACCACCATTGATGTCAATATAGATACTCGTATTGACCCTAAATTGCTCCAGGAATGGAAGCAATTTGATTCCATCATCAGTGGGTTGGAATGTTCAAAGGATACAGACACTTCCAAGACAACCGATACACAGGACATCACTTCACCTCAGGTTCTAAGTGGAACCAGCGGCCCACCCATTTCCAAAGAGGTTGAGATAATACCAAAGGACCCCTCTGACCAAATCATTTTGCAGGTGGAAGATATTCCTCCCCTGGATGTCTTCTATAGCCCAAGGCATAAAGCAGTGGCTAAACGACAAAGGAAAAGAAGAAGGACTGATCAACCTTCCCTTTTCCCAGAGCAAACTGTTACGGGCAATGTGGTTTGGAAGGAGGAATTTGACCCCTCCGATGACCTGACAAAACTGTCGCAGTATGCGGGAGCCTATTCGGCAGCGACAATTGATAAGGCATCGGAGGTAAGTCTTCTACTAAAAACCAAGGATCAAGAGATTTTCTCATTATAGGCAGAGTTAGCTGAGACAAAGCAGAAGGCAGAGCAGCAATTGTTGACACAACAGCAAGTGAACAGTCAACTAACTCAACAATTTCAGGCAGAAAAGCAAAGAATCGACCAAAGCGCGATCCAAAAACAGAAGGAATTATCAGAGGCATTGGCACAATTAAAGGCAACAAATGAGCAAATGATGAAAACAAAGGATGAGCAAATTGCTCAATTATCATCACAGCTCGAAAAAATAAAGGGCGTTCCACAAGTGGCTGAATTCAGAGCAGAAGCATTACAAATAAACACTGCATTAATATCCCAAATTAAGCTTCTGTGTCAACAAATCGCCCAGGCAGAGCCACTGTGTGAATTAACGGCGTTCATAAATCAGCAGGTAGAGAAGGCCAGAAATGAATTGGATCAAGCCGAAGAAACCATAGCTGCATTTCTTGACTGGCAAGATTCTGATCAAGGAAAAGCGGCGAATTTGCCCAGGATCCTAGAAACGCATAAAGATATACTCTTCACAGAATGGCAGTCCCAGTTAATGAAAGCAGAGAGGGCAGCTTCAAGATGTAAATCAACTTCCAGCAATCTAGTTGAACTAGTTAACAACACTCTCTACTTATCAAATATGATTTCCCAATGTACACCAGGAAAGTTGACAACAACGAACACATTGGAGCAATCATGTTATCCTGATTTAGAGGAAAAGGGGAGATTAATCACTGGGATTAACAGTTTAACCTGGGACGCATATTGGTTCTTCCTGGTAAAGCCGCATACACAGAGAGCCGCCCTCAAATGCCTAACAGATGCAATCGGGTATATGATTCCCGATATTCAGGATGCCACCTATGCCGCCCAGCTCAGCTCGCGCCTCAACAAACCTCCTGAAGTAGAGCCAATGCTTGCGATAAGTCAGCTCAGATATAAAGGCAAGCAGCCTACCTGATGAATCATGCCGCCGACTGCCAGATCGCTGAAGAAAATCAGATCAAGATTGATTGATACTAATTTAATAGGATTTTTGTTTTATAGATAGGTAGATTAGTTAAGTATTTATAGACCCTTTCATTGTTTTGGAAAGGGTCGTAAAGTTTTGTACCAGACTTAAAGACTGAAGTTTGCACTATTGTGCTTCAGTCAATATTCTTTTATGAAACTGGACCAGTTGTTCTTAATTCGACAAGGAAGCTTTTTATGCAATTGTGCACTATTGTCTTTGTTGAGAATGTTTCTGCGTTGAAGGAAGAATTACAAGTAGCGATTGATATTGGGAGTGTCAAGCAGCTCATATGGTATTTCTATCTATGTCTGAATTCATTCCTTTCATATGAATTGTTATGTGATTATTTTTGCTATTATTGATTATATGCATGCGCTGTAACAGCAGATCTATATTCATTCCACTATTGGATGTTTTATGATGTGCCTTTCTTTTTTAATCATGTATATGTCAATGATATAAATGATAAGTGTGGTAATATCGCTTTAATCGCTTTGCTTAACTATTTAAGCATAGTAACCATGAATGAAATAATGTCCCTGTCTCTTAAATGGAGTCATCTATATGCCTGTTTATAGACACGGATCATCAAGCGCTGCACTTTAAAGCTCAATAAGTTCCCGGGATAGATCATAGTTTATGTATTCTTGTTAATAGTTTTAGTTATTCGCTCACCGTTAGCTTAGTCTATAAATCATCCATTCATCCCGTTTATCCACTTTTGGGAAACTGGTCCCATTATCCCCAATCGGAGCCACTATTCCAAACGGAAAAGGAGCTGTACTAAGGTTCGGACCGGGTGGTTATCCCCAATGTTGTTGCTGCGATTTTCGAGGCCTCAACATTTTTGGCGCTAGAAGGAGGGCGACTGTGAATGGCACATAAACCAAAATATATAAGCCATTCTAAGAGTAATTCTCCCTCCAAATCCCCTCAAGCTTCTCATTCGCATGCTGGTTCTCCAGTATCCAAACAAGAAGAAGAGGAATCGACTACCACTGCTCAAACCCATCATACTTCAGAACAATTAAGTCTTGAATCACCTGAAGTCCAGTCTCTTATCCATAAACTTCAGAGCTTCTCGATTTCACCACAGAAATCTGAGGTATCACAAAGTAGTGCGACTTCGCAGTTCAATTTACCTCATCCTCTCACCAGACTTCAGAGCGAAAAGCTCGGTATTGAACCCACTGAGTTCCCTTTACCCAAAAGGAAAAAGGCGAAGAAATATACTGAAGGATCTGACAGTGAAGAGCTTTCATCCACATCCTCCATTGCATCTTCCCCTCTGCAAAGTCAACCATCCACTCCCCCATTACATATTGTTGTTCACCAGGGATTAGGAGCTTCAGCATCCCAACCTGCTCACTCCTCAACATTATTTCCTTCCCAGTCATCTGTAGTCCCGACAGTAGTATCAAGCACTACTGCTATTATAATGGCAGATCCATGGACCAGACCTGGTGCAGTCAATATGCCTGCACCATTGCATCCGTTACCAGATGCTCCTGAAAAATGGCTACCCAAGTTTAATCCAGATGATGGGACCCAGGCTGAGGAACACATCAATAATTTCATGTTGGCAGTCAACTTGAAAGGAGTAACAGAACAAGATGTTGTTGTTAGACTTTTTCCTTATACCTTGCAAGGATCAGCAGGATCCTGGTATTTTTCTCTACCCTCTGGTTCCATTACCAGTTGGAACACTTGCCAAGAGCAGTTTCTTACCAAATATGGAGATGATAGGTCTTTGGCTACTTTAATAAACGATCTCTCCAATCTGAGAATAGAGCATAGGGAACCAATTAAGGAATTTAATGCTCGCTTCAATAAACTCCTAAATAAAATCCCTACAGCCTCCAAACCAAGTGAACAAATTCGAAGAGAATGGTATATCACCGCCCTACCTGCCAATATAGCCATTTTTGTAGATAGAGCTGGGAAACCTACCTTAGCCGAAAACATGAGAAAAGCACTTGCTGTGGAGAAACGTATCAATGCTCTAGAAAAGAAAGCTGCCCTGGAAGACAGAAAAGCCAAAAAAGTCTCTTTTAAAGATGACTCAAGAAAGAAAATCTCAAAAGACCCCTATGACATGGAGGGTTTGCAAAAAGTCCTAAAAACTTTATCAAATGAAATGGTTGAAATAAAGAAACAGGTAGCCGAGACATCAACCAAAAGACCCTTTAGGACTTATAAGAAAAATGAATCAAAGCCACCAAATGTCATATCCAATGCTGATTCAGAGCAAGAAGAAGAGGAAGAGGAAACCATCTCACCAACTAGCGATGAAGAAGAAGAAGTAGAATGTCATGGAATGTGGGATTTTATACTCCCTAATTCCGATTCCAATAATGAAGAGGAAGCATTCCCGGTCACTACTAGGAGTAAAAGTACATCCGAACCTGTTCAGGTAACATCAGAGAAAAGGAGTGCTGGTGCCACTACAACCAAGAAAAAATACCTGCAAAGAAATCACCTGCAGCAGCTCCTCAAAACCAGCCTTCGACTTCTAATGCTCCTTCAATATCTAAAACATTAGTGGTATCAGATTCAATGGAGTACAATATTGTTGATGACATGAAGAAAACTAAAGCAAACATTACTATGTTTGAGCTTAGCAAATTAAAACATCAACAGAAATTGCTTCTCAAAGAACTGAATGTTGTTCCTTCTACACCTCTTCCCAGTGCTAAAGCTGCTAATGATTCAGGCCAACCCCCTCCCAGTATGGTTGAAGCTACCGATTCAGTTCTGATTGGCGATAGATCAAATTCTCATACCCCACCTTTCCTATTGACCTATGAGATTTACAATAGAAACCTGCACAACTGTTTAATTGACTCAGGGGCATCATCTAACATAATGCCAGCTTCAGTTTGTTCTAAACTGAACATTGAACCCCAGAAGTCTGCTATTCATATTGTACAGTTGGACAGGACCAAATTACAGGTTTTAGGAGAAATTAATTCCGTGACTATTAGGTTATCTGCTGATCCCAGAATAGTACAGAGAATTGATATTCTAATAGCCGATATACCTGAATTTTACGGTTTAATTTTGAGTAGGGATTGGTCTGAGAAATTGCATGGGTATATTTCCACTGATTGGTCACATATGTGGCTTCCCTACAAAGGTAAGCCAAATCAAATAATGATCGATCGGGAAAAACATATGACCCATACAGTTATAGAATTCGAACAAGAAAACCAGCCGGTAGCATTCAACAACAACATTTTGGGGAATTATTCATCAGAGTCATTCTTTGGCAACTTCGTTGCCCAACCCTCTCCATTCTCAGTAAACCATTCTACATCTCAGATCGAAAATTTCTCACAAACAGATCGATCAAGATGTTTCAATGATACTGAGAAAATTGTAAATACAATTGTTAATACTTCTTTATTTTGGTCTTTATATTTCGATGGGTCCAAGTCTAGTGAGGGCTCAGGAGCAGGATGTATTTTAATTAGTCCACAAGGGGAAAAGACAATGTTGTCCTGTAGGCTAGAATTTGAATGCACTAACAATACAACCGAATATGAAGCCTTAGTCCAGGGACTATATAAAGCAATCAGCCTTAAAGTGCAATATCTAAAAGTATTCGGCGATTCTGAAATTATTGTTAAACAGGTGAGGAATGCAATCCATTGTCTTTCAAATCACCTCAAGCATTATCAATCGCTAGTACAAGAACTTACATCGCACTTTTCCGCGTTCAACATTTCCTCCATCCCTAGGTCTCAAAACTCGGCAGCCGATCTCCTAGCCAATGTAGCTTCCAAGCTCCTACCTTCTGAAGACTACAGCCCAGATAGATTTTCCGTAGAATTGCTTTTTAGGCCCTCAATTCCTGACAATGTCACTAATTGGAGAGTATTCAACCATGATGAGGATATTTTACAATTTCTAACTTCTGAAAAGTCCTATGACGATCAAATTATTGAGGAAAATGACCATGATCTACAAATGAAAGAAACGCCGCAGGAAAATTCAATCCCTAAGCCAGTGGTAAAGCTCGAGGATCTTTATGATATCAAAGACAGGTTTAAACCTGTAACTAATGCAAAGCTCCAAAGTTCTACCCTTAGGTTTGAATTGATAAATCTTGGCACCGAGCAAACTCCTCAAAACATTAACTTAGGACTAGGACTTTCCTTGGAAGAGAAGGAGGCATTCATTAGACTGTTAAGGAAAAATAAATAGGTCTTTGCTTGGAAGTACGATGATTTGAAGACATATGATACATCCATTATCCAGCATACCATTCCAATGCTTCCCGATCAGAAACCAATTCAGCAGAAGTTAAGGAAAATACATCCAAACTTAGAAAGCCAGATTAAATCGGAACTTAACAAACTCTTGAAAGCCAAGATTATTTTTCCTGTCCGACACTCAAACTGGGTCTCTAATATGGTGCCAGTCAGAAAGAAAAATGGCGACATTCGAATTTGTATTGATTTCAGAAATTTGAATAAAGCAAGCTTGAAAGACAATTTCCCATTACCTACTATGGAGCAAATACTTCAATCAGTAGCAGGCTCTGAATTGATGTCCTTTCTAGATGGTTTCTTAGGATATAATCAAGTCCTAGTTCATCCTGATGACCAGCTTAAAACCACATTCAGAACAAAATGGGGAACATATGCATATCAGAAAATGCCTTTCGGACTTATAAATGCAGGAGCGACATTCCAAAGAGCTATGGATATAGCTTTTAGAGGGTTGATTAATAAAACAGTAGTCGTCTACCTAGACGATATTACTGTATTCTCTAAAGAGAGGTACAATCATTTGCATGATCTAAATCAAATTTTTCAGCGTTGCAAAAGATATGGTATTTCTCTTAACCCTAAAAAATCTTTCTTTGCTCTTGATCAAGGAAAGCTCTTGGGTTTTATTGTGTCCAAAGATGGCATTTATATTGATCATGATCGGATCAAAGAAATCTCTGAAATCCCTTTCCCGCACAATAAAAAATCAATGCAGTCATTTTTAGGCCAGATCAATTTTGTTAAAAGATTTGTTCCAGATTTTTCTCAAATTATTTTGCCACTTCAAACAATGATTAAGAAAAATTCTGTCTTTAAGTGGGGACCAGTAGAAAAAGAAGCTTTTGATTTAATCAAGCAATCAATAATCAATGCCCCAGCCTTAAATACTCCAAATTTTTCTAATCATTTTACATTGTATACCATCGCATCCAACTTGTCTTATGCTGCAGTACTCACGCAACTAAATGATCACAATCTAGAAGCACCCATTTCATTTTTTAGCTCAAATCTTCAGGGTGCTGAATTAAATTACTCCGATGTAGAAAAACAAGTCTTTGCTGTATTTAAAGCAGTCAAGCATTATAGACCCTTCCTTTTGAAAACCCACACAAAAGTTATAGTTCCTTTCCCTGCAGTTAGGCAACTATTAATCCAAAAAGAACTGGGTGAAAAAAGGGCAAATTGGGTCACAACGCTTCAAGAATATGACTTAGAAATTAAACCAGCAAAGATTGTTAGGGGCCAAGGTTTTTGCAGGATATTGGCAGGAGCATCCAACATTCCAGAATCAAGTGATACAGATCAAACTGAAGAAATCAACCAGATAAGTGTTACTGATTCTGAATCTCAATATGCAGATTTAATCTTTTATTTAAAGAATGGTTATGCACCTCCAAACCTGTCTTACAAGAACAAAAGGGCCATTAGGTTAAAAGCAAGGAATTTCACAATTATTGATGATGTGCTTTTTAAGCAGAATTATGATTCTATTTTATTAAGACGCCTTGAGAAACCTAAAGCACAAAAGGTTTTGCAAGAGTTACATGATGGACCAGCAGGAGGACATTTTGGAGCTGACACAACAGCTCACAAAATTATTCATGCTGGATACTATTGGCCTACTCTGTTTAGAGATGCCCACGAATATGTAAGGAAATGCCTCAATTGTCAAACTTCTAGTGGAAGACAACGTAAATCAGCTTTCCCTCTGCAACCAGTCAACATTGAACAACCATTTGAGCAATGGGGATTGGACATCATTGGGGAAATTACTCCACCATCTTCCAAACAGCATAAGTATATCCTTACTGCTACCGATTATTTTACTAAGTGGGTGGAGGCAATTCCTTTGAAGACAGCAAATTCTGAAGCAATCATTGAGTTCATAGATCAATTCATCATTACCAGGTTTGGTGTCCCAAATGCTCTTGTTTTTGATAACGCATCTTATTTCTCAGGCAATGCTATGTTTGATTTCGCTATTAAAAGAGGATTTAAATTAAAGTATTCTGCTAATTACTATCCCCAGGGTAATGGTTTAGCAGAGTCTATTAATAAGAATCTGATCAAAATCATTAAGCGAACTATAGAACAAAATCATAAAAACTGGCACAAATCCTTAATGTTTGCATTATGGGCTGATAGGATAACACAGAAAGCTTCTATAGGATCTTCCCCATTCAATCTTGTGTATGGAAAAGAAGCAGTACTGCCCACAAATCTTGTTCTTCCTTCTTTAGCCCTAGTACAGTTCATTGAGGAAACTCCTTCTTCTTCTATTCAGCTTAGACATGATCAAATTCTAAAACTAGACGAAGAAAGAGAAAAAGCGAGGGTTACTCATGCCAAACATCAACAAATCATCAAAGCAGCTTTTGATTCAGTCTCATCCGGTTCAAAACAATTTCAAGTCGGTGATTTAGTTCTGAAATGGGACAAAGCCCATGAGGACAAGGGTAAACACACCAAGTTCCAGAAGATGTGGCTTGGACCATTTCAGATCTGTGAAAAGATAGGCCATTCGACCTTTATATTGCAAGATTTATAAGGTTCGAGAGATTCTCTCCCTGTTAATGGCCTTATCTTGAAAAAATTCTTCAATTGAGGAGGTAGCCCCTTCTCCTTTTATTTTAATAGGATTTTATAGTTTGTAGGATCATTAGGAAATAAAGTTGTAGGATATCTTCCATTGACCTTTTGCTGTGTTTGAAAAGTTATCCCACAGAAGTAGTATGAATATTTGCTTTTAAATAATAGAAGTCTTAACCAAAAGGGATAATTTCTAGGAAATTAGGTATCATTGTATTCTGAAACCAAATTTCAAGTTTTGTGAACTCCTCTCAAAGTTTAGAAGTATTGTAAATCATTTTCTGCTTTTAAATTGGTCTCAAAAGGTTATCAATATCAAGATAGAAGCTAATCCAATTTCAGCATCTTCAACTCTTACCCTGTCATCCATTTACTATTAAAAGAGAAAATTGTCCATCCCACTCACTAAAGTTTATGATTACTCAGAGTGTAATTCTAAAATATTTGATACAAAAGATAAGAGGTCTTATTACAAGCCTGCTTACCATGATCATAGGGAAATAGTTTAACCGACATTACCAATACTGCATACCATAACATGGTAATGGCTTAGAATTATAAGACAAGGGGTCTCATCACGAGCCAGCTTGTTCGGTTAGATTATTACCAGTGAATGGCATTGTCAATAGCTGGCCACCAAACCAGGACAATGGCTTTTTATCTTATCAATAACAGAAAAAGGAAATGAAATACAAAATATGAAAACATGTTTTGAATTCATTCTATTAATCACACTCTTAATTGGATGGAACAATGGACAATAACATGGTTAAAAGGTATCCCTGTCGAAACTATGAACGTTTGCTGGCAACAGAGGCTCTACCTATGACAGAAGAGTTCACTATAAAAGCTGATTTGGAAAGGTTTTCTGTTTTATCATTATAAACCAATAGAGGCCTATTTAAAACTTAGAATGTATCTATTTTCTTAAAAAAGAGAGGAAATTAGCAAAAATACATTCATTTTACTTGGAATGCATGTATACCTAGTTACATTAGAATTTTCCCTTTTGATTAGAACTCTATTTTGAAAAAGTTTAAGTATTTCTAGGCTTTTCAAAGATAACTGGTTCTTCCAGCGAATCGCCAATTGTTGTGCTCTACAACAACCCCCCATTTCATATCATTTTTATTTACAAAATTATCATATGAAATGGGTCCCTTTAGAAATTAATTTGTATCAATATTGTATTGTTCAAAAAGGTCCGATAACCAAATGAAGACATTATATAAAAACCTTTTTGAAAAACCCATTTTGATCAAATAAAATAATCTTTTATCATTGCGATAAAGCGATCGCAAGATCGCATATCGCAATGACATAGAGAACACAAATAAGTGGCATATTGGTTTCCGCCGATGCGATATCTCTATCGGCTATCGGCGATACTCTATACGCAGTCTTAAAGCACCCCAAGCCTTTCACCCCGATGCGATGCGATATCGCAATCGGCAATCGGCAATATCCTATGCACATTAATAAGGCGCCCAGGTGACGCAGCCCGATGCGATGCGATATCGCAATCGGAAAATCGGCGATATGCTGTCCATGTCATATATAATCCCTATTCTCCCGACGTGATGCGATATCGGCTATCGGCGATCGGGGATTTTAAACGGTGTCAATACAAGAGGTTAAGCTCTCCCCGATCACCGATTGCGATAAAGCACAGATTTCAAAAAAGCCGTTAAGTGGAGGAATATTACGATCCGTTCATATTTAAAGCTTGATCTGTTAAGCAATCATTCACCTGCGCTCAACCGCCAAAATATCCATAGCACGCTTAAGCGGGCCATTCGGCCGAATAATGATATAATGTGCATTTAAGGGGTGGCAGGTTTTAAACGGCCATTTAATGTAATTGAAAGATCTTCCCATAGATTGTATCCGCGGCCATTTTTTAGAGTTAATCTCTCAGCACGCTTTGATCAATATATCTTTCCCATATTGGATTTTCATTGGCATATCTCCGTGTTACGTTTATTTTCGCCTCTGTGCAGAATTCATCCAAAGGAGAAAGCTCAAGCAAAATGGGGAAGAAATCCAAGAAGACCACAGGCGTTTCTGCTGCGCCAGCTGCAGGACAAGCTGTCGTGGACAAAAAGAAGGGATTGATATCTGATACTACATGTTCGGGTCTCGTCAAAGTTACTTGGCAAGGTACCTACAACCTGATTGAAGCCGAAGAACCAACAAAGACAATAGTAGAAGCTACTGCAGATTCTACTCGGAAATCAGAGAATACTCTCAAGGATTTAGCTGACTCTTTCCTTCACCGGATAGCAGCTAGGGAACAAATTCTCCCATACACAGATGTAGTGCGGTGGGCAATTGAAGAAATCCCAATCCTGGATAGAACCTTCAGCACCAGAGACGGGAGAATTTTCGGGTCATTTAAAGCTGATGATTTGAGGCAAATGTATCATTTGCCTGAGCCAGAGAAGATATACAATAAGGCATTCCTGGAAAAATTCTCGAACGAGAACGAAGTTGAATCCGAACCCATCCGGGATTGGAGACAAAATCCGGCCAAGCACAAACATGAATCTTCCGGTAAGTACTCGGTTGATTCTCTGGCTTCTCCTTATTGCTATGCTGGAATAATGATGTGTAGATTATGGGGATTGCATGACTCTGCTAATTTTACCATAGAAATGGTTCCCCTAATGGAAGCAGCATGCAACAATGTAATTATGGATTGGGCCACTATCCTCTCTGACAAATTAGCAACAGCTGTGCTTGAGTTTAGAAGCAAGACCCGTATTTCTGAAAGGGTAATTCCCCCATTCTACTACAGTGCCTATATTCTAGATACCCTGTGTTTTAACTCTGAATTCCCCGTACTCGGCTGGAGGTGGACTGCACAAGACCCCACGCCTATTCATATATATCATCAAAAATTATGGAAATCTTCTTATAAACATCATCTATACCAAGTATGTAATGGCTTTATGTTGCCCATTTATTATTCCATTTTCGATAGACCTGCTCCCAAGATTTCTTATCAAGCCGGAATTGATTTAACCGCAATAGGTAGATGGTTTGGAGAGGAGAGATTTACCTACATAAGAGTTTTCGGTAGCCAAGCCAAACCTCATGTCCTCCCTTTATACATACCGAATAAATTGTTGGCGAGGGAAATTTCTTACCAAATCATTGCTGAGAGTGTTACACAAACGCTCAAGAAAAATAAGAAGCAAGGCTGGCCCTCTTTTCCTTTGAGATGCGGTGTATATACCTTGCATGATCTCAAACATGCAGAAAAGGAAGCTACAAAGATTCAATCCTTAACTCTGGCGACTCTCCCAAATAGGCCGTTTGATCCAAACAAAGTTGCCTATACTGCACTAGAACAGGCCAAATTGACAAGATTTGACCATAAAGAAGATATGTTTGACGACCTGTTCTCTTCAGCTGAGACAATAAATCAGGTTAAAGCATTCGCTAGAGTGAAATATAATGATGAAGGGTTGACTGAATTTAATAAACTTAGAGAACAGAGGTTGCAAACTCTGCCTCTAGATTTACTAGCGACAACCCCAGCGACATCATCAAGCGAGCCTGATCGGCAACAGTCAAAGGAACCTCCGGTTATAACAAAAGATCATAAGAAGGAACAAGAGGAAAAGCAGAGGAGAGAACAGGAAGAAAAGCAGAAAAAATAAAAAGAAGAGAGCCAGAAGAGAGCATAGGAAGAAAAACAGAGGAAAGAGAAAGAGGAACAGCAAAAGAAAGAGCAGGAGGAAAGACAAAAGAAAGAACAAGAGGAACAGCAGAAGAAAGAACAGGAAAAAGTGCGGAAGGAGTCCCAAGCCGAAAAGCAAAAACAAACCACCATTGATGTCAATATAGATACTCGTATTGACCCTAAATTGCTCCAGGAATGGAAGCAATTTGATTCCATCATCAGTGGGTTGGAATGTTCAAAGGATACAGACACTTCCAAGACAACCGATACACAGGACATCACTTCACCTCAGGTTCTAAGTGGAACCAGCGGCCCACCCATTTCCAAAGAGGTTGAGATAATACCAAAGGACCCCTCCGACCAAATCATTTTGCAGGTGGAAGATATTCCTCCCCTGGATGTCTTCTATAGCCCAAGGCATAAAGCAGTGGTTAAATGACAAAGGAAAAGAAGAAGGACTGATCAACCTTCCCTTTTCCCAGAGCAAACTGTTACGGGCAATGTGGTTTGGAAGGAGGAATTTGACCCCTCCGATGACCTGACAAAACTGTCGCAGTATGCGGGAGCCTATTCGGCAGCGACAATTGATAAGGCATCGGAGGTAAGTCTTCTACTGAAAACCAAGGATCAAGAGATTTTCTCATTACAGGCAGAGTTAGCTGAGACAAAGCAGAAGGCAGAGCAGCAATTGTTGACACAACAGCAAGTGAACAGTCAACTAACTCAACAATTGCAGGCAGAAAAGCAAAGAATCGACCAAAGCGCGATCCAGAAACAGAAGGAATTATCAGAGGCATTGGCACAATTAAAGGCAGAAAATGAGCAAATGATGAAAACAAAGGATGAGCAAATTGCTCAATTATCATCACAGCTCGAAAAAATAAAGGGCGTTCCACAAGTGGCTGAATTCAGAGCAGAAGCATTACAAATAAACACTGCATTAATATCCCAAATTAAGCTTCTGTGTCAACAAATCGTCCAGGCAGAGCCACTGTGTGAATTAACGGCGTTCATAAATCAACAGGTAGAGAAGGCAAGAAATGAATTGGATCAAGCCGAAGAAACCATAGCTGCATTTCTTGACTGGCAAGATTCTGATCAAGGAAAAGCGGTGAATTTTCCCAGGATCCTAGAAACGCACAAAGATATACTCTTCACAGAATGGCAGTCCCAGTTAATGAAAGCAGAGAGGGCAGCTTCAAGATGTAAATCAACTTCCAGCAATCTAGTTGAACTAGTTAACAACACTCTCTACTTATCAAATATGATTTCCCAATGTACACCAGGAAAGTTGACAACAACGAACACATTGGAGCAATCATGTTATCCTGATTTAGAGGAAAAGGGGAGATTAATCACTGGGATTAACAGTTTAACCTGGGACGCATATTGGTTCTTCCTGGTAAAGCCGCATACATAGAGAGTCGCCCTCAAATGCCTAACAGATGCAATCGGGTATATGATTCCCGATATTCAGGATGCCACCTATGCCGCCCAGCTCAGCTCGCGCCTCAACAAACCTCCTGAAGTAGAGCCAATGCTTGCGATAAGTCAGCTCAGATATAAAGGCAAGCAGCCTACCTGATGAATCATGCCGCCGACTGCCAGATCGCTGAAGAAAATCAGATCAAGATTGATTGATACGAATTTAATAGGATTTATGTTTTATAGATAGGTAGATTAGTTAAGTATTTATAGACCCTTTCATTGTTTTGGAAAGGGTCGTAAAGTTTTGTACCAGACTGAAGTTTTCACTATTGTGCTTCAGTCAATATTCTTTTATGAAACTGGACCAGTTGTTCTTAATTCGACAAGGAAGCTTTTTATGCAATTGTGCACTATTGTCTTTGTTGAGAATGTTTCTGCGTTGAAGGAAGAATTACAAGTAGCGATTGATATTGGGAGTGTCAAGCAGCTCATATGGTATTTCTATCTATGTCTGAATTCATTCCTTTCATATGAATTGTTATGTGATTATTTTTGCTATTATTGATTATATGCATGCGCTGTAACAGCAGATCTATATTCATTCCACTATTGGATGTTTTATGATGTGCCTTTCTTTTTTAATCATGTATATGTCAATGACATAAATGATAAGTGTGGTAATATCGCTTTAATCGCTTTCCTTAACTATTTAAGCATAGTAACCATGAATGAAATAATGTCCCTGTCTCTTAAATGGAGTCATCTATATGCCTGTTTATAGACACGGATCATCAAGCGCTGCACTTTAAAGCTCAATAAGTTCCTGGGATAGATCATAGTTTATGTATTCTTGTTAATAGTTTTAGTTATTCGCTCACCGTTAGCTTAGTCTATAAATCATCCATTCATCCCGTTTATCCACTTTTGGGAAACTGGTCCCATTATCCCCAGTCGGAGCCACTATTCCAAACGGAAAAGGAGCTGTACTAAGGTCCGGACCGGGTGGTTATCCCCAATGTTGTTGCTGCGATTGTCAAGGCCTCAACACTACCTCAAGAAGAACCCAGCAGAATACAACAGCTGTTTCTATGGAAAACGCACACTGAGGAGCTAGAGAGAGGGAACAACATAGATAAGCAGGACAACCGAGGAGTGAAAACAATGAAAACTACTATGGGACTAGCTATTAGAAACCGAGGCAAGAAAAGATCTAGCTAGCTACTCCTTTACAAATCTTTTATAATGAAGTGGATATCTTGGAATATTAGAGGTCTAGGGAGTAAGAGAAAGCAGAGAATGCTTAGTAACAGAATGAAACAAGAAACACTGGATATAATGTTCATCCAAGAAACAAAATGTTCCATTCAAAAGGTAAGACAAATTCACAACAAATGGCTCAGCAGCTATGAGTTTCTTGAAGTAAAAGCAGAGAATACAGCAGGGGGCATACTCACTCTATGGAATCCCCACAAAATAGGCATTCTGGATGCTGAGGCTTCCAGAAATTATTTATCGGTTGTTATTCAACCGGTTGGAGAAAGGGACACCTTTCTGGTCACAAATGTTTATGGTCCTCAGAGATTAGATGACAAACTTAGGTTTCTAGATACCCTGGTGGATCTCAGGGATAGACATGCAGATATACCCTGGATCATGGGAGGGGATTTCAACATGATCAAATCTCTTTCAGAGAAAAAAGGAGGAACAAGATCTCTAAGTAAAGACTCCATGGCTTTCCAAACCTTTTCTGACAATATAAAGCTTGTTGACACTAATTGGAATACTGGCCTCTTTACTTGGAATAACAGGAGGGGAGGAGATTCCCTTGTTGCCTCAAAGCTAGACAGATTCTTCATCTCTGAAAATCTTATGCTGAATGGTAAAGAGGTAACAGCGCGAGTTCTTCCCTTTGCAGGCTCAGACCACTGGCCAATTCAATTGGAAATCAAGGGTATTGGCACTCCTAGGAACAAACCTTTCAGATTTGAAAATATCTGGCTGTCACACCCAGACTTCACAAGCAACATGGAAAAATGGTGGTCAGAAGACTTGCAGATTCAGGGGACCAGAATGTATCTTCTTCACAAAAGACTAAAGCACATCAAGCTCCGGCTTAAGGAATGGAACAAGAAGGATTTTGGTAATATTTTTGAAGAAAAGAGAGTAGTTGAAAACAAAATGCAGGTTCTCAACCAAGCTCTAATCAAGGATGGCTTTGATAAAGATATCAGTGATCAAGCGGATAAACATTATCAAGAATGGGAGAATCTATGTAAACAAGAGGAAATATTTTGGAGACAAAAGTCCAGAGTTCAATGGCTCAAAGAAGGAGAGCGTAACACCAAGTTTTTTCATAGAACCACCATGGCCAATAGAGCTCATAACAGAATCTCTTCGATCAAGAATGAAGCAGGGGAACTGCAGACCTCCCATGATGCTATCGAATCTGTGTTAATCCACCACTTCCAAGGTATAACACAGGAGAATAATTCAGATAGAGAACAATCCATCAGGGAAGTTATTAGTAATGTACCGAAACTGGTGTCTAGAGAGGACAACTTCAACCTTAATAGACCAGTAACGGAAGGGGAGCTAAGTGAAGTCCTCAAAGATATGCAGAATGGCAAAGCACCAGGCCCGGACGGTTTCAATGTGGACTTTTTCAAAGCTTGCTGGAATATTGTTAAGCAGGACATTTTGAATGTTGTGGAGGACTCCAGGTCAAACAAAACCATTCTGAAAGCGCTTAATACATCCTTTATAGCCCTGATCCCCAAACAGGAGATTGCTCATACACCGGATAAATACAGACCCATAGCCCTATGCAACGTGATCTACAAGATTATATCCAAGATTGTTGCTAACAGACTCAAGCCTTTGCTTCCGGTTCTTGTTTCAGGGGAGCAATCTGGTTATGTGGAAGGCAGACAAATTCTTGATAACATCATTCAAGTGCAAGAAGTGGTGCACTCTTTAACTAGCAAGAAGCAGGCGGGTATGATCATGCAATTGGATATTGCCAAAGCTTATGACAAGGTTAATTGGGTCTACCTCAAGAAAATGCTAATTGCATTTGGTTTTGATCATAACTGGGTCAGATGGGTAATGGCACTGGTGACCTCCTCCAGTTTTTCTATATTGGTTAATGGCTCTCCCTCAGAGATGTTTAGTCCCTCAAGAGGTCTCAGACAGGGCGACCCGCTCTCCCCCTTTCTTTTTATCATCATGATGGAAGGACTAGGTAGAGCTATAAAGCAGGCGAAATCATCAGGAAAGATCAAAGGTCTGCAGCTTATTGATAATGGTAAGGCCCTGACTCACCAGCAATTTGTAGATGATACCATGTTACAGGGAATTCCCACAGTCCAAGAAGCTTCAAACTACAAAAAAATTCTGAATCTTTTTGCCTCGGCTTCAGGTATGGAAGTTAATCTCTCTAAATCTAAAATATTTTTCTTCAATACCAATATTGCTATTCAGAAAAACATCTCCAGAATTCTTGGCTTTCAAAGGGATTCCCTTCCTTCAAAATATTTGGGAGTCCCTCTAACTGCAAAACCTATGCTCAAAAGTATATGGGAACCTTTGATCAACAAGTTGCAGGACAAAGTCAGTAAATGGACCATCAGATCTTTAAACCTTGCTGGCAGGTTAGTTCTTACAAAAGCAGTTCTTCAAGCAATCCCTATTTTCATGTTATCAACCCTCCCAGCTCCAAAAGGAGTCCTTCAGCAAATTAGAAATATTCAAAGAAACTTCCTTTGGGGTAGGGAGGAGACTAAGAGGAAATGGGCCTTGGTGTCTTGGGAAAAAAATTGTAAGCCCAAGAACCACGGTGGGCTAGGATTGGATGATCAGGAGATTCTCAGCAAGGTTCTAGGGGCCAAACTTTGGTGGCGCTGGGTTCAACATCCAGAGACTCAATGGGCAAATATCTGGAAAGAAAAATATGCTAGTTCCTGGCAGAACTGTGATCTTATAAGAATGTCAGGAAATATAAAGGGTTCATATATTTGGAACAAAGCCTGGGAGAATAGAAGACTAGTACAAGAGAATAGCTTCTGGGAAATTAGAGAGGGAAATCTTGCTCTTTTCTGGGAAGACAAGTGGCAACAAGAATCAATTTTGTTAAAAGAAGACTTCCTTGATCTTAAACAGGAGTCAGATTCCCAAGGTTTAATAAAGGTTAAGGATTTCTGGAATCATTCTCATCTTACGGATAAGTGGAGAATCTGGAGAAACATAGACTGCAGAAATAACAATCTCCTAAAAACAAAAGCAGAGGAGCTCAGGAAAATAGTAGAGCAAAGGAAAATCTTAGTGGCAGAGGGACAAGACCAACTGAGATGGGGAAATAACAAAGAGGGCACCTTTAATCTTAAGGAAGCAAAAAACATTCTCCTTGAGCTGGATCCCCTGGTTCCAGACAAAATCTGGCAAAACCTTTGGAGGCACCAAGGGTGGATGAAAATCAAACTCTTCATGTGGGTAGTGTACCACAAGAAAATTCTGACTTGGGATAACATAAGGAAGAGAGGTGTTCAGGGGCCTTCAAGATGCCTGCTCTGTGAGGCTCAAGAAGAAACTTTGGAACATTTACTCAACAACTGCATTTTCACATCCTGGTTATGGGACTTATTTGCTACAATCTTTCAACAATCTGATAGAGACAGAGGAAGCATCATTAGCACCCTCATCAATTGGAGGAAATTTTTTTCGGATAATGAAATTCTAAACTCAGCGTGGGCTCTTACACCAAGCTTCATTATATGGAACGTTTGGAAGGAGAGGAACAAAAGAATTTTTAAGGAGGAAAAAAAGCCCCCACAACACCTGCTGGAGATAATCCTGAAACAGCTCAAGGAGACTGTGAGAACCACTGTTCGCAACTTCCCTAAAAAACCTCCCTCTGATGTAGATTTAAATATTCTCAGGCAGCTGGGGATGCAGGGGCTCACCCTCCTTGGCCCAGACAGGAAGGTGATTTCTTTGGATACGGAGAAGGAATTTTGGCATCCTCCTCCGGATGGCTATTTAAAATACAACATTGATGGGGCTTCAAAAGGGAACCCGGGAATAGCAGGGTATGGAGGTGTCCTCAGAAATGCAGAGGGAAGTATTGTTTTTATCTTCCATTGCCACCTAGGTACAACCACCAACAACATGGCTGAACTAATGGCTATGGAACAATGCCTGGATTTACTGAAGCAGGTCAACTGTCTCAATGTCATGATAGAGGCAGATTCGGAGTTAATTATCAACTCAGTGCAAAAAATACATAATGGAACTGCGCCGGATAAAGTCTCTAAGCACTGGAAATTAATTCGGGTCTTCCAAAGAATTCAAAGCCATCTTCAGGACCTGTGCACTGTCAGTTTCCACCATGTTCGCAGAAAGGCAAATAAGCTGGCGGATCTTCTGGCCAACCAGGGAGTTAGCTGCATAGAGAATAATGTGTTGATGAAGTGGCAGGAGTTGCGGCCAAGCAGACTGAAAGCTCTATGCTGCGAGCAGGCGGAAGAAGATAGGGAAGTATTTAGACTCAAATCCATGGAGACTAGCTCGATTTGATTTTCCCCTGCATGTGTCTTCATTTTCTGAGTTGCTGGTCTCTGAAGAGAAGAGATCCAAGGCTGGTTGCCCAGACTCATGGAGTAAACGTGATGAAGAGCTCAGTTCATCATGGGCAACGCTTTGATTCCCACAAGTCCTTGCTTGGTGGAAAGACTCTTAACCTCACTACCTCCCAAATTATGGCAAGGAAGTTTAACATCTGCAAGAGGATCCTGGTTACTCGGCAACTGGAGTTTTCTGATTTTGGGGTCCAGAATTGCAAAACCGCCTCCCAAGTGGTTTTCGACCGATCGCACCGCTCTCAAAGTGGTAATGGTTTTGGCGTTTTCGCAGCGATTCCTTTCATCCTGCGACACGTGGCAGGGTGGGGTCCCGAAAACCACCCTCCATCGCTGACTAAAGTTGCACCTTCTTGTCCCGCATGAAATCATTCTCATCCGTTGGATTCAGTTGTAGTGAATCAATGGTTGACCTGGTTAGAGCAACTTGGTGGGGCAGGACTGTTAATCATCAGTCTCTTTAGCTTGGCGTCTTTCTCTTCTGCCGTCGATCTTCTTGATTTGATGGGACGGTTCTTTTAGTTTGGGTTTTTGCGGGCTTTCCGAGGGATAGACTTTAGTTGTTTTTTAGTTAATTCTTAGGCTCGAACTTTGAGATGTAAAGCCGTATGGTTGTGCCCTGAGTGGCTTAAGCTTTTATTTCTTTTCTGTTTCTTTGACGTCGGGTGGACGTTTGTACATACTGTATACTATTTTTTTGACTCAATGATATAGAAGGATCCATACTTGCTTCAGCAAAAAAAAGAAAGCATAAGAACTCTAGAGTTGAAAGTAGTTTGGATTTGATACTAATAAAAAATGTTGAAAACAAGAGTTCATAACCAACTCCATGATCAAATGACTTGCAATGTATCCATGAGCCAACATAGGAATGCTAAAACTCCTAGAGTAGTCAAGATTTCAAATCAAAAGACAACTTGAATGAATGGACTCATACTAAAAGTATATCATATTTATAATGTTTTGCAACTAAATTATATGCATTTTATCATTTATGCATTTTATCCCTATTTTTAAAAGTGGGGATACAAATAACCCCTCTAATTATCGGACAATTATGATCAGCCCTCTCTTAGCCAAGTTATATGGTAGTATTTTGGAAAAGAAGTTAAGCATATGGCTTGAAAGTGAAGGTAAGCGGGCTAAAGGCCAAGCAGGTTTCAGAAGGCATCACTCAATAATAGACCACCTCGTTATGCTTAGGATCATTGTGGAGGAATGTCGTAATGATAAATCCAATTTATTTTGTTGCTTTGTGGACTTTAGAAAGACATTCGATACAGTTCCTAGATACAACCTTTGGAATAGATTAGAAGAGCTAAATGTTCCTCTCCAATTGAGAGCTGCCGCTATAAGGTTATACGAGAATGTAATTGCCAAGCTAAAGAGCAATGAGGGGTGGTCGAAAGATATTAAGTGTAACATCGGAGTTAAACAAGGTTGCCCCCTCTCCCCTACCCTATTTGGCATTTACATCGATAAGCTCGAAGGCTATTTAGAGGAAGCAGGATGTGATGGCACGATCTTAGTTGGGATAGTCGTCATCCTTCTTCTCTATTCTGACGATATTGTTCTTTTGGCAAGGTGCCCGTTTGATCTTGATAAGCAACTCAAGCTTCTTAAGGATTTCTTAAGGAAGTGTATTCTTACAAGTACCTAGGAATTGATATTCATCACAAGCTCAACTGGAACCATAGCATTGAGAAAAGGATTAATGGGGGGTGGAAAGCTTATTTTGGTCTTGAAAATAATTGTAAAACAGCAAACCTTGTAAGGTGGGATAAAAAGAAGTTCCTCTTTGAAAATTTAGTCACTCTTGTTATCTTATATGGCTGTGAGGTTTGGGGTTGCAGCATCTCCAGTGAATCATGGAGAAATATTGAGCAAATCTAGAAGCCTTTTATAACTTATAACCTGAAAATTAAAAGTAATACACCCTATCCTATTCTCCTTATAGAAGCAGGTCTTTCCCCTATTGAGAGCCTAGCTATGATTAGGTTTCTGCTGTACAAGCACAAACTAAATAACATAGATGGTCATAGACTTCCTAAGCTAGCTTTAAATTCCAGCCAAAACCACCTAAGGCTCAATCGGGGGTGGCATAAAGACACCAGGGCCTGGTTAAACTATTGGGAGATCAACGATAATGAAGCATTGCAAAACATAAATAACATTAAAGATATTGTTACTTCTAAGTTCAAAGAAAAAATGTGGCGTGAGAAAGATTTAGCAGCTAAAAGAAAATTAAGTTATTATAAGAAGGTCATCAACCCCACCCTAGAAGATCAAAATTATCTCTCTATTTTAACTAGCTCAAAGAAGAAAATTAATATAGCAAAGATTAGAACGAATTCTCATGAGCTCCATAGTGAAACAGGTCGTTGGGCAGTTCCTAAAACGCCATGGATGGAAAGGATCTGCCATATATGTGAGAATAGGAACATCGAGGATGAAAACCACTTCCTCTTAGAGTGCCCTGTGTACAACCACATTAGATCTCAGTTTCACAATCTTTGTTGCAATACTGACCTTCCTAGCCTTTTACAATGTCAAAATTATAGTGAGCTCGGGAGGCTTCTCTCCAAGCTTTTTTAGCATAGGAATAAAATCTTAAATCAAAATAAATAATTTGTTTCTTGAGGTCCGATAGACCAATGTTTGGTCTCAGTGGACGTTAACCATCATCATCATCATCATCATCATTTAAAAGATTTGTTTAGTGAGATGTTTATGTGTTTATTTCACATTTTTTCTTTTAACGCTTTTAACTTCTTTGTATCTATTTGGTTCAATGTCTATAGATGACCACAAAAGTTAGAGGATTTTTTTTTGAATACTCCAAAGAAAAATACCTTTCCATTTAATCTACTTTCAAAATCATTCACATGTTATTTACATGATTCAAAGACATTGTGATATGTATTCCCTTCTTATATGTTTAGATGAATTTCAATGTAACTTTAGTTGGTTTTTCTCAACCAATTATTACGTCCACACACACAACTTCACACCAAACTTAAATGATTTCATTGAAAATGAAGTTAGTCATGAAATGGTTTCTTTAAGAAACACTCAAATTTCACCAAAAGAAAAAGGTTTCTAAAGAAATTAATAATTTACCAAGAAACAAAAAATATTTGCTAAAAATGCAACGTTTGATTGTTTTTGTACGTAATAGGGTTTTCCTAAGTAAAATGCCTATTCAAGACCAATTTACTAGTAACTTATGTTTTTTGTGCCTAAAAACAAGGATTAGACTTGGCAATTGTTTGTACATTTCATTTTATAAATAGAAATTGATGTTACAATATTAAAAGCAATTCTATGTTGTCACAAGATTCTCCCACTTCATAATTCTTTAAAATAAATATGAATACTAATCATGTTTTTCCATATGACAAACTTCTCTTCATTCACATGGCAAGATGGGTCAATTTCACCTTGTTCACTCATACTCAATAAATTTAATAGTACAATCAACTACATGATAGATTCTATGGGTAAAATGAGTCAATTGTGCATACAATAGTTAACGACTTTATCCCATTATATATTTATTGTTTTTTTACTTTAGTTTATCTTTATTTAAACTAAGCAGCCTTGTTTTTATTGTTGTGGGCATTACTTATCTTTATGGACTTTTTTTGTTTGTAGTCATAAATTGTCTTTTTGGACAATTAGAGAATGAACAATTCCTCGATTACAAACAATATTACAATATTTTTTGTTACTAGGTTAATATATTTATTGTTTTTTATTGTAGTTTATCTATATGTAACCTAACAAACAATATTACAATATTTTTTGTTACGAGGTTAATATATTTATTGTTTTTTACTTTACTTTATCTATATTTAAAAGGTACATTTCACAAGGGGAAAAGATATAAGGAAATACAAGATGAAAGGTGTTGCATATTGTATATATGAAGGAGTCATCATTATAATGACCATGTTGGATCAAACAAATAAGCTTTATTATTTCACAATAATCATGTAGTTTTTCAAATAAACCTCAAATTAGTTCATAAGGGAAATTCAATATCATCTTGAAGTCGACTATAACTGAAGAGCATAATTGAACAAGGCATGATAAAATAAAGGTGCCAAGTATTGGACTTTCCCCATAACAAAGTCACTTGTCTAAAAAAATATGGTAAAGAGATTGGTCATGTCATCAAGTCCTTCCTTTACTTGAATCAAGTGAGCTTGCTTGGAATGAACTCCATTTGAATCTTAGTTGCCTTTGAAACACCAATATATAATATGACATCTTCCTTTGCCCCCTAGCATGTTGTTCAGTACATTGATTCACAACAATGGTTCTCCCATCTTAGCGTGGTTATTCTAGTTATGGGTGACATGGAACTATGAATAAGGATTTGTAAGTGTACGGTCTTAGATTTACAATACATTGCCAGTTCTAATAAAATTCTCACAAATGCATGAAGGGAAATAAATATTGAAACTTACTCATAGAGAATATTAAAGATATTAATCTTTAGAAACAAAAGAGGGAGATAAGGCTAATAAGAAGCTCACGACAACTACGAGCACCAAGCTAAAGGTGAAATCAGTTACAAGGAAGCTAACACATTGTAGTTTATCCTAACCAGTAAGTAAGATAAGGTTGCATGAGCCTAACCAGTAAGTAAAATAAGGTTGCATTAGCCTAAGTTAACGAGTAAAGCAAACAATTGCATTAGCCTAAGTTAATGAGTAAAGAAAACAATGGATTGTCACTATATAAGCAATTAATTTAGTACTCGTTGAATGCATAGAGAAATTGTATTCGTATTAATGATACATATAAAACATGTGATAAGTCATTATAATTCCATTAACTCTTAATCTTTCACTAAACACATAGATGTGAAGTGATACTAAAGTAACAACTTTCCATCAACAATTGTATTCCACTCTCATGTCTTCTATGTTAAATACAACACTATATATAACCTCACGTCTTCTCCCCTTCAAAGAAATGTTTATATCTTTAAGCTCTCTCAAATAAAAACACTAATAAAAACACTAATGTATCAATCTAATTATAAAGACTATATTTAACTTTTGTACGACCCATTGCATTTGCCAAAAAAAACAGATCATTTTAAGAAACAAACACATTAAAACCATAACTATGCCTTAAAACTATACCTTAATACACGACGACTAAATTGCTTGGCAACTATCCTTATTTTAAATATATTTAACGTCTTTAATCTTGCAACTCCTAAGATGTTTAGAGATATCATACTAGCAATTGTCCCAAAAGGTACAAAGAGAGGCCGATAGGATTATTAAATTAGAATTGTTGAATTTCTCTAGAAGAGATGTTGGTTCAAGCCTAACAGATGAGCAAGTTGAGCTGGCTAAAGGCCTTCTAATTGTTTTTTATTATTGTAAAATTATATTGATAATTCATTGGTTTTACTTTCAAAAGCTTGAAGGAATTTGAAGAGCAGGTATAGAATTGCTTTGTGGGATTTGATCCCAAAATCCTTGATTTGTAGATATATACTCAATGAAATGTTAATTGGTTGAAACCCTGCACAAATGTTTGATATAAGAAAATAAGCCGAAAAGGTTGAAAGGCTTAATTGGTTTGCGGAAAACCTTGTTTTCTTGGACTGGATCATTGTGCAATTACTTTTCTTTAGATGTTTTGTTTATATCTATATTACACGGAACACATTGAATGTCTTATTTCATTTTAGAGTAAGTTAATTACCCAAAATTAAGAAACCTCTATAGATGGCCAAGCATCTACGAAGCTTTCTAGTGACCAAGGCAATAACCACCATGACTATCCCCTACCATTTGACAATGCTTCTTTACCCAACCAGATTGAATACTTAGGGAGCGAAAAGCAAGCCAATTACACAAACAAATTGCCTTTGGAAAAAATTATGCACATACATAGAGAAAAATCCAAATACTCTACCAAGAAGAAAGAAAGTTGTCCACACAAATTTTCATATTTAATTTATGGAAACTTATGATTCGCTATGTTAATAAATCCAAAACATTCTTAATGTAAATACACATTTAGATGAAAAGGATAAAAAAATAACATTGTAACATATTATAAGCTCACAGATATATCAAAGTTAGAGATATGTATAGAGTACATTACAACATCACCGTTGAAACCAAAAATACTCTTCTCATGATTTTGCTCATGAATCACGAGCACCTCGAATGTGTCAGCCCTGTAGTCGATCTCTGATCGAATCCCGAAAAGTTTTGAAGCCTCGACGCCCCCCTCCTGCAGGTTGCAGCTTCTTCAAATCCATTGACAATGAACGGGACTACAATACAACATCACCGTTGAAACCAAAAATACTCTTTTCATGATTTTGCTCACGAATCACGAGCACTTCGAATGTGTCAGCCCTGTAGTCGATCTCTGATCAAATCCCGAAAAGTTTTGAAGCCTCGACGCCCCCCTGCGGGTTGCAGCGTCTTCAAATCCACTGACAATGAACAGGACTGCAATGCAATGTAATGAATAACAAGAATCGAGTTAAAAAATAAATATATTTATATATAAAAGATTACAAGACCATCCATAGTGAAAAGATACGCATGTATTTTTTATTTTATTTTAAAGTAAGTATGAGCAGTTGAAGCTTCTCGTCATTCTTCAATAGCCACTCGATTAGTCAAATTAGTAATTCCTTTTCTCCATTATTTTCGCAAAGCACGAGTGTTGAGTATTCCGTATTCACAATATACTCTTCTCCAATCAAGTTATTTGTATGACACATATTTTATAGTTTTGGGTAAGTTTATTTTTTATTTTTTTCAAATTTTAATTTTTGTTGTTTAAAATATATATAAAAAGAGTTTAACACAAAGTAAAATAGGAAAAATATTTTAATTTAGAAATTAAATATAAATCAAAATGAACATAAACTGATAGTAAATATCTATATCATAACCTAGAGGAGCTGCCTAAAGTATAAATCCGAAATTTAATAGCTATTGGAAAGACACAGCAAATCTAATTATATAAAACGCTCTCAAACACTTCATAGGATGACTGCCCTAATCCTGCTACTGTTTTTGATATTGAGATTTATTTGAGGAGCCAGGACGGCTGACTTGTTCCGTAGATTCAGTCAACAGCAATTGAGGGGAACCCCGACTCGCCTGGACTCCATGCGTATAGCCATAACCAGCTGGATAACCCACAAATTCCGGAATTAGAAAGATTAGAAAGTCAACTGGCCTTTTCAGTACAAGGTGATCCCTATATTCCCAGGGACTAATAAGAAAACAGCTCCATGAAGGGGCTAAGGCTGGGCTAAAATCCGGCGAGCACCTACAGATCTGTAGGTCATTTTCTCTTATTCAAATCAAATCAAACGTAAAACTTAAAATAAAATAATACCGACTGCAATTAACCAGTCGCAGTCGCAAGAATTTCTCACAGCATAACGGACGTCTGTTTTTTCATAACCCAGCAGAATTAATCCAAAACCCTAAAATTTGGAACACTGCGAGAAGAATAGAAGGCAAAAACTATAACCAAATTATAATAATAAATATCAAGTAGTGGAATGAATGATTCTGAAAGACCAGTAACCTATGTTGCGCTCACACTTCGATCGCATTTCCATCAGCTTCAGTGGCAGCCACTGCGCTAAAGAGAGCGAGGCTATTAGCTAGCGATAAATGCATGCACGTTTTGCACGCGGTCCGTGACCTGGAGCTTAACCTGCCCATCCACACCCTTAAAGCCGCTGCGGCAGGAGTCCTCGTTGGTGAAAGCTTGGTTCATCCCGCTCAACACGTCGTCCATCTGAGCGTCGAAGGTGTTCCGCCTCAGGTGCTTCAGGGCCGCCAGAGATTCGCGAAGCTCGTCTTTGATGTCATTGAAATTCTGAATACAATTCTCGAGCGCCGCTTTTTCTGGTTCACTCAAGTTAGGGCTTCTGCCTTTCTGGCTAGAGATCCAGACGGTAGCATTAAGGACATGACCAAGACTCACATTCGCGGTCGCCTCCGCCATGTCCGTCAATGTGGGCTTCAGAGAACCCGGGAAGGAAGAAAGCGATGAGACGCAGAGCGCCGGATACTGAGTCAGATCGCACGAGGTTTTGATAAATTGAGCGGTTTTGGTGTCTCTCTGTGGGGGATTCAGGTCCTTCGTTGCTGCTGAAACCAGACTCGCGGAAATCAGGATACCCAAAAAAATTACAGCCGATGAACCCATGGCAATTCTGCTCAAGAACAGGGTAACAGGGTAAGAATTAGATGGGCAAGTAACCAATTGCGAATGTAGCGACCGTATAGAATTGCAAGGCTCTAGCAGTTATTCATGCCTTTTGCTTTGCAATAAATAGAGGAGCCGGACTCTTCTCGAAATTGTTAATCAACTATGGTCCAATTTGTTCATGTTTTCGTTTTCCCGAATCCGCTTCCAGCTCCTTAAATCGGGGGACTCTCCATGTTCTCGGTATTTAACGAACCTAACAGAATCGGCAGAATCCGCGTTGTCTAACTGGCTGACAATGTCCGAGCATTGTGCCATAAACTCCACGAACTCTCCCTGAAGCTCGGCACACAGAAACTCCAGGTGTCAGCGTGAGAATCAAAAGGACGACGAAAGTCCCTTTCAAAAGAAGGCCTATCGGCCTAATTAAAAACAATATTTAATATCAGAAAATACTTTTAAAGTAAAAGAATGAGAGCTCGTGCAATCAATTTCAAACGATAAGAACCAAAGTTTAATGTGGAACTGAGTGTACATGAGTAATAAATTTAATTTTGCAACTCGTAAAATGTTCAGAGATATCATACCAAAAACAAGATTTAATATCATGGAAATACTTTTGAAGTAAAAGAGTAATAGCTCGTGCAGTCAATTTCAAACGACAAGAACCAAAGAATAGCAGTTTAATGTGGGTGCTACAAGGTTGGGTTTAATGTTTAGAGAGGGTTGTGTTTAATGTTAAGGTTTGAATGCTTAGTTATGTGACGGGTGGATAGGAGGACAGTGGTCTGATCATTATAGACTTTGTTAAATCAGTTTTTTTTATTTTCAAATTAATTTGACAAAATTTATATATTATAAAATTTAATGATATTGATAAAATTATAGGGTTGGTAAATAGTATTATAATTTTTTAAAGGTATATATTTAATTTGTTTTTTTTAAATAATAATAATAATAATATATTAAAATAAATTTATAATTTAGTTAAATTTTATGATTATTTTAATCTTAGTAATATGAGATATATCACTAGGTTTTTTTTTAATGTTTGTGATTTTTACCAATTATTTAATTTATACAATTGTACTAGTATAACATAATTTAACCAATAAAGAGTAAGACTTGGATAACAATACCCATATTTAATTTGAGTAGTAAAAACATACTGTTAAGAATTGTTACACAGTAATTTGTCACCGTTGGTCACCGTCCCTATCGCCCCGTTTCCATACGTTGGAGGACGCATTCCGGGACCTATGAGCAGTGACATAACCCAAAAACACTTGCATTATGTTCCCCTGAGTATGTGCTTCATGTTCCCTGAAGACACCTTCTGCAAATTCCCCCTGAAAAGTACTCTTTTTCCATTGGCGCAGATCCACAGTATCTTACCCGCGCCAATAACTGAGATCCTCAAAAGAGGGCGCGACCATTGGCGCCCTGTCACAGAACAACACCCACGCCAGCCCAGTTTGGTAATGCTTTTTGCCTTAACGCACGCCCGACTGTTGTTTCCTTCATTACATGGAGCTTTTTGAGGATAAAGCTCAGTCTTATGGATGTCGAGTTCTATCCTATCTCCATCCTTAATGGCTTTTGGGGATAATGTTAATCCACAATGGGTGTCCCGGTTCATTTCTTGGTTCATTGTATCCTCCTCCCTTCTTCATCTATATAAGCTTGTCCTCATGCATTTGACAAGCTGGTTCGGAGTTCTGAGTTCTTAGTTTTGAGTAATGCTAGTTGTGGTTACGCTTGTCGTGAGTGATAGTGAAGCATAGAGAGGTTATGCTGCCAGAGAGGAGGTATACTGCAAGACACACATAGCTGCTCGTCCAGTCTGAGGAGAATTACGACGTCAGAACTTGGTTGTACTCTTCTCTATTTATCATTAATAATAGAAGACTACTATTATGGTTCCACTTTCATTGTTTACATGATGTTTGATGTAAAGTTATGTCCTTTTTGACTGACATATAATTGCCTATATCAGATTTTACGCTTGTGTTTTCATCGTTCTTTGTGTGTGCAGGTGTCTGTTCGTGAGGATAGCGAAGGATTGTGACCAGCCAGGACAAAGGAACGAAAGTAGCTCCGCTTCTTCGACACTAGCGTTGGATTCCAAGTAGGTCCTTCTTTACCTACTTTTGGTATTTGCAATTAGGATCCTGCATAGTAGCTTTGACTGATTGTTGCTAGACCCCTGTTGGGCTAGTGGGATCGCCTCTGTCCGCAGAGGGGATTTACCTATCCAACAATTTGGCGACTCCGCTGGGGAGAAGCTATTTGAAGTTTGTCTTGCATGTTAATTTTCTCTTGCTTGCTTGAGTGAATGAGCTTTCTGGGTCAGTTTTGAGATTGTTCTTTACTGTTTGATCCATCTGAACACTGTCAGCCCGACCTGGGGTCGTGTTATTTATTTTTTTAGCCGGCAAGCTTTGTTGGCGCGGTTTTTTATCTGACAGTCGCGCCAATTGGCGCCAGTGGCCAGTATACAGCTCGCGCCAATAATCAATTAGCGCAGTTTTCTTCCTGACAGTCGCGCCAACCCTGTGAACTTGTTCATTTGCTTGTTTACAGCCTCTCAAGCTTGGGTTTCCTGTTTTGTTCAATCATCTGAATGTATCAGAGTCTTTGTTGACTGGTTTTGAGTCTTTTTCTGGCAAATTATTAATTTGATTTCCTTTGATCATTACTTGGAGGTTTGTCTCGATCTTTTCACAATTTTGCATCTTTTTGCTTTTGTTTTTGCAAAAAAATTTCCCCCTCATTCGCCGGGGGGGGCTAAATTGTGTATGAGTGTTAATCGCCTTTGAGTGTTTTTAGTTTATGATCTTTGGAACTCTCACCCGTTTTTCTTGGTTTACACTTGATTGGTTCTTAGATTACATTAGAATCATCGTGTGTTTGAGAATTCTCTTGCATAGATCACACTTGCATAATTAGAATTCTCATTTTCAGGATATGAATGAAAAGTGTGCATAGATTACATTTGCATACTTTGGGTGTTTGCCAGTTTCTGTTTTGGTCTTCTCTTGACCCAGTCAACTTTTTGGATACTCTTTTGCATTTGTTTGGTGGTTGTTAAAGCTTGGTATTCTATGCTTTGAGTGATTCACTTCTAGCCTGTTTGAATTTTGCTTGACTTCATTTGAACTTGGATCACATGGTTCATTGAAAGTCTTTGTGTTTTTCTTTGCTTGCACGGTTCATTCTGGTGTTTCAGAATTGGTTCTATTTTCATTGAGTGAATTTTGTTTGTTTATTCTTGTGAATATCTCTTAAGATTTGATTAAATGCATCATGCCATCTTAAAAAAAAAAAAGAAAAACAAATGATCTTTTTGCATTACATTAGCTAGCATTTATTGTTATTTGTTGCTTTTAAAAAGAAAAAGAAAAGAAAAATTTTATTTCTTGTTATTAGCTGCATTAGGATCTTTGTTGTTTGCTCAGCGATCATTTCGTTTGTGTAAAAATCTCAACTCTCCTGTAGATAGAATTCATTGAATGAAATGATATAATTTTGGCATGTAGTGTGCATTTAGGAAGTTTTGAGAGATCACATACGGTAGGACCAGAAAAAATAAACTGAAACATAATTGAAGATAAACTTTAAAATCAACTGAATGAACATAACAACGCATTGGAACCTAACGTGAACATTCTAGAGGTCTAGGTTAGAGACGTGTTCCGGCGTCTTTAAACCTGGTAGCTTACCGTCGAGTGGTTGGGTGATTCCTCCACGGTGAAACGATAGGTGCCAGTACGGATTGTGCTCCCACGTACCGTCGCGTATACATTGGGAGACCCCTATAGGATTAAAACCTTTTATCCATAGGAAGCCGAGTCTGCCACCTTACAAGCCGTAATGCACTGAACATAGCATTCGGGAAGATTGACTGCAGTACGGGAAGTCCTTGGTTTTCATCTGATTGCCGAGGTGTATAAGCAGTTTTACGGATTGTTTGGTAAACCTCTTGCCTAGTTTTCCAGAGCAGTCACTTTTGATCCTTTTCAGACTCTCTAAAAGAAAAGGTGCCTGTGAGCTTCTTGTCACTTCGTGCTCATTAAATATTCGAAGGAGACTAGAGTCATCTTTTGTCCTTTTCTCGACTCTTAAAACATGAAAAGGTCAAGTTGTGTCTTTGCGTCCTAAAATTTATTTGGCCACGATAACATTTACCCAATTAGATTTTGTTTGCGTTAGCTTGAGTAGGATTCTTTCTCGTTCAATGGCATCCTTCCCTGAGTCCACCGGCCAAGGTGTTCCCCCGGATGGAAACCCTAGTTCATTTCCTTCTTTTGGAAATGTCGGTGCTCCGTATATGGCAACTTTGTCTTTGCCTGGGTTAACCATTGGTTTGCCCGTATGGTTGTTTCCGACCTCGGTAGTCCCGAGTGTGATGACTCCTGTTCCACCGTCTCCTCCACCCGAACAACATCATGTTGATTCCAAGGTGGACCTCTCCCCTTCTTCGCCTATTTCTGCGTCCTCATCTTCTACTTCGCCTGGAAAAAGTCTGGATTCAAGTAACCAGGTGGCTAAGAAGAAGAAGAAGAAGACTCCTAAACGAGAGGTTAAAAGTATAACTCAAGTCGAGCCACCTTGTGCTCCTCCGCGGAAGGTCAAATTTCCTTGTAAGTTGTGCAAGGAAGACCACCTTCTCCGCGATTGTCCTGGCATTCCCAGGGTTTTAGAAGTATGGTCTCACGATCCGGACCGCCCTGCATCGTCCTCTGGAGATCATGGCGATGTTACCTTATCACCTGGAAATGTTAAGGGAAAAGGGAAGATTCGAATCCCCTGTAGACTTTGTGAAGGCAATCATCCCCTTCACCTTTGTCCGCTCATGGATAAAGCCTCTGTTGTCTTGGAAAGTCTTACAGCTCCCTCACCCCAACTTCCCGTTGGTTATCAACATCTCTCTGCAGCCGCAGATCGTTCCCCCGCTGACAAAGAGATCGACCAAGATTCCTCTCTTGTCCAGCCTCCTCTTCCTGAACCTGGCTCTGCTAAGCCTGTTCTCGACCAACCATTGGTCGGAAAGAGTGTTGATTCGAGTTCACCACCCGATCACTCTGTTTCGGAGGAGCATCATGTTCTTCTCGTCTCCTCAGATTCTCCTGAGTCCGGAAATGACTCTCCTATCCCAGCTCTTTCCGAGAGTCCTACTTCGATCTCTTTAGAGCAGGGGGGCAATCATACGATTCCCCCACCAAGTAGTTTAGTCGTTTCCTTCGACTGGAGACGTTTGACTACCTTCCGCCTCCCATCCTATGTGCCTTTCTGTGTCACGGTACACGCCTATGACAAGGCAATACTTGGCACTGTTTTGGATGTAGGTGCATCTGTTAGTCTTATGTCTGCCACTACTTGGCAAGCTTTGGGTTCCCCACAGCTTGTGCCAGTCACATCGAATCTGACGGCTTTTGATGGAGGAACTAGCCAACCATTAGGGATCCTTCCAAAGTTACCTGTTACTTTGGGAGGTAAAACCGTCTATATAGACGTAATGGTTACCCAAGGTGCTTTAGATTTTAATCTTCTCCTTGGCCGCGACTATGTTTATGCCATGGGGGCCCTTATTTCTTCACTTTTCCGTGTGGTTTGCTTTCCACACGATGGAAGAATTGTGACTATCGATCAATTATCGTTCGTTCGTCCACGGGTCCCCCCTGCATAGTCGTCATCCCCTCTTGGTTTACATCCACCAGTTGCATCTGCCCCACCGCAGGTCAACTATGTGGGCACCCATCCCGTGCCTGTAACCAGCGATGTCGCCGTCGTGCATAGTGTCCTGGGGGCATTGGGCGCTGATTTCCAAGATGTTGGCCTTCCCTCCGGAGCGGCCCTCTTGGGAGCCTCCACTTCCCATTCATTATGATGAAGTCGGGGCGGAGCATAGTTCCTTTCCCGTGTCAAGCTCCTTAAAAAATGAAACTGGTACTCGTTGGAGCATAGTTCCTTGTCTTGTGTCAAGCTCGTTAAAAAATGAAACAAGGGTTATGAGGATAGTTCTTTTCCTAGGTCAACCTCATTAAAAAATGAAACATCTCCTCCTTTCCAAATCGAGTCTTTTGATTAAGATCTCGTAAAATACAAGTCGAGTCTTTCATAGATCTCGAGAGTGAACCTTCATTCCATCCACCTCGTTGAATGCAATGAAGCTTGGGGGGCATATACCTCGATTTGCATTATCATGCTGGGGGCATGCAAATTTATAGCAAGCATAGTTTTTCGTTTCAAGCTTGTGTAAACATGAAACCGAATCCAAGCAAAGTTCTCCATGGTTCAAGCTTGTGTAAAAATGAACCCATACCTGACTTACATCCCGTGATTGCCTTTTATCTGCTAAGTTTTGCTAGATGAGCCTTGGTTGTTTCGTTCCATCGCCACCATCTCTTTGGCCGATCATATGCTCTCACTTGGTTGTTTATCTTTTCCTGAGGAACCGCAGCGATGAGTGGTTTTAGTAGCCAGCCTCTCGACCATCATATGTTTTGAGCAGTTCCGCCATTACCAGAACCAGTTGCTACCCGTTATACCACTCGTTCCTCTAGGACGAGTCTCCTTTAAGCTCTTTTCTGACTTGTAAAATATGAAAAGATTGCCAAGTATTTTTTCCCTTTTGACTCGTTAAAAAGAATAAAATGGAGGTCTACTTTCAGCTCTTTTCCGACCGTTTAAATGTGAAAAGATCGCCGAGTTACTCCTCTTGACTCGTTAAACGTAAATAAGAGGCGGTCGTCTTTAAACTCTTTTCCGACTGTGTAAAAACGAAAAGATCGTCGAACCCTTGTCGTTTCAGGTTCGTTAATGGTTTCGAAACGACGTGGTTTTGATCGCTTTTTTACTTTTTCAGGTCGAAATCACTACTTATGAAAAGTACTCCTCGATCGTAATGGTCGGGCAGTTCTTTCGAGCATTGTTTTATACTTTTTCGGGCTCGAGAGACACAACTTTACGAAAAAGGACACCCCTGGAGTTTCCTTTTCTGCTGTCTTTTCAAACTCTCTAAACATGAAAAGACGCCGAGTTCTTCCTTTGTCAGACTCGTTAAAACCTGATGACATCGGATTTTGTCGAAATGACACACCACAAGCATATGCTATCCCCATCAAGCTTGTTAAAAATAACTGGGGTACTCGCCAGAAATGGTGGGGGAAAAGAAATTTTGGAACCATAATCATTGTCGTGTCGGCAGTATGTCGCTCTTGAACATGGCACTTATCTGTTTTCGTGCCTGGGTGGGGATATCTCATCTCATTTTTCACTGGCCTCCATGGATTTGGGTAATCCTATTTGACCTCTCATCTGCTCATTGCCTCGTCATCATGACCTCTGATCCATTGATGTCAAATACTGCCAATTCCACTATCGTGCCGCCGATATGTTCAAGAGAAGTTGACCTCTGAAAAGAAACAACCGCCATCTGATAGTTCACATAATCTTGATTCACAAACATTATCTCTCTGTCTCATGTCGATGATGTGGGAAACATTATGGCCCACCTTCGATCAAGGTCACTTCCTGTCGACTTCAGCTCATTATCCAGGAGGTTGATCTAGAGACTCCCTTCCGGTGCCTTGGAGCCTGCACGCCTTAATGGCAGGTTCTTCGTGTTCGACGTGAGGTTTTCATCATTGGCCTCCGATCGAATGATTCTACGGGTGTTCGACGCCAGCTCATTAATTCGCACGCCGTAGATTGTACCTATAGTACCTTGAGGGCCATTGTCATTATTGGTGGTACCTCTCGCGTCTGTTAACAGTTTCCATTATTGACTGGTAATCAGACGATGTTCATGCATGTTCGACTTCAGCTCATATATTTGCATGCTTGAACTTGTACTCTTGTTCGGGTCGAGATGGAGCGCAAGACCCTGAATTGTGTCTGTTGTAATCCAGGCGTGATTCTTGATACATGACTCATTCACTGGATGGCTGCGACCATGCCTGAGTCTACTCATTGATCCTAACCAGATGGCTGCGTCCATACTATGGATCTAGATTATTTATGTACTCTCTTATGGATGGCTGCGACCATACCATGTACATCATGTAATTGAACTATCAGTCGTGTTGCTCAATGCAGATCCTCGGCGGCAGCTATATGTGTTCTTGTGTGTTCTTGTAAAGCATTTCACCCCTCTCTCCCTCTCGGACCTCATGCTTTAGGGGGCATCTGTTACACAGTAATTTGTCACCATTGGTCACCGTCCCTATCGCCCCGTTTCCATACATTGGAGGACGCATTCCGGGACCTGTGAGCAGTGACATAACCCAAAAACACTTGCATTATGTTCCCCTGAGTATGTGCTTCATGTTCCCTGAAGACACCTTCTGCAAATTCCCCCTGAAAAGTACTCTTTTTCCATTGGCGCAGGTCCACAGTATCTTACCCGCGCCAATAACTGAGATCCTCAAAAGAGGACGCGACCATTGGCACCCTGTCACAGAACAACACCCGCGCCAGCCCAGTTTGGTAATGCTTTTTGCCTTAACGCACGCCCGACTGTTGTTTCCTTCATTACATGGAGCTTTTTGAGGATAAAGATCAGTCTTATGGATGTCGAGTTCTATCCTATCTCCATCCTTAATGGCTTTTGGGGATAATGTTAATCCACAATGGGTGTCCCGGTTCATTTCTTGGTTCATTGTATCCTCCTCCCTTCTTCATCTATATAAGCTTGTCCTCATGCATTTGACAAGCTAGTTCGGAGTTCTGAGTTCTTAGTTTTGAGTAATGCTAGTTGTGGTTACGCTTGTCGTGAGTGATAGTGAAGCATAGAGAGGTTATGCTGCCAGAGAGGAGGTATACTGCAAGACACACATAGCTGCTCGTCCAGTCTGAGGAGAATTACGACGTCAGAACTTGGTTGTACTCTTCTCTATTTATCATTAATAATAGAAGACTACTATTATGGTTCCACTTTCATTGTTTACATGATGTTTGATGTAAAGTTATGTCCTTTCTGACTGACATATAATTGCCTATATCAGATTTCACGCTTGTGTTTGCATCGTTCTTTGTGTGTGCAGGTGTCTGTTCGTGAGGATAGCGAAGGATTGTGACCAGCCAGGACAAAGGAACGAAAGTAGCTCCGCTTCTTCGACACTAGCGTTGGATTCCAAGTAGGTCCTTCTTTACCTACTTTTGTTATTTGCAATTAGGAACCTGCATAGTAGCTTTGACTGATTGTTGCTAGACCCCTGTTGGGCTAGTGGGATCGCCTCTGTCCGCAGAGGGGATTTACCTATCCAACAAGAATAAATCTACGAAGCATAACATAAAAATTGTAATATGAGAGCTCAAATTTTCACACTTATTCATATTGTCATTTTTTTCCAGAAACAAACTGTGTAGATGTTTAATCTTGTCTAACTTTCGGGTGGACACTCCACCCATCATCATGGACCAGAAAACTATCCACCAAAACGTCAGACGAGATTAAATATCTATGCAATTTGTTTCATGAAAATTTTGACAATAAGAATTGTATCTTTATTAATGTTTTAAATGCTTTTTTGTTAAAGGTATTTCACATGATTAAATTACCGACTGTGCTAGTGTGCATGGTGGTGCATGTACCCACTTTCAATGTAACAACACCAAAAATAGCATTTCGATGAAAGTGAGTGAAACCACTCCCCAATGGGGGTGAAAATAAGTTATCAAACTTCTGACAGGCGAATTAATGGTTATGCTAAATACAGGGATGAGGCAGTCCAACGAGTTTATTTGTCCGATCAAGGTTATTATTTGCATGCACATTTATTGTATGGGTAGCGGATCAACGACACTTGGTGATAGAGCCAGGCTCTACACTTGGCCCTGCATGGTAAGTGCATGGTGCTTCCACACTTCAAGTACTTTGGGCCACATGCCCAGGTCCCTTCAAATTAAATGTTTGCAAATGGGAGTCGGTGTTTTCATTCGATCTGGGATCATGCATAAGATCACTCATTTTGTCTGCTTCAATATGCAGATATCCTCCTAGGGCGGATTGGATGTAGATAGAGAACTATTTAACAGGCATGGAAAACTCATTTATGAGCTCATCATTTGACAATGCCTAGGGATGGTCGATCTCTAGTTCAGTCTATACACTTGGCCATTCTTGTGTAGGCTAAATGATACTCCCATTCATCATACTTGCTTTATCACATCCACTATGCCTTATATATGCCCTTTGTTGCCCTCAAGGTGGTGGAAAGGTAGTAGTCTCTAAATGAGGGAGGTCGTGTGTAGCCTTGAGACTCATGTGTCTCCTTTCATATGGTCGTTACAAGCTGTGTGGATCATTGCGCATGGAGGTCAGTCTCCACACATGCCTTCTCATTTGGTCATACGAGGGTTGTGTTGTCATTTCCTTTTTGTTGGTTTCTACAAGGTCTTTTGGTTACTTGTAGTAACTTGGAGGTGAGAAATACCTAGAGTCATTTTCCTCCTACTCTCAAGAGTCAATGTTCTTTGTAATTTTTATGCACAAGTTGGGGATTGATCCGTCCTTCGGATTGGTCGCAGCCTTGCCTTCGGCGTCATTCCAGTCCTCTGACCCTGCTGGGATATCGTTTCGTTGTCCAATTCTCTTCTATGGGGTGTGGTATATGGGCACCTTTTCTATATGGTTATGAAATTTATTACAGTCTCCCTCAATCTTCAGTTCGACAAGTTGGGTTAAATCTAGTGGCTCCAGATTCTAAAAAACATAAGGGCTTTGAGCAATTTGGACAATCATTACCTTTGGTTCATGTCGTGTATCAATTCCCACTCTTTTCTTTGTCTTATTCCTATCTTATAGTAAAGTTTGCAATTAGAACCCTAGTGGTACTGCACCATTGGAGGTTTGCTTATCATATATTTGTTCATATCTTGGTGTTTGTTGTTGTATGTTTTGCTCACAGGTATTATATGGTTCCCCTAGAAAGATTACCTACTCGTCGGGGTGAAGCTACTGGGGCGTTTCATTCAAGACACAAACGTCTTTTTGGGTGGGAATCAGTTGCCATTTACTTCGAACCCACACCTCTTGAAGTGATAAAGGAAATCTTAAATCTGGAAGCCAAGGAATTTGGGGATCACAAATATTTCTCAGATTCATATATTGATGGTAGTAGTGTCAAATGGGATCCTAATCCAGGAAAGTGTCAGAGAAGAAGGCTTTATTTTCTTCACTCTATCACACAACATCATGAAATGGAGACTTTGCTCAGTATGGTTATCTCCGACAAACAAGTGGATAACTATAAGCTCTTTGCCGACCCGAACGAGATTAAGTGAATGTTGTGGGATATCAAGTACAATATAAATGATATCGTGGTAAGACTCAATCGTGTGGAGCTTTTCGTGGTTTCAGATTTAAACATAGACTAAATTTTTTATCAGGAAGAGGCAAGAGTCATAAATGTTACGCCTTTCAATACCATTTCTACAAACATTGATCTGCCTATGAACAACACCAATGCAAACTCCTCTTCGCAATCAGTGGTCATCATTTTCGATTAAAATATCCACTAAGAAAATAGTTTTGTTTTTTATGTTGAATGAAATTTACCTTGCTCAATAATATTTGTCTATTTTATTAACTCTATAAAAAAACTCTAGTTTCTATACTCTAGTAACTTTACTCAAGTGGCAGTGTTCAGTGATCTAATTTTAATGTAAGATAGATGTTTTTTTGTAAAATTATTAATGCTAATTTCCACTATGTATATAGTAATCCGAGTAGGTCCATAATCCTACAGATCAGCCTGAGAAATGAAAAATTCCCGGTGCAACATCTTATATAATATGTTTGGCTATGAGAAACGGAATTGGAAAAGAAAAAACCACTAAAGTCAATCATCTAGGTTTCTATGATTCATGTTGAGACACGTTTCCAACCAAAACTCTGCCGCTTACAATTTATACTACCGTTTTTAGTGGAGAAACACTTGGTTTTTACTGTGATGTATATAACGCGTTAAACTTTGGGAAATTGCATGCTGTGATTACTTGTATTTAAAAGCTATAACTAAATAAAATTATATTAAAGAAAAAGGAACTGGACTAATTATCATCAATGTGGAATGATATATTATCGAGTATTTTATTTTCTATTGAAAAGTTACAATACATTAATAAATATGTTTAAAAAAATGTAATATATATTTTTAAATAAGATATTTTTATTTTTTTAAATAAATTAATAAAAAATTAGTTTAAATAAATGTCGATTTTATATTTTTTCTATAATGATTTTAAATAAGCAAGGCCATTTTCTTAAATAAGTAATAATATTTATCATAATCGGCCTGGAGTATGCCGTAAAACTGCTTCTGCTTGGCTAAGAGCTCGTCTTCCTCGGACGTAAGGAAACAGGTTAACGGCCCAAGACCCAGAGGCATCTGGCAGGAGTGAAAGCCTGCTCCCTTACGGACCACCAGCGGGTTATTTCAGGTGGCGTGGTTTTCCTTGATAACGGTGATGAGTCAAACCGACATTCGCGGATAGCAGCCAGAGATGGCTGTCCTCACTGTTGGTTTGACACCTGAGTTTGATAGGTTTTGCCAACTTCGAAAAAAAAAAAAAAAAAAAAAAAAAAAAAAAAAAAAAAAAAAAAAATAATAATAATATTTATCATAAATTATATTTTTTAATCAGTTTGATAGGTTTTGCCAACTTCGGAAAAAAAAAAAAAAAAAAAAAAAAAAAAAAAATAATAATAATATTTATCATAAATTATATTTTATAATGGATTAAATATGAGAAATTGAAACAATGATTTGATTTAGGCTTTTAAAGTAGCTCTTTGTGGCTTTTAAAGTTGCTCTTTGTTGTAAAACTTTAAGTTAGTATCAACTTATGATAGTAAGAATAGATTTTGGAATGCTTAAGTTTATGAGACCCTCAATGTATAGATATTGTAAAGCGATAATAAAATAATTTTTAATTTAAATTAAATATAATGAGGATAATTAAATTTTAAAAAAAATATGAATTTTTATATAAATTTTAAATTTATCTTAATGTCTTTTAACTATTTATTATAAATTTCTCATTTAAATATTTTTTAAAAAAATAAAAGAATAAAAATATTAATGAATAATTTATTATACAATAACACTATTAAGATAAAAGACAAGACATTAAATAAATAAAAGAAAATAATTTTAAATATCTCCAATAAGATTTCCTTAGAGTTTTTAAATAGGTATTCTTCATTAGAAAAAGTGTATGTGATACTTGTTTTTTCATAAACCTATGTTTTTTATACTCTTTTTCCTTTGACTAATCTGTCATTGTAATACAAGAATAAAGTCAAATAAATTTATGTCAAAATTCTGAATGTAATTTTTTTTTGCTTATTATAATTAAGAAATATTTTATAGCAAGGTTTCCATTCTCATATAATGATATTTCAAAGAATTTTTTTTTTAAAGGGAAGTATTATCTTCAACCCTTTTAAGGAATATGAAAGACAAGGTCTTTACTTAAAACCCAACTCCTTTAACTATTACAAGAGAGATGAAGGGCAACCATAATTCCTTGCACATTCATTAATATAGTCTAAAGCAAAGTGCATTAATGTAGTCCAAAACAAAGTGCATTCCTCTTCAGAAAGGATGAATTTATAATCAAACTCTTTCATCATGAAGTACATTAAATCCACCCTCTTGTTTCAAAAAGCTCATTAGTATATTGCATTAATCACTGAAAGTTAAGCATTTTAATACCACATTAATGATTAAAAGTTAGATCTTCTTCTTCCCGATCGAGGTGTGAGCTGGATAGATATGGTCCTGCCATTGTCCATCATTTGTTATGAAGGTCTCGAGGAGGCAATCCATCACCCTCCATATGCACAAGGCACATGGAGTGGTGGCCTCGCGCATGTCTCCAATTAATTCCAATCCAGAAGGTGGCAACATGATAATAGGGGCGAAGGTTTTTAGCCTTATCGCTGGTAAGGTTGGTAAGTTTCCTACTTGCAAAAATTGTCTGAATTTGATCTAGTTTGAGAAGCACCGGAACTTGGGGGAGGCGTCCTTCGTGGTCCTTCACTGGTCGTCAATCTACTTACAATCTATTCAGGCCACCCTTCTCGGGTATGTTTTCAGCCTCAATCACTGTTTCCTTCCTCCCATGGATAATTATTTATTTCTATTGGTCTTTGGGAAGAATGGATATGTCTTGAATTTGATGGTTTGGAAGGAGCAATACCAAGAATCTTATATGGTAGTTGCAAAATTGTATGAGGGCTCCTTTGTTTTTTGTACTCCTGTATTTGTGTACTATGGAATTTTGTTGTCACATATGGCCATTTATTGGGCATGGCCAATGTGTCGTTTCTGGTCTTCTTCCTGTTTTTGTCCCTGCTGCAATCGATTTGATTCTCCTCTGAATGTTTGTGGTTTACACCCTAAGTCTTTAGGGTCCTAGTATGTGTACGGATCAGTTCAAACTTATGCCCTCAGCTATGCATGGCAGGGCTGTATTCATGTTTATTGGCTCTGGGATTATTTTTATTTTCGGTTTGCAATCTGCAACAGGGGAAAGCAATGGTTTATGTATAGGTCGTGGCCCTCATATGTGGTTAATTTGGCAGGTCCCCTGGTCCGGTGTGACCCTTGGAAGCATATTTCTCTTGGATATAGGCTCTCCTCGAGTCGACTAACAGGGTCCAAGTAATTTGTTATCAGTTCTCTCAGTTACTCTTGAACCATGTTGTCTCTGGGAAGGGAAATTCCACTCGAGGTTCTCGTGGTCGTGGTAAGCAACCAAAGGATTCTTCGGAGGTTCGTCAGCCCAACGCTCAAGTTGGTAAAACCTGTGGTTGAAAATCAACATCCTACATACTTAATGAAGCTTCCACTGCTTTTCATGAGGGCAACTCTACCCAGGTCCACCAGCTTATCACAAAATGGGAAGTCAAGCTTAACAAGAAAGCTGGTATAATGGATATTAACCTGGATGACTGGAAATTCTGGTGCCTAACCCCAGACACTCTCGGGAACGATCTTCTCTGTATAAACAAACTGTCCATTTGTACTGGATGATGAAGAACCTGCTAGTTAAAGATTTGGAGCATATCCCTTTTGGCTCGCCTTTGTCTTCCGAGAGGTTCCTGGATTAGAGTAAGGATTTTCAGCAGATTCAATTTCAACTCCAAATGTATAATGACTGCCTTAGTCGCATCGAGAAACATATCCCATGCATCCTGAATGATGAGCTTTCAGATTCAAGTGCAAAGGATCCTGCTCTTGTTGATTCAACTAATGGTGAGTAGTTTGATATTTTACTCCTTGTTTTGAATTTTCCTATATGCAACAGTTACAAACTTTTCAATATGTTTATAGTTATCTAGAATATAGGAAGTATAAGGACACGCAAGCTTACTTAGCTTGGCTTAACAAACTTATAATATTTTTCTTTTGGATGACTTATCATGTCGTTAGGTGGCCAACAAACCTAGTTTCCCTCTGGATAGGTTGAGGCCACCCAACCATTTAGTTTCTGGTTGTAACTTGCCTTTTTTGAAAGATAATGAATAGAAATTTCCTACCAAGCTTACAAAAAAAAAGTTAGATCTTCCTCAACTCTCATTAAATGACCCGATTCTAACTAAACATCAACATATATGGTAAGATTTTGTTCATAAAATTATCATGGAGGGGGGGAATGGTATAGGGTCATAGATGGCCTTTTCTTCATACCACGATTCCAAAAAATTCAGCTCTACTTCAATGTCCATTTCCTCAAAAAGGTCTAGATGAGATTATTGAATTCCCCACTCTACATGTGGGGAAAAAAATCCTTTAATGAATTACAAAGTTCCTAATTTCTATTTTTTTCCAAGATGGATTCTAACTAAGAGGCTAAGGGCACTTTCACTTATGATAGAATTTATACAAAACATGACTTGATAAAATTTTATTTACAATATAGATGTAGAGTGTAAATATTATAAATGGACCTAAAAACAAAATAATTTGAGACAACACCTTTACTACATACCTTATCTAGAGACAAATCATCTAAATGATGTTTATCCAAAGTCACAAGTGCTTCAGATTAATGAAAAATTTCTATAGAGTGACACCAAAAAATGATGTAAAAGCATGGAAGCTTGTATATGTAGTAATGGGCTCTATTATACCCTTAAGGGATGTGTTGTCGATTTAAACACAATCATAACTAAGGAATCTCCTTCACCATTAATTATATACTCGATGTCCTTTATGTGAATATTGTAAGAGAAACATGATTCATATAGTTTAAACCATAAAACTAATTCTCTTCCCAAATTAAATATTGAAATAAAAACATCTAGGTTGCCAAAATTAAATACTAAAATAAAAACTATTTAAATTGCCAATTAGTTAAAAGAATATATATATATATATATATATATATATATATATATATATATATATATATATATATATATAATTTTCTCTCTTACAAAAAATATAAAAATATGCTTATCATTAAATATAATATAATAAAATTAATTTTTATTTTTTACAAAACAAAATTTATAATTTATTACCATATTTAAATAAAATAAAATAAAATAAAAAATAAATTATCAAATATCAATTTAATATATATAAATTATATATCTAATATATTTTATAATAAAAAATTCCTCACCTTTTAAGAAATATATTATAAAATCACTTATTTTTTATAAATATCCATTCAAATAATCAAACAATCAACTTCACATTAACTCAAACTAAAAACAATCAACTTGACATTAACTCACACTAAAATAAATTAATTTATTTTTTTTAATTAACTTTTTGATAATATATTAATTTAGATATCATTTTTGGGATTCAACTGCGTTAAGTAAGTCATTCAAAGTATGACCATTTCCATGAGAGGTAGTCGTAAAGTGACTAATTTCTCATGATTTTTGAATAGTTCACTTAGCACTCATTGCATCGGGTGATGCTCACAGGGGTGAAGAAGTGGGATTGAAACTAGTGAAATGTGGAGAACGAATCACATAGCATTAATTTTATGTTTACTTAACTCTTTAATAATTTACTAATTTTCCTTTCAGTTAACCTTTTAATAATATAATGAAATATTTGAAAAAATAATTTAAAGCAACATCCAAAACTATTTTCTTACATTCACCATTTATAAGAAGATTGATTGAAAATAAAATGAAAAAAATTCTTAGATGTTTGACTATGTATCATAACCATTTTATAAAATTAATTAAAAATAAGAAAAGGGGTTTAAGATGTCTGACTATGTAGCACAACCATTTTAATATTTTCTTTATCAAATGATTTAATTTCAAATACTTCTATATGCTCGGTTGGAGTTAGTCCATATGCTCATAAGTGTAGTTTGAATTTATCGAAAGTTAATTTTTGTCTTTTCTTTATTTTACTTTATTTAATAATTTTATTGTAAATACGCTATCGACGGAGTCACTCACTATTCTGATGGTGAGGACCGGCAGGGTGCGTAGCACGCTCAACTAATAAGGCCGCCATCGGCTCGACTGTTAAGGCCGCCATCGATTTCTCTCTCTATTTTTTTCAAATAGAGGCCCGGTAGGGACTCATACATTCATATGTGTGAGGGTGCGTTAGCACACTCGACTGTCAAGGGCTCAAAATATAAATGAGTTAGAGATATTTGATTTGGTGGATTAAAATAATGCTTAAAATTTAAAGTGTGTGACAAAGTTCAAAACTTGAATAACTAGATAGATTTTGGTGATTTGATTCTAACGCAATTTGTTTCACTCAAAACCGATATTGGATATTCTCGATATCAAGTTCTGATCGAATTGATAATCGGGAAATTTTTTTGGCAAATGGACAGGTGACTGGATATTTTTGGACTAGTGGCACGCTGCCACATTGTTGCATTTGATTGGTCGAAAAATTAAAAAAATTGATATTCAAATTTTTCTCCTATTGCTCCTAAGGTCGAATTTTCAATTATTTTTGAAGGTTGACTCGTTATTATGTGGCCAATTGTGGAGGGCCACGTGGGTCAATGAAAGGTGGCCACGTCGCCTCCAGATATTGCATTAAAAATTTTCTAAGGGTCAAATGGAGGCCACAAGGGTCAAACCCACAACCTCAACCAACAACATAACCAACTACGCTACATATTGTTCCTTGATTATAATGGTTTGAATGCGTTATTTAAACTTTAAGTTATGCGTTGTTGGGTGAAGGGGGTCAGGCTAAGCCCTAGCCCCTGGCCACCCCTGTGCCACGTGACCACAGGCAGGGGGCCAAGGGGCTAGGCCTTAGCCTAGCCCATGGACATGACCCAAGCCACAACGCACACAGAGCCCAAGCGTTTGATCAATGAAACTGTTGGAGAGGGGGCTAGCCCATGGGGGCAAGCCCCAGGTCGTATGACCGCCCATGTAACCACATGCATGAATAACTGGTGGGGCCCAGCCCATGGTCATATGTGAGAGCATAAAACCAGGAGTGCGCGCCCAACTGGGTGCTAGACAACCTAGAATATCGACCCCCTATGCGGTCTTATGGCTGCCATGTGACCAGAAAAATCGGGACTGGGGGCTTAATGGCGGATTTAATCGTCCTACAAATTCACCCATCGAGCAGGAATGTAGGCTAGGTTTGCGCGCTAGCTCCACGTTTGGGGTGCTCAAGCCAGGTTTAGGCCAAATTGGAGGATGGTTCACTATAGAATTTGGGAGAAACTTGAAACAATCATATTTTACTCAATTTTTGGCCAAATGAGGTGCAGAAATAACAAAAATGGGGGTTTCTAACAGTGTTAGATCCATTGGAGACATACTTTCTCTTGTTTGAGCTTTGTAAAGCATGTAAACACACTTTTGAGCATTTTTTAATGAAAGATGCCATGTATTGGAAGTTGGACCAGGAGATGTAGCCCGGGAGAGGGGTGAACTCCTTTATCATGCTTGTGTTATGTGTTTCAGATATGCTTATTTTGTCTATGTTTGGTTGTAAATTGTGGATAAAATTTACTTGTTTATGTGTTTAGTAAACTGATCCTCTACCCAAAACACATATAAATTTAACTTGCAAATTGTTAAAAATCTTCAAGTTTACACATACAGATCATTTTGGTATCAAAGCACAAGGTTTTTGTGAAGATTTGATTTGTTTGCAAGTGTTTTTCTTATGCTTACAAAGTTGAAGCTCAAAAGAGGAGAAGGAGAACTTGTGGAGCCAAGATCTCAAATTGTTTCAAGGAGAAAAAACACACCTCAAGCTTCAATAGTCATGGCACATGAAGAAGGTCTTGAAGGGATGTTTGAAGATGAGAAAACTTTCAGAAAAGAATTCTTTGAGATGTCTGAGATGGTTAAGGTTTTGTATGATGAGAGGAATTCCAGACTGTATGGAGAGAACTCAAAGCCTCCAAAAGGAGATGGAGAAAAAGGAGACAAGCCTCCAAAGGGAATGGAGGGAATGGTGACAAATGACCACCTTCACCTCCATCATCATCCTCATCCTCATCTTCAACTTCTTCTACCCTTTCACAAACACATCCAAATTCCCTAAGGGGTCATGGTAAAATTCCTTTGCTTAAGCTTGATATTAAGTTTGAATTGCCTATGTACAATGGAGAGGTAAATGCAGAGATTAGATAATTGGATTCGTCAGATTGAAGTGTATTGTAGGATACAAAGAATCAAAGATGTTGAAACCAAGATTCAGCTTGCTTCTCTTAGATTGGAAGGTGCAACACTAATTTGGTGGGAAGCCAAAAATCAAGAGGAATTGAAGAAACATGGTAAGGTTTTATCCTCTTGGAATGATTTTGTTGTTGCAATAAGAAGGAAATTTTATCCATTAGCATACATGAAAAAATCTATTATGGATTGGAAAAACTTTAGGCAAGCTAAAGGGAAAAATGTGCAATCTTATACTCAAGAATTTAGGAAAAGAGCTACTTTTCCTAACAAGATAATTTGCTCAAATACATTGGAGGATTGCATAGTTATTTGAGACATACCATTCTCATGTTTAACCCTACAAAATTAGATGAGGTTTGTGTTTAGACAACTCATTTAGAGGCAAGATGGGAAAATGTTTATGAAGAAACTAGTGAGAGTTTCTTTGAGTCTGGAGAAAAAGGAAAGGGTAAGTTCAAAGGAAAAGGGAAGAAGAATGATGTCATCAAGATAGAGAAAGAAAAACTTACATGTAAACATTGTTCCAAAGAAGGCCATGATGAAGATCATTGTTGGAAACTTCATCCAGAAATGAGACCCAAAAGTTTAAAAATCAAGAGAGAGAATATAACTGCAACTACACAACAAGATTTAGGTTATGATTCTGGAGATGAAACAAAGATCACAACCATGGGTCTCAAAGGTAAGGACATTGCAAGTACTAGTTCTTCAAATTGTATCAATGAAACTCAAGATGAAAAAACAAAAATATAGCTTTTCCACATTAGGGTTACTTCAAAACATATCAAGATAGATACATTGTTTGATAGTGGTTCACAAGAAAATCTTATCTCAAAATACACTGTCAAGAATTTGAATTTAGAAACCATTACTCATCCTAAACCTTATCCTATAGGTTGGATATGTGACAAAAACATGTAAACTAAAATTTGAAATCATTGCAAACTTTTTAGATGAGGTAGAGCTTGATGTAATTCCAATTGATATATGTGGTATTGTTTTGGGAAGCCCATATCCATATGATAGGAGAGATATTTTTCATTTCCATGGGAACAAATATCATTTGTTCAAGAATGGGATTGAGTACTTTGTTAGAGCAATTGAATGCATCTCTTGTCAATGCGGGACAAATGAAGAGAATTGTGAGTGCTAGTCAGAATTTTGCATTGTTAATGTTCAAGCACAAAGATGTTGAGGAACCTAAAGCCTTTCAAGGATATGAATCAAGTTTGAAATCTTATTTCATTGAGGTTTCTAATTCATGTGATAAGATGTTTCAAGAGTCTAACAAATTTCCTCCTAAAAGAGGTAAACAAAATGAAGTGAATTTGCAGCAGGATGCATCATTGTTGAACATTGGTGTGAATAATATGCCAGTGTTAAATCATGCAGAGGTCAAAAAGAAAATTCAAATACTATTTGACAAAGAGGACATTGGTCCCAAAACATTTTCTTGTGGGTTTCATAATGTTTTGGCTTTGAAGAAGGATGGTGCATGGTGATGATGATCACATTTGATAAAGAGTCGAGCCAAGTGTAAGGCTAGACATGTTAAGCATCGTCATGACGACAATGTTCAAGGTGAAGGGAAATTCAAATTGTTTAAGTTTCCATTGATTGAAGACCGAGGAGGGAATGTTAAGATTCCTTCAAGGGCAATTTTTGTTCTTCATATCTTGGAAAATTGCAGCAAGATTTCATCTTTGACAGAAAGTCTAGGACTCTAAAATCAGGGAAAGCGATGTATTTTCATGAAAAGCTCAAAGCGGAAAATTCATGCAAAGTTTAGTGGATTGAGACTGGAAGGGTGAGGGAGCAGTACCCTCATCTATTTGTTCACTGATAAAGAGATTTTGGAGCTCCAAAAGCTTCCAATGGGGAGGAGTGATTTGTTGGATCAAAATAGTGCTCAAAATCCAAAGTGTGTGATAGAGCTCGAAACCTGAACGAATGGATAGATCTTGGTGATTTGATTCCAACGCAATTTGTTTCACTCAAAACCGATGTCGGATGCTCCCGATATCAATTTCTGATCGAAATGGCAAACGAACAATTTTTTTGGCAAATGGACAGGTGATTGGATATTTTTGGGCTAGTGGCAGGCTACCACATGGTCTCATTTGATTGGTCGAAAAATTAAAAAAATTTGATATTCAGATTTTTCTCCAATTGCTCCTAAGGTTGAATTTTCAATTACTTTTTAAGGTTGACTAGTTAATATGTGGCCAATTGTGGAGGGCCATGTGGGTCAACCAAAGGTGGCCACGTGACCTCTAGATAGTGTATTAAAAATTTTCTAAGGGTCGAGTGGAGGCCACATGGGTCAAATTCGCAACCTCAACCAACAATTCCAATGACCTAACCAACTGCGCTACATATTGTTCCTTGATTATAATGCACCATTGGGGGAAGGGGGTCAGGATAAACCCTAGCCCCTGACCACCCCAACGCCATGTGACCATAGGTGGGGGGCCAAGGGGCTAGGCCTTAGCCCAACCCACTGACATGACCTGTTAGCTATGCTATATTCTTCAACATTTGATGGATAAAAAACAGGTCGGGCAATGCTGGTTATGCTTGCAAGGGGCTCGCAGCAGCTTGTTTCCTCTTCTCCTTCATTTTCCTTATAACTCCATAACCCCCCGCAATCCCTGTTTTACTCCAAAATTTGGCATAAACCCATTTTTGTTTAACTCCCGGGCGTCGAGTTTAAATTGTCATATAACCGCGCGCCTCCAAAACAAACGATATCCGCCAATCCAGTGCTTTCATGTCACATCAGTCATAAACACGTGCATTTAACTCCGCGCCGTCTGATCAACCCCCGCCGTCATCAGACGGCATTCACGCCTCCTGCTCCCATAAACTGCACGCACGATAACCCGCGGGGAGAGTGGTTTATTCCCTGTCACATCCGCCACGCGTCGGCCGATTATTCGCATCGCTCCCCCACATATGAATACCACCCACCTCCGAAAAGCGGTGCGGGGAATACCGCCCGCCACCAAAACCACCTCCCCTGCGTGTTAAACCCCATGCAGCTTCCACGCCCAGCAACCATTGGATCTCCCTACCCGAGATCCAACGGCCCGCGATCTCCTCGCTCTCCTATCTCCCGATATCTTCCATAAACTGATCCCCACCGCTCATCTCCTGGATCCAGCGGTTGATATTTGTTCTGGTCTTGCCCATGCCTCCACCATACTGTCCGTGCCACCCTTGAATGTTCTGTGCTGCCGAAGGATGAAGGTGATCATCTACCAACTCTCTGCGCAGTTAAGCTTCAACTACTGCATTCAAGGCATTGTACACCCGAGAGAAAGAAGGACGACGCCAAAGAAGAAACTTACATTTAGAAGTTAAGGAATTTCATCCTTTATGACATTCCACCTGCTTGAGGAATACAACAAAGTACCAGAGAATGTCAAATTCATTCATTGAAGCAACAAATCGTAGCAAAGGCCCATTTTAGACAGTTAATGTGCTTGGTGGTCAATTATGACCCCTCCATGCATAGAATAGTAGAGCATTTTTGTAATCAACCTCTATATATACCCAGAAACAAGATGTATTGAGGGTTGATGGTTGTTGTTTTTATGTAAAGTTCAACTTTTGGATACTGTAACTACTGTGATACCTGCAGCGTCTGGTCTTCATTTTCAGCTAATACAAGCTTCTTTTGCTGTTAATTGCTCACTTTCCATTTCTACTCTGTTCTAGGCTATGCCTGCTATGTATTTTTTCATGTGCTCTTGATGTTTAGCATTAGAGGGGCTGTCATCCCACCTCTGTGTTAGAATCTAGTATGTATCATTGAATGTGCTATCCAGGTTTCTGTTTACTTAGCGCCAGAGAGCTGTCATCCTCTCTGTGCATTAGGAAATAGATTTGCAGACCTCTTTACTGGTTGCAGCTGGCCATCACATGGTTTTGTGCATCTGTTGGTGTGGTCAGTTTTCTCGATGTTCACCCGATCCTCAAACTGTGAGTAATTGGTGTTCTAAAGCCTTGTAGTCTGGGGGTGTTCACCCATGTCTGGGGTTAGGCATATTAGAAGTGGTTATCTAGCTTGAATATGCATCATTCCTTCCATTCATCCATTTCCAACATTTTTGTTGAGTTTGTAATGTTCCCGAGCATCTCTGAGATACAACCTAGGAGAGTTTATTGGAGTGATAACATTAAATTGCCGCCATTGTCGGGGAGAGGAGATTGAAGCTCAGCTTCCCTGGGAGAACGATAAAGTTCCAAATTTTGATGATAGACAAGGTTTAGACACATTTCTGGTTGTAATCATCTATCTGGCGACTCTACTAGGGAAGTCCAACCTTTGGCGACTCCACATTGTAGTTCTGGCTCAGTTTGTGAGGCATACTCGAAGAAATCCTTAGAAATCACCAGCTGAACTAGTGTCTGACCCTGAGAATATTGTCAAGTTGAAGAAAACATCACAGAAAGGAGCATCAGGATTAGGTAAGCCTAAGAAAACTTATGGATCTCTGAAAGATAAGGTTATAGCTGAGAGTATACAGTTTGAAGATTTAGAGCCCAACACTGTTAGTAAAGAAAATCCTTTAGAGATTAATAGAGCTCCTTGTCCATCTAGTTCCCCTTTGAATCTCAGTCCAAAGAAAGCTCCCCATACAGTCCATAGCATCCCTTTGTCTCTGTCATCCATTTCATTGTTTCATACTGCTCAATCTGCCAGTGTCCTTCCACATACCCCAGTCATGGCAGGACAACAAGCACCTACGAAGATAGAAAGAATTGTAGTTGCCAGGTATGGACCTCTGGTCTTGCCCATTCCTTTGAACACTATGCCTGCAGGAGAATATCAGAAGTATATGCCCAAGTTCACTGGCACAGAGGGAGTAACAACTGAAGAGCACCTTGAATCTTTCTATAGTTATGCTGATAACTTAGACCTAAGTGAAAATGATGTGTGGATGAGAGTTTTTGTACAGAGCCTTGATGGAGAGGCTAGGAAGTGGTTCAGAGAATTGCTCCTTGGATCTATTGCTGATATTGAAGCCTTAGATGAAGCATTTTTGAAGCACTGGGGAGATAAAAAGGACTTGTTGTATTACCATACTAAGTTTGGTAATCTGAAGAGGGAAAATGGGGAATCATTGCCTGATTTTAATAAAAGATTCAATCGTATGTATAGTAAGATACCAGCTGAGGCAAAGCCTACCCCTACCTCTGCCAAACTCACTTATGCCAATGCTTTTGACTCTGATTTCTGCCTATTATTGAGAGAAAGAAGATGTTCCACTCTAGTTGACATGCGGGATGCAACACTAGAGGTGGAATCTAATATTATGGATGCAGAAAAGCTTAAAATTCATGCTGATAGAAGGAGGCAGAGAGGTGAGGCTTCTTCTTCCTCTGCTTCATCTTCAGAACCCAAATTAGATAAAATTAATAAGATGATAGAGTCATTGGCTACTGAAATATCTAAGTTGAAGGTTGAGCAAAATTCAGGAAAGACAAGGCAACAAAACACATTTGCTCCAAGAAATCCAAATCCATTCAGAAGAGCAAATGAACAGTTAAAAATAATTCAGAGGGGTAAAGAAACAAATGAAGAACAGAAAGTTAAAGCTCCTTTTCAAAATGTAGTCATGGAGGAGGAACAGTTTGAAGATGAGGATGAAATTCACTACATGGAAGATAAAGGCAGTGCTGCATTTTTTACATTGGCTGCATATGAAGAATCATTGCTGTAGGACCAAATAAGTCAGGAATGGGACAGAGAGGCTGTTCTGCAGACTGGTGAACAACAAAGATACAATCTGAGGTCAAATGAAAAAAATGTCAAAGAGAATCCTGCCCAAAGAGCTGTTGTCCAAACAGAGTCACAGAATATCAGACAGAGAAGACCAACAATTGATCTAGTCATCCTCAGAGCTCCAGTCCAAGAGGTAAGAGGTTCTGATAAGTTACCTTCCTCTTTCAGCTTAGAGTCATAAGTCTAGAAGTTAAAAATATTTGTGCCTCTGGTAGAGTTGGTAAAGAGTGAAGTGTTTAGAAAGCCTATCCTTGAAGCCCTTGAACTGCAAACCACACGAACCTCCACTGACTTTATCAATTTGCAAGATTACAAGCCTGCCATTGTGCTTAGCCTCATGATTGAACCTACTGATAATAATTCTCCATCTTTTTATGTCTCCTTGACTATTCATGACAAAATCCTCCACAATTGCCTACTAGACACAGGGGCTAGCCACAATCTGATGCCAAAATCTGTCATGGAAGAGTTAGGCCTTGATATCACCAGACCCTATCATGATTTATTCTCATTTGATTCAAGGAAAGTAAAATGTTTGGGGTTGATCAAAGATCTAGCCATTACCCTAACTCATTTTCCCATGAAGAGTATGATGATGGATATTGTGGTAGCAGATGTCCCTCCTAAGTTTGGTATGCTGTTGTCCAGAGGATGGATTAAGAGACTAGGTGGGACATTACAGAATGATCTATCTTATGCCACTGTCCCAGTCTTTGGAGGAGAAATCAGGATATTGTACAGAGAAGCACAGCTGGCATACATAATCAGTGATGAGAAGAATCCTACTAATCATCTCATATATGCTGTGAACACTGATTTTGGAGCATGTATCCTCCAAATAGAAGAATACCAGAAGGCCTCAATGCAGATTAGGAAACCAACAGTTCAGGCCGAAGAAGAGCAATGAAGTCAAGTTTGGGAGATGTTCTTTGATGCAGCATGTTCCAGGGAAACTGCAGGAGCAGGGGTGGTGCTGGTATCTCCAGAGAAAAAAAGCACACAACTGTCTTTTAAGCTGGCTTTTCAAGTCACAAACAATATAGCAGAGTATGAGGCTCTGCTGTTGGGCCTTAATGCAGCAAAAGACAGAGGAATCAAGAACATAAAGGTGTTTGGGGATGCTAATTTGATCATTCAGCAAGTAAATATAACATTTCAAGCGAAGCACCCAAGGCTGAAAGCATACAGAGATGAGGTATGGAGAATCAGAGATTCTTTTGATGATTTCTGTATTTCATATATCCCTAGAGCCAAAAATCAGCTTGCTGATTCCCTTGCTGTGTCTGCTAGCATGTTTATTCCTCCCACGCCTCCCAGACTAGTTTATGAAGTCCAAATGAAATATAGACCATCCTTGCCTGACAATGTCCACCATTGGAAAGTTTTCGAAGATGATGATGAATTAATTAGGTTCCTTCAAGTCATTGATGACTTCTCTGAAATGCAAATTGACCAAGAGAATGAACCCTTGGAAGAAAACCCCCAATCCCAGCTTAGAAACAAAATTGGCAAATATAGCATTGTTCAGCTTCCCAACAATCATATACCTAAGGGTTTAATTCCTTCAGAAAGACTGTTTGACCAGAATGATGTGCCTTACAAGGCTGCCCAAAAAGAAGATCAATCTGCAGTCTGTAAGCATAATATAGGGAGTCTAGGTCAGCCTAGATACATAAATCTGTCTTCCCATCTGTCTGCTGACCAAAATGTTGAATACTGCAATTTAATGAAGCAATTTGTTGATGTGTTTTCCTGGGAATATAGTGACCTGAAAACCTATGATAAAAAGATTATTCAACATAAAATCCCTCTAGAGAAAGACACCATACCTTTCAAACAGAAGCTGAGACCAATAAATCCTATGCTTCTTCCTCTGATTGAAAAAGAAATTAAAAAGTTGCTGGCTGCCAAAATCATAGTCCCTCTCAGATATTCCAAGTGGGTAGCCAACCTAGTAGTGGTGAGGAAGAAAAGTGGAGAAATCAGACTTTGTGTTGATTTCAGAAACTTAAACAAATGCTCTAAGAAAGACAATTATCCCCTACCCAAGATGGAGCATTTGTTGCAGAAGGTCTCAGGAGCCAAAGTAATGTCTTTCTTGGATGGTTTTTCAGGGTTTAATCAGATTGCTGTGCATCCAGATGACCAAGAGAAGACTACATTCACCACTCGTTGGGGCACTTTTATGTATGCCAAGATGCCTTTTGGGTTGATGAATGCTGGAGCTACCTTTCAGAGAGCTATGGATATAGCATTTGTAGGAGAGAAGGATAAATTTGTCCTCATCTACCTAGATGATATAACAGTATACTCCAACAGCCATCAAGACCATTTGCAACATTTGAAGAAAGTGTTCCTGAAGTGCAGAAGGTTTGGGATTTCAGTCAATCCTAAAAAATCACAATTTGCTTTAGAAGAAGGCAAGCTGTTAGGACATGTTGTTTCTGCTGCAGGTGTTCGAATTGACCCAGAAAGAGTAAAAGCAATACAGACCCTGTCTGTCCCGAGATCAAAGAAGGATATTCAGTCCTTTCTGGGCAAAATTAATTTTGTGAGGAGGTTTATACCAAATTTTGCAGAATTAGTGAAGCATATTACCTCCATGTTGAAGAAGGGGTCAAAGATCAAATGGACTGATATAGCAAGAGGATCTTTTGAGTCCATTAAGAAAGCTATTATGGAGGCTCCCACTTTAATAAGTCCAGATTACAGCAAGGAGTTCCATATATTTTCATTTGCCTCTGAAGACACCATTGCAACAGTTTTATTGCAAGCAGATGAGGAAGGCTTAGAGCATCCGATGGCATTTTTCAGCAAAAACTTAAGGGATGTTGAACTGAGGTATGACATTGTTGAAAAACAAGCATATGCTCTTATCAAATCCCTGAAAGCTTTCAGAGTTTACATTCTGCATTCCAAGATAGTTGCATATGTACCCTCTGCTGCAATAAAAGATGTCTTAACACAGCCTGATGTTGATGGAAGAAGGGCTAAATGGATTGCAAAGTTGATTAAATTTAATATAGAGCTGAAGCCCACCAAGCTGGTCAGAGGTCAGGGTCTTTCCAGGTTGTTAGTTGAAGAAAATTGCAGAACAGTGGACATACATTTCATGGGCACAATTGCAGAAATTGGTCAAATAGATGAAGAAGAGGAAGCAGCTGAACCAGAGAAAAAGCAGCCAGTAGCAGAAAATCTAGCTTCTTGTGATTGGTATTATGAAATAATTAAATTCTTGCTGAAGCTAGAAATCCCTCCAGGCCTTACTCAAAGTCAAGCCAGAACTATTAAGCTTAGGGCAACAAAATATTGTATCCATGAAAATCTGCTCTACTGGAGGGATCTATATGGAATGCTTTTGAGGTGTCTGGACAAAGAACAATCAATGAAGGTTATGTAGTAGTTTCATTCCAGCATGTGTGGAGGACACCATTATTGGAAAACCACTGCCCACAAAATTCTCAGAGCTGGGTACTATTGGCCCACCTTATTTTCTGATGTATTTTCATTTGTTAAATATTGTGACAGGTGCCAAAGATTTGAAGGGAAACAACTGTTGAAGTCCCCGCCCCTAAAACCAATACATGCAAAAGGACCTTTTCAGCAGTGGGGCTTGGATTTCATTGGAGAGATCAATCCACATTCTAGTGGCCAGCATAGATGGATATTATTAGCCACTGATTATTTTACCAAGTGGATTGAAGTAATCCCTACTAGAAAGGATGATCATAATGTGGTCATGAAGTTTCTGACAGAGAATATCTTTACCAGATTTGGTTGTCCACATAAATTAGTCATAGAGAATGCAGCAGCCTTTAGAGCAAAAGAATTGGTGGAACTGTGTGATTCAATGGGTATTAAATTGGTTTATTCCACCTCATACTATCCTCAAGGAAATGGTCTAGCAGAATCCTCTAACAAAACCCTGATAAGGATAATTAAAAAGCTGCTAGAGGACAACAAAAAGAATTGGGATTCTAAGCTCAAGTATGCACTGTGGGCTGACAGAGTGACCATTAAGAAATCCACATGGAATTCTCCATTCAAGCTGGTATATGGCACTGAAGCTGTATTCCCAATTCAGTTAACCCTCCCTGTGGCGAAGTTCCTGCAACCATAACAGAATGAGGAAGAAGGCATGGCAAAAAGGATCACTGATTTGGCAGAGGTACATCAGATTAGAGAACATCTGGTTGAAAAGGCTACAGCACATCAGAAAAAGATCAAGGAAGCTTTTGACAAAGGGACAAAAGCAGATAATTTTCAGGTTGGAGACTTGGTTCTGAAGTGGGATGCACTAAAGGAAAAGAAAGGAAATCATGGAAAGTTTGATGCTTTCTGGACAGGGCCTTTTATCATTTCTCAGATTCAAGGGAACAACACCTTCATACTGAAAAGTATGGGAGGAGAGGCAGTTTTTGATGGCCCAGTTAATGGGTGTTTTCTGAAAATTTATGAGATTTAAGGTCTTTTAGCCTTAAAATTGTAAATATTTGATTTTATCAGTATTAGTGTAGGTTCAGTCAGACTCCATGTCCAATGGAGCACTAGGAATTTTGTTAATTGGTTTTTCATCAGAAAGGAATTGATCTGCAGGTTCTTGAGACCTCACAGGGAAGATCTCATCCCCATAAGGAGCCAGTGTTAGCTCTGCTATATTCTTCAACATTCGATGGATAAAAAACAAGTCGGGCAGTGCTGGTTATGCTTGCAAGGGGCTCGCAGCAGCTTGTTTCCTCTTCTCCTTCATTTTCCTTATAACTCCATAACCCCCCGCAATCCCTGTTTTACTCCAAAATTTGGCATAAACCCATTTTTGTTTAACTCCCGGGCACCGAGTTTAAACTGTCATATAACCACTGTCATATAACCGCGCGCCTCCAAAACAAACTCTATCCACCAATCCGGTGCTTTCACGTCACATCAATCATAAACATGTGCATTTAACTCTGCGCCGTCCGATCAACCCCCATTGCGATCAGACGGCATTCGCGCCTCCTGCTCCCATAAACTGCACGCACGATAACCCGCGGGGAGAGCGGTTTATTCCCTGTCACATCCACCACGCGTTGACCAATTATTTGCATCGCTCCCCCACATACGAATACCACCCACCTCCGAAAAGCGGTGTGGGGAATAACGCCCGCCACCGAAACCACCTCCCCCGCGTGTTAAACCCCACGCAGCTTCCGCGGCCGGCGACCGTTGGATCTCCTCGCCCGAGATCCAATGGCCCGCGATCTCCTCACTCTCCTGTCTCCTGATATCTTCTGTAAACTGATCCTCACCGCTCATCTCCTGGATCCAACGACTGATATTTGTTCCGGTCTTGCCCATGCCTCCGCCATACTATCCGTGCCACCCTTGAATGTTCTGTGCTGCCGAAGGATGAAGGCGATCATCTACCAGCTCTCTGCACAGTTAAGCTTCAACTACTGCATTCAACGCATTGTACACCCGAGAGAAAGAAGGACGACGCCAAAGAAGAAACTTACATTCAACAGTTAAGGAATTCCGTCCTTTATGACATTCCACCTGCTCGAGGAATACAACAAAGTACCAGAGAATGTCAAATTCATTCATTGAAGCAGCATATCGTAGCAGAGGCCCATTTTAGACAGTTAATGTGGTTGGTGGTCAATTATGACCCCTCCACACATAGAATAGCAGAGCATTTTTATAATCAACTTCTATATATACCCAGAAACAAGATGTATTGAGGGTTGATGGTTGTTGTTTTGATGTAAAGTTCAACTTCTGAAGATTATAACTACTGTGATACCTGCAACGTTTGGTCTTCATTTTTAGCTAATACAAGCTTCTTTTGCTGTTAATTGCTCACTTTCTATTTCTACTCTGTTCTAGGCTGTGCCTGCTATGTATTTTTTCATGTGCTCTTGATGTTTAGCATTAGAGGGGCTATCATCCCACCTCTGTGTTAGAATCTAGTATGTATCATTGAATGTGCTATCTAGGTTTCTGTTTACTTAGTGCCAGAGAGCTATCATCCTGTCTGTGCATTAGGAAATAGATTTGCAGACCTCTTTACTGGTTGCAGCCAGCCATCACATGGTCTTGTGCATCTGCTAGTGTGGTCTGTTTTCTCCATGTTCACCTGATCCTCAAACTGTGAGTAATTGGTGGTCTAAAGCCTTGTAGTCTGGGGGTGTTCACCCATGTCTAGGGTTAAGCATAGTAGAAGTGGTTATCTGGCTTGAATATGCATCATTCCTTCCATTCATCCATTTCCAACATTTTTGTTGAGTTTGTAATGTTCCCGAGCATCTCTGAGATACAACCTAGGAGAGTTTCTTGGGGTGATAACATGACCCAAGCCACAATACACATAGAGCACACGCACTTGATTGACGAAACTGTTGGAGAGGGGGCCAGCCCATTGGGACCAACCCTAGGTCGTATGAATTCCCATGTAACCATAGATGTGGAGAACTGGCGGGGGCCATCCCATGGTCATATGCGGGAGCATAGAAACATGAGCGCGTGCCCAACTGGGTGCTAGATAGTAGCCTTGAAATATTAGCCTCCTATGCAGTCTTATGGCCACCATGTGACCAGAAAAGCTGAGACTGGGGGCTTAATGGAAGATTTAACCATCCTACAAATTCGCCAGCCGAGCAAGAATGTAGGCCAGGTTTGTGCACCAGTTCCACATTTGGGGCACTCAAGACAGGTTTATGCCGAAATGGAGGATGGTTAGCTATAGAATTTGGGAGAAACTTGAAACAATCATATTTTACTCAATTTTTGCCCAAATGAGATGCATAAAGAAACAAAATGGGGGTTTTTGATAGTGATGGATACATTAGAGACATTGGTTTTGCATTTTGAGTTTTATAAATTATGTAAACACACTTTTGAGCATTTTTTAATGAAAGAGGCCTTGCATTGGAAGCTAGACTAGAAGATGTAGCCTAGGAGAGGGGTGAACTCTTTTATTATGCTTGTGCTATGTGTTTCAGATATGCTTATTTTGTCTCTATTTGGCTGTAAATTGTGAATAAAATTTACTTGTTTATGTGTTTAATAAAGTGACCCTCTACCCAAAACACATATCAATTTAACTTGCAAATTATTAAAGATCTTCAAGTTTACACATTAAGATCAATATTACAAGGAGTGTTCTTGAGAGACTTTTTGTAATGTTACGTTGTAACAATTTTAATTATTAAATTTATAATTATATTAAGATAATTAAATATATGATTGTAAATTTTAGATGCTTGCCGTGTGTTTTTGTAAATACAGAGTTCAGATTTTTCACAGTGATGTTTGAAAGTAATTGATGCTTCAAACCCATAAGAAGATCCATCTTCAAGAAAATAATCATATGATTAGGAATGATAGTAATCAAAATTTGATATGTAATTTCTTAATAATGTCTTAATGTTCTGTTTAAAATTCTGACCTATTAATTTACTCTATAAATATTTGTTATTAACATTCTTCTTATTTCAATCACTTTAACTTCTTATCTAATATCACAATCATGTTATGATTTTCAAGATATTTCTAAGGATATAAATTTTGTCAAACTCTGAATTTTAGACACCAAGTTATGGCCCTCATAAGTTTCACCGAATTATTCCTTGTCAACAATTGACACGTGATGACCCATCCACATATCGTCATTGCATTTTTCCATGTCACATGATACATGCTTGACACATGGCATTCCTTCATCTACATGTCGCTACCGCATTGTGCCACCTACATAGGGTGGACACATGAGCTACCTAACGTAATCCCCAAAAGGTCTTTTCTACAAAAAGCCAAATCTCAATATTATTAGAATTTGAATATGATTTCTATTAAATGACTCGAATAGCTGACATAAAGGAAATTAATAGGTCCGGATCTGAGAAAAACCTAATGGAAATATTCTTCAAAAATATGGATTTCCAATTTGATAGACTCCAAAACTGATTTCCAACATATGATGTGAATTATTAGATGGTAATGATTTTTGACATAATCCAATCTGAATTTTATCAAAAACATTTGAATCCAAGAAATTTTTTAAAGGGACACTTTTCCAAAAATTTGGATTTCCAGATTCCAGATTTGTTAGACAATGAGAACAATTCATGGCAATGACAATTAACAAATCCGATCCATATTTTGTTAGACACATCCAAATCCGACCATTTTCCTAAAATGTTGGATTTTCAAATTCCACTTTATCAATTCCACATCATCCCACCACATAGGCTCAACATTATTTTCTTTCCATGTCAATGTGCCACTTTGGCATGCTACATCATCCTAATTTGTCCTTCTTGCCATGTCATAGTATAAATTATGTGTTTCCACATGTCCTTCCCTACTAGCGTTTGAATCTAGGTTTCTAATAAAAACATAATTTAAATCATTTCTGGACCTCCAAACTTCCAAATATGTCAACCAATGGTCTCTAGTTAATTAGGTTATATTAATAGACATTCCTATTAGCTAGCCACTAGGGGAACTTTTTGGAACAACCGGGCCACCAAGGTAACCAAAAAATAAACCTTACACCTTTAATCGGTTTGATCGGTGAACTTTAGACTTCGATTGACATGAACTGCAAAAGCAATGTCATTTGAAAAATTTGTTAATCGGTCATCGACCACTAGGGAAATGAAGGAACTACATTCACTAAAGTTAAGTCCAATTCATTTTAGGAACTCCACACTTAAACCCCTTTGTGGCTGAGCTCCCAGTCATGCCCCACTGACCGATGTGATAAGGAACTTGAACTAAGCATTTCCAATTCCTGTATTTTTTTGAAGTTATTTACATATTGTGGAAAAATTTTCTTTATCAAACTTGTCAAGATTCTAAGGGCTTTGAGAGTACAAATAACATCCAAAATCTTCCAAAGAAAAGTTCATGTGAAAGCAAGTTTGTGTCATAAACATTGAGTTCAAACAAAATAAAGGATATGGGATATTCCTTATTTACACCAAAGTCAATATGGATAGAAAGAGAGTCACAAACTAATTTCATTAGCTAAAGTACCATTATTTTTTTTTGGATGAAATATCTAGGCATATCCAATCAAAGCAATCATTCCTGCTAGCTTATTAGTAGAGCCTAACCTCGAGGGTGTTGAGGAGAATTGACCCCGTGACCTCCCATTAGCAAGATGCTTTAGCGATGAAAACTCGACCTTTAGTGACAGGAACTCGACCAATTGAGCTAACCTTTGGGGCTAACTAAGTACCATTTTTTCCACCCTAGTGTAACCAATTTTGTATGTAATACACCATTTTTCTCAATTGAACATTTCGTGTTCTTGCTTACATGATTAAGAAAGATAACACTAGGGTTACAAATAATAGAACCTACAAAAACTAATATACGTTATTACATTTTAGTTATTGATGAGGATAACACTATTGATTGTGAACGTAACCTAAACATGTAGAGAAATCGAGGTTGGCAAGCTAAAGATCAAGAATTCACTATGTGTTTTCTAGTACTTACAGTGCATAAATTTATAGAGAAAAATAATCTTAACATAGTTTCATATTGGAACTATAGCGATTATATAATTTTTTATTTTTCTCACGTGGAAAATTCCTTTATATTACATATAAGGAATATACATGTTCCAGTGCTTGAGGAACTATTCATTCTCAACAACAAGGTCCAAAGCCATTACATCAAAGCTCATTATGTCACTTTCGGGAATTGAACTTGGGTGGGGAGAATCCCAATCATTCTCCAAACCACCTAAGATAAACCTAATTGACAATTATTATATATATTTTATATGAACCTCATAAACTTTTAATTATTTTTCCCTCAATGAGAATTTTTTTTAAACAAATGCAAATAAATAATGAAATTGTAGAAAAAAATAAAAGATTTATTTGAATGCATAGTAGATGACTAGTAAAACCAAGGAATCTGAGTGATTTCCACCCAATTGGAAGTAGGTCACTAAAGAACTCCACCCCGTGGGTAGGCAATGACACCACCGGAGCAAAGTAGGTATGATGACTCTTAGTTCAATGTACAATGGATTGAACCAATATAGCTTCCACTACTAAGTTTTGCAAAGAACATAGCAGCTACAAACACCCACATTACTTGCCTCTCATTACACAAAAGAGCTTATTTCTTTTCTTCTCAATCCCTTAGAAATCTCTTCTTCTTGTGTTTTCACAGAAGGCATAAAAAGGTCTAGCTGATGTCACAAAACTTTTTGCATATTATCCTCGTTTTCTAGCTCTTTCCATAAGTATTTCTACTTAATTTCATAGCTAATATTGTTTATATGTTCATGGCACTTCACTTTTTTCCCTTCTTTGCTCTAGAACTTACTCACCCTTTTTTCCTAGTCTAGTTTCCCTTATTCACATTTCTCATGCATAATTTCCTCACAAGAAGTTCCCCCACCACTTCTTCTTGTTCCAAGAATGTAGGGGAGACACCTTCTTGAAATATAGGAGTGATGACATGACTCTAGGAATTAGTTTTTTCTACTACTCATAGTTTTAATAAGATGAACACGATAAAGTAGGAGAAATAGAGAAACAACAAAGAAATCCCTTAGGCCCCCTTACCTTTCCCCTCTTATGATATCATTGCTTCTATAAGTGTTCATAGTCTACTAGCCTCGGTCTTCATTATTTTAATACACCAATTACTAATTGAGCTGCCCCAAGTGAACTAAAAATAATATGGAATAAATTATTATAAATAACACAACCATATAAATTAAATAATGGGTAAGGATCCATTAGCATCAATCCATAATAAACACAATTCATAAAGACCGATTAGTATCAATCCATAATAAACACCAAAACACACTTCATGATACATCTCTCATCACTAAAATTTTATGTTAACTGAAACAAAAATTTGTATTTATATTTAGGCCGATAGGCCTTCTTATGCATCAACAATCGTCAACACTTTTATCCTGCTCCGTTGGATCACAGGAGACACTTTCAACCATTGATTTGAAGTGTGATTGCTTTTTCCAAATATCAATTGAGTTGCCTTACTGCTTTTTCCCATTCTTTTATGTCACTCTTGAAGATATTTTCACTGCTTTTTCCCCTGCGAATTGTTGTTTGATATTTTCACTGTCTTTTCCCTGCGAATTGTTGTTGCTGTTCTTCTTCCCTGGCTTTTGGCAGGGACTGGTTAGTATTAAGCATCTTAGGTTCTCACTTTCATCTCATCATTTTCTTCAATACTCTGCATTGCATTGACTTGCCTTGTTTCTTGTTCAAATTTGATATTTACGGATTTCGTTTTCTTTACGCAGATGTAAGAGATTCAATACTCTAGGCCTGCATCCACTAGTATTATCCACCGCTTCAACCTGCTCATTCGCCGTCAAAGCTTCCAGCTGGTCAAGCGGTGCGCACAATTTTATGAAACGATGCGCCGAAGCAGGAAACATCGAAGCCTACTACACTCTGGGCATGGTAAGCGCGCCGATTCTTTACCCCCTTTTAGCTTTATTCCTTCCATCCATGTTCACCAATAAAGCAAACTTACTCTGTCAAAGCCACAGCCGGCAGTGGAATAAACAAATAAAAGTCCGCGTAGTAGCCCATGAGATTACTTTCGTGTAAACGCTTACGATTCCAGAGAGCCGCCTTAATTTAATCCCCCTTCATGTGCAGATCCGATTCTACTGTCTTGAAAACCGAGGCGGCGGAGCGTCATTGATGGCCAAGGCCGCCATTTCATCATACTCCGCAGCCCTACACTCCTTAGCCATCATTCAATTCAACGGCAGCGGAGGCACAAAGAAAGACAAGGATCTCAAAGCCGGGGTAGCCCTCTGCGCCAGGTCAGCATTTCGCGTGGACGCCTTGCGAGAGCTCGGCCACTGCCTGCAGGACGGTTACGGCGTTACCAAGAACATAGCCGACGGAAGGCGCTTTCTCGTCCACAAATATAGTATATTTCCTAATCTCAATGATTCTTGACAAGTTTTTGTTAAAAGAGTCTTTATGACAATCTTCTTTGATGTATTGGGCATTTTCATATTTTAATATTGAAAAACAACTTTTCCTGAATTGCAATGTATTGTATTATAGAGTTTATGGTTTGATAAGACGCTGGGCTTCAGCTGTGAGGTAAAACTTAAAACGTTTCAAATCCGGGAACCGCTGAACTGAACCACGAGAAGTCTCCTCCTCCTTAACAATATCCCCGCATTCTGCAGATTATTATCCTAGGCGGCGACTTTAGAATCCAGAAAATCCACTATATATTCAACTTTTAGCTTGCAGAGTTTCTTGAACCACCCCAGTTTTCCGTCCCCTTGGGGTTTACTATGCTTTTAACTTTTTGCGTGGGAAAATATAATTCAATATCTTACAAAAGTTCCGCTTAAATTTTAAATTCGAATGCCTAATTTTTCATATTTTAATTTCGAAATCTTCATTCATTTATCTCACGTCTCCCCGCTTTACATGTTCGTTGACTTGCTCATTTGTAAAGGAACTGTGCAAACCTCGCACTTTAATAGTTATAATATGTTTTAGTCACGTGTACCTTCCTCGATGACTATAATTCAAATTTGTAGAGCTTAATAAATTGAATGCAAAAGGTTAAGTTAATTTTAAGCAAATACTTTATTACTGATAGTATTAGATAAATATGTTTTAACGTCAAGCACCTTGTGGTATACGTCGATGTGTATGTTAGGGTATAATTCAAATTCAAAATAGTAAAACTTGGAGTTGTCTAACGAGACGGAAGAATTGCCCGCACGGTCAAAAAGTGGCTGGAATTCAGGGGAAAAAATTTCAAAAAATATTGTAGAGGCAGTTCGTATTTTTGATGGTGGAAATGGTGTTTTTGATGGTGGAAATGGATTCAGCACCATCAAAAACATCTAGGACAGCTAAAATTTTGAAGTTTAACAACTATAACTTGGATTTACAAAAAAATTTGCCAAATTTTCTCTAAATAAAACCGGAATTTCCATAACTTTCCGGGCAACTCCTCTGCCTCGTTAGACTAATTGTTTTTAAAAGTGTAAAGATACATTGAAGGTGTGGAAGATTTGGGAAGATTTGTCTTATAGTTATGCATATAACATTCTAAATGAATTATCATCAAAATATGTGAATTTTTGTCAAGATTTGGGAAGATTTGTCTTATAGTTATGCATACAACATCCTAAATAAATTATCACCAAAATATGTGAATTGTGGTAATCCATTAATATATTTGTTCCTATTAATTGCATGTGCATTACTAAGATAAAACTGTGAAAATCCTGATTTTTAGGATATATATACAGGTAATCTATACAAGTTTAGAACCACCACTTCAAATCTCATTTCCAACCTGTCCGATAAAGATTATAATGTTCCAGGAATCCACAATAAATAAACAAAATAACATTATAATTTATGCTGCAAATATGCAGGTAATCTATACTAAGACATCATAATATCCTGAGTAGAAGCATTGAATAGCATTTAAATATCTTGAGCACAAGCATTGAATAACTTTTGAAAAATACGATAATGTTACTAGGAAATATAATTACTGTACCAAAATATTGGAAAGCAATCCAGGATGGAATTGGAAAGCAATATAGGATGTAATTGCAAAAAGTCATTTTATCTTTCTGAAAATATCTTAATGTTACTAAGAAATATTAGTACCAGAACATTGAAAAGCAATCTAAGATGAAATTAGAACCACCACTTCAAATCTCATTTCCAACCTGTTGGAAAGCAATCCAGGATGGAATTGGAAAGCAATATAGGATGTAATTGCAAAAAGTCATTTTATCTTTCTGAAAATATCTTAATGTTACTAAGAAATATTAGTACCAGAACATTGAAAAGCAATCTAAGATGAAATTAGAACCACCACTTCAAATCTCATTTCCAACCTGTCTGATAAAGATTATAATGTTCCAGGAATCCACAATAAATAAACAAAATAACATTATAATTTATGCTGCAAATATACAGGTAATCTATACTAAGACATCATAATATCCTGAGTAGAAGCATTGAATAGCTTTTAAATATCTTGAGCACAAGCATTGAATAGCTTTTGAAAAATATGGCTGCAACAAAACTATAAATATCCTGAGTAGAAGCATTGAATAGCATTTAAATATCTTGAGCACAAGCATTGAATAACTTTTGAAAAATACGATAATGTTACTAGGAAATATAATTACTGTACCAAAATATTGGAAAGCAATCCAGGATGGAATTGGAAAGCAATATAGGATGTAATTGCAAAAATTCGTTTTATCTTTCTGAAAATATCTTAATGTTACTAAGAAATATTAGTACCAAAACATTGAAAAGCAATCTAGGATGAAATTGCTAGAATGAAATTGCAAAGAAGTTCGTTTCAATTAAACAACAACGGAGTTTCAAGGTGTGTAAACATAGATAACAATGAAGTTTCAAGGTGTATGAACTTTTATAATGAACAAGATTTCTAAAAACAAGTGTGAACTTTTATAATGAATAGCATTTCTAAAAACAGCCACTGCAATTGCTATAATATAAGAGTCTTTAAAGTGTTTTTTTTTTTTAGTAATTATGATATATATAATTGAAAATAAGTAAGCAGTAATTTTAACTATATCAATAATGATGATATATTATAGTTTTGTGATGGAGGAGTTTGATGAGGACAAACTGCAATCAAGATATACATTTAAAAACAATTATAAATAAATTTTAATCAATTTAAAAAAATATTAATTAATAATATAGTCTAATTATTTTAATTGAATTTAAATGGTGATTTTTAACATTCTCTATTTTTAATATTAAAATGATTTAAATGGTGGTTTCTAATATTCTCTATTTTTAATATTTTGTTGTAAGTATATAAATTATTGTTTCTAGTTTTATCAATAAATAAGATATATATATATATATATATATATATATATATATATGCACACAACTTATTACATATAATAAACATTCATAAAACTAAAATATCATTTTTTACAATATCTATATGAAATTTAAATTTGTCAATATATATGGTATAAGGGTATACATATTGTATCATTTTTCCAAATTTTATACCATTTTTCCAATTTAAAAAATCTATCAACCTCTCTTTGCACCTTTTGGGACAATTGCTAGTTATTATTATTTTTAAAAATATACATCAACTTTTTGCTAAGTTGAACATACCACCATCTATATGCCGAGAGCCAACTCGAAACTTTGAGCAGGGTAAGCTAAATGAATGATAACCCAGCGAAACTCTTTAAACAATCCATGACATGGTTTACCCTACTCCAGTTGACTCCGCCGAATTTACCCTATTTTTACATTTGCCAAATACCACTCAACAGCTGAAAAACCCCATTCTGTAAAATGAAAGGAGAAAGCATTACACTACTGAGAGCTAATACGATAAACAGTAGGAAGTATTTCACAATGTACACATTGAATTTGGGCTCAGAACAAGAAATCGGAAGGGATGAAGGAATAAGCAATGGTGCCTGATTCGGTGCTTAGATGTGCAGCACTGCAATTCCCTGTTTCAATACCCATAGTTTTAAAGACACCATGGGAATGGGCATTTATCATGTCGTGTAATCTCTGGAGCTTGCGACTCAGTTCCAGTGCTTGCGATCTCAGGACGCCATTCTCTTCTATTATGTGAGCATAATGCTGTGAAGCGATATTGAATTGGTCCAGTATCTGCCCGTTCTCTGCTCTCAGATGAGCCACCTGAGTCCTCAGCTCGTCAAAGTGATGCTGTTTCCGGAGCCTGGACCTCCTTGCTGATTCTCTGTTAGACATCATCCTTCTCTGCTTCCTCACGTCTATCCCTTGCTGATCCTCTGCTTCATCAGACGCTAAAATGCTCCGAGATTGGGAGATGCCCTCCCCACTGGCTCCAGGGGAATACAATGAATTCTGAGTTGGGCACCTCTTGTCCACAGACTCACGCACTGATTTCTTTGTGGGCACTATAGTTTTGGCCCCAGAAACATTCAGATGAGCAGCAAAGTTCTTATTGTTGTATTGGGTACTGCCCATGTCATATATTTCTCCACTGAATTCTACTGGATGGATTGGGAGGACAGAATTTTCGGGAATGTCCATTTGGGTTGAATGAGAAGCAAGCATCTGATTTGACTGCAGCCCTGTCAAAGAGGGCGAAACAGGGCTAAAGCTTTGAGATCCTTGCGCGATGATAACTGTCCGCTCCATTAATAAAAATGTTACAGCAGTTGATGTGTTACAGCTCCTTTTGCCGTCTGTGATGAATCAATTTGAATTGGAGATGGTAACATATACCCGATTCAACAGGAAATATATAAAGCCCTGAAATGATGGCAGAGACAAAAGTTTGGGAGTTTTCAAGGAAACCCAAAAGAGACAACCCTATAGCTATACACAGGAATGGTGAAAAACGAGAAAAGACTTGTACCAGAAACCCAAAAGCATATACAGCAACGGAACAGAAACACCATACCGAATAGCTTCTGAAGAAAAGTGAACATAAATAGGATCTTTGGCTGCTCAATTTAGAATCTGACTCATACACACATGCTATGTTACTTACAGACCAGTTGATTGTATTGATAACAGCTACTGCAATGATAGCATTCAATTAACCTCAATATATTGGACTATCAAGATTAAACCAAACTTTCCTACATCAGAATTGAAGGCCTTTGGTTGCTATAAGTAGGCCGTGTGGACCTTCAAATCCACCCTGCAGAAAAGCTACCCAAAGCTATATATTTAAGTCCTAAATTTATCCAACTCAAAATCAAAATCTAAATCTAAATCTAAATACAACCCAAAGTACATGAACAGACCATATGATTACAAGGGAAAAATGCAAAAATGACATGGGCAGCACTGAACTCCTAGAGCAGCAGGTAGCAGAGAAAATGTTTGAAGAAATGAAAGGGAAAATGGTTTGAGCGGAGCATGTATTTATGGCTGTGGATCAACGAAATGTGACCATGTGAAAGAGCAAAGGCAATATAAACAGAAGAAGAGTAAGAATTTCTTTTTGCCAGTAGGACCCACATTGAAACGAGGAAATGGCCAAAAGAGGAGACAAATGGATAATGCACAACCGGTTATATATATTAAATAATAAAAATAATCAAACAGCAGTATCTTATTTGAAAAAATGAGTGAAGGAATATTAAGTCATTATTTTTTTTTTTCAAAAGGTGGAAAAACCTATCAAACTCAGTTTGTCAAACCAACATTGAGGACAACCATCTCTGGCTGCTATCCGCGAATGTCAGTTGACACATCACTGTTATCAAGGAAAACCACGCCACCTGAAATAACCCGCTGGTGGTCCGTAAGGGAGCAGACTTTCACTCCTGCCAGATGCCTCTGGGTCTTGGGCCGTTAACCTGTTTCCTTACGTCCGAGGAAGACGAGCTCTTAGCCAAGCAGAAACAGTTTTAGGGCATACTCCAGGCCCATATTATTAGGAACGAAAATTACCTAAATGGAAAGTACGAAGCATTAAGATGATTTTCACTGATAACGATTTTCACGGATAATGATCAGTGTGAGTCATCTAGCACGCACTTCAAAATAAACCAGTCGATCATATCAACTTAAAATTATGCTAATGAAGGTGTGAAGCAAATTCATTGTCTCTTTTGTTTCGTAAAAGGGTAGGAGTCCAGATAGTTATTTAGTGTGGTATTTTGGGTTTTTTTATTATTAGATGTATATATATATATTTTTTTTATAGTGTGGCATTTTGGGTTTTTTTATTATCAGATATTTTTTTAAAATATAATATAATTGATAAAGTTATATAAATAAAATAATTGGTAAATATTGATTTAAATAATTTATAATAAGTATTAAAATACTTATTTTATTATACATTTTAAGTTTTTAATTTTTTTTTTTATATGCTAAGTTGTGTGAGTTTTGAGATGACTACATGTTTAAATTTTGGTTTGAGAAATCATGATCTAGGGGCATTTAAGTGGTTAAAGTTATCTGGGGATAACACATAACTAGGGCCACCACACCAACCCTTGACATAGCTGGATTTGTGATAACAAATAAGTGATATTCACATCAAGGAGTGGCTTAATAATACACCCTACCACTGTCTACTCTACACCCCCATAAGCCACTTTTCTCAAAAAAATCATAAAAACTAATTAAATTATAGCACATGTTATTACAATAATAAATGGATACATGTAATTAACTCCATAACTCTTGTTTAGCTTAATCTAAGCTCCTTATTGGAACATAACTTGTATGCTTAATTAGGTTATATGCCTAAGCTTTACATAACTCTGATTACTTCAACTCCATGGGATTCATACTACCTCAATGATCTTACTTACTAATAAAGTATCAAAGCTTTATCTATATATATATATTTGATGCTAAAGTGAGTAAATTTTGATGGTTAAGAATCTTGTCTTATGTTTTTTTTAAATATTTTAAAAAAACGTGGAACAAGATTCTTAACCATCAAGATTTACTCCCAGATTGCCACCAAGATCCTTGATTTGTAAATAGGCTTTGTTACAATGCTATAGATTGATACCATAACTTTTCAATACCACATATAAAAAAAACCATAATTCATTTCATATGAGACTTGTTCATATGACAATTTTGTAATTAATCAATTTAATTAGAAGACAAAACAAACAGATAACTACTTTGGAGATAAATCTCATTCTTTGATTTGGATATACTACTATGAATATTCTAGAACATTCCCTCGAGGTTAAACCCTTACCATCTATCTATCTAATAATTATTGATAATTAAATTAAAATTATAAAACCCTAATCCAAAATAGACACACCAATTTGAATAATCAATCTAACATATAAAGTGAATTTTGAATCTCTTTCCTCTTTCATTTTTAGTGTTATATGTTTTGTTTTTTGAGAGAGTGAAAAAAAAAAACTTTTTTATTTCATTTTATTATTGATATATATTTAAATTTGTTTAAATTTAAATTTTATTAAATAAAAAGATTAAGTTTTTAAAAATTAAATATTTTTTAAATATTATATCTAATTAAATAATTATCTATAAGATTTTAATATTTTTATTTATAATATTATGATACAAAATTTAGTTGTCAAAGTGTCACTTCAATATGGAAGGAATTATATCTCTTTCATTCTTAAAAAAGAATACACCATTAAAATATTTCAGCATAATAAATTTTTCATTTTTAATTAATTTTTATATATAAATATAAAATTGTATTAAAATATTGTATTTAAAATGAATATTTTTTTTAATTAATATTGAATTTTTTTAATATATTTTTTTAAAATGTCTTTTATTAATATTATGATAAATACAGATGGAACATTGCTGAAATTGAAATAAGAAAATCATATATAGTTTAAGTGAAAATGGTTTTACTTTCAATTATTTTTTAATAACTATACTTATATATATATATATATATATATATATATATATATATATATATATATTGGTATAAAAGTATTTTAAATTATGTGTAAAAGTTAATATAAAAATATTTTAATTAAAAGGATATTTAAATTTTTTTTATTATAGTTGATAATAGATTCTTATTTTTATGATGATGATGATGATATGTCAATTGCATATTAACATATCTCTTTTATTGGGGTGCCTTTCTATACACTAACAAATGTGGCATTTGAAATCATAATAATTTTAAAAAAAATTGAGAAAAAATATGATTTGTTATGATAATCTTCTAAGTATTACCACAACACATCTTATTTCACCTTTCATCTTCTTATGATTACATTTCTAATTTATAAGTACAATCTAATTAAAATGAAAGATACTAGTTTTCCTTCTATTACTTCAAATTTTAATGATATCCACTAATGAGGTAAAAGGGGTTGGCATAAATATGCTAAGTCATGAATAAAGCATTGGAGAACAGACAAAGAGAGAGATTACTTTATAAAATATTGTTAGCACTGAAAATATACCATATCTAAATTTAAGCAAAAATTGTGAAGAGATAAGAGCCATATGTCTTCCATGTGTAAAACTCTTGGCAAACAAGCTAACAATTGCTACAATGGGATTGGATCCTCACCCGAGACCTTGACGACTTCTTGAATATAGGATAGGAATATTTCATAGTATGATTTAACCATTTTAATTTTATTGGGTAATAGACTCCCCATTATGACATGGTACTCTAAGGTATTCTAAGAGAGAACCAATACTTCTTTCATCAAGGAGACTAAGAAATAATTTAGTATTGCCTACTGCTTAGTGGGATGGGCTCCATAAGGTGTTCCCTGAGATTGAATTTAGTAGGGTTGGTGAAGACTCTAAAGGAAAACTATTTAGCATTTAGAAACTCATATAGTTCTTTGTTTACTTCTTCATCTAGTTTGGCCTCTCCTTGAGGCCCTAATAGTTGGTAGCTTTTTCTTCTTGATTATTCTCTCACGCGAGGAGCAATGTTGTTTATATTGTGCTACAACTATAGAGATTTATTTTTCTAGCTTATCCTATATTCTTAGATCTTGGTTCACAACAATGGAATTATATGTCAGTTCTTGCAAGCTAATTCTAGGGAGCTTTGGCAGTGCCTGAGGGTACTCCTTGGGCCATTTCTCCAGCTGGTTTATGGAATTCAATACTCCTTGAAGTTTATTATCTCATTCTTTAGCCATTTACAAAAGTGGTAGCAACTCGACTAAAATTCTCTGCAATATATAAAGGCATGGGTACACTTGTTTGACTAGAGACTTGTAAGATTCATGTACCTTAGAAGCACACATTCGATAATCTTCCATTCTAGTGTTTACCTACTTAATGGTCTTAGTCTTGTCCTTCAAAAGCCTAACATGCTATTCTAGCTCATCTATATCGGATCAAATAAGGCGATGAGAAATGGTGACTAATTAGAGGCTGAGATGTGTAGTACTGCAATTCTCAATTTCAATACCCATAGTTTTCAAGCCACCATTTGATTGGGCATTTATTGTATCGTGCAATATCTGTAGCTCGTGACTCATCTGTAACAACCACCCCACCTCTTGGCCCAGTGGGATGGCTGCTACTTAATAATCCAATTCCTCTTTTCATTTGTCAGAAGAATGGGATAATTTTCTTTCGTTAGACATTCCTCCTTATCAAAATTCTCTTACGGACTTTAATTCATTAACTTAGGATTATGTCTTCTTTCCTTTTCATTTGAACATAACGACTTAGAAATCTATGGTTTCATTATATATATATATACATATATATAACACCACTTAACCATACATTACCTTGGCGTATTATATGCTCTGTTGCCTGTATGCAATGGGCCTTGTCTCTATGCTCCGACACCAATAACAACTTGTCATGCCACTTGCTCTAATGGTCCCCATCAGTGTCACATAAAAGACGTGTAGGTTCTGGGTGGATCCCCTCACATTCAAACAACAAAGCCATCATGTGTGATTCCTACAAGGTAACATGTGCGAGGTTTATGAGGGGGTCACCCCTTGGAATGGGCGATAAAGGGAATATTTTCGATTGTTGGATCGAAAACTCACATTTATAACGAAACCCTTCCTCACCCTTTTCAAACCATCGCAGGGGGTGTCAGAGTGATCAGGAGCTCATGTCCTAAGTGTCATAAAATGGTCAAAAATTAAAATGCTCAGAACTAGTTCGAGCCTGAATGACCGGATAGAGCTCGTTCTCCTGATTTTGGCACCGCAAACAGTTCGAAAAACGGTCGCCGTATGAGAAATTTATGCCAAAAACAAAATCGCACAATAACCCTTAATTTTTGAATTTTTCAAAAAAAAATTTAAAAAAGAATATTCCTTTTTGGGCAGCCAATCACAGGTTGCCATGTGGCAGGCCCAGAGGCCGCCACGTGGCCTGGGTGACGTCAGCAAATGTCTGTTGGAAGCACATGTTAAAATTTTGGTTGGGTTGTGGTTTGAACCCATGACCTGCTCTGAACAAATACAAAGCCTTACCAACCCGCCACCACTGCAGGTCTTATTTGAAAAGCGGCGGAAACTCTATATGAGTTTAAAATTTGGTTTGGGCGGGAAATGAAGGGGGCCAGCCCCTAAGGCCAGCCCCCATACCACGTGACCTCCGCCCTTGGACCGTGGGCTTAACCCTAACCGTTGGCACTAAATCCGAGACGCCTAACCGCCGCCCCACAAATCCGTTCAGATGTATTTATTATAACTGTAGTTAAGTTGGCGGAGTTTTTGGCGGAACGCCAAATTTGGGCAGTCCCGCCAAAATTGGCGGGCTTATCTGGCCTCCAACTACAGTTAGCTGGAGTTTTTCTAGGGACAGACTGGAGAAACTTTAAATGGCCATAACTTTGGCTAGGAAAGGCGGTTTTGGACGAATTTTTTTTTGATTTTGGGTCTCTTCGACCTTCTGAAGCCATTGGCATAGGTTTCACAGCCATCTGAGGTCGTTTGCAGGTGTTTTTGCTTCGTGGAAGTTCCAGGAGCCACTAGGGCCAAATCAGTTTGGGAGCTGCATTGGGAATTGTGCAACCAGTGAATGTGGAACGAAGGTCATTCCTAAAGTTTTTCAGCATTCTGAATCCATTTCTACAGCTCTTTTTTCCTGTTGAGGCATTCTTCTCACTGTTTAGCTTCAGGGAAGCTTTTAGGGCCACTAGGGCCATTTCAGTGCTTGAGCTGTTTGGGGGCTATGTTCATCCATTTTTGGTGATTCAAAAGCCTATGTCTGCTATTTTCGACCTTCTGAGTCTAATGGCAGAGGTTTCAGAACCAATTGAGGTCATCTTCACCTCTAAATTCTCCATGCAAGTTTAAAGGGCCACAAGGGCCAATTGGGGAAAGTACTGTAGAAGGTACAATTTCACTGTTTAGTGTTTGGGAAAGAGCATGTTTAGCTAATTCCTATCTTCTGATTCTGTATTTACAGTTAGATCTGTCTTTCGAGACGTTCATATTCTTGTATTAGCCTTTGTAGCATTTTTAATACAAGAGGACAAGCCTAGTTGGAGAGGCTTGGTCCAGCAGATGTAGCCCAAAAGGGGTGAACTGCTTTATCATTTTGATGTCTTTATTTGCTGAAGATGATATGCTAAACAAAACTGATATAAAGTATTAAACAACAAATATACATAACTTGCATACACACATAATCACCTATTTAGCTACAAAAAGTTATTTGTCTGATTCCCCAAGACATTAAATTTCAAGTATGTGTATGTCAAAGACTTCTAAGTGTTTACTTTGTTATTTATTTAGGCAGAGCCTGTAGAGGGCCAGGTAGCCTATGGAACTCATCCTCTCTTTAGAGGTGACATGTCCGGTGCATGCCCCTACAGTCTATCTCTGTATAAGAAATAATAAGTTTTCACATTTTCAGAGGTCACTTGGAGTGTATAGCTCACAATTGAAATTATTGGAAATGGATACCTTGCACCCTTAAACAAGTACATTCCATTTTCAGATCAGATGGTATCAGAGCACTAGGTTTGCTTGACTGACATCACTAGCTTGATTGTGTAGCTTGAAAGGTGTCTTAAGCAGTGTTGAAGATTGACTGCTTTATTATTCTGCAAACTACTTGTTGTTTGAGTTGGCTGAAGCTCTTTTGTTCATTTTTATAATGACAACTTCCATAAGTGAGTTCTCAAAGTCATCCTCCTTCACAAGATTTTTTGATGAAGGCTTGAAGCAAGAATTTTTCATCATGATGAATATGGTGAGAGAAATGTATGAGGATGAAAGAAAGAGCTCTAGACTTCAAGAGCAGTTGAATTCCATGAGGGAAGAGAAGCAGTTGCTTTTTGACCAATTGCAGGAAATGGAAGGCCAACTTCATATTGCAAACTAGAATCTAGAAAGGATGCATGAGTTGGAAACACAACTCCTTATTGCCAAAGAAGCCTTAGCCAAGTATCAGCTTGAAGAAGAGGTAAACAATTCTAGTTTGTCTTCAAATTCTTATAAGAATGTTGATGTTGGTTCTTTTGAAAAACATACCAGAGGCATAGGGTCCAAGTTGATGTCCAAAATGGGATATGAAGGAAAAGGATTGGGCAAACATGCACAGGGTATAGTTGAGCCAATAACGGTTGAGGTAAGGCCTAAGAATTTGGGTCTTGGCTATGGACAATCTTATGGAGAAAGTTCCAAAGCAGCCATGAAGGCAATTGAAACAGTTCCTAGAAGGAGTTTCATTTCAAGTTCTCTATCTCAAGGTTGTATCCTTGAGGAATGCAATAGTTTGAAACATGCTTTGCAAGAAGAAGGTGTGCATAAGAATGCACTTGAACAAGAGAACTGTGAAAGCTTTAAAACCATTGAAGGGATTGATGGTGTTCCAAAAGGAGCTTCTTCTTCGTTTGATTCACCTCCTCATGAAGGTAATGAAGGTGAATGACAAAGGTATAAATTTGATTTCAATCATATTTCCTTTGATCATGTAAAGCATGGAAAATTTCCACATAAGCATTGGAAAAGAATTGCATGTTCTTTTTGTGGTTTGGCTAACCATAATGTTTCTAGATGTTGGAAAAGAATGGCAACATACAGGAAACTTTTGAAGGAAAGGAGGCAAGAAGCCAAAGTTCCATTGAACAATGCAAATCATGCTGTCAAGAAGATGAACATGTGTTGCACTTATTGCCATAAGCATGGACATACTGCTGAAAGGTGTTGGACTCTGAATCCAACAATGCTTCCACGAAAATTGAAGAAATTGGAGAAAGAGTATGGCAAGAATGGGAAGGAAGTTTCCATCATTGATATGTGTCAGGATGATACACATGTTGATATTGATGTGCAGTTAAAGGAAGAGCCTTTGAAATGGATTGGTAAGAAATGGTTAGAATTCTTATCCAATTAAAGTTGCATGTCTTTTGATTGAATGCATTTCTTTGTTAAGGGAATGCAAGTTGCAGGATGGAAAAGCTGAGTATGAGACTCACTCTATCGCAGCGAAAGTTATATTCATTTCAGCTTTGAAAGTACATGTACATGTGATCGAGGATATTGTACTTATGATTGTACTTAAGAGAAAGTTGAAGGGTAAACTGCATTCATGAGAATGATATGCATGAGCACAGGGATCATGATGATTTCCTTGTATTTTAAACATGTATGTGTGATTAACTTGAAGGGTTGATTACTTTGTTTTTAACCATGCATGTAATGTAATATTGACTTGGAAAAAGTTAATTTGATCTCCAAGATTGTAAAGAGGAGAAATGATGAAGTGTTTCATCTTTGTAAGAGCCTTCTCATTTGGGAGGCAGCTCTTCTTTTGGAGCGGAGGTGCCATGGATGGGCATCGTGACAGTTGTTGGCTGAACGGAAGAGGATATTGCTATTCCTCAAGTGCTGTATAGTTCAGTTCAGAGATTCAGTAAGCTTTTGGGGACCAAAAGCCTTCTCATTTGGGAGGTGTGATCAGGAGCTCATGTCCTAAGTGTCATAAAATGGTCAAAAATGAAAATGCTCAGAACTGGTTTGAACCTAAACGAATGGATAGAGATCGTTCTCCTGATTCCGACGTCGCAAACGGTTCGAAAAACGGTCGCCGTATGAGAATGTTATGCCAAAAACAAAATCGCCCAATAACCCTTAATTTTTGAATTTTTCAAAAAAAAAAAAAAAAAAAAAAATATTCCATAGAATATTCCTTGGAATATTCCAAGGAATATTCCTTGGAATATTCCAGGGAATATTCCTTTTTGGGCAGCCAATCACAGGTTACTACATGGCAGGCCCGGAGGCCGCCACGTGGCTTGGGTGACATCAGCAAATGTCTGTTGGAAGCGCATGTTAAAATTTTGGTTGGGTTGTGGTTTGAACCCATGACCTGCTCTAAACAAATACAAAGCCTTACCAACGCGCCACCACTGCAGGTCTTGTTTGAAAAGTGGCGGCAACTCTATATGAGTTTAAAATTTGGTTTGGGCGGGAAATGAAGGGGGCCAGCCCCTAAGGCCAGCCCCCATACCATGTGACCTCCGCCCTTGGACCGTGGGCTTAACCCTAACCGTCGGCACTAAATCCGAGGCGCCTAACCGCCGCTCCACAAATCCGTTCACATGTATTTATTATAACTGCAGTTAAGTTGGCGGATTTTTTGGCGGAGCGCCAAATTTGGGCAGTCCTGCCAAAATTGGCGGGCTTATCTGGCCTCCAACTACAGTTAGCTGGAGTTTTTCTAGGGACAGAGTGGAGAAACTTTAAATGGCCATAACTTTGGCTAGGAAAGGCGGTTTTGGACGAATTTTTTTTTTGATTTTGGGTCTCTTCGACCTTCTGAAGCCATTGGCACAAGTTTCACAGCCATCTGAGGTCGTTTGCAGGTGTTTTTGCTTCGTGGAAGTTCCAGGAGCCACTAGGGCCAAATCAGTTTGGGAGCTGCATTGGGAATTGTGCAGCCCGTGAATGTGGAACGAAGGTCATTCCTGAAGTTTTCCAGCATTATGAATCCATTTCTACAGCTCTTTTTTCCTGTTGAGGCATTATTCTCACTGTTTAGCTTCAGGGAAGCTTTTAGGGCCACTAGGGCCATTTCAGTGCTTGAGCTGTTTGGGGGCTATGTTCATCCATTTTTGGTGATTCAAAAGCCTATGTCTGCTATTTTCGACCTTCTGAGTCTAATTGCAGAGGTTTTAGAACCAATTGAGGTCATCTTCACCTAAAAATTCTCCATGCAAGTTTAAAGGGCCACAAGGGCCAATTGGGGAAAGTACTGTAGAAGGTACAATTTCACTGTTTAGTGTTTGGGAAAGAGCATGTTTAGCTAATTCCTATCTTCTGATTCTGTATTTACAGTCAGATCTGTCTTTCGAGACACTCATATTCTTGTATTAGCCTTTGTAGCATTTTTAATACAAGAGGACAAGCCTAGTTGGAGAGGCTTGGTCCAGCAGATGTAGCCCAGAAGGGGTGAACTGCTTTATCATATTGATGTCTTTATTTGCTGAAGATGATATTCTAAACAAAACTGATATAAAGTATTAAACAAAAAATATACATAACTTGCATACACACATAATCACCTATTCAGCTGCAGAAAGTTATTTGTCTGATTCCGCAAGACATTAAATTTCAAGTATGTGTATGTCAAAGACTTCTAAGTGTTTACTTTGTTATTTCTTTAGGCAGATCCTGTAGAGGGCCAGGTAGCCTCCGGAACTCATCCTCTCTTTAGAGGTGACATGTCCGGTGAATGCCCCTACAGTCTATCTCTGTATAAGAAATAATAAGTTTTCACATTTTCAGAGGTCACTTGGAGTGTATAGCTCACAGTTGAAATTATTGGAAATGGATACCTTGCACCCTTAAACAAGTACATTCCATTTTCAGATCACAGAGAAGGTGGTATCGGGTTTTCCAAACCTGCTTATAGTTTTTGCTGATGGGCACATGACTTTATGAGGAGACCCCTCTCCCTCACTACCATGTCATCCCGCTGCGCCTCATCTTGGCACTTTCATCCACAACCCTCCTTTATACCTCTGGGATGGGGCCTCCGAGACACGTCATCCTGATCTTGGCCCTCGTAGTAGTTCACCTCAGCCACTCTTCTTGTGCCTTTGGGGTGGGGACCACTGGGACACATCATCCCAACCCCAACACCCTGACACTTCCGTAATATGCACCTTTTTTAGCTTCCATGAAAGAACCCTTGGGTTTACGTGGACCAGTGGGCCACACCTCCACAAAACCCATGCTTCTAATCGACCCACTTTTCAACAATGCCATGACATCCTGTGGGAAGTCATCCTGACTCTCTATTATTGCACTTCACATTTAACCTTTGGGGAGAGCTCTACGGGTTAATCTGTTACTTAGCCCACTTTGTGCCAATCCCAATGCATCTGGGGCTACATGGAGGCCAACCTATCTCAAACCCACGTCATCTTGTCCTTCTGAGCTAGCTTCCTAACAATACTTATGGAAAAATTACCGCCAGTATGAGTTGTCACGAGGGCTCCATCTCGACCAATGGGATCACTCCCCACCTCTAATTTGTAAGCCCAAATATACCAATGCCTAGTTAGCCATGTCATTTCCTTTCGATGCAACAAGAAACTCCCCAAATATGCCCTTAGGGATGAGCTGTCAAGTGGGCTCCATCCTAGCCAATGGCAATGCTCCTTACCTTCGAGTTGTGAGCCCAATTGGCTCAATGCCTAGTCATCCCTACTGTTCCTTCACGCTACAAACAAACCTCCAGGATATTGCCTCTGGGCCACGTCACTGTGCCATTTCCCAATCATGATAGGGAAAGATATGGGCATCCAATTAGTATCTTCCATAGCTAGGCTTCCCATCATATCAATAACATAACCTTATCCGATGAATCTATAATATTAAGTTCCCCGCCTAAATTCACCGTGGTGTTTTTCTGTGCAAAATTCACCATTCAGCATGGATGTAGTTATGGTTTGGTTATAGTGGGCATGCAGATGTCTATATTTGCGCCAGAATTATGCCATGGCTAGAATGGATCGCTAAGGCCCCTACTAGTGCTATCTTCCTGAGTTTACAATAGAGCTACTCCTCTCAAATCCACAGGAGTTGCAAAATACCAAAATGGCCACAAGGAGATCAACACTCCCCGATGATTTGTAGCTGTGTGCCCTAAGGCTTGCAATTCCTTGACCAACAATGTTGAAGCACTCGTCAAAGACATCCAGGACTGTTGGAAATGCATGGCTGAGAAGCCTCTGATGTAGAGTAACAATTTTTTGTGGTTAATTGAGGGAGTAATCCTTAGCCTTACACGATGCCACATAACTGTAACATGGGCTTGTAGCCTGCATATGTATAGACCTTGTCAACATAGGATGTCTCCAATGTAATCATTCTACATTAATAAAAGAAACCCTTATGTCAATTTTTTCCATAGTTTTGTTCAGGTCCTTATGGACCCTTTCAATGCTTTTAATATTTCATAGTGAGTTAATCTTCATGTCAATGATAAGAACACAATCTATGTCTATTACATTTACATGCACCATTTCAATCCAAAATGCAACCACATGTTCATTATATTTACAAGCACCATTTTAATCCAGAAATGCAACCACATGTTCAGGACATTTACAAGCACCATTTCAATCCAAAAATGTAAACACATGTTTATGAGAATTACAATTAAATGACAAAAATTATCTTGAAATGTCTTTGGCAACTGAGTCTGGGATAAGGACTCTCCACCCAACCATAAAAAACTACAACCAATCTCACTTACAGTTGTCACCCCTGAGCCAGATTCCAGAGACTGATGGGCTTTCTCAAAGGATTGAAACACCAACTTCCAGCTAAAATAATGAATCCAGAGGACCTCTTTCTGCCACCCACTAGCCACTTAGCAGTCAAATAATGCATAGGGAATGTAGAGGCTAGTTGCTTCCACCCTCTAGCTACCTAATGGAAGCCAAAAAAATACATAGGGAATCCAGAGGCTTCTTCTCCACCCAAGCACAAACATGGAATAAAGAGGTCAACTTCCTCCACCCCAAAATGGCAAGGGAATCTAGATAAGCAAGTCTCCACCCAAGAGTGTCAAGGGAATTCGGAAAAGAAAGCCTCCACCCCTCAAGAAAACACAATGGTTACACCCAATTTGGGGAATCTAGAACCCACTGTAAGATCAACAACAAGAAAGTCTTCAAAGGCCCTCATTCCATGAATCCAAGAAACAATCCTCCACCCCAACCATCAAGGGAATCCAAAGAAAGAACATCTCCACCCTCTGGCTATATAGGGAATCGAGAGGCCATAATTATTCACCAATGAGAGACCTTCTTCCAACCAGTCTTTCAAGCTAAACTCCTATCTCGTCTTGTCTTCTCTTCTGCGGAACTCCTTGTTGTTCTCTTCTCCTCTGTGTTGTTATTTTTTGAATGAAGATCGAATGAATCAATGAGTTTGTATCCATGAGGTCAAACCCTCTCCTTTATTTCCTACACAGTGATTGACTCTCCTTGTCCTTTTTTCCACCACAATCCACCATCATAAATTTTATGTCCCTCTTTCCTTGCAATTGTTTTCTAAGGCAGCATGGGCTACATACTTTAGCTTCAACCCCAATTTAATTCATGAGACCCCCTTTATTAAGGCACACCAACCAATCTTTAATGGTTGTTATAGAAGTTCACATTTTCTACAGCAAGGAAACCCTATGTATCCCAAGAAAGCAACCTCCTCAGCTCTCGAATTCATGTCACTTTGACTCAACCCATTTAATATATTTTTGTAAAACATTTGCATTGCATTTTTAAGAGGAAACCTGGGTTGGGGTTGTCACAAACCCCTCTCCCTTGAGGGAACATCATCCTCAGTGTTCTTCTACTCATATGCAACAAAGGAAACAAAATAAAAGCACATATTGTTGTATGGATCTTTATATGTATAGCTCTATATAGTATTTATACATATATACACATTTTCTTCAACCAACAAACAAAAATGGATATGTTTCTCTCATGAAGTCAACCATTTCCCAAGTGGCTTGCTCTGGCCCAAAGTGCCTCCACTGCACTTTGACTTTCTCTATGACTCAATTCCAAAGCATGAGACTCCTCCGGTTTAGAATGCACAATGTCTCTAGCTGGAACTCTCCCTCTGGTTCCACTTGTAGCACATACCAATCAATCACATGATTATAATCCTTCACATATCTTTTAATCGAAGAAACATGGAAAAAATTATGAACTTTAACTAATGGAGGCAAAGCCAACCTATAGGTCACTAGTCCAATCCTTTCAAGGATCTCAAAAGGCCTACAATATTGTGGTGACAACTTGGAACATGGCCCTATACTTAACAAAATATTCTTGGATTTAACCCTCAAATAAACATGTTCCCTTACTTGTAACTCTTTACTCACCCTATGTTGATCTGCATAGATTTTCTGCCTATTCCATGCCACATTCAAATTCTTCTTGATGATCTGAATTTGTTACTCCATTTCCTTGATCATGTCAGGCCCAAAAAGGACCCTTTTCACTGGATTGCTCCATCTGATAGGAGTATTGCAACTCCTCCCATACTATGCCTCAAATGGACTCATCTTTAGGGATTAGTGGTATCCATTATTGTATGCAAACTCCACAAGTGGAAGTTACTCCTCCCACTTCTTGGGTTGATGCATTACATATATCCTCAACATGTCCTCGAGGATCCTATTTGTCCTCTCTATTTTCCCATCTATTTGTGGATGATATGTTGAACTAAATGCCAACTCGTTCCCCAAACTTGCAAACAGTTCCTTCCAAAACCTCGAAGTGAACTGAGCATCTCGATCTGAGATCATTTTCTTGGTTTCACCATGCAGTCTCACAATCACCTTTATGAATACTTGTGCAAACTGACTGGTAGAATTAGTGGATATGACTAACACAAAATGAGCTACCTTGCTTAATCTGGAAATAACTACCATGATTGCATCATGTTCCTGGATGTTTTAGGTAAACATGTAATGAAATCCATAGAAATTGCTTCGCATTTCCATTTTAGAATGGGAATAGACTGTTATATTCCTACTAGATGCTTGCATTTAACCTTCACTTGTTGACATTAAATGCATTTAGCCACAAAATCAACCACTTCTTTCTTCAATTTTAGCCAATAATAGAACATTTTAATGGTCGTGATGGTGTTCTGGTACCCTGGATGGCTTGAATAAGGGTTGACATGAAACTCTTTCATTATAAAACTCTTTAATGCATCACTATTTGGAACATAAATTTCATTGTTGAACCTAATTAGGTCATCATAAGTGAGATGATATTCCTTATCCGCGCCATCTTATATCAGATTTTATTTCATTTGTTGATATTTTTCATCATGTTGTCTTGCATTCTTGGCCCTTTCTACCAGATCTATTTTGTAGGAGCTCACAACTTCCAAGAAATTCACTTGAATCTTACTATTAAGTGCATCAACAACCCTGTTTTCCTTGCCTTTTATGTACTTGAACTCAAAGTCGAACTCAATAAATATGGACAGTGATCTCGCCTATCTTATGTTCAGCTTGGGTTGCTCAAACAAATACTTGAACCCACTATGGTTTGTCATAAGTGTAAATTTCCTGCCAAGGAGGTAATGCCTCCAAATCTTCAAGGCATGAATGATGGAAGCTAACTCTAGATCATGAGTCACATAATTCACCTCATTCTCATTTAATTTCCTTGACTCATAGCATTCTACCTACCCTTCTTGCATCAAGACTCCACTGAGCCCTTCCTTGTAGGCATTTGTGCACACCACAAAATCCTTGTCAGGATATGCAATCCTCAACATTGGTGCATTTGTGAGCAATTGCTTCAGTTTCTCAAAACTTGCTACACACTGAGCTATCCACTCAAATTTCTTTCATTTTTTCTCTAAGGATGTGATAGGATGGCCTATCTTAGAGAAGTTTGTAATAAATCTTCTGTAATAACCTGCCAATCCCATGAAAGATCTAATATCATTCACATTCCTTGGTGTTTTCCACTCCATTATAGATTTTATCTTCTTTGGATCAACTAATATCCCTTCCTTGGAAATAATATGCCCCAAACAATGTATTTGTCACTGGAAAAAGTCACACTTGCTAAGCTTTGCATAAAGCTTGTGTTCCCTCAGTAACTATATCACTGCATCCAAATTCATTTCATGCTCTGCCTCTATCTTTGAGTACAATAATATGTCATCGAAAAACACAATAAAAAATTTGTTCAAATAAGGACGCAACACACTGTTCATTAAGCACATGAACATGGCAGGGGCATTAGTAAGCCCAAAGGGTACCACTACAAATTCATAGTGCCCATATCTTGTCCTGAAAGTAGTCTTGTGAATGTCCTCCTCCTTGATCCTTACTTGATGATATCCTGACCTCAAGTCAATCTTGGAGAATACTGTTGCTTCCCTCAATTGATCAAAGAGATCATAAATCCTTGGAAATGGGTACCTATTCTTTATGACCACCTATTTAATTTCCTGTAGTCATTGCATAATCTAAGGGTGTCATCCTTCTTCTTTACAAACAATACAGGTTCTCCCCATGGAGACGCACTTGGCCTTATGTAGCCCTTGTCCAACATATCCTTTAGTTGCAACTTTAGATCCACCAACTCATGGGTACTCATCCTATATGGTGCCTTAGATGTTGGTTCTGCTCCAGATACCAACTCAATAGAGAAATCTACCTCTCTGTGAGGAGGTAATCCGGGAACTTCCAATGGAAATACATTTGCATACTATTATAGAACCAGGTACCTTCTTAGTAGTTCACTTTCCTCATTATCAACATCACTGCTAGCCTTCCCATCACTTAAGATTTGCACTGCAAAAAACAAGCAACCCTTTTTTTTGTTGCACTTGCCTGCATGGCCATGATCAACCTCACTGAAGTAGGCTTTCTCCTACCTTGCAAGACTCTTATTTCTCCTTTCTTATCTGAGCATTTAATTTATTTTTCAAAGTAGTCCACTTTGGTCTTGTGCAAGTACAACTAGTCCATGCCCAACAACATGTTGTATGCACCTAGTGGAAATACATTCAAATGTGATTTTGTAGGCATGCCACTGAGTTTAAATGTACATGATCTCACCCAGTGATTAATATTTCTTTTGGCTTTGGTTTCAAGTTGAACCAACCATGGTTATTCATGCAATTCCCTGACCAAATTAAATTTCTGAGCAAGATCTAGGTTGATATAGTTGTAGTTAGAACCTAGATCAATTAAAATAGAAATAATTTGGTCATGCAACTTACCTTCCATCTCAATGATGGATGCTTGGTGGTCTACCTAGTGGTTATGTACGACTGCATAAATTCTGGGTAAATATCAAGCTACATTAACCACTATGCAAGCTTCTTGGGCACTGTAAATCTTTGGTCCAACATTTTGCTGATGTGGACAGTCTCTTTCCTGTGGTTTTCACCACATGTCCAACACTTTAGTGGATCTCAACCCTCAATCTTGAGCTGCCCTAATGATGGCTGATGCATTTTTCTCTTAACAACAACATTATATTTCTATTTAAATTGCTTTGCAGGGGCTAGATACTTACCTTATCTCTTTTATGACCTTTTCTTGGGCCAATTTTTTTTAATTCTAGCGCTGCCCTTTTCCCGCCAATCACCTTTTATTTCTAGCGTGCGTTTTTCTTGCTCATAGCAGTGTTTCAGCTTCTTTAGCATCTTTCAGAGTCTAAGGTTCCAACAGCTCAATTTTGTCCCTGAATGACATAGGCAACCCACTAATAAATCTTTGAGTCTTGGCTTTATCATCTTTGAGCTATGGACCATATCTCAATAGTTTTGTTGTCACTCGCTGTATTATGAGTTTCAGTAGATCAACATTGCCAAAGAGAAGTGAAGTTTGAATCCATCTTCCAGGCCATAGAAACACTCAAAAGCCAAATCATATATTCTCCATTACATAGTGCTCAGAATAATATTTCCAATGGTAGGTCGAAGTCCAAAAATAGACTCTTGGATCAGAAGTTAGAGCAGGTTGAAGATACCCTTTCAAAGCTAGAAAACAAAGAAAAAATGGCTAAGGGTTAGGCCCATTGCAAATCGCAATCGAGGCCTTTCTGGAACAGTGGTAGTAGAATGCGGAGAAACCTGCAATCTGCCGATCTTTGATATCGCAAATTGCAAATCGGCGATCGGAGGCCCATGGAGCATAGCGTATTGGAGGTTCACGATGCTAAGTGCTGATATCGTATATCAACGATCATAGGTGCAAAAGGCTGCACACAAGCACTTGGTCATGAAAATCACTGAGAATTGGGCTTTAGTGTTAAAGTGTTGGGAGGGGCCAATTTCATTTTACAAAGGAAATCAGTTGCAAAACCAGAGGTAGACAGACCTTTTCTCTCTCCTCCAGGGAGACACATGGCAGAGCACCATTGGTCCAGATGAATCCACGAGACAGCTGATGTCATCATGATGTGGCAATACGGAGGACAGGTAGCACACAGATTCGACATTTTCAGGGGTCCTATGGGGGCATTTCTGGGTGACACGTGTCACCACTCAGGAGGTGCCACATGGCACTGATGACGTCATCAATCCCACAATCGTTGATCACACAAAGAAAAGTTTACTCATCCTCACACCCTCTCCCGCATTGCGATTGCGATATGAAAGAACTTCCCAGACGCAATATTTTATGCAATGGAGTTAAAAGGCTGTCGGGTTTGTCCCTTTCAAAGGTTGCACACTCATTCAACACCCCCCCATCTTTGAACGACTGAGATTGACTCCACCCATATCAACGAATCCCAGGCCTTTTCGGCCTCCCCTGCCATGTTTCCCTTTATTAACTGGCAGGGGGTACGAAAAGCATTTCCCCTGCCAAGCTCCTCTGCTACGTGTCCCTTTCGTGTCATTTCGTACCCCCCTCACTTACCACTTACCACTCATGCCCCCCTTCGAAAACCACTCATCCTCACACTCCCTCCCGCCAAAGGCCCTAGCACCTGGGGACTAAGCACCCGGTAACAACCCCCTAGTCTTATGAGAAGAAATGTAGGGAGTGGCTAAACCAAAGGTGTTGGGTTGTGTTATATTCTTTCCACGACTAACCCACGTAGTTAACTAGGGGGTTAGAAGGGGGGCAAAGCCCCCCCTTCGTTGTGCCGATTGCATAGCGAAGGGAGTCACAGGGGGTTTGAGGGGTGTAGGTAACCCCACTCTATGGGGTCAGAGGCAGTGCCCTGGAAAGTTGTGTTTCTAGACCCTATATTAGGTTGGGCGGACCTACCTATGGTTTTGTGCATGATTTTTCACACATGGTTTTGGACGCGATGGTTTTCGGTCCATGGTATTGGATGCTTCGGCATGTATAAATATGTATTGTAACATTGAAAGGAACATAATGAAAAATCAAGCTGGTAGTCCCGGTTTTGGGATCCGGGGGAAAATCTTTGTGTATATGTGTTTTATATTTTATGCTCTCGCATTGTTTATTTTCTGTGTTTTAGAATTCATATGTAGGTAATTTTTGTATGGGGTTAAAACCTACATTTGGTATCAAAGCTGTTTTGGCTTCAAGGTGACACCTTTGTTGCTGAGGGGTTTCGCTCGGGCCTGTGGTAGACCCTGTTCAGTGGGAGATCTACGAGATCAATTATGGTGGTGAAAGAATATGGCGAGCAGTGGAAAGATAGAGATCGAGAAATTTAATGGTTAGAGTTTTGAGTTGTGGAAACTCAAGATGGAGGATCTATTGGTGGATAAAGATCAGTGGATCACGGTAGATCCGGGTACTAAACCAACGGGAGTGTCCGATGAAGAATGAAAGAAGTTAGATCTGAAGCCAAAGAGCACAATACGATTGTGTGTCTTAGATTTAGTATTGCTGAATGTATCAGGGGAAGCTATGGCTAAGGATTTGTGGGACAAGTTAGGGACTTTTTACCAATCTAAGTCTCTGGTGAATAAACTGTTCCTGTGGAAAAAGCTGTATAACCTGAGGATGAAAGATGGAGACTTGGTGACAGAGCATTTGAATGCATTTAATACTGTGGTAAGTCAGTTATTATTTGTTGATATTAAAATTTCATATGAAGATAAGTGCATCAGTTTGTTGTGTTCTCTACCAGTTTCGTGGGATAGTCTGGTTATTGCAATAGGTAGCAATACAACTGCCTTGCAGTTTGATGAAATAGTTTCATCCTTGATGATGGAGGAGATGAGATGGAAAAATATGGAGAGCCATAATGGTGATTCCTTGTCTGTACGAGGACAGTCCCAAAACAGAAAAAAATTAGTCATCGATTGGGAGATCTAAATCTCTAAGAAAACCTATAAAGGTGGTGTGCTGGAAATGCAGAAAGGTGTAGGTTTTAACCCCATACAAAAATTACTTGCATACGAATTCTAAAACACAGAAAATAAACAATGCGAGAGCATAACAAATAAAACACATATACACATAGATTTTCTCCTGGATCCTAAAACCGGGACTACCAGCTTGATTTTTCATTATATTCCTTTCAATGTTACAATACATATTTATACATGTCGAAGCATCCAATACCATGGACCAAAAAACCATCACGTCCAAAACCATGGACTGAAAACCATAGGTAGGTTCGCCCAACCTAATATAGGGTCCAATATAACACAACCCAACATTCTCCCACTTGTTGTTTTCTTTCCACAGGGGGCCACAGAAGAGCTTAGTCATTTTTCCAGCTCTGAAATGACCATTGTTTCTATACACCAAGAGAACTTCTCAGAGCTCACAAGTTTTGTCAATGCATCTGCAGTATTCTTCAAAGTGTCCACCTTTACCAGCAACACATTTTTGTCTTCTATCATATCCCTCACAAAGTGATACTGAACATCAATGTGCTTTGTCTTTGAATGATAAGTAGGGTTCTTTGCCAAGAAAATTGCACTTTGGTTGTCACAGTCTATCCTTATAGCTCCTTGTACTAACCCCATACTTGAACACAATCTCTGCAACCAAACTGCTTCCTTGCTTGCATGAGTGGCTGCCATGTATTCTGCCTCTGTAGTTGATAGTGCCACTACAGATTGTTTCTTACTCTTCCAACTGACTGCACCTCCAAATAGGTTAAACACATACCCACTTGTAGATCTTCTCTGATCCAGATCTCCAGCCCAGTCCACATCAACAAAGCCACGAATATCCAACACTTTGTCCAATCCTGGTCTTCCTTGGTAGCAAAAACAATAATCACTAGTGCCACGCAAATACCTGAAAACCCACTTCAATGTTGTCCAGTGCTCCTTCCTTGGTTTTGACATAAACCTGCTCAATACTCCCACTGCATATGCAATGTCTGGTCTAGTATAGACCATTGCATACATCAAGCTACTGACTGCACTTGCATATGGAACACGGGACATGTCCTCTTCCTCTTCTTGTGTCTTGGGACACTGTTCAGCAGATAACCTCACACCTACAGGAATAGGAACCTTCACCAGTTTACTATCCTGCATATTAAACCTCTGTAGTATTGTCTCGACATAATTCCTCTGGTTTAACCAGAGCTTCCTATTTGCCCGATCTCTTTTAATTTCCATGCCCAAAATATAGTTTGCAGCACCAAGATCTTTAATTTCGAATTTGGAGGACAATTGGGTCTTCAAATCCTGGATAATTTCTTTGTCATTTCCAACTAGCAACATATCATCCACATACAAGACTAGATAAATAACACGGTCACCAATTAATTTAAAATATACACAGTGATCTGCTTTGCTTCTGGTGAAGCCAAGTCCCTGTATAAATGTATCAAATTTTTGATACCACATCCTTGGTGACTGTTTTAACCTATATAGAGACTTCTTTAACTTGCATACCAGTTCCTTCTTACCCTTCACCGCAAAATCTTCAGGATGCTTCATGTATATTTCCTCTTCTAGATCCCCGTGAAAAAACGTTGTCTTCACATCCATCTGTTCTACCTCAAAATAAAAAGCACCAGCAACAGATAAAGGTAATCTAATAGAAGTTACCTTGGCAACAGGAGAAAAAATATCACCAAAATCAATTCACGGAACCTGGGAATAACCTTTTGCTACCAATCGAGCTTTGTATTTCTCCACCTTTTCTTTTGCATTTGTCTTCTTCTTGAACACCCATTTGCTTCCAATGGGTTTCCTTCCAGCTAGCAACTCCACTAGATCAAGCCTCATTTTTGTGCAAAGATGCCATTTCATCAACCATGGCCTCTTTCCAGAGTTTTCCATTCTCTGAATCTACTACTTCCTTCACAGTTCTGGGATCATCGTCAGTAATAGATAAAGAAAAATTTGAACAGAAAGCAGATGGACTATACCTTTCTGGCTTCCTTCTTTCTCGAACTGATCTTCTCACACCTGGAGTTTGTGGCTCTTCATCTTCTGATTCCTCTTCTGTTGTAGAGTCTGATTCTTCCTCCTTAAGCTCAAACTCTATCTTCTCAGGTTCCTTTGGTTGGACTTAATGTTTAATAACATATTTTACCTCTCTAACCACCACATCTCGGCTGTACACAACCTTCCATGTGACTAGATTCCAAAGCTTATAACCCTTTAAACCATCCTTATACCCAATAAAGATGCACTTTTCAGATTTACTATCCAACTTGGTTCGTTTCTCCTTTGGAACATGTACATATGCATCGCATCTAAATACCCTCAGATGTGAAAGAGAGGGTTTCTTACTAGTCCATACCTCTTGTGGAGTCTTATCCTCCAATGCTGATGAAGGTGACCTGTTGACCAGGTAACATGCAATATCCACCGCCTCTGCCCAGAATTCCTATCCTAACCCGGCACCAAGTCTAAGCATGCTTCTTTCCCTTTCCATCAATGTCTTATTCATTCTTTCTTTAACTCCATTTTGCTGAGGTGCATATGGAGTAGTCTTCTGTCGTGCTATACCACACTTCTTACAGAATTCTTAAAATTCCTTGTTGCAAAACTCTCCACCATTATATGTCCTCAGCACCTTTATCTTCTTCTCTGTTTGATTTTCCACGAGAGCCTTAAATTCTTTAAACCTGTCAAAGGCTTCAGATTTCTTCTTAAGGAAATATATCCATGTATTCCTTGAGAAGTCATCTATAAATGATACATAGTACACAGACTTACCCAGTGATGGAACCTTCACAGGTCCAAACACATCACTGTGAAGAAGCTCTAATATCTGTTTTGCCCTCTTACTACCAGAGGGAAACTCACCCGATTCTGCTTCCCATATACATAATTTTCACAGAAATCAAAATCCAGAGAGCTATTACTCATACCTTCTACCATACCTTTACCATGAAGTATTCGAAGACCCTTCTCTCCAATATGTCCAAGCCTTTGATGCCACAACATGGTCTTCTCTCCAGATACCACTAGATTTTCTGCTCCACTTTCAGGAACCACAGAACTGTTGCACCCATCAACAACCATGCTACCTTGCAGCTTGTATAGAGTTCCAATCCGAACTCCCTGCATCAATACTAGTGCTCCCTGAACCATCTTGTAGGTATCCTTCTTGAACACTGTTTTTACACCTGCATCATCCAACATGCTTACAGAAATCAGATTTCTCGCCAATGCAGGAATATGCAGAACACTCGGAAGTGTTCTAACCCTTCCACCTTGCAGCTTCAACTTTACTTTTCCGCAACCAACGATTCTAGCCTTCCTATCATCCCCTAAGAAGACAACACCACCATTGTATTTCTCATACTCGTAGAACCACTCTCTATGGGGAGTGAAGTGAAACGATGCACCTGAGTCAATTAACCATGCCTCATGATCTACATGTGTACTTGAAGAAGCCAAGTACACATCCACACCTTCATCTGAGGTGGTTTTTGCCTCTACAGAAGGAGCATCATCAAATACCTTTCCTTTGTCAGGAGCTTTAGATTTACAGTCCCTTTTTTTAGTGCCCTTCCTTTCCGCATTTCCAGCACACCACTTTTACAGGTTTTCCTGGAGATTTAGATCTCCCTCTAGATTTAGATCTCCCACTCGATGACTTATTTTTGTTTTTGTTCTGGGACCATCCTCGTACAGACAAGGCATCACCATTCTGGCTCTCCATATTTTTCCGTCTCATCTTCTTCGTCAGCAAGGATGAGACTATTTCATCAAACTACAAGGCAGTTGCATTGCTACCTATTGCAATAACCAGACTATCCCATGAATGTGGTAGAGAACATAACAAACTGATTCACTTATCTTCATCTGAAATTATAATATCAACATATGCTAACTGACTTACCACATTATTAAATGCGTTCAGATGCTCTGTCACCGAGTCTCCATCTTTCATCCTCAGGTTATACAAATTTTTCCGCAGGAACAGTTTATTCACCAAAGACTTAGATTGGTACAAAGTCCCTAATTTGTCCCACAAAGCTTTCGCCGTAGCTTCCCCTGATACGTTCAGCAATACTAAATCTGAGACACACAATCGTATTGTGTTCTTTGCCTTCCGATCCAACTTCTTCCATTCTTCATCGGACACTCCCGTTGGTTTAGTACCTAGATCTACCATGATCCACTGATCTTTATCCACCAACAGATCCTCCATCTTGAGTTTCCACAACTCAAAAATCTGACCATTAAATTTCCTGATCTCTGTCTTTCCACTGCTCGCCATCTTCTTTCACCACTAGAATTGATCTCGCAGATCTCCCACTGAACAGGGTCTACCACAGGCCCGAACGAAACCCCTCAGCAACAAATGCGTCCCCTTGAAGCCAAAAATGCTCTGATACCAAATGTAGGTTTTAACCCTGTATAGAAATTGCCCGCATACGAATTCTAAAACACAGAAAATAAACAATGTGAGAGCATAACACATAAAACACATATACACAAAGATTTTCCCCTGGATCCAAAAACTGGGACTACCAGCTTGATTTTTCATTATATTCCTTTCAATGTTACAATACATATTTATACATGCCGAAGCATCCAATACCATTTTCCAAAAAACCATCGCGTCCAAAACCATGGACTGAAAACCATAGGTAGGTTCGCCTAACCTAATATAGGGTCCAAATATTTTTTTCCTAGGGAGCTGTCCCCGACCCCATAGAGGGGGGCTACCCACCCCCATCAAACCCCCGGATAGGGGGGATGTTGCCCACCCTGTGACCCCCCCACTGCACAATCGGCACAACAAAGGGGGGGCTCCGCTCCCCTTCTAACCCCCCGGTTCACTACGTAGGTTAGTCGTGGAAAGAATATAACACAACCCTACAAGATGGAGACTCGGTGATAGAGCATTTGAATGCATTTAATACTGTGGTAAGTCAGTTATTATCTGTTGATATTAAAATTTCATAAGAAGATAAGTACATCATTTTGTTGTGTTCTCTACCAGATTCGTGGGATAATCTGGTTATTGCAATAGGTAGCAATACAACTGCTTTGTAGTTTGATGAAATAGTCTCATCCTTGTTGACGGAGGAGATGAGATGGAAAAATATGGAGAGCCATAATAGTGATGCCTTGTCTATACGAGGATAGTCCCAAAATAGAAACAAAAATAAGTCATCGAGTGGGAGATCTAAATCTAGAGGGAGATCTAAATCTCCAGGAAAACCTGTAAAGGTGGTGTGTTGGAAATGCGGAAAGGAAGGGCACTACAAAAGGGACTGTAAATCTAAAGCTCCTGATAAAGGAAAGGGATCTGATGATGCTCCTTCTGCAGAGGCGAAAACCACCACAGATGAAGGTGGGGATGTGTACTTGGCTTTTTCAAGTACACATGTAGATGATGAGGCATGGTTGATTGACTTAGGTACATCCTTTCACTTCACTCCCCATAGAGAGTGGTTCTGCGAGTATGAGAAATATGATGGTGGTGATGTCTTCTTGGGGGATGACAGGAAGGCTAGAATCATTGGTCGCGGAAAAGTAAAGTTGAAGTTGCAAGGTGGAAGGGTTAGAACACTTCCTGGTGTTCTGCATATTCTTGCATTAGCTAGAAATCTGATTTCTGTAAGCAAGCTAGATGATGCAAGTGTAAAAATAGTGTTCGAGAAGGATACCTGCAAGATGGTTCGGGGGGCAATGGTATTGATGCGGGGAGTTTGAATTGGAACTCTGTACAAGCTGCAAGGTAGCACTGTTGTTGATGGGTGCAACAGTTCCATGGTTCCTGAAAGTGGAGCAGAAAATCTAGTGGTATTTGGAGAGAAGACCATGTTGTGGCATCAAAGGCTTGAACATATTGGATAGAAAGGCCTTCGAATACTTCATGGTAAAGGTATGGTAGAAGGTATGAGTAATAGCTCTTTGGATTTTTATTTTTGTGAAAATTGTGTATATGGGAAGCAGAATCGGGTGAGTTTCCCCTCTGGTGGTAAGAGGGCAAAACAAATATTAGAGCTTGTGCACATTGATGTGTTTGGACTTGTGAAGGTTCCATCACTGGGTAAGTCTGTGTAATATGTATCATTTATAGATGACTTCTCAAGGAATACATGGATATATTTCCTTAAGAATAAATTTGAAGTCTTTGACAGGTTTAAATAATTTAAGGCTTTGGTGGAAAACTAGACAGAGAAGAAGATAAAGGTGCTAAGGACAGATAACGGTGGAAGTTTTGCAGTAAGGAATTTGAAGAATTTCGTAAGAAGTGTGGTATAGCACGACAGAAGACTACTCCATATACACCTCAGCAAAATGGAGTTGCAGAAAGAATGAACAAGGCGTTGATGGAAAGGGCAAGAAGCATGCTCAGTGGTGTCGGGTTAGGACAAGAATTCTGGGTAGAGGCGGTGGAGACAACATGTTACCTGGTCAACACATCACCTTCATCAATGTTGGAGAATAAGACTCCATAAGAGGTATGGGCTGGTAAGAAACCCTCTCCTTCACATCTGAGGGTATTTGGATGTGATGCATATGTACATGTTCCAAAGGAGAAACAAACCAAGTTGGATAGTAAATCTGAAAAGTGCATCTTTATTGGGTATAAGGATGGTTTAAAGGGTTATAAGCTTTGGAAACCAGTAACAAGGAAGGTTGTGTACAACCGAGATGTGGTGTTCAGTGAGGTGAAAGATGTTATTAAACATGAAGTCAAACCAAAGGAACCTGAGAAGATAGAGTTTGAGCTAAAGGAAGAAGAATCAGACTCTACAACAGAGGAGGAATCAGAAGATGAAGGGCCACAAACTCCAGGTGTGAGAAGATCAGTTTGAGAAATAAGGCAGCCAGAAAGGTATAGTCCATCTGCTTTCTGTTCAAATTTTTCTTTATCTATTACTAATGATGATCCTAGAACTGTGAAGGAAGCAGTAGATTCAGAGGATGGACAACTTTGGAAAGAGGCCATGGTTGATGAAATGGCATCTTTGCACAAAAATGAGGTTTGGGATCTGGTGGAGTTGCTGGCTGGAAGGAAACCCATTGGTAGCGAATGGGTGTTCAAGAAGAAGACAAATGCAGAAGGAAAGGTGGAGAAATACAAAGCTTGGTTGGCAGCAAAAGGTTATTCCCAGGTGTCGGGAATTGATTTTGGTGATATTTTTTCTCCTGTTGCCAAGGTAACTTCTATTAGATTACTTTTATCTGTTGCTGCTACTTTTGATTTTGAGGTAGAACAGATGGATGTGAAGACAACATTTCTTCACAGGGATGTGGAAGAGGAGATCTACATGAAGCAACCTGAAGGCTTTGCGGTGAAGGGTAAGAAAGAACTGGTATGCAAGTTAAAGAAGTCTCTGTATGGGTTAAAACAGTCACCAAGGATGTGGTATCAGAAATTTGATACATTTATACGGGGACTTGGCTTCACCAGAAGCAAAGCAGATCACTGTGTGTATTTTAAATTAATTGGTGACCCTGTTATTTATTTGGTCTTGTATGTGGATGCTATGTCGCTGGTTGGAAATGATAAAGAAATTATCCAGGATTTGAAGACCCATTTGTCCTCCAAATTCGACATGAAAGATTTTGGTGCTGCAAACTATATTTTGGGCATGGAAATTAAAAGAGATCGGACAAAGAGGAAGCTTTGGTTAAGCCAGAGGAAGTATATCGAGACAATATTGCAGAGGTTTAATATGCAGGATAGTAAACCGGTGAAGGTTCCTATTCCTATAGGTGTAAAGTTATCTACTGAACAGTGTCCCAAGACACAAGAAGAGGAAGAGGACATGTCCCGCGTTCCATATGCAAGTGCAGTCAGTAGCCTAATGTATGCGATAGTCTGTACTAGACCAGACATTGCACATGCAGTGGGAGTATTTAGTAGGTTTATGCCAAAACCAGGGAAGGAGCACTAGACAATAGTGAAGCAGGTTTTCAGGTATTTGCGTGGCACTAGTGATTATGGTTTGTGCTACCAAGGAAGACCAGGATTGGACAGAGTGTTGGATATTCGTGGCTTTGTTGATGTGGACTGGGCTGGAGATCTGGATCAGAGAAGATCTACAAGTGGGTATGTGTTTAACCTATTTGGAGGTGCAGTCAGTTGGAAGAGTAAGAAACAATCTGTAGTGGCACTATCAACTACAAAGGCAGAATACATGGCAGCCACTCATGCAAGTAAGGAAGCAATTTGGTTGCAGAGATTGTGTTCAAGTATGGGATTAGTACAGGGAGCTATAAGGATAGACTGTAATAGCCAAAGTGTAATTTTCTTGGCAAAGAACCTTGCATATCATTCAAAGACAAAGCACATTGATGTTCAATATCACTTTGTGAGGGATATGATAGAAGACAAAAAGGTGTTGCTGGTAAAGGTGGACACTTTGAAGAATACTGCAGATGCATTGACAAAATTTGTGAGCTCTGAGAAGTTATCTTGGTGTAGAGAAACAATGGGCGTTGCAGGGCTGGATAAATGACTAAGCTCTCTTGTGGCCCCCTGTGGAAAGAAAACAACAAGTGGGAGAATGTTGGGTTGTGTTATATTCTTTCCATGACTAGCCCACGTAGTTAACTGGGGGGTTAGAAGGGGGGCGGAGCCCCCCCTTCGTTGTGCTGATTGCATAGCAGGGGGAGTCATAGGGGGTTTGAGGGGTGTAGGTAACCCCACTCTATGGGGTCCGGGGCAGCACCCTGGAAAATTTTGTTTTTGGACCCTATATTAGGTTGGGCAGACCTACCTATGGTTTTGTGCATGATTTTTTGCACATGGTTTTGGATGCGATGGTTTTTGGTCCATGGTATTGGATGCTTCCAATACCATATGTATAAATATGTACTGTAACATTGAAAGGAACATAATGAAAAATCAAGCTGGTAGTCCCGGTTTTGGGATCCAGGGGAAAATCTTTGTGTATATGTGTTTTATATTTTATGCTCTTGCATTGTTTATTTTCTATGTTTTAGAATTCGTATTCAGGTAATTTCTGTATGGGGTTAAATCCTACAAAAGGGGGTGAAGGAGCATCGATGATTGTCATTTTGCAGTGCCTTTGAAAGTAATATTCCCGCTGCTGATAAGACCGAATAGTATGGTACATGGCTTTGAAGGTGGATGGGTCGACAACTATCGCATTTAATAAGGAAGATGGAACATTCAAACCCGACATGGGCTAATCCAGAAAGGCCCTCTGTGACATGGAACTAGGGTCGACGCTGACAGAAGTAAACGAGGACTTGGTAGCTTGGGAAGAATTGCTTATCTGGCATGGTGCCCCCATACAGAGAGATAATTAAGTACCGCCCAGGGGTCCTCTGCTTCAATACTACGACATGAAACTGATAGTGCCCACTCCCAACTTTGAAGGATGAATGGTTCAAGCAGTGAAGGAAGAAATGATGGAGTCGGCTGAGAAGCACAAGACGCCATACCGTGAGAAAACTACAACTTGAAGTAGTAGAAATCACAGAGATGGACAAGAAGATATTTTTGTTAACATTTTGACCTGATGGTTGACTTGTTTTATTACCCTGTAATGTGCTGCCATTAAATGAGGCAATTAATATTTTACAAAGTTTTTGGGCCACAGAGCCATCCCTGGCTGAGACAGCTAATCAATCTGATAGTTGAGACTCGACATAAGATATTTTGTTGTAATGAATGATTCAAATGCTCCCCTTTCCAGATAAATAGGGGGAAGCAACACTTAACAAAGGTTCATAAATTCTAAAGAAAACTCTACATGTTATTTTCAGACTGTATAACTTTATAATACATATTTTTCAGAATATCAAGAAAATGGTAGTGATTCCCCCTTCGAGTATTACAATATGTTATGCCTATGTTAAAACTCATTATGTTCATGTTTCTTCTCTGAATTCATGTAATCATAGATGCTAGAAATATTTCAAGCTTTCTCATAGATTCATTTGTATTGACATTGTTAATGCATGTGCCTGCATGGATTATTGAAATTATATCTTTAAATTTGCACTACATGAATCATAGTATTCAGTTCCTCTTTCGTCCATTATTTCTACCCGTAACTCAAATAAGTGCAGAAATCCTTAATGCTTCAAGATCTATATGTTAAAGGTATAATTCTTGATGATTTAAGCTCTATCTGATGAGTTACACCTTCTCCTTATCCTCTCTCATAACTCTACAAAAACTTATTAAACTATAAGTCCTTGAACTACTCAACCTTCACTATTTTATGCATATATTTCTGCGATTTATACATGTGGAGAAGTACCAAAAATTCATGTCTCACTCCTTTAGATGAATAAACCAACCCATTCAATTTCATATATACATATAGAATATATGTGAGGTCTCCATTTTATAGAGAATCATTTGAGACACTCAAAATCTAGATGTGCCCAGGCACTGGTATTGTAAGCAAATCCAAGGCTGTCTCTGGGAGCGACAACAAGTTCCATGAACTTGGTAGCATATTCATCATCTATTAATTGCCCCATATTGAGTTCATACAATTTTTTTGTCTTTCCATCATAGTAGTGTTCAGACAAGTATTTCTCTCTAAAGAGATTTTCAAACTCATCCCAAGTCAACTCCTTCTCAGCATTGCCTCTAACATTATTCAAATCTTCCCACCATATGTCTGTTTTTCCCTTCAAGCTATAGGTGGCAATCCTAGCTTTCATGTTTTCAGAATAATCATGAATTTTGAAAAATTTCATCATGTCTACCATCCAAGCTTGTGCCTCATCTAATTTCTTCATTTCCTCATCAAATGTAGGTGGCTTGGATTTCTTAAATTCCTTAGGCATGTAATATTTTTCCTTCCTTTCCTGATGATTACAATGGTGATGACGAGAGTGATGGTGGTGCCTTCTGGTAGTAGAACTAGATGGTATGCTAGAATGATGCACATAAGTGTTGGTTCATCCCCTTAGGGTTCTTAATGGTGCATTTCTTGACATAGTGTCCTCACTTTCATGCCTATGCCTCCTCCTGGACCTGCTACCATCTGCCCCACTTGTATTCTCTTCTAACTCTCTAGGGCTCTTTCTGTCCCTATGACTACATTTATCTCATATTGTCTCTCTTGAGCTCTTACCAACCTCTCATTATCTTCCTTGATTTTTCTAACTTCAACCCTTAGGCTTCTAAGACTATCCATCCAATCTGGAGAGTGATTCCATCCCCCTTGGTCAAATAATATTTCTTCTTCATTGGACTTGATCCCTTCACTTCCAGGTTGTGACTGGTTAAAAATGTACTAAAACATTCTAGTCCCCATTCTGTATTTGCATCTACCTTAAGCTGCTTGTGATGTGTTGCCAATCACATACAATGTCAGATTTTTCATGTGAACATAAATAAACAAAATTATGACCATGAACCTTGCACTCATGGAGTTGTCATGGATATAACTACTGTGACAAATAAACCATGTTAGTATGCCAATCATATTTGGTATTTCATATGCATCAATCACATAAAAAGCAATTCCGACTATCAATGAATAAGTAATAAATAAACAACAAAATTATGTCCATGATCTTGCTCTTACATAGCTTCTATAGTGGGCTATCCACAACAAAACCATCCACATTAGCATGCGGTTATTAGAAAATAATAAATAATGAAAGGTAATATATGAGCCTACAAATTGCACAATATGATTCAACTGCCAACACAATTGTTAATTTATTCAAATATGTCTACTATTTAGTTTTCTGCTATGTTAAATAAATTACAGGGTTGATCTACCAATTAGGCTTGCAATTATTTAATTCGACCAAATTTTAACACCTGAACAACTTGGTTAGCTAATATTGAAATTCATCTCTTGCTCATGACAAAGCCCATCCAGTCCAAGTGTTGAACCTAGATGCTTTGATACCACCCATAACAACCACCTCGCCTCTTGCCCCAGTGGGATGGTTGCTACTTGATAATCCAATTCCTCTTATCATCTGTTAGAAGAATGAGATAATTTTTTTTGTTTGTTATATATTCCTCCTTATTAATTCTCTCTTAGGGACTTTAATTCATTAACTTAGGATTATGGCTGAATCTTTCCTTTTCATATAAATACAATGACTTAGAATTCCATGGTTTCATTTTATTAATTTATAATTGACCCTGCCAAACACACACACACATGCACGTATATGTGTGTGTGTGTGTGTGTGATGCTTGCATACCCCTCACCAAGGTCTTGAAAACACCATAGCATCTCTCTCTCTCTCTCTCTCTCTCTCTCTCTCTCTCTCTCTCTCTATATATATATATATATATGAAATTTTAGCCTAAAAGTGCCTAGGATTTTTTCATGTAATTTCCATGTCATAATATGTAAACCAATCAAAATCCTTTAAATTAAAAAAGAGGTACATGTATGTATTTTGGAAGGAAAAAAAGAAAAACTAATTTTAATTATATTTTTGGCTTATCTCCTTATGGGTTTACTCAAATTTCAAGTGTAGACACTCCATGGATGCATAATTAAATTCCACATCCAATGAGTAACTATTATGCATACTTTTGAGAAGACCCACATTTATTAAAATTTAATATACGTTAAAAAGGTGTGTTCAACAAGATTTTTTAACACATCTTCAATTTTTATCAATGTGTGTATTCTAAAAAGTATGCATAATAGGTATTCATTGGATGTGAAACTTAATTCCACATCCAATGAGTGTCTACACTTGAAATTTGAGTAAACCTATAACGAGATAACCCAAAAATACAATTAAAAAAAGTAGTTTTTCTTCTTTTCCCTCCAAAATTCATAACTCTTATTTTATTATTTTAACTATTATGTATTGTTTTTCCTTAGGAGGCCACTTTTAGGTTGAAATTTCCTCTAATGTGTGTGTCTAGATATATAACTACACTTAATTATACATTACCTTGGTTTATTATATGCTACGCCGCTCATAATAATAACTTGCCATGCCACTTTCTCTAGGGGTCCCCATCAATGTCACATAAAAGACATGCAGGTTCTAGGTGGATCCAGTAAAAAATCAAATCCATCATGCGTGATTTCGATAGGGTAACATGCATAAGGTTTATGAGAGGGGTCACCCCTTAGAACGAACGGTAAAGCGAATACTGCCTATCACTGTATCGATGACTCACATTTATTCTGACACCTTTCCTCACTCTTTTGAAACCACTACGTCGGAGAAGGCAGTATCAGGTTTTCCAAACCTGCTTACTGTTTTCGCCGATGGGCACGTGACGTCAATAGGAGCCCCCTCTCTCCGAATTCCATGTCATCCTATTATACCTCATCTCGACACTTTCATCCACTTCCCTCCTTTATACCTCCCAGATGGGGCCCTCCGAGACATGCCATTTCGATCCTGACCCCCCTCCCCCTGACAATTCACCGTGACCGCTCTTCTCATGCCTCCTGGGTGTGGACCACTAGGACATGTCATACTAACCCCAACACCTCGACACTTCTGTAATATGCACCTTTTTGAGCCTCAGGGGAAGAACCCCCAGGTCTAGCTGGACTGATGGGTCACATCTCCACGAGACCCCTACTTCTAATTGGCTCACGTTTCCATAGTGCCATGACATCCTATGTGAGTCATATCGACTCTTTCTAATTGCGCTTTGCATTCAACCTCCAGGGAGAGATCTATGGGATGATTTGTCCCCTGGAGCACTTTGCGCCAATCCCAGTGGATCTAGGGCTACATGGAGGCTAACATATCTCGACCCCACGTCATCTTGTCCTTCCAAGCAAGCTCCTCGATAATACTTATGGGAAAAATTACCATAGAGATGAATTATCATGAGGGCTCCACCGTGACCAATGGGATCACTCCCTGCCTCCAAGCTATGAGCCTAGCTGGCCCTATGCCCAGTCAGATATGGAATTTCCTTTTGATGCAACAACAAACTCTCGTGATATGGCCCCAAGGATGAGCTATCAAGTGGGCTCCATTCCGAAAAATGGGAACACTCCATGTCTCCAAGTTATGAGCTCAAATGGCCTGGGTACCAGTCATCCCTACCATTCCTTCACACTGCAAAAGAAACCTTTGAGATACTGCCTCTAGTCCATGTCATCCTGCCATTGCCCAATCATGATAAGGCAAGATCTAGGCATCCAATCAAGAGCTGCCATAGCTAGGTTTCTCATCATACAAATAATATAACCTTGTCCAATGAATCTATAATATTAAGTTCCCAACTTAACTTCATTTTGGTGTTGCACTATGCAAACTTCACCATTCACGATGGATGTAGTTATGGTTTGGTTGCAGTGGGTTTGCAGACATATAGATTTTCCTAGCATTCTACCATGACAACTATAGATGGGTAAGGCCTCTACTCGTGCTATCCTCTTGAGCTTACAACCAGGGAAAATTTTAAGGATGAAATTTTTTCTTAAAGTTTAGAAACCTTGGCAAATCTTACTAGTCCCAAAATTGCAAATTATAAAATGTTTGTTGATATCTTTGTAAAAACATGAAAATTTATAGTAGTTTTACATATAGTATTTATACTATTTTGAAAATTTTTAAGGTAAAATAATTTTATACTATAAAATTTGGGTGAATAAATTTTAGAAAAAATGGAAATTGCGAATCTTTTTTTTGGAAAAGCCATGGAAAATTAGCCCACTTGTGAATATTAGCCCCTAAAATTTTCCATGCTTACAACAGAGTTTCTCCTCCCGAATCCGCGGGAGTTGCAAAACAAAAAAGGGCCACAAGGAGATCAACACTCCCTAATGATCTACAGACCACAGTGTGCCCTAAGGCTTGCAATGCCTTGACTAGCAACGCTAAGGACTCATTAAAGACCTCTAGGACTGCTAGAAATGCAAGGTTGAGAAGCCTCCAATGTAGAGTCACAAGTTATTGAGGTTAATAGAGGAAGTAATCCCAAGAATTACATGGTGCCACATAACGGTAATGTGGGCTTGTAGCCCACATATGTACAAACCCTGTCGACACAAGTTGTCTCCAATGTAATCATTCTACATTAATAAAAGAAACCCTTATGTCAATTGTTGCCATAGTTTGGTACAGGTCCTTATGGACCCTTTCAATGCTTTTAACATTTCATAGTGTATTCGTTGTCATGTGAATAATAGGAACAAAATCTATGTTCATTATGCTTACATGCACCATTTCAATCCAAAAACGCAACCACATGTTCATTATATTTACAAGCACCTTTTCAATCCAGAAATGCGACCACATGTTCAGGAAATTTACAAGCACCATTTCAATCTAGAAATTCAAACACATGTTTATGGGCATTGAAAATACATAATAACACATATCTTGAAATGTCTTGGGCAACTGAGTCTAGGACAAGGAATCTCCACCCAACCATAAACAACTACAACTAATCTCACTTGCAACTATCACCCTCGAGCCAGATTCCAAAGAATGAGGGGCTTGCTCAAAGGATTGAAACACCAACTTCCAGCTAAAACGGGAAATCCAGAGGACCTCGTTCTTCCACCCACCAGCCACTCAACAGTCAAATAATGCACAGGGAACCTAGAAGTCAATTTCCTCCACCCTTCAACTACCCAATGGCAGCCAATAAAAATACACAAGGAATCCAGAGGATTCTTCTCCACCCAAGCACAAACAGGGAATCCAGAGGCTAGATGTATCCACCCAATAATATCAAGGGAATCCAAAGAAGCAAGTCTCTACCCAAGAGTGTTAAGGGAATATAGAGAAGAAAGTCTCCACCCTTCAAGCAGACACAATGGTTCCACCGCTTTGGGGAATCCAAAACCCACTGTAATATCAACAACAAGAATCATCTAAATCCGATGTCGTATGAGAAAGTTGTGCTTATTTGAAATTTGGGTGAAACAGTGAAGATTGTCATGAGGTTTCTCAGTTGCAGGATTGCGCCCTTCTTGCATCTAAAAATCTTGTCTATCTTCTTTGGTTGAGCCATGGCATAAGATTTTCCATTTTGTGATGCCGTTGGATTTTGTACCTGCAAGACTCAAAGAAACATGATCATATAAAAATACTTTATGAAACGAAAACACATGCCTATAGGATTCAATCTTCCATCTACAGGAATCTCTTCAAGGAATTTTGCAAAACAATAATCTTATAGATGAAGCACCCTTATCGTTATTCTTTTTTATCCATTTTTGAAGGATGAGCTGGAAGATGTAGGGTGACTGTGTAATAGTGATGTGGCAGTGGGTGACATGGCAAATGGATGATGTGACATGTTGACTGTTTGACTGATGATGTGGCGATGAATGTGCAATATTGGCCAGTGGTAAAGGATGAGTTCAAAAGATATGAAAATTGATTTGGCAAATATTTTGGAATTCCATTTTCCTAGAAATCTTGGAAAGGATGAATTCAAAAGATATGAAAAATGATTTGGAAAATATTTTGGAATCATATTTTCCTAAAAATCTTGGATTTAGATTGGCCACTTGTCAAGTAGTTGTTTCAATTTTCATTTTTAGAATAATTAAAATTTCCAAAATTCCATTAATTTCATAAATGTGACTTTTGATCTATTGGTAAATCATTCAAATTGCATAATGGAGGTCATGAGTTCAAAGCTTCATAGGCCCTCCCTCTAGGAATCTAAGAAACAATCCTCCACCCCAACAATCAAGTGAATCCATGGAAATCCCATCTCCACCCTCTTGCTATACAGGGAATCCAAATACCATTGTTCCTAACCAAGGAGAGACCTTCTTCCAGCTAGTCTTGCCAACCGAACTCCTATCTTGTCTTCTCTTTTCTTCCGCAGAACTCCTTGTTGTTCTCTTCTGATTTGCAATGTTCTTTGTCTAAATACAGATCAAATGAATCAATGAGTCTTGTCTCCATGAGGTCAAACCCTCTCCTTTCTTTGCTATGAAGGGAATGACTCTTTGTATCCTTGCTGCCAGCACAATCCATCATCATAAATTTTATATCCCTCTCGCCTTGTAATTGTTTTCCAAAGTAGCATGGGCTGGGTACTTCAGCTTCAACCCCAATTTAATTTAGGATACCCCTTTTATTAAGGCACACCGACCATCATTTAATGGTTTTTATATCATTTCATATTTCCTGCAGCAATGAAACCTTGCGTATCCCAAGCAAGCAACCTCCCCAACTTTGGAATCCATGTCCATTTGACTTATCCCATTTAATATATTTTTGTAAAACATTTACATTGCATTTTCATGAAAAAACTTGAGTTAGGGCTATCACATCAACTCCATTGCATGTGATCTCAGGAGGTAATTATCTTCTATTATATGGGCATAACATTGTGAAGCCATATTAAATTTTTCCAGTATCTGCCCATTGTTTTCTATCAACCCAGCAACCTAAGCTCTCATCTCCTCCAACTACTTTTATTTTCGGAGCTTGGACCTCCTCACTAATTCTTTGTTAGAAAACATCCTTCTTTGCTTACTCACGTCTATCACTTGTTGATCCTCTACTGCATCGGAGGTTGAAATGCTCCGAGAATGTGATATTCCCTCCCTAATAGCTCTAGAATAATACAATGAAGCCTGAGTTGGGTACCTCTTGTCCATAGAAACACAAATTGATTTCTTTGTGGGCACTGCAATTTTGGCCGCAGAAACATTAAAACCATCAACAACATTCATTTAGTTGTATTGGGTATTGCCATATCATATATTTCTCTGCTGAATTTTGCTGGATGGATTGGGATTACAAAATTTTTGGGAATGTCCATTTGGCTTGAGTGAGAAGTAAGCATCTGATTTGATTGCAACCCTATCAAAGACGGTGAAACAAGGCCAAACCTTTGAGATCCTTTCCTGATAATATCTATCTGCTCCATTAATGAAAATGTTACCTATGTTGTTTTATTACAACTACTTTTGCTTCCTATTATGAATCAATTTGAATTAGAGATGACAACACATAACCAATTCAACAGGAAATATATTAAGCCCTGAAATGATTGTAGGGACAAAACTTTGGGATTTTTCAAGGAAATTCAAAGGATATAGCCCTATAGCTATATGAAGCAATAGTGAAAAATGAGAAAAAACTTGTACCACAAAATGAAAAGCATGCAACAATGGAACCAAAAGCACTATATAGAATATCTTGTGAAAACAAGTGAACATAAGTAGAATCTTTGGTTGCTTAATTTGGAATCGGATTCATACACTCATGTTATGTTACTGTTAGGTTCCTATAATACTAATGTAGCCCCCTATTATTATTTTTGTGTCCATGTAGCCCCCATATTGTTATTGTTGTTCCCCATAGAACCCCACTATTGTTATTGTTGTGCCCTAACATTATTATTGTTATGTAGGCTTGATTATATTGTGACCCCTTAGACTCCTATATATACCAAGGAGGTCTTGTCATTTTTATCATCCAAGAATTGTTCATTTATGTGATGTAAAGGAGGTTCCCCCTTGAAAATGCTAATTTTCAAGTCGTTGATCTATCTTTTCTTCTACTTTATGATTTGGTTGCATAACATTTGGTATCAGAGATTTAGATTCTAGGGTTTCGCTACTTCAAACAAGTCATCTTGGACATTTTGCTATAAAAATGTTTCTACGATGCTTCAGAAGTTTAAATTTTGACCACACGGAACTACAATCTTGATGAACCTCGTGTAGAAATTTTAGATCTTGGTTCACTATATTTTCTGCGATATGGTCCAAAGAAGTTATAGTTTTTGCATGCTCCAGAATTCAGTCTCAAATAGGTTATGTAAGGAAAATCGTCATAACTTTCTATAACAACATCAAATTTGAACTTTGTAAAATGTGTATGAAAGTGCAAGGACTATAGTTTCTATTGAATCATTTTCATGGTTGAAATTTGAAACAGTGACACATGGAATTTCGTACAAGTTTGCTCTATTAAACCTGTCCATAACCAGGTCATTATGGGAGATTGGGCATAACTTTATCTTGAGGAATCCAATATCAGTTTGACTAGTGGATTTGGAAAGAAGACTCAGAGGGATACAACAAAACTAAATTTTAGACCTTGAAGAGCCAAAATTATAGATTTACAACCATTTCAAGATCGAGCTCTTAAAAGTAAGAAACAAATGTGTATTTTCTTTAAATTGCATAACTTTTGTTTGAAAAATTAGTTTGAAGAGATTCTAAGGGTATATTGAAGCATATATATCAATATTTGGTTCTAAAATTCCTCGCAAACAAAATAATTTCATGCCCATTAATCCCTTAGAAAGCTCTGCTATGATGCATGAAGTGGAAGAATTGCAACATGATATATCAAAATTATAGGACCAAGTGGAACAAATTTCACTCTCACTAAGAGAAACCAAAGATGAACTAAAAGGGTACATGGATTGGTTAAAATGTGACATGGATGGTTTAAAATCATAAATAAAAGGTGGTATGGGTGTTTTAAAAGAATAAATAAAAGGTGACATGAATGGTTTAAAAGTAGACATGGAAGGTTTGAGGGAAGGTTTGACAAAGTTGCTATAAGAGATTCTTCCTAATGGAAAAAAGGTATTCCATGAAACTCATGATGAGAACACAAGGAATGGAAATCATGATTTCAGAGACTCTAAATTTGGATTGAAGACCAACCACATTCCAAATATCGATATGAGGAAGTTTGATGGCAAGGATCCAGTAACATGGATACTACATATGGAGAAATATTTTGATCTCCATGATGTGCATCACACACAAAAGGTACACATTGCATCTTTACATTTAGAACCCAATCAGTTTGTATGGTATTGATGGCTTTTTTATCGTAAACCACTTGTCACTTGGTCAAATTTTATAGGGGAAATGATAGCACATTATGAGGTTACAAAGAGAAACACCTTCTTTAGCCAATTGATAAATCTTAAAGGAAAGGGTTCAATGACATAGCACATTGAGGACTTCCGAAAATTAAATATTAGGGTAGCTAATATTTCAGAGGAGCATAGGATTGATGTATTCATAGGGAATCTTAAGGATAACATCCAACATGAGGTTCAACTTTGGGAACTTGATTCATTGGAGAAGGAATTCAATGTAGCAAGAAAAGTTTAAAGAAAAATTATGGCAAAAAGGAAGTCTACCACTCAAAACTATAAATATGGAAGTGTGGTTGTTCCTAGCCTTCCATAACCTACAAGGTTGACACCATAAAATTTGTAGGAAAAAAAGAGAAAAATGGCTTTGTTACATTTGTGATAGGGAATACACTAAAGGTCATAAGTGTTCTAAGAAGAAATTATTTTAAATAGATTGTGAATAGGAGGAAGAAAAGGAATAAGGAACATCAAAATAAGAGGATATACACTAGGAACCAACCCCAAGGAAAGAAGAAATGAATCTGATCATATATCGTAATGCATTGGCAGGAATTACCACTCCTCAAACTCTCAAGGTAGAAGGATATATCAAGAAGAAAAAGGTAATAATGTTTATTGATTTGGGTAGTACCCATAATTTTATTCATTGTAAGATAGCCAAAGAATTGAATTTCATTCCATATCTAGCACTAGAGTCTCACGTGATATTTGCAAATGGAGGAACTATAAATTTATCTTGAAAGTGTCATAATATCAAACTAACCATGGGGGAATATGTATTGAATAGTCCAATTCTTTTCATTCTAATGGGTGGTGCTGATGTTTTACTAGGAGTCCAATGGTTACAATATTTGGGGACGATAGTGTTTAATTTTCAAGAAATCTTCTTGAAATATTTTTAGGAAGGAAAGGAAATTGAATTAAGGGGTATCACATGGAAATATAGGAAGACAATCAACTTTAATGGCATGACAAATATTTTGAAGAAATAACAATGGGGCGTAATTGCACAATTATGCTCACTAGAGGTTCAAACATCGAAATCATTTATTTCTCTAGATCTCCAATAAGTCTTGGACTATCATTCCAAGGTATTTGAGACTTCAAAAGGCTTCCAAGCTATTCATTACTATGATAAATATATTCACTTGATTCCAGGAAATGTTCCTCCAAACATCAGGCCTTACAATTATCCCTTTGCCCAAAAGAGTGAAATTGAACATGTGGTTGCAGAAATGCTAGAGGCTGGTATAATTCAACCTATTCAAAGTTCTTTCTCTACTCTAGTAGTATTGGTGCACAAGAAGGATGGATAATGTCATATTATATGGAGCTCAACAAGCTCACTATTAAAGATAATTTTCCCGTTCTTGTCATTGATGAATTGTTGGATGAATTACATGGATCAATTTAATTCACCAAGCTGGATCTTCATTCAGGATATCATCAAATTAGAATGAAGACCAAAGACATTCTAAAAAAACATTATGAAGTTTTAGTCATGCCTTCCTTACTAATGAACCTTCCACATTTAAAGGTTTGATGAATTCCATTTTCAAACCCTTAGAAAATTTGCGTTAGTATTTTTTGATGATATTCTAATCTACAAATTTTTTTGGAAGGATCATGTTCAACATGTTGACAAGGTTCTCAAACTAATGGATGAGAAACAATTATATGCAAAAGCCTCCAAATGTTTCTTTGGAGTATAGGAGGAGGAATATTTAGGTCATATTATATCTCATGAGGGTGTTAAGGTAGATCCTAACAAAATTAAATCCATTAAGGAATGTAAAATCCCCACAACCCTAAATAATCTTCGAGGATTTCTCATGTTAATAGGGTATTATTGCAAGTTTCTTAAGAATTATGAGAGAATAAAAGTGCCTCTAACAACATTACTGAAGAAAGATACATTTTCTTAGACTCTAGAAGAAGCTAAGGCCTTTTAACATCTTAAAGACGCAATGTCTCAAGCACCAGTCTTAGCTACACCTGATTTCAAAAAAAACTTTATTGCGGAATGTGATTCCTTAGGAAATGGAATTGGTGTTGTTTTAATGCAAGAAGGAAGACCCATTGCTTGAAGTTGTCCAATCAAGGGAAAGTAATTACACAAACCTATTTATGAGAAGGAAATGTTGGAAATACTACATGCACTAAAGAAATGGCGACCTTACCTAATGGGAAGACACTTCAAGGTAAAAATAGATCACGATAGTCTTAAATACTTTTTGGAACAAAGATTATTTTTAGAAGAGCAGAGAAAATGGGTCACAAAGATGTTGGGTTATGACTTTGAAATCATTTACAAAAAAGGGAAGCAAAATGTTGTTGCATATGCACTCTCAAGAAAGGATGAGGATGTGGAAGCATTGCTCTATTCCATTTCTATTATCCAACCTGATTGGATAACTGAAGAAAAGGATAAATGGAAGAATGATGAAGATGTGTGGACGTTCATTCAAAATTTACAGTGATATCCTAATACGTCTGATACATTTATCTGGAAAAATGATTCATTATGGTACAAATATCGCTTATATATTTGTAAGAATTCCCAACTCAAAGAAAAGATTATTTTGGAATTTCACACCTCCCTCTTAGGAGGGCACTCAGGATTTTTAAAAACTTACCACAAGGTTAAGAAGGAATATTTTTGGGATGACCTTAAATATGATATTCAGAAGTTTGTGGCAAAATGTTTGGTTTTCCAACAAAATAAAGTTCAAATAATTAAGACCCTGGGTCTATTACAACTTTTAGCCATTCCAAGTCAGCATTGGGAGGATGTCTCAATGGATTTTATCATAGGTTTAACCAACTCTGAAGGGAAGAGTGTCATCATGGTGTTAGTTGATAGAATTACTAAGTATGCACACTTTTGTGCATTATCTCATCCTTTTAAAGCCAATACGTTTGCTACGACATTTATGGAATCAATTCAAAAGATACATGGAAACCAAAAGATTATTGTACATGATAGAGATCCCATTTTCACTGGAAATTTTTGGACATAATTATTTTCTTGTCTTGGTACTCAATTAGCTCATAGCTCATCTTATCATCCTCAATATGACAGGAAAATTGAGATAGTCAACAAATGTTTGGAATATATCTTCATTTCTTTGTATATGATAAATAAACATGATGGGTCAAGTGGTTACATCTAGATGAATGGTGGTATAACACTTCGTTCCATACTATAACAAAAATGACCCCATTTATGGCACTTTATGGATATCATCCACAGTTCATTACATCATTATTAAGAGAAAATTCTAAGGTTCAAGCAGTGGAAGATCACATCGGGCATCAACAACAATTTATCCAACCCTTAAAGGATAATCAAATGAAACAACAGGAAGATCAACATCGCAATGGAAGAAGTTTTGATGCAGGAAACCAAGTATTTTTAAGGCTATAACCATACAAACAATTGTCCCTCAAGCTAGCTAAGAAGGATAATAAATTATCACCCAAGTATTATGATCCTTACAAAGTATTTCAAAAGATTGGTACTATGGCATACAAATTGGAGTTGTCTACATCTTCTCGAGTACACCTAGTTTTCCATGTTTCATTCTTAAAGAAGGAAAAATCATACTGGAGCCTAAAACAGTCACAGAAACAAGAATGTGACAACTATGGAATTGATCAATTTCAAAGTATCTCATTAAGTGGAAGAACTTACCAGTTGAAGATTCCAAATGGGAGGATGAGAATTTAATGCTGAAGCATCAAGAACTACTCAAGCATTGATGATAAAACTTTTTTGAAGGAGAGGATCATGTTAGGTTCCTATAATACTAGTGTAGCACCCCTATTGTTATAATTGTTGTGCCGGTGTAGCCCCCATGTTGTTATTGTTGTTCCCCATAAAACCCCACTCTTATTATTATTGTGCCCTTACATTATCATTTTTATGTAGGCTTTGATTATATTGTGACCCCTTAGACTTCTATATATATCAAGGAGGTATTTACATTTGTGTAATCCAAGAATTGTTCATTTATGTGATGTAAAGGAGGTTTCCCCCTTGAAGAGGCTAATTTTCAAGTCGTTGATCTATCTTTTCTTCTGTTTTATGATTTGGTTGCATATCAATTACTTACATACTGGTTGATTGTATTGATAACAACCACACCACAACTCTAGCTACTGAAATGATGGCATTCAAATAGCTTTAGGGTGAATATATGAATATGGGTTACACTTTGGGGCTAAATGTGGCGATGAAATTTCAAAATTTTCCTCTTTTATCGAATTGAAGCCCTCAAAATTCATATAAGTATTATGAATTTTGATTTGAAGTAAAAAGAAAATATGTGGAGAATTATGGTCTTGTCCTAAATGATATTTTTACAAAAATTTTGAGTGTCGTATAATCTCTCAATTTTCCATTAAACACAATACTTGTACTTGCAAATCTTCACACATATTAAGAGGTATGCGTGTGTTCACGTAGCACAACTTAGTAAAAAATGTGCAATAGATATATATATATATATATATATATATATATATATATATATATATATATATATATATATATATATATATATATATATATATATATATATATATATATATATATATATATATATATATATATATATATATATATATAGATATATATATATATATATATCTATTGCACATTTTTTACTAAGTTGTGCTACGTGAACACAAGAAACAAGAATGTGACAACTATGGAATTGATCAATTTCAAAGTATCTCATTAAGTGGAAGAACTTACCAGTTGAAGATTCCAAATGGGAGGATGAGAATTTAATGCTGAAGCATCAAGAACTACTCAAGCATTGATGATAAAACTTTTTTGAAGGAGAGGATCATGTTAGGTTCCTATAATACTAGTGTAGCACCCCTATTGTTATAATTGTTGTGCCGGTGTAGCCCCCATGTTGTTATTGTTGTTCCCCATAAAACCCCACTCTTATTATTATTGTGCCCTTACATTATCATTTTTATGTAGGCTTTGATTATATTGTGACCCCTTAGACTTCTATATATATCAAGGAGGTATTTACATTTGTGTAATCCAAGAATTGTTCATTTATGTGATGTAAAGGAGGTTTCCCCCTTGAAGAGGCTAATTTTCAAGTCGTTGATCTATCTTTTCTTCTGTTTTATGATTTGGTTGCATATCAATTACTTACATACTGGTTGATTGTATTGATAACAACCACACCACAACTCTAGCTACTGAAATGATGGCATTCAAATAGCTTTAGGGTGAATATATGAATATGGGTTACACTTTGGGGCTAAATGTGGCGATGAAATTTCAAAATTTTCCTCTTTTATCGAATTGAAGCCCTCAAAATTCATATAAGTATTATGAATTTTGATTTGAAGTAAAAAGAAAATATGTGGAGAATTATGGTCTTGTCCTAAATGATATTTTTACAAAAATTTTGAGTGTCGTATAATCTCTCAATTTTCCATTAAACACAATACTTGTACTTGCAAATCTTCACACATATTAAGAGGTATGCGTGTGTTCACGTAGCACAACTTAGTAAAAAATGTGCAATAGATATATATATATATATATATATATATATATATATATATATATATATATATATATATATATATATATATATATATATATATATATATATATATATATATATATATATATATATATATATATATATATATATATATAAATATAACCGTGGTCTACATGGAGAGAACTAAGTTTTTCATATTATTTTTTTTATGCAAAATTGTATTTTTTAATTATTTTTCGAAGTTGGAAAAGTAATAATTCATTTGCATTTTGGAGATGCGTGTTCGATTAAGATTTTTTTTCAACTCTTTAAATAAATTGAAAAAAAAAAGAGTAACCGTTTGAAGAGGACTCTTAAACAAAGATAGTGGTATTTTTTGAAATTTTTCCTTGTGTATCTTTTATGTTATTGATTTTTTTTCAGACCCTTTGAAATTGTCCAAAAAAATTTCAAACATTATGTTTTAAAAAAAATATATGAAAAATATCATATCAATTCGAAAATGTAAAAATCATATGCCATTGGATAGAGGCTTCTTTCATGAATCCAACATGATCAACTCCACCACTTAACGAAAAATTCTGCCCTAAATATGCTAGGATATAAAATCAGTTTGCAAAGAAATTTGCAGAAGGGTTGCTAAAACTATCATTTTTAGGACCTCATGAGCTCGATCAAGTTCTTAAAACACTTGATCAAGCGCTTGATTTTGAAATTCAAATAGATTGACTGAACGTTAAATAAACCCTCGATCGAACCATGAAGGTGGTTAACCAACGAATCGATTAAGCCATTAAAAAGATAACCGCCCACCAACCGCTTACCAACTTTTAATAATGACATTTATGTTAAATGATATGGATTAGCAGCTTGATCGAGCATTTGCTATCAACCCCCAAAAAAAGAGTCTCAATTCGAATGTAGAAAAGACAATAAAAAACATTGATTCATAGAGAAATATCAAAGTGTTAAAATTACACAATAATTCACAACAAACATGGGAAATTGGAGATTTAGATCTAGAAAATGAAAGAAATTTACAATCACAAGGGAAATGCGAGAAAAAGCTAAAGAAAGGATGGACATAGTTAGGCCCCTATAATACTAGTGATTCCCCCATTACTATTGTCAATGTATCCCTTATTGTTATTATTGTGCCCCTATTGTCCCCATATTATTATTAGTATGCCCCATAGAAACCCACTATTGTTATTTTTGTGCCCTTATGTTATTACTGTTTTGTCGGCTTGATTATATTGTGACCCCTTAAACTCCTATATATAGAAGGGAGGTTTAGTCATTTGTATCATCCAAGAATTGTTCATTTGTGTAATGTAAAGGGGGTTTCCCCCTCGAAGAGGTTGAATTCTAAGGTGTTGATCTATATTTTCTATCTTTTTGTGAGCTAGTTTCCTAACATTTGGTATCAGAGCTTTGGATTCTAGGGTTTCGTTGCTCCAAACAGGCCATCGTGGCATTTTCACTATAATGTTTTCTCTACGACGTTTTAGAAGCTGAAAAAGAAACCCATTTGAGCCGAATCGTTCTGAACTTTGGGTCCAAATTTCAGAGCTTGTATCATTATATTTGTGGAGATATGATCTAAGGAAGTTAGGGTTTCGATAAACTCTCGAATTACATTCCAAATAGGTGACTTGGGGAAAATCGTCATAACTTTTGTTTTGAGCATCAGGTTGAAATTTCATAAGACTGTTCAAAAAGAGGATGGTCTGTAGTTTTCTGTATATCAGTTTCAGATACTAAGGTTGAAACAGTGACACGTGGCATGTCATACAAGTTTACTCTACAAAACTAGTCTATAATCAGGTCACCGTGGGAGATTTGGCATAACTCTTCCTTGGAGAATCCAATCTTGATTAGACTTGTGCAGTTAGCAAGAGAACTCAAAGGCCTACCACAGGACGATATTTTAGATATTCGAGGTCTGAAGTTACATAGATACAACAGATTCAATATCGAGCTCTTATAAAGTGAAAAAAAGGTGTGTAGTTTTTTTAAATTTTGCATAAGATTGGTTTGAAAAATTAGTTTGAAGGAATTCAAAGGGAATAGTGAGGAATTATTAGCATTAATTAATGCCCTGAAGAAAAAAATGGGAACACCTAGTAAGCAACCTGAAAGCTCTAGCATGACTCGTGAAGAAGAGGAAGAAATGCAACTTGATATATCAAAATTACAAGACCATGTACAACAAATTTCACTCACACTAAAGGTAAATGAAGCTAATATGAATGGTGTGGAAGCTTATATGAATGGCATGCAAGTTAAGATGGATGGCATGGAAGTTAAGATGAATGGCATGGATGATAAGATGGAAGAATTGAAGATAAATTTGAATAAGTTGCTACAAGAAATGGTCACTAATGGTAAAAGGGTAGTAAAGGAAACTCATGATGAGAACAAAAGAAATGTTAATCATGATTTCATAGACTCTAATGTTGGATTGAAGACCCACCATGTTCCAAAAATCAATATGAGGAAGTTTGATGGCAAGGATCTCGGAATGTGGATACTGCAGATGGAGCAATTTTTCAATCTCCATAATGTGAAAAACACACAAAAGGTACGCATTGCAACTTTATATTTGGAACCAAATCAGTTTGTATGGTATCGATGGCTTTTCTCTCGTAAACAAATTGTCACTTGGGCAATTTTTACAGAAGAAATGATAACACAATATGAGGATACAAAAAACAACACCTTTTTTAGCCAATTGATAAATCTCAAACAAAAGGGTTCAATGATGGAGCACATTGAGGACTTCCAAAAATTGAACATAAGGGTAAAAGATATTCCAGAGGTGAATAGAATTGATGTGTTCATAGGGACTTTAAAGAATAATATCCAAAATGAGGTTCGACTTTGGGAACCTGATTCATTGGAGAAGGCATTCAGGTTAGCAAGAAAAATGGAAAGCAAAATTATGGCAACCAGGAAGCCTACCACTTACAACTATAAATATGGAAGTGGTGTTGCCTCTAGCCTTCCACAACCTACAAGGTTGACACCACAACAATTGGAAGAAAAAAGAGCATAAGGGCTTTGTTATAGTTGTGATAGAAAATACACTAAAGGTCATAAGTGTGTTGACAAGAAATTATTCTACATAGACTGTGAAGAGGAGGAAGAAAAGAACAAGAAATGTCAAAAGAAGAGGATATACTCTAGGAACAAACCCTAGATAAAGAAGAAATGAATCCAACCATATCTTGTAATGCATTGGCTGAAATTACCACTCCTCAAACTATCAAGATAGAAGGACATATCAAGAAGAAAAAGGTAATAGTGTTGATTGATTCGGGAAGTACCCATAATTTTATTCATTGTAAGATAGCAAAGGAATTGAATTGCTTCCTATATCCCACACTAGAGTGTGAAGTGATGGTTGCAAGTGGAGGAACCATAAATTTCTCTTGAATGTGCCATAATATCAAGCTATCCATGGGAGAATATGTATTGAATAGCCCAATGTTTTCCATTCCAATGGGTGGTGCTGATGTTGTACTAGGAGTCCAATGACTACAATCCTTGCATATAATAGCTTTTAATTTTCAAGAACTTTTCATGAAATTTTGTGCAGAAGGAAAGGAAGTTGAATTAAGGGGTATTGCAGGGAAACCGGGAAAGATAATAAACTCTAACGGTATGAAAAAGCTTCTAAAGAAGGAACAATGAGGTGTAATTGCACAATTATGTTCGCTAGAGGTTCCCACTTCGAAATCATCTATTTCTCTAGATCTCCAAAATGTCTTGGACAATCATTCCAAGGTATTTAAGACTCCCAAATGTCTCCCACCTATTCGTGATCATGATCATGCTATTCATTTGATTCCAAGAAGTGTTCCTCCAAACATCAGGCCGTACAGATACCCCTATGCCCAAAAGAGTGAAATTGAACGTATGGTTGCAGAAATGTTAGAGGCTGGTATAATTCAACCTAGTCAAAGTTCTTTCTCTGCTCCAGTAGTATTGGTGCACAAGAAGGATAGATCATGGCACATGTGTTCAAATTATAAGGAGCTCAACAAGCTCACTATTCAAGATAAATTTCCCATTCCTGTCATTGATGAGTTATTGGATGAATTGCATGGATCAATTTACTTCACCAAGTTGGATCTTCATTCAGGATACCATAAAATCAGAATGAAGATTGAAGACATTCCGAAAACAACATTTAGAACTCATGAGGGTCATTATGAATTTTTGGTCATACCTTTTGGCCTTACCAATGCACCTTCTACATTTCAAGGTTTGATGAATTCCATTTTAAAACCCTTCCTTAGAAAATTTGTGTTAGTATGTTTTGATGATATACTAATCTACAACAAGTCTTGGAAGGATCAGGTTGAACATGTTGATAGGGTGCTCAAACTATTGGAGGAGAAACAATTATATGCAAAAAGCTCCAAATGTTTCTTTGGAGTACAAGAGGTGGAATATTTGGGTCATATTGTATATCATGAAGGTGTTAAGGTAGACCCTAGAAAAATTAAATCCATTAAGGAATGGAAAATCCCCACATCCATAAAGCATCTACGAGGATTTCTCGGGTTGACAGGGTATTATCGCAAGTTTGTTAAGAATTATTGGAGAATAACAGCACCTCTAACAACATTATTGAAGAAAGATGCATTTTCATGGACTCCAGAAGCAACAAAGGCCTTCGAACATATTAAAGAGGAAATGTGCCAAGCACCGGTCCTAGCTACGCCAGACTTCGCAAAAACCTTTATTGTGGAATGTGATGCTTCAGGAAATGGAATTGGTGCTGTTTTAATGCAAGATGAAAGATCCATTTCTTTCAAAAGTCATCCAATCAAGGGAAAGTATTTACACAAAGCTATTTATGAGAAGGAAATGTTGGCAATACTACATGCACTTAAGAAATGGCGACCCTACCTAATGGGAAGACACTTCAAGGTAAAAATGGATCATGATAGTCTTAAATACTTTTTAGAACAAATATTATCCTCTGAAGAGCAAAAAAAATGGGTCACAAAGATGTTGGGTTATGACTTTGAAATCATCTACAAAAAAGGGAAGCAAAATGTTGTGGCAGATGCACTCTCAAGAAAGGATGAGGATGTGGAAGCATTGTTGTGCGCCATTTCTATTATCCAACCAGATTGGATAAACGAAGCAAGGGAGGAATGGAAGAATGACGAAGAAGTGTGGGAACTCATTCGAAAGTTACAACAAAATCCCAGTACATCTGATACATTTAGCAGGGAAAATGATTCGTTATGGTACAAAGATTGCTTATACCTATGTAAGAATTCCCAACTCAAACAAAATATTCTTATGGAATTGCACACTTCTCCCTTAGGGGGGCACTCAGGATTTTTAAAAACTTACCATAGGGTTAAGAAGGAATTTTTTTGGGATGGCCTTAAATCTAATATTCAAAATTTTGTTGCGGAATATTTGGTTTGCCAACAAAATAAAGTTGAAACAATTAAGACCCCAGGTCTATTACAACCTTTATCCATTCCAAGCCAATGTTGGGAGGAGGTTTCAATGGATTTTATCACAGGTTTACTCAGGTACGAAGGAAAGAGTGTCATCATGGTGGTAGTTGATAGACTTACCAAGTATGCACACTTTTGTGCATTATCACATCCATTTAAAGCCAGTACAGTTTCTACTGCATTTATGGAAACAATTCAACAGCTACATGGAAACCCAAAGATTATTGTAAGTGACACAGATCCCATTTTCACTGGAAATTTTTGGATAAAATTATTTTCTTGTCTCAGTACTCAGTTAGCTCATAGCTCATCTTATCATCCTCAATTTGATGGGCAAATTGAGATAGTAAACAAATGTTTGGAAGGATATCTTCATTGCTTTGTATCTAATAAACAAACACAATGGGTAAAATGGTTGCCTTTGGCTAAATGGTGGTATAATACTTCCTTCCATACTGCAGAAAAAATGACCCCATTTATGTCACTTTATGAATATCATCCACCATCCATCACATCATATTTAAGAGAAAATTATAAGGTTCAAGCAGTGGAACATCACATTGAGCATCAACAACAAGTTCTCAAACTTTTAAAGGATAACATCACATTGGTGCAAAATAGAATGGAGAAACATGCTAATCAACATCGCAACGAGAGAAGTTTTGATGTAGGTGACTGGGTATTCCTACGCATACAACCATATAAAAAAATGTCCCTCAAGCAAGCTATGAAGGATAATAATTTATCACCTAAGTATTATGGTCCATACAAGGTGTTGCAAAAGATTGGTACTATGACATACAAATTGGAGCTTCCTGCAGCTTCTTGAGTGCACCCAGTTTTCCATGTTTCATGTTTAAAAAAGGTTATAGGTGACAAGCTCGCAGTTCAAACAATATTGGCAAAACTTGACAAGGAAGGAAAAATCATATTGGAACTGGAAGCAGTCGTAGAAACAAGAACTCGACAGCTACGAAATCGATCGATTTCAGAGTATCTCATCAAGTGGAAGAACTTATCCACTGAAGATTCCACATGGGAGGATTAGAATTTTATACAGAAACATCCAGAACTACTCAAGCGTTGAGGACAACGCTTTTCGGAAGGAGAGGGGCATGTTAGGCCCTTATAATACTAGTGATTCCCCCACTACTATTGCCCCATATTATTATTAGTATGCCCCATAGAAACCCACTATGGTTATTTTTGTGCCCTTATGTTATTACTGTTATGTCGGCTTGATTATATTGTGACCCCTTAAACTCCTATATATAGAAGGGAGGTTTAGTCATTTGTATCATCCAAGAATTGTTCATTTGTGTAATGTAAAGGAGGTTTCCCCCTCGAAGAGGCTAAATTCTAAGGTGTTGATCTATATTTTCTATCTTTTTGTGAGCTAGTTTCTTAACAGACATTGAGAGAATAAGAAAATCATGCAATTCAAGAAATTCATGTAAATACAAGTAATTCAAGTTGTCTCACTTCTCATATTACTTGCTCCATATTGTATGCATTAGGAAATATGATTGAAAACAAGAAACAAATGGAGAATGAAACAATAAAACTAAGATAAAATAAGAATTAAAAGTAATACCATGTAGTTAAAAATTGATATGTAACAACAACTAAAGAAAACCACTTGAAACCATGCAAATTATTAAAAGCCCCTTAAAACTATGGTTTATTAGAATTTTTTGGAAAACACTTGAATTCATGCAAATTATGAACCACCTTCAAATTGTAATGGTTTAGGATAACGTACAAAAGCTAAGGACGTAAATTAGCCAAAGAAAACCATTGTAACATAATTTCCATATATTATTTAAATGAATTACAATTCATGAAAATTTATTTACAAGAGGAATTAGCAAAAATGGTTGTCACATGGGTTCTCCAAAATATATAAACATTAGTTTGATTGATACTTGATATCCTTGTAGGAGTTAAAAGAGAGAAAACATGTCATGATCTAGAAGGAGCAAGAGTATCCATCCTTCCAATGTGCATGTTGAAAAGACATTCTTTGTTAAACATATATAACAACATTAAATTTTCGTGACATCCACATTTAATGGTTCCTCGAATCCTAAATGATTATCCGTGCCTTTGAAAACCTCACAAGTTTCTTATTTCAATTCTCACATGAAGGTTATGATAATTTTTAAAAGAGAACAAGTTTTTTAAAGAAATACAAAGTGTAGTATAGATTCGTGCTTGCAAAAAACTAAGTATATTATTGCATATCACTATAATGCTCCATGGAAGGCTCATGTGATTAATCAATATTAAATTCATAAATAATAAATTCAAAATAAATAAATTAGCATGCACGTATTGATGATATGCTAGAAATGTTTACAATGTTAATCTTCTTAGACTATGGCAATCTAATGTCGATTAAATTCATCTAGTTGTTTCTCAACATGTAATCATGAAATATATTGCAAAGTATGGTTCAAAAGTAAAAAAGAGGAACCTTATTTTAAACTTTGTCAAGATTTGATGAAAATAATTGAAAACATAAAAGACATTGGATATCCATCTTTGCACATGCATAAAAAAGGTTCCTTATAGAAACATATAGTTTTTAAAATCCTCTTACCCCTCCTTGTGCCCTACTTCATTGTTGTTCCATGTACATTCTCCCAAAAAAACACTCAAATCATTTGTGCCCCTCTTCACCACAAATGATAACAATGTACATTCATTGTTGATAAGACCTTGAAGCATCTTCCTTGTTCTCTAAATCCACTAAAACCTCTATCTCTTGATTTATTTTTGTTTCCTTATCAACAATTTCATTGGCCTTCTCATACTTCTCATCCCACATTTCTTCCACCTTTTTTTTGGAATTGTGAAATTCTTTGTAGTTATAATAACTTAGTCCCTTAAGAAAGTTCTTCTTACTATTGTTTTATGGTAATTTTAGTTACACTTTTTGAAACGCTAAATGGTATGGTGCTTCTAATGAAGAAAAAAATTTCCAACTAATTTGATCTTGTATAGTAGGCTTTAAAATATTAATGTACTTAAAAACTAGTTAAATAGGTTCCTTCTTGTATCATGGAGTGTTTATTTATGTATTGCATGTTTTTTTAGTCACAAATTATTTGTTATGCAACCAGCTCACAAAATAGAAGAAAAGATAGATCAATGACTTCAAAATCAGCCTCTTCGAGGGTGCAACCTCCTTTACATTACACAAATGAACAATTCTTAGATGATACAAATGAAAAGACCTTCTTTATATATATACGAGTCTAAGGGGTCACAATATAATCAGAGTCGACATAACAATAATAATGTAAGGGCACAACAATAACAATAGTGGGCTTCTATGGGGAAAAATAATAACAATATGGGGACAACATGGGCACAACAATAACAATAAGGAGCTACCATGACAATAATAATAAGGGAATACACTAGTATTATAGGGACTTAACATGACCCTCTCCTTCAGTAAAGTGTTGTCCTCAACTCTTGAGTAGTTCTAGATGTTTCTGTATAAAATTCTCATCATCCAATGTGGAATCTTTAGTGGGTAAGTTATTCCACTTGATGAGATACTCTGAAATTGATCGATTTCATAGCTGTTGAGTTCTTGTTTCTATGACCACTTCAGGTTCCAATATGATTTTTCCTTCCTCATCAAGTTCTATCAATATTGTTTGAACTAGGAGCTTGTCACCTATAACCTTATTTAAGCATGAAACATGGAAAACTAGGTGCAATCTGGAAGCTGCAGGAAGCTCCAATTTGTATGCCATAGTACCAATGTTTTTCAACACCTTGTACGGACTATAATACTTTGGTGATGATTTATTATCCTTCTTAGCTTTCTTGAGGGACATTTGTTTGTATGGTTGTAGCCGTAGAAATACCCAGTCACCTGCATCAAAACGTCTTTCGCTGTGATGTTGATATTCTTGTTGTTTCATTCTATTCTGCGCCAAAGTGAGGTTATCCTTTAAGAGTTGGAGAACTTGTTTTTGATGCTCGATTTGATCTTCCACTACTTGAACCTTAGAATTTTCTCTTAAATATGATGTGATGGACGGTGGATGATATCCATAAAGTGACATAAATGGCTTCATATTTGTTGCAGTATGGAAGGAAGTGTTATACCACCATTCAGCTAGAGGCAACCATTTGACCCATTGTGTTTGTTTATCAGATACAAAGCAACGAAGATATCCTTCCAAACATTTGTTTACTATCTTAGTTTTCCCATCAGATTGAGGATAATAAGATGATCTATGAGCTAACTGAGTACCCAGAAAATAAAATAATTATGTCCAAAAATTTATAGTGAAAATGGGATCTCCGTCACTTACAATAATCTTTGGATTTTGATGTAGCTTTTGAATTGTTTCCATAAATGCAGTAGCAACTGTATTGGCTTTAAAGGGATGAGATAATGCACTAAAGTGTGCATGCTTGGTAAGTCTATCAACTACCACCATGATGACACTCTTTCCTTCGGACTTGGGTAAACATGTGATAAAATCCATTGAAACCTCCTCCCAACGTTGACTTGGAATGTATAAAGGTTATAATAGACCTGGGGTGTTAATTGTTTCAACTTAATTTTGTTGTCAAACCAAACATTCTGCCAAAAACTTTTGAATATCAAATTTAAGGTCATCCAAAAATATTCTTTCTTAACCATGTGGTAAGTTTTTAAAAATCTTGAGTGCCCTCCTAAGGGAGAGGTTTGCAATTCCATAAGAATATTTTGTTTGAGTTGGGAATTCTTACAGAGGTATAAGCGATCTTTGTACCATAACGAATCATTTTTCCATCTAAATGTATCAGATGTATTAGGACCTTGTTGTATCTTTTGAATGAGTGCCCATGCCTCTTCGTTTATTCAATCTAGTTGGATAATAGAAATGGCACAAAGCGATGCTTCCACATCCTTATCCTTTCTTGAGAGTGCATCTGCAACAACTTTTTGCTTCCCTTTTTTTTAGATGATTTCAAAGTCATAACCCAACATCTTTGTGACCTGTTTTTCCTGCTCTTCTGAAGATAATCTTTTTTCTAAAAAGTATTTAAGACTATCATGATCCATTTTTACCTTGAAGTGTCTTCCCATTAGGTAAGGTTGCCATTTCTTAAGTGCATGTAGTATTGCCAACATTTCCTTCTCATAAATAGCTTTGTGTAGATACTTTCCTTTGATTGGACGACTTTTAAAATCAATGTGTCTTTCTTTTTGCATTAAAACAACACCAATTCCATTTCCTAAGGCATCACATTCCACAATAAAGGTTTTTGTGAAGTCTAGCATAGCTAAGACCAGTGCTTGGAACATTGCCTCTTTAAGATGTTCAAAGGCCTTCATTGCTTCTGGAGTCCAAGAAAATGCATCTTTGTTCAATAATGTTGTTAGAGGTGCTGCTATTCTCCCATAGTTTTTAACAAACTTACGATAATACCCTGTCAACCCAAGAAATCCTTGTAGATGGTTTATGGATGTGGGGATTTTCCATTCCTTAATGGCTTTAATTTTTCTAGGGTCTACCTTAACACCTTCATGAGATACAATATGACCCAGATATTCCACCTCTTGTACTCCAAAGAAACATTTGGAGGCTTTTTCATATAATTGTTTCTCCTCCAATAGTTTGAGCACCCTGTCAACATGTTGAACATGATCCTTCCAAGACTTGCTATAGATTAGTATATCATCAAAAAGTACTAACACAAATTTTCTAAGGAAGGGTTTGAAAATGGAATTCATCAAACCTTGAAATGTAGAAGGTACATTAGTAAGTCCAAAAGGCATGACCAAAAATTCATAATGAACTTCATGAGTTCTAAATGTTGTTTTTGTAATGTCTTTAGTCTTCATTATGATTTGATGATATCTTGAATGAAGATCCAACTTGGTGAAGTAAATTGATCCGTGCAATTCATCCAATAATTCATCAATGTCAGGAATGGGAAATTTATCTTTAATATTGAGCTTGTTGAGATCCCTATAATCTTGACACATGCGCCATGATCCATCCTTCTTGTGCACCAATACTACTAGAGTAAAGAAAGAACTTTGATTAGGTTGCATTATACCAACCTCTAACATTTCTGCAACCATACGTTCAATTTCACTCTTTTGGGCATGGGGATATCTGTAAAGCCTGATGTTTGGAGGAACACTTCTTGGAATCAAATGAATAGCATTATCATGATCACGAATAGGTGGGAGGTCTTTGGGAGTCTCAAATACCTTGGAATGATTGTACAAGACTTTTTCAAGATCCGGAGAAATATATGATTTTGATGTAGGAATCTCTAGCGAACATAATTGTGTAATTACGCCTCATTGTTATTTATTTAGAAGCTTTGTCATGCTGTTAGATATTATTATCTTTCCTAGTTTCCCTGTGATACCCCTTAATTCAACTTCATTTCCTTCTGAAAAAAAATAAAGAAAAGTTCTTTAAAATTAAAAGCTATCGTACCCAAAGATTTTAGCCATTGGACTCCTAGTACAACATCAACACCACCTATTGGAATGGGAAGAATTGGACTATTCAATGCATATTCTCCCATGGATTGCTTGATATAATGGCACTTTCCAGAGAAATTTATGGTTCCTCCATTTGAAACCATCACTTGACACTCTGGTGCTGGATACAGGAAGCAATTCAATTCCTTGGTTATCTTACAATTATTAAAATTATGGGTACTGGCCAAATCACTATTACATTTTTCTTCTTGATATGTCCTTCTATCTTAAGAGTTTGAGGAGTGGTAATTCCGGCCAATGCATTACAATATATGGTCGGATTCATTTCTTCTTTTTCTAGGGTTTTCTCTTGGTGTATATCCTCTTCTTTTCACATTTCTTGTTCCTTTTCTTCCTCCTCTTCACAATCTATGTAAAATAATTTCTTCTCAGCACACTTATGACCTTTAGTGTATTTTCTATCGCAACTATAACAAATCCCTTTTGCTCTTTTTTCTTCCAATTTTTGTGCTATCAACCTTGTAGGCTGTGGAAGGCTAGGGGAAACAACACTTCCATCTTTATAGTTGTGAATGGTAGGCTTCCTTGTTGCCATAATTTTGATTTCATTTTTTCTTGCCAATTTGAATGCCATATCCAATAAATCAGGTTCCCAAAGGCGAACCTCATGTTAGATGTTATCCTTTAGTGTCCCTATGAACACATCAATCCTATGCTCCTTTGGAATATCTTTTACCCTTATATTCAATTTTTGGAAGTCCTCAATGTGCTCCACCATTGAACCCTTTTGTTTGAGATTTATCAATTGGCTAAAAAAAGTGTTTCTTTTTGTATCCTCATAATGTGCTAGCATTTTTTCCGTAAAAATTGCCCAAGTGACAAACTTTTTACGAGAAAAAATCCATCGATACCATACAAACAGATTGGGTTCCAAATATAAAGTTGCAATGCGTACCTTTTGTGTGTTTTGCACATTATGGAGATTGAAATATTGCTCCATGTGTAGTATCCATGTTACGGGATCCTTGCCATCAATCTTCCTCATATCGATCTTTGGAACATGGTGGGTCTTCAATCCAATGTTATATTCTATGAAATCATGATTAGCATTTATTTTTTTCTCATCATGAGTTTCCTTTACTACCCTTTCTCCATTAGTAACCATTTCTTGTAGCAACTTTGTCAAATCTATCTTCAAATCTTCCATGTTTCCTTTATGTTTTCCTTCTATACCATCCCTCTTATCTTCCATGCCATCCATCTTAGCTTCCATGCCATTCATCTTAGCTTCCATGCCTTTATTTAAACCATCCATCTTAGCTTCTATTACTTTTTGTGAGAGTGAAATTTGTTGCATTTGGTCTCGTAATTTTGATATATCATGTTGCTTTTCTTCCTCTTCTTCATGAGTCATGGTAGATCTTTCAGGTTTCCTACTAGGTGTTTCCATTTTCTTCCTTCATGGCATCAATTAATGATAATTATGCTTCACTATGCCCTTTGACTCCCTTCAAACTATTTTTTCAAACCAAACTTATGCAAAATTTTAGAAAGACTACACACCTTTTTTCGCTTTGTAGGCGCTCGATATTGAATCTTTTCTATCTATGTAATTTCTGATCTCCAAATTTTGTAGTTGTGTCCTTTGGTAGCCCTATGCATCCTCATTGCAACCCCGCAAGTCTGATCAAGATTGGATTCTCCAAGAAAGAGTTATTCCAAATCTCCCACAATGACCTGATTATAGACTAGTTCAATAGAGCAAACTTGTACGAAGTACCACATGTTATTGTTTTGACTTTTGGACCTGAAAACAATACACATTAAACTACAGTCCATCCTCTTTTTGTACTGTTTTAAAAAATTTCAATCTGATGCTCAGAGAGAAAGTATGACAATTTTCCCATGGTCACCTGTTTGAGATATAATTCAGGAGCTTGCAAAATCCTATCTTCCTTGGATCATATCTACGACAATATAGCGAAATAAGATATGAAATTCATACCCGAGGTTAATCAATATTTCAGCTCAACCAATTTTTAATTTCAGCTTCTGACACATCGTAGAAAAAAAGTTATAGCGAAAATTCCACGATGACTTGTTTTAAGCAGTGAAACCCTAGAATCCAAAACTCTGATACCAATTGTTATGCAACCAGCTCAAAAAATAGAAGAAAAGATAGATCAATGACTTCACAATCATTCTCTTTAAGGGGGAAACCTCCTTTACATTACACAAATGAACAATTCTTTGATCATACAAATGACAAGACCTCATTTCTATATATAGGAGTATAAGGGGTCATAATATAATCAGATTCGACATAACAATAATGTAAGGGCACAATAATAACAATAGTGGGCTTCTATGGGGCACAATAATAGCAATATGGGGACAAAATGGGCACAACAATAACAATAAGGGGCTACAATGACAATAATAATAAGGGAATACACTAGTATTATAGGGACCTAACATTATTTTATAGTTGATTAAAGTTGCATAAATTTATAAATATAGATTTTGTTTACTCTCATCAAATAAAATTGGCCCTTCAATTTGTTAATCACTAGCTTGATTTTTCAAGAATATCTCATTAAGTTAGTAATAATTCTCTCTGAAATATGTATTTAGACTTCCTATATAAGAAGTTAAACTTAATTTCTATCAATGTTTAGTTCAACAACCTTGCAAATTATTAAACAATATCTTCTTCATCAACTTTGCTATATCTTCATCCTCTTCTTATTTTTGAGCCACTCTTTCGCTTCTTTAGCAAATTTTCCAAATCTTATAATTTTATTCCTAACATCTATTCTTTTTTAATCACTTAAATTTGTTTCATTCTCTTTTCACAATCCCTTTCACTTGACATTGAATTTAGATAATTAAAATGTTTGGTAAATGAGATATATGAAAAAAAATATAATACCATCCTTGTTACAATAGGGATCACTTTTAGTCTGGGATTTATATAGTCTTTTGAAGAAATGGAAAATTGTTGCTAAGGAAAACTAATTTTGAAAAAGTTCAAATGCTTCACTTTGTAAATATGACTTCTTGTGAAACCAAACAAAGCTTCAAGCCTAGATTCACTAGTAAAATTTTAGGGTTATATCTAACAATAGATCACATTTATCACACACCCTTCAATCCTATGCCCAAATGGTTTTAGTTTTTTTCATTTCTTAAACATTTGTTGGTGGGAGAGTGAAGAGAGATTATTTCTTGTGATACTAGATTACTTGGGAAATAGGTATATTGACAATTTACTCTCCAATTTCTCTATTTTTATTCTTAACACCTATTCATTTTAAATCATTTTTATCTTTCCTTCTCTTCTCACTATCCCTTTGAGTTGGCAATGGATTTTAATTCAAATGTTCAGTGAATGAGATGTATGGACAAAAATATAACACCATCCTCATTGTAGAGATCACTTTTAGTTTAGGATTTTTATAGTTTCTTGAAGAAACTAAAAGATTGTTGCTCTAGGAAGATCTAATTTTGAAAAGGGTCAAACACTTCACTTGGTAAATGGGGAGATGGAGGTAGATATATTAAGTAATATATATTTATGGATATTTTAATTTTTAATTTTTAATTTTTTACATTATTAAATGAATAAAGCAATTACAATTTGTTTATAGTAGTGTGGTATATTTTCTTGAAATAATTGAATAAATACAATAATTTTATATAAATAATATTGAAATATATTAACAATTTTGAATTATGATATTGGAAAAATTATAAAAATAAATTTATAAAATAAATTATTTAAAAAAATTCAATATTGTAGTTTATTAACCATTTATAGAAATATATAACCACACATTATATAACTATATAATACATATTTCAAATGACAATTTTTAAACACTTAAATTATAATATATCATTATTTATATATAATTATTTAATGTTTTTTTCCAACATAGTCATGATCATCATTTAACATAAAAGATAAATTTAATTTTATCATTAAAATTTATATATAAATGAATTAATTTTTCATTGTTAGCATAGGATCATATTTAAAACGTAAAATATAAATTTTTAAGTTCAAATATTTTACAAATTGCATACCTTCAACTATTTTGCAAATTTCTTATCATTTACTTAAGGGTTCCTCTATTGGGTGTTCTCAATTGCATCCCATGAAGTTAAATCATGATTTATGCAAAAGCAACAAATTTTAGATATTTAATTAAATCAAGTTACGTAATTCAATATAGTTGGTAATGTAAATATAATGTTTCCTAAAGCACTATTTTTTCATCTCCCTATATTATGCCCACATATGGAATAATTTGGAAAAGTAAGTGGCCCATTATCCACACATTTTTCTTTTCTTGCAAGGAACAAACATCACATAGTGTAATTAGGGGAATTGTATTAAAGGATCATGAACCACATATCCACATACTTGAAATTCAAACACTTTGTATGTGCACTATTCACCTTGCACACACCATCACTACTAACCAATTTGCTTTACTAACCATTACAAGTAGAGTAATTGCTTATATTTTACTTTGAAATTTTGCACACAAACATAGTTTAAAACTAGGAGGATTTAAGCAAGCATCCCTAATCCACATATCTTTTAAACTTGTTTTTTTCATTCCAATTCACACCACACCTAGCTTAAATGAGAGGAAAGTAAGTGACCCTAAATCCATAAATATTTTTTACTTGTTTTTCTAACCAAAACTTTTATTTCATTCATTTATTTTCGAGACTAGAACTTGGTGTTAGTAACGAAATAAGGAAGGAACTACCTCCCTTGCATCCTTATGGGGAACCTATGGTGGCGTTTGGACCCTTTCTCAAAGAACTAAATCTTCCATCTCCCTATATGATAACATAGTATAATTAGGAAATAATTAAGTGGTCCATCATCCACGCATATTTTTTACTTTTTTTGCTAACCAAATCTTTTATTTTATTCATTTATTTTTGGGGCTAGGACTTGATGTTAGTAAAGAAAGAAAGTAGGCATTGCATCCCTTGCGTCCTTGTGGCAAACCTGTGGTGGCATCTAGATCCTTTCTCAAAGAATTAAAGCTTCCATCTCTCTATATTCTCACATAGTATAATTAGGAAAGAAGTAAGTGGCCCATCATCCACACATCATTTATTTTCTTGCAAAGAACAAATATCACATAGTGTAATTAGGGGAAATGTAAAGGATCACCGCATATCCACATCAATTCACACTTTTTATGCTCATAATTTCACTTTCACACACATTCACCCCACACACTAAGCTCACTTAAAATTTGGTATAAAGGTATCCTCTTTCCATAATATTTGTACCTAATTTATTTGAGCTTATTTTTGTTGCACACCCTAAGTGAAGAAAATCCTTTATAGAAAGAAACATAACCTAAACACACTAAATTCCTCATAGGGGCCACAAGATAATTTATATTTTAGGTAGGACTACGGTGTTAGGCATCACATAAGTCATCGTGGTTGTTTTTTGTATTGAAACATAGAAAGTTGTCTTTTAGGGAGCTTAAAATCCTGCATCATGCAATGACAAATCCAGTACATGGAAAGAAACCCATGAAGGGGATAAGGCTTAGGTGGCAGTTTATCACGAAACTTCATGTTGTCTCCCTGCACGTGGTATGGGTTCTGGGTCCAAAATTGATAACCAGAAGTTGAGATCCATCCATTCCCACTAGATGCAGGTAGCTTAGTGGCCAAATATTAGCACATCCTTTCCTATAGGTTGAGGTGCACAAGAACTTAGACCTGAGGTGATCTTGGCTAGGCTATTGTAAGTGTCATCATCTTTTTCGAGACATAGCCCTAGCATGTTTGGCCACCATAACCCTCTCCATACCTTAGTTGGTTTTTTGTCTACTGGAAGTGTCACTAGTGGCATTTATGATGTGGCCACAGTACCTTATTCTAAAATATTCAAAGGCCTAGTTGTTACTTGAGAGGAAGGACATTATGTCTTTTTTGGAAATTTTATCATATGAAAAACCTCACAAAACCTTTTTGTTGATTGTTTCACACATTAGAATTAAAGGGAAAATTAACCATTTATTTTTTGCTTTATATTATGTATGTGATTCATTTGGTTTTCCTAAAGAAAATGTGTGTGTTCAAGTGTGCTCACAAAAGCAACAATATCAAGTGTTGTTGACTTCTTTCCTATCTTTCCAACTGATTTTTTTCTCAGAAAAGAGTGTTTGTCATTAGTCAAATGTTTCATAGGGATTATATCATCTTCAGGTGCCTCCTACATATAATTCACATAATCAAGAAAATTATTTTATATTTCATCATATTCAAAATCACCCTTTTCGCTAACACAAGGACCAATGGTTTTACTGGTGCGATCTTCTTTCACACATATTTCCCTGAGCTGAAAATCCTTTCCTTCTCCTATTTCAACTTAGAACCCTTGGTCTATGTCAACTTTGGCTACCTAGCTAGCAAGTCTCAACTTGTTTTTCATTTAACTTTTCTCTAGGGTTTGTGACTAGAACCCTATGGTTTCAAAATTGATTTTTATTGACTGAGTAGGAATTCTTTTACCTTTCATCATATTTTGAATCACCCTTTTTGTTAACACATGGACCGATAATTTTAGTGGTGTGAACTTCTTAGACCTATCTTTCCTTGAGTTCAAAACCCTTTTCCTTTCATGTTTCAACTTAAAATCCTTCATCCGTGCCAACTTCTGCTACCTAGTTACCAAGTCTCAACTTGTTTTTCATTTAACTTTTCCCTAGGGTTTGTGACTAGAACCCTAGGGTTCTGAAACTAATTTTGAGGAGGAATGATTTTAGCTTTAATTATATTCTGAATCACCCTTTTTATTGAAACAAGTGCCAATACTTTTACTAGTGCGCTTTTCTTTGACCCATCTTTCCTTGAGATTGAAACCCTTTTCTTTTCATGTTTCAAATTAGAACCTTTGGTCCATGTCAACTTATGCTACCTATCTTTCTACTATCAAATCATATCATGGACTTCCACCTATGGTTATTTCTTAAATAAGCATGTGTAGATCTACTATTCACTGGTCTTACGATGATGATTCACTTGAATTACAAATATATTTTGTATTCCACTATGCAGGGATGGAAATTGAGTAGCCACATGAGGAAGAAGATGTGTCATATCAAGTTGATCAACCATATGATGATCAATATGTGCCCTATGGATCTGATCAAGCACTAGAGGAACAACATGTGCCCTATCAAGCTGATCGATTGTCACTAGGGGAAGAACGCTCACGACGACCCTCCTCCTCCTACAACGTGCAATTTTGTTTCATCAATATGTGCCCTAGGGAGATGATTGACCACTAGAGGAACAACATGTGCCCTATCAGGTTGAATAATTGTCATTTCAAGAAGAATTGTCATGATGACCCTCCTCCTCCTCTAGTGTGTGATTTTGTTTCATCAATATTGTGAAGAAAGGATCCAAAAGAGTTGTTTTACAAGAAAATATGTATAGGTGGGAGAAGATGCACTGAATGTGGTGATTTGACATTATTCCATAGGAACTTTCTTATTGATCCCAACCAGCCTAGGATGTCATATATCACCATCACATGGAAGCAATATGAGTATGCCATGGGAAATAAACCATGTTCTTCAACCTTGATGCCTAGGAAGATCAAATATGTTGAGGATGAGATTCCTATTTCACAATTCATGGGGGTGTTTTAAAAGTATATCTATAAATATATTAAACACTTGCAGGTCCATGTGGCAAGCTTATAAATTTAATAATTCTCATGAAGTATTCCAGCTATACACAATCTTATCAATGGTATACTTTGCTGAGAATTACACATTTTCTCCTCAGGCAGAGATCCAAAGTGATTACTATCACTTGGACCAAGTATCCATATTCATACATGTTCTATATATACGTGCATAATTGAATCTTGATGGTAGGGATAACACTGACGAGTCACGTGATGTGAGTAAGGAGTATCACTTTTACATTAGTGACGATCATGAGAATGACACATTGTTCATGCAACACTTCTTTGACCTGATTTATGAATCATTAAAAAAATTGACATATCATTCAGAAAGCATCGGATATGGTAAGATGGTTATGCAGGGTAGTTCAAGTCAGCACAAAGTTTTTACTAGTTGAATTGACTACACAAGAAGACATAAATTCAAAATACTTGGAGTTATATTGAAATAGGACATGGAAAGGGTGAGAATGATGGTTCAGGTGCAGGTGCTTGTGTGAAGTGAGAATTTAGGAGGTACCAAATGAGTGATGATGCAGATTGACTCAAATCATCAATAGAGGTGGTCAATTGGTGTAGATCCCATTTAGGACAAGAAGGTCACGAATCTATTAGGCCCATGCATAGGTTATTTTGGAATGTTGAACTTGGCGATGTGAATAGATCCATTCCTTGGTATTGTTATACTGTAGAAGGAACAAGGGAATTACATTAAGTGGTAGCAAAGACATTTGGGAAATATTTTCCATCGAGACAAGAAAACTCACATGTTTTTGTGAGTTTTGCATTAGTGCTGATGGATGTAGACTTGATCACTATGAAAAATACGGGTACATGAAATGATGGAAATATTTCCCTCTTAATCCAAAGGGACCTCATCCAATTTTGATGTGGCAAGAGATGCATGATGATGAGGTCGTTGTTTCACTTGATCATGATTGAGTATCTGATATTGTAAGGGAATGTATGTGGTCCCTCTATCATTAACAATTTCATCCATAAATTGAAATCTTGAATGTATTTAACTAGTAAATATTTTTTATTTTAGTTGTAGGCGTTGTTTTTCTATCACTACCTGTTGTGCTAAACAACAACCCCCCATTTCTTATAAAATCTTTATATTAAATTTTAAATAAGAAATGGGTCCCTTTAAATCAACTTAGATAAGATTTGTGTGTTCATAAATAAAATTGGTATTAACACATCATAAAGGAAAACCCTTATGGAAAGGCTTAAGGTAAATAAATCATTATAAAAGCCTTTTGAATGAAAATAAAGCGCGACTTTTAAAAATATTATAAAACTCTTCGTTATTGCGATAAAGCGATCAGAAGATCGCATATCGCAATAACAAAGGAAACATACGCAAAGCCACGAAGAACCTTATCAATTCTCTCCGATCCGAAAAGGCAATCACAATCGGGAAATCAGAGAAGCCAAACGCCAAGCACAATATAATCAAGCCCCTTAATTCCTCCGATGCGATAAAGCATATCGCAATCGACGAATCGGTGATGACAACAACAAGCCAACACATAAACAAAGACATGCTCAAAACCTCCAATGCGATAAAGCATATCGCAATCGGCAATCTGCGAAATCACATTGAAAAAACAAGAAAGCTTGAGTCCATTCCCGATTGTGATATATTAATTAGGCACACATCTTGAAAATGTATTTAAAATGGTTTGCATGCATTGTATCACCTTTCGTTGATCGGAGATATTTAAAGCAAGTATTAAAGTCTTTCCCTTGACATTCCTGATTGCTGATTTGTGATTTATCATTGATAATCCATCAAAGATATCTAAGGCATGCTTGGATTAATCATTTGGCATATAAACAACATGATGGGCATTTAAAACCTTCTTTACCACGATTGATAGGTTAAACAACTATTCAATGAAGTAGTTAAGGGTAGATCTTTTCTTTAGATTTCATCTGCAACAATCTTTAACTATATTCCGTTATCACCTACCAATCGACGTAACTCTTGTTCATTATCATATTGGTTTGTAACAACGTTTCTCTGTATCACGGTTTTTCAATCACTGGTGCAGAATTCCGCTGAAACCAGAAATCTGAAGAAAATGGGAAAGAAATCAAAGAAGTCTGCGATAGCAGCTCCTCCAACAAAAGATCCAAGACTAAGTACAAAGGGATTAATATCAGACACAACGTGTCTTGGATTGGGAAACACTAGCTGGGAGAGTATCTATAATCTAATTGAAGTTGAAGAGCCTGAAGAATTATTAGAAGAGGCCACGACTGATTCAACTAATAAGTCTGAAGGAACTCTTAAAGAGTTGGCATGCTCCTTTCTTCACAGGATAGCAGCTCGAGCCAAAGTCCTCCAATATACTGATGTCATGAGATGGGTGGTGGAAAAGATTCCAATTACAAACAGAACTGTTAAAATTGGCAACCAGGGCAAAACTTCATGTGGGTCATCTTATTCATGGCTAATAATATTTTTATTAGATTCCTCTCATCGAGAGGTGTAGGATTGATATAAAGATCATCAGATTTTGATAAGTATTCATGGAAATATGAATTTATTTTGATTATGGAATTATTATCAAGCCGACCTACAACTCATGTAGGCTCAGAAGCCCAACAGTCGCATCTATTCAAACACAAATGTTGTGTATAAATATAAGAGTAATTTTCCTCATTTGCACTCACTCTTCTCATCACATCTCTCTCTCTCTACTGCGCAAAAATGAGTCTCTTCTCTACTGTGCAGAAATGGGTCTCTCTCTCACACATGTGAAGCCGGAAGCTATTGAACCTGAAGCTGCAACTACAGATCCAAAGATTGACCTGCGTGGCCTAGAATATCTCCTCATATGAACTGCACTGTAGGTTCATCTGAACCTCCTCTAAAATCCGCAACTTTTGGTGGTGGAATGAACTCAATCCGATGAACGGTTTGCAAGATATCGACTACCCTAGTTTGAAGCCGGAAACTGCTGAAATTGAAGCTGCAACTGCAGAAGTAAAGATTGACCTACATGGCCTAGAAGATCTCTTCATCTGAACTATGGTGTAGGTTCATCTGAACTTCCTCTGAAAGCCACAACTTTTGGTGGTGGAATGAAGTCAATCCGACGAACGGTTTGCAAGATATCGACTACCCTAGTTTGAAGTCGGAAACTGCTGAAATTGAAGCTGCAACTATAGAAGTAAAGATTGACCTGCGTGGCTCAGAAGATATCCTCATCTAAACTGCGCTGTAGGTTCATCTGAACCTCCTCTGGAAGCCACAACTTTTGGTGGTGGAATGAAGTCGATCCGACGGTCGGTTTGTGAGATATCGTCTACCCTAGTTTGGTAAAGAAGCCGCTAATGCTGATGCTACTGATCTAGGGTTTGCTACTGCTGATATGAATCAGATTTATTGTACTATTTCTCTCTGCTGAATTATTGAAGATAAAAGAAGATTTTATCAAAGGGTTTCCCCACACATTGTGGGGTTTGTCCCTGGCTAGCCGCCACATCTTGTGTCTCTTGTCTTGGCTTGTTTTTTGTCGATCGTTTAATGTTCTATCTGCACTTTACTTTATGTACATGTGATTGCTAATCTGTGGAATATAATAAGAAAAAGAAGTAAACTTTTATAAGCATAGAACATACCATAACTTAACATGGTATCAAAGCTGAGGTGAAGACAAAGCCCGAGCAAGAGCAAGAGCAATCACCGAAGAGAAGATTGGCGAGGCTATCCTAAAAGAACTATGGGGTCCTCAACACTCTGCCGAAGGCAAGCTTCGTAAGAAAGATGACTATCACGAATGAAATATGTCTATCGATCTAACCCTAGAAGATCCAGGAGTGCTGGACCATGTAAGAGGCAATATTGTTGAGCCTCCATCAAATGCATCCACTGCTGCATGGAACAAATGGAAAACTGAAGAAGTCAAAATAGAAGATCATCCAGGACTCTATCGACAAGCACTTAGTGGCCTACATCTCTGAATTGGACACCTCCAAGGAAATCTACGATAGAATGGGAAATGGCACTCACGACTCTTGGAGGATTACCATTCGAATGGTACATGTTTAGGACTACTCTTCTGAACTATAATGTAATTCCTGGTTTCGAAGAATTAATGGCTAGATGCATTCAAGAAGAAACAAGGGAAGAAGAGCAAGAAATGCCCATGCCTAAAGGTCCTCCTGCTGCCTTTTCTTCTCATGCTAAGAAAATAAATAATTCCGGGACTAAATCAAAAGGAAAGGCTGGACCTAAGGGTGGAAGAAAAGGACGATGTTACATCTGTGATAAAGCAGGTCACTATGCAAGGGAGTGCCCTAATAGAAAGGACTCACACCGGGACGATGATCAAAATCCCTCTGATGGAAAATAAAAGGAATGACAAATTCAACAGCAAAGGTAAGAGGAGAGCTGGGGATCGAGGAAGAGGACAACCATTCAAGAAGGCTAGAAAGTCCAGGATGTATTAAATGCACCTGACCTCAAAAAGAACCTAGTGTCCATCTCGGCAATGGAAGACAAAGGCTACAAGGTAACCTTCAGCAATGGCAAGGTATGTATATGGAAAAATAATGTTAAAGATGCCTTTACTCTTGGGTTTAGTGTTGATTCATTATATCAGGTCGATGGAAGTCCGCTAGGTGTCATGTCTTATGACACATCTCTTTAGTACGAACTTTGGCATCGGAGGTTTGCCCCCATTCATTACAAAGCTCTACCTGATGTAAGACAGATGGTAACAGGGATGGCCGAATTCCAAGTAGAGAAAGAAGGTGTATGTCTAGGATGTGCCGAAGGGAAGCTCAAAAGGGGACCATTCCCCTCAAGCCAAAGCAAGACCTTCGATATATTACAGTTGGTTCACTCAGGCATATCTGAGGCTGGCATTAAGAGGGAGACTACTACACCACGTACTCCTGAGCAGAATGGTGTGGCAGGAAGGAAGAACCGCACGATTGTGGAAGCTGTCTGGGCCATGCTACATGATCAAAGACTTCCGAAGTTTCTATGGGCTGAAACTACAAACACTGCCATATAGCATTGGGTTCCAAGACTCCTGAAGAAAAGTTCACCGGTAAGAAACTTGATGTTTCTCATTTTAGAATTTTTGGAAGCCCTGTATATTTTCATGTGCCGAAAGAGAAAAGAAATAAATTGGGTGCATCTGGAAAGAAGGGAATTTTCGTGGGCTATGGTGAAAATACTAAAGGCTATAGAATCTATGTAGCTGGTCAAATGGAAGTCGTAATTAGTCATGATGTCACCTTTGACGAAGATATGGCTCTTAGCAAGGTGAAAAATCTTCTGACTTTGAGGAGCTCTCAAGAAGCCAACACCAGGGAACCGAAAGAAAAGGATGATGAATCAATGCCTGATGTAGAAGAACCCATGGATCCGATTGATCCTCCTCCACATGAGCCTTCATCTTCTAGGAAGAGGCCTTCATGGCTTAAGGGGCTACTTTATGATGCTGAAGGACATGCTGCACCCTGAGGAACCTTTCGTGAAAGTAAGAAACCTAATAGGTATCAGGGATACTTGACCATCATGAGCACGATCATACAAAATAAGCCTTCATCATTCTCAGACACCGTCAAGCATAAAGTATGGAAGGATGCCATGACTGAAGAATATGAGTCTATCATGAAGAATGATGTCTGGGAAGTAGTTCCCAGACCCCAGGACAAGACAGTTGTTACTTCCAAATGGCTTTACAAGATAAAGCATGTAGCAGATGGAAGTATGGAAAAGTATAAGGCTCGTTTTGTTGCTCGTGGTTTCTTCCAGAAGGAAGGTATAGACTATGATGTGATATTTGCACCTGTTGCCAGATATACGACGATCCGCTTGATCATAGCCCTTGTTGCTTCACAAGGATGGAACCTACATCAGATGGATTTCAAGACTGCGATCTTACACGGCTCGATCAAAGAAGAGGTCTACGTGGAGCAACCCGAAGGATTTGAAATTTATGATCAAAAATCTCATGTATGCGAGTTGAAGAAGGCTCTCTATGGGCTGAAGCAAGCACCCCGAGCATGGTATGAGAGGATCAACAGCTACTTGATGAAGTTGGGATTCACTAGGAGTGAATCTGATCCTAACCTTTACTTTAAGGTTGAAGATGACAAGCCTCTCATACTAGTGCTATATGTGGATGACCTCTTTCTAACAGGTGCAGACCCTCTCATTCACAAATGTAAGAGGGAGTTGGCTTCTGAATTTGAAATGAAGGAACAAGGACTTGAAGTATGGTAGAAGTGAAGGGAAATTTTCCTATCTCAAGGAAAATATGTGGTAAAGATATTGGAAAGATTTGGTATGATGGACTGCAAGCCTGTGACTACCTCAAGGATCTTAACTTTTAGAAGTTATATGGTAGTGATGTCGGACCAGATTTGGGAAATGCCTCTGAGTTTCAAAAACTCATTTGCGTTGATGTTCTTGGTGAACCTCCGTCCGAACATATGTTTTGCAGTTAGCACTGTGAGCTCATATTTGGTTGAGCCTCACTACATTGATGCCAAGAATCTTCTAAGATATCTTCATGGCACAATTACTAATGGATTGAGATACACTACCGGAAATATGAAACCGCATGATTATTTGAATGCTGATTAGGAAGGTAGTGTGGAGGATCATTGGAGCACTTTTTAATGCTGTTTCTCTTTGGATTCTGCTTCAATATAATGGATGAGCAGGAAACAGAATTCAGTTGCCATAAGAACCACCGAGACCATATACATATCTACGAGTATGATCTCGTATGAAGCTGCCTTGTTGGGGAAGCTCTTTAGTGAGCTGTTTGAACACATACCATTGTGATTGTCTGTAACAACCAGAGGTGGGATTCGATTATTGAGGAATCCTATATTCGTTGATTGCTCCAGCAGATAGACATCATCTGGGATATGGTAAGTTAATGAGCAAGGAGGCTCCATTGCATTAAGATGATGTACAGGTCAATACACCTTGTTAAAGCCCCGAGGAAAGATCTAATCTGTGATTTTCCCAAATGATTTGGAGTCATCAAGAAACCCTTGTACAAGGATCCTGCATGTTGCATACATTCAGCTCTAGGAGCTCTAAGGGCTTGCGGTTCTTACTGGAGCAACATACGACCACAGGGTGACTCACCCTCCCCTGGTGGTGTGCACTGGAACAAGATGACTCACTCTCTTGTGGGACAAGATGATTCGCTCTCTTGTGGAATTGGATGATTCGCTCTCCTGTGTAGCAGGATTGATGTGTTCTCCATGGTGATTGTAGCAGGATTGATGTGTTCTCCTGTGAGGCTTAGATTGATGTGTTCTCCATGGCAGCCTGGATTGATGTGTTCTCCATGGCGATTGTAGTAGGATTGATGTGTTCTCTTGTGAGGACAAGATTGATTAGTTCTCCTGTCGAGGCATCCTACCCATGAAGTCTGGGACTCATGGGAAGTACCTCTCATCTGATCAATGAGCAGGGAAATGAAGTTAGGGACCATAGTAGTACTGATGGATGCATCGTTGTATCTACCGTACTCCCTACGCTAGGTTGACCTCCGTTGATCTGGGATCAATGATACTGGTCTGGGACCAGTGGTAGGAGTTGTACCATACTATGACGCTGACTTCGAGTCGGTTGAGACTGGTCTGGGACCAGTGGTACATACTCCGAGACTGACTTCCTGTCAGTGAAGTACTAGTCTGGGATCGGTGAGAGTCGTACATACTATGAAGCTGACTTCGGGTCGGTTGAGATTAGTCTGGGACCAGTGGTACACTCTCTGAGACTGCGATACTAGTCTGGGACCAGTGGTAGGAGTGGTACTTACTATGACGCTGACTTCGGGTCGGCTGAGACTGGTCTGGGACCAGTGGTATGCACTCTGAGACTGACTTTGAGTCAGTGGAGGATGATACTGGTCTAGGACCAGTGGAGTTGTACTCACTATGACACTGACTTCGAGTTGGTGGAGACTGGTCTGGGACCAGTGGTACATACTCTGAGACTAACTTTGAGTCAGTATGATACATCCTCGATCATTTCTTCTTATTCATAATTCAGACAAAAGCAGAGCAGAACAGAACAATGCAAGAGCAGAGCAGAACAGAGCAAAACAGTACCGATCAGTACAAGGCAGAAAAAGACAAAGAAAAACAGGCAGAATAGAGTAGAGCAGGGCAAGGGTCAGGCTGTACAGGGTAGTGCATTTAATGGATGAATAGTAATGACTGATAGACATATTATAGATGAAGTTCTCCCTGGTTGAGAGGGAGTGTTAAAATTGGCAACCAGGGCAAAACTTCATGTGGGTCATCTTATTCATGGCTGATAATATTTTTATTAGATTCCTCTCATCGAGAGGTGTAGGATTGATATAAAGATCATCCAATTCCGATAAGTATTCATGGAGATATGAATTTATTTTGATTATGGAATTATTATCAAGCCGACCTACAACTCATGTAGGCTCAGAAGCCCAACAGTCGCATCTATTCAAACAGCAACGTTGTGTATAAATATAAGAGGACTTTTCCTCATTTACAATCACTCTTCTCATCACATCTCTCTCTCTCTACTGTGCAGAAATGAGTCTCTTCTCTACTGCGCAAAAATGGGTCTCTCTCTCACACATGTGAAGCCGGAAGTTGTTGAACCTGAAGCTGCAACTACAGATCCAAAGATTGACCTGCGTAGCCTAGAAGATCTCCTCATCTAAACTGTGTTGTAGTTTCATCTGAACCTCCTTTGAAATCTACAACTTTTGGTGGTGGAATGAAGTCAATCCGATGAACGGTTTGCAAGATATCGACTGCCCTATTTTGAAGCTGGAAACTGCTGAAACTGAAGCTGCAACTGTAGAAGTAAAGATTGACCTGCGTGGCCTAGAAGATCTCCTCATCTGAACTACATTGTAGGTTCATCTGAACCTCCTCTGAAAGCCGCAACTTTTGGTGGTGGAATGAAGTCAATCCGACGAATGGTTTGCAAGATATCGATTGCCCTAGTTTGAAGCTGGAAACTGCTGAAACTGAAGCTGCAACTGCAGAAGTAAAGATTGACCTACGTGGCCTAGAAGATCTCCTCATCTGAACTGCGCTGTAGGTTCATCTGAACCTCCTCTGGAAGCCGCAACTTTTGGTGGTGGAATGAAGTCGATCCGACAGTCGGTTTGTGAGATATCGTCTGCCCTAGTTTGGTAAAGAAGCCGCTAATGTTGATGCTGCTGATCTAGGGTTTGCTACTGCTGATATGAATCAGATTTATTGTACTATTTCTCTCTGCTGAATTATTGAAGATAAAAGAAGATTTGATCAAAGGGTTTCCCCACACATTGTGGGGTTTGTCCCTGGCTAGCCGCCACATCTCGTGTCTCTTGTCTTGGCTTGTTTTCTGTCGATCGTTTAATGTTCTATCTGCACTTTACTTTATGTACATGTGATTGCTAATCTGTGGAATATAATAAGAAAAATAAGTAAACTGTTATAAGCATAGAACATACCATAACTTAACAAGAACCTTTTGCACAACTGACGGGAGGATATTCGGCTCATTTCAGCCTGATGATCTAAGGAAAATGTATCACTTATCTGAGCCTAAGAAGAGATACAACAAAGCATTCCTAGAGGCTTTTGCAAAGGAAAACGAGTCAGAATCAGCCCCACTTAAGCAGTGGAGACACTTCCCTAAGAAGCACAAGCATGAATCATCGGGTAAGTACTCTGTAGACTCATTGGCTTCTCCTTACTATTATGCCGGAGCTATGATGTGTAGAATGTGGGGAATACATGACTCAGCTAAATTCACTATAGAAATGGTCCCTCTAATGGAGGCTGCAATCAATGGCTATGTGATGGATTGAGCCAATATTTTATTTGATAAATTAGCCACAGCAATTCTAGAGTACAGAGCAAATGTATATCATACTACTAGGACCATTCCCCCATTCTATTATAGTGCATTTATTATGGATACTGTTTGTTTCAATTCTGAATTTCCATTGCTTGGGTGGAGATGGACCGCCATAGACCCTAAACTAATACATATCTATCATGAGCAGTTATGGAAGGCCAATTACAAAATCATCTGTATAAAATCTGCAACGGTTTTATTTTGCCTATTTATTACTCTATTTTTGATAAGCCTACTCCCAGGATATCTCTGGAAGTAGAAACAGATTTGACAGCAGTAGGCAGTTGGTTTGGGGAGGAAAGATTCACTTATATAAGGCTTTTTGGTAGCAATACAAAACCCCATGTCCTTCCCCTATATGTGCCCGATAAACTGTTAGCTCGGGAATTGGCTTATCAAATAACAGTAGATGGTACATCCAAAACCCTTAAAAATTCCAAGAAACAGGTATGGTCTACATTCCCATTACGGTGCAGCATTTTCACTCTTCATGATTACAAGCACGCAGAAAAGGAGATAGAAAAATTGCAAACACTAAAGCTTGCCACAATTCCTAACAGACATTATGATCCCAGAAAGGTGGCCTATAATTTTCTTGACCAAGCCAAACTTGCCAAATTTGATCATGAAGATGATGTCTTCGATGATCTGTTTGCCTCATATGAATCATTATTTCAAGTTAAAGCATTGGCTAAAATCAAATATCAAGATGAAGGACTAAATTTTTTTAATAGGCTTAGAGAACAGAGGTTGCAAACTCTGCCTTTAGACCTCTTAGTCACAGCTCCTATAGTCCAGTCATCTAGTCATGCTGAACAAATAGTTACTGGTAAGACTTCTGATATAGAAAAGGTCTCCGAAAAGGAACAGGAACAGGAACAGGGACAGGGAAAAGATAGTCAACTCATGGATACAGATACGTATATTGATCCAAAGCTTCTTAAAGAATGGCAATAGTTCGGTTTCATTATAAGCAATACTGGGAACTTACAGGAGTTTAGCACACCTGAAGTGACAACTGGTCACAAGACAGCAACTAATACAGTTCCAACTGAAGGAACCAGTGGCCCACCAATCACTCAAAAGGATATGGAGATAATTCCAGAAAATCCATCCGATGAAATCATCCTACATGTAGAAGAAATACCACCTTTAGATGTCTTCTACAGCCCTAAGCATAGGGCTGTAGTAAAAAGACAAAGGAAAAAGAGAAAGCTTGATCAACCTTCTCTTTTACCTGCACAGATGGAGATGGCTAATGTGGTATGGAGAGAGGAAGTTAATCCTTCTGAAGACCTCACAAAACTCTCTCAATATGCCGGGGCATACTCGGCAGCTACTATGGATAAAGCATCGGAAGTCAGCAATTTACTCAAAGAAAAAGATCAAACAATTGTTTCACTTGAGGCACAGGTATCTGAAAGGCAGCAGAGGATAGAGCAGTTAGAGCAGCAGTTAGCAGTGCAACAACAATTAAATAACCAGCTAAATGAGCAATTGCTCAAGGAGAAGCAGAGGATAGACCAAAGTGTAGTTCAGAAACAAAAAGAATTATCCTTAGCATTGGCCAAGCTGAAGTCAATGAATGAACAATTGAGCAAAACAAAAGATGAGCAAATCACTCAACTGTCACAACAAATAGAAAAGTTCAAAGGTTTTCCTCAAGCAGTAGAGTTCAAATCCGAAGCTCTCTAGATCAATAAAGCATTGATTAATCAATTAAATTTGCTATGTCATAATATTTCTCTTGCTGAGCCCCTCTGTGAAATTTCTTCATCAATGATTGATAAATCAGTTGAAGCAAGACAGAATTTGGAGCAGGCCAATGAGACATTAACAGACTTTCTTTCTTGGCAAGAAACCAAGGAAGGACAAGCTGCAAATCTGCCTCGAATTTTGGAATCGCACAAGGAAATTCTTTTCCTAGAATGGCAATCTCAATTGATGAAAGCAGAGAGGGAAACTTCAAGATGTAGATTAGCAACTGGTAATTTGATTGAATTAATCAATGATACACTTTCTTTGTCTAATTTGATTTTAGAATGTACTCCAGGTAAACTGCCATCAGCTAAAGCATTGGAGCAGAAATGCAAACAGAAATTCGTAAAGAAGGAGAGATTAATTGCGGGCATCCAAAGTTTAACTTGGGACACCTTTTGGTTCTTCCTGGTTAAACCACATAGTCAAAAGGCAGCAATAAAATGTTTAACCGATGCAATCGGTTACATGATTCCTGAAATTAATGATGCTATGTATTCAGCCCAACTGCATTCGCATATGAGTCATCCTCCAGAATTGCAACCAATGCTCGCTATATGCCAGCTCAAGCCAAAGTATAATTAGCCGAAATAGTGAATCGTTCTACTGACTGCCAGCATGTCTATTTCAAGGAGATTTTCATGATTTGTTTATACCACCTCACAACATTTTTATTTCGTAGTTAGCTAGTAAGTATTTATATACACTTTCATTGTATTTAGAAAGGGTCCTCAATTTTTGTATCAAAACTTGAATCGGGAGTTTCACTATTGTGCTTCCGATACATATTTTTTTATGAAGACTGGGCCTATATTCTGAATTTTAATGAAGAATGCTTTGATAAGATATGCACTATTGCTTTTTGTGAGAGTATTTCTAAATTGAAATACGGGATATGAATGCGATTGATATCGGAGGGGATTCAAATTACATATGGTACTATTATCTATGTCTTTGTTCCATTCTTTTATATGAATCAATGTTTATTCAATTATTTCTATCATTAGATATATGTATGTGTTTTAACACACTCCTTTTACTTATCAATATTGAATGTTTAAGGAATGTTATTCTTTCAATCGTATTTATGTCAATGATATATGAAGAATAGTGTAATAATGTTTTAATTATTACTTTGTTCAACTACTTGAACAAAGTAATTATCATATGAATGAATGTCTTTATTTATGAGTGGAGTCATCTATATGCCTATTTGTAGATAAAGATTATCAAAAGTTGCACTAAAGTGGAAATTTCCCAGGATAGATTAGTTGTTTATAATTTTTCGCTATAGAGTAAATCATCCATCATTATCATTAGATAATAGAAGATCAATCACTTATCCATCCTATTTACAAACCATTGGGAAACTGGTCCCATTATATCCAATCGGAGCCACCACACCAAATGGAAAAGGAGCTGCCTTTAAGGTCCGGGCTGGGTGGTTTTCCCCGATGTTGATGCAGCGATTTTCGAGGCATCAACACTACCCCCTCAAGGAATGAAGATAACGTGGCCTGCTATTTGATGTGATGCACATAGGTGAAAAGTAGGTTGGGGAGACCATATGAAGATGGATAATTCACATACCAAATTGGTGACATGGTTGTGATGGGCCATTTTTTTTGAAAAGGTTAAAAGACAAGTTGATCACATCATTTATAGAGATTTTATGCCTGAATATATATCTTGCCAATACAGTCATCTAGTCATAACAAATTAGATCAATATCATAAAAATCAAAACAAAGAAAGGTGAACCAAGGAGACTGAAGATGAAAAAATTATACCATGGATGTATTATGGAGACTTGCATTCCTATGAGACATTGGCTAGATGAGTAGATGATGCAAATGGAAAGCCTTGAAGCTGAGTCTATAACAGCCAAGTGTAATCTAATATAGTATAAGAGATCAACATATGAATTTTGTAATTTATAAATGTGGCAGTTGAATACTCTTGTAATTTTGAATAAAGAAATGTTTCCCTATAGTCTATGATGGATTCATAATGGTGTAAATATATGTTATATAAACTTTAGTTTCCTTGAGGTGCTTAAGTTTCTAAATATTTCCAAATTTCAAGGAGGTTTTATTTTCTGGGATAGGATCCTTATGTGAACCCCACATATCTAAAGTTTAATTAAAATTTAGTATGAAGAGGGATTTATATTTAGATTTAATTAATTTTTTTGATATATATATTTTTAAATGTCATGTATAGTATTCACGTTGAGCATAGAAGAAATATTTATATACCTATATATGTGTCATACATTTGGTTTCTAGAAAATCCATTTCAGTATCTAACAACCAAGTTGATATAATATTATTTTACTTAAAATGAAAATTCAACTATCTAGGTTATGAACAAAATTGAAATATTTTTATGTTATTAATAAATGTCGTGTGTTAGTTTGATATAAAACATGGAAAGTTACACACATGGTTCATATTGGATTGTAAAAAGTGCAACAAATAGAATCTATATATATATATATATATATATATATATATATATATATATATATATATATATATATATATATATATATATATATATATATATATATATATATATATATATATATATATATATATATATATATATATATATATATATATATATATCATGTTATGACGTCTGCGATGTATCCGATAGATGGTGATCGAGTGCTTTGTTAATATACTCCTTGATGTGATGTCATTAGTCCAATTCCCCACCCCAATCAGGGTGATATGTTGGACATGATGAAGATGTAGTCCTTCCAAGTTTATATATATATATATATATATATCGTGTTATGACTTTAATATCTTGTAGATAACCTAAAAATATATAAAATGGAATAAAACTTATTTGTAGTTAACATATTGACATCTTTTAAATTCAGTGTAATTTAACATAGATTGCTTGTGCACTAAAAGTCACTTTTTGTAAGTCTATGAAAACTAAAATTATTATTTTGTAAAATTTTACTTCTTGATAATTGAAGGTCTTAAGATAAGGAATTGATTGAATTACTTGGATATGCAAGCAAATTTAGGAAAGTTCATAATATTATAGAAACATATCATTAATTGTATAAATTAACATACATTGATTGCACTAAAATACACTTCCTACAAGTTCAATGTTAAGTTGATGTACATGATATATTTTAGTTCATTTTTAAGTCTCAAAGTGACTTGCATCATAGTAAGATTGTACTTATTTCCTTAGTCTATGAAACTAGATGTCACAATTGTTATTTTGTAAACTTTTACTTCTAGAATGTTCTTAATTGAAGGTGTTAAGATAAAGAATTGATTGAAATATTTGGATAGTCAAGTAAATTTAGGAAAGTGCATAAAATTATAGAAACATACCATTAATTGTTTAAATTAACATACATTGATTGCACTAAAAGACACTTTTTACAAGTTCAATATTAAATTGATGTACATGATCATATTTTAGTTCATTTTAAATATCAAAGTGACTTGCATCATAGTAAGATCAAGTAATTATTTCCTTATTCTATAAAACTAGAAATCAAAGTTGTTATTTTGTAAAATTTTAAGTATTGAATGTTCTTAATTGAAGGTCTTAAGATAATGGATTGATTGAAATATTTGGATAGACAAGTAAATTTAGGAAAGTTCATAAAATTATATAAAATTATCTAAAAATATATCATTAATTGTTTTTTGGTATATTAAATTCCAATACATATGACTTATATCATGTTATGACTAAGCTCTTGTAGATAACCTCAAATTTAATAAAATTTATTTGTTGTTTACTAGTTGAAGACATATTTTAAAATTAAATTTAAGACTTATTTCAATTAAATTTGTGTTTTTTAGTCACCATGATATATTTTAGTTTATTTTAAGTATCAAAGTGACTTCCATCATAGTCTAAGATTGTACTTATTTCGTAGTTTATTTCTCAAAAAGTCAAAATTGTTATCCTTTTTAATAAAACTTATACTACCAAATTTTCTTTAAACTAGTGAAATAATTAACAAATCCATAAACTAAAATTTAATGAAAATACATAAACAAGATTAATAAACATCCATAAACTAAAATAATGAATGTATGATAATAAATTGTCCATATGAAAATATATACAAATTACATTGTACATGAACATCCATAAACTGAAATAATAAGCATCCATAAACTGAAATAATGTTCATGCATCCATAAACTGTCCATGTATGAAAATATACAAAGTATGTACATCACATGTGAATGTGCTCTATGAAATGGGCCTGAAAATATACAAACTATCTATGATCCACTCTAGAGAGTATCAATTCTAGAGATGTTATGTGCGGTCCACTACACAGATTAAGTGTCCATAATCCGATACTGCAATATAACACATTCAAATTCAAATTAATTAGAACATTATTTGTACAAAATAAACAATCTAGAAATAAAATATTTTTAACTGTGCATTTATTTTGTCCCTTACATGTGGCTTAGTCGAGTGCAAATGGAAGTCAGGTGGGATGGGGGTTTTATCAATCTGGGTTTAGTGCTACCCTACCTGTGGCTCAATGCCTCCATACCCAACATCCCACTCACGTGACCACATAACCACAACATCGACACCACTCTGCATTTGGGCCTGTGTACACAATGGAAAAGACAAATTATAATTAGTCTACAAACTAATTAGCATGCATACATGTAACTTATAAAAGGAAAATGTTGAAATCTTAAGAATAACTTTTTTTATCTCAATTATTGGTCCATGTGGTTGTACATAGAGATTCTCCTCCACATTAGTGTGAGGTGGAGGTGGAGGAGACTGATCCATGGAAACATGCACTAGAAGAGGCTACTCTAGTTGGTCAATTCCCCCTCAAGTGACCTCCGAAGCTCATCTATGTAGCTAGGCTATGCATGCATGTTATCATGAACTTATTAATATAAACGCAATATGATACGAACTTATTAATATAAATAATGTGTAATTTGGAGATAAGAGTCAAAAGTTTCGTATATATGTACCTACAATGTGTCAAATGGGTTGCGCACCCTCCAAGTGTCACAGATGGTATCACGACACATAAATTCATTTGAAAAAAGTTGGTCATGTCCTAGACTCTCGATATATGAATCATCATGTAATGGAACTAGTGGGTCATCAGGCAACAAAGGTGGTATGCTCATATCTATAGGTAATGTGACATGTTCAATGGGAAATGTCCTCTGCAAGTTATCTGCAATGGTATGCCGGGTCTCAGCGTCGAGCTATGATGACTGCACTAGATTTGTCGGAAATACCACACTCTGAGATGGTTGTGGCAACAATCTCAGAGGTGGTGCTACATGTGTAGGGTCCCTATGATCCCCGACACGATCATAACTACGTCCCGAGCCAGGTCCATAAAAATTAGATCCGGTGTTAGTGTAATCCAACCTCATATGTAAGATGAACTCCACATACATATGAATTATAAAGTAAATGGGGACCTGGTCATGGTGAGGGAACTAGCCTTAATCTCCAATGAATCGATAATAAACAAAAGGGGCCACAAACTTTCTTAAAATATTTTAGTGGAATCAGACCAACGTGTCTAACATGATAGTCTGGAGGGATGTCAAACAACTCCCCACAGACATCAATGTTCTTGGTGGCAACTTTCACCGTTGTCCAAGTATGTGGGCCTCTAACCTCCAACCTCCTAATCCAGTGTATGCAATATAGGAGGTGGATTTGTGGGCCCACCCTCTAGTATGTCTCGATCAACCTATTGATGTTATCTAGCATCAAAGACAAACTAAACCTAGTAGGCGAACTAGTAGGGATTTTATCCAACTCTCGTGTAATCCATGTTTGTTGGGCCCTAACATCCTCAACTGTGATATTGGTTATAGAGTCATCCCATGGAGTGATCGATGCTGCATTGTGATCCTCATATTCACCCTACTAAGGTTCTGTAAATCATAAATATAATTTAACATATATAACAAACTAGAGGCATAATAACATAAACATTAAATTCAAACACAATTAAAGATGATTTAAAAATATAAGACAATTTCAAGACATAAACACATAGATTTTATAGAGGATTTAAAATGCAAGAGGTGTACTTACAACATGTGAAGAAGGTCCACTATCGGTAACAAGATCATCAACAGAGATAGAAACATTGCCTCTGACAGTTTGACTGGTGTCAGAGGGAGGATCTATGAGTGGAACACATACTCTAGTTGGGCTACATGATCTATAACGAGTCCGACCATGTATAACAGATTCCCCAACACTCTAGTGGGCTGCGGTTGGGGGGCATATGGGAGATGGATCTGCGAATTACATATAATACATATAAACTAATCCAAGAAAAAAATGTCGAGATAGAAAGAATGTTAACAAGAAAGCCATTTATAAACTCAAGTAGAATAATCTAGGCTGAGGTTCTAAACTTTAGAGTTCTGTTTTTTGATAAATTGTCAACCAAAGTATTGAGTTCCACGTAAACACAATTGAAAGAAGTAATTAAATCTAACTTACACTTTTTTCCAATTTCTAAACAATGCATTTTATTCATAAAGTAGAAATATGTAAATGTATGTAAAAAGTTGAAATAATCCTATTTGCAAAACTAAAAAAATTTCATGCCAACCAAATACTCCATAAGACAAGTTCTTATAATGTTTTACTTTGACACATGACATATACTAAGTCCAAGCATATGAAGACTTCTTGACATATAACACACTACATAATGAAACAATATGGTACAAAATTGAAAAGAGTCAAAATGCTTATATTCACTTTAAATGCACTTTTCATCATGGATTTCATGTATGTATCATTGATGCATTATTGAAATTTGAACTTACTTGTGTGTGTGTTATAGCTATAGTTATGATATGTTACACTATATACTTAAATAAAAATATATGAAGTGTAAGTTACAAAATCATTACTCAACTAATAAATTTAATAAGGCTGGGAACCAAGAGATATATAGTTGTCATATCATTAAATTAAAATAATTCTACAAATATGAGTATAAAAACTTGAGTCATAAAAAGTTGTTGAGCATTACCCATCTTATGTTATTATGAAGAGCACATTATGTTAAATAGTTATAAAACTATGTTAAATGTTATATATATGGGAGATGTTATAGCTAGTTATGTTATTTATAGTTATATAATTATGTGACATGGTATGCTATGTTATATACTTATATATAGTTATGTTAAATATTATATACTAGATGTTATATATAGTTATAATTATATAGTTATATTATAATTATATGATTATGTCTACTTGGGATAGCTCAATTGGCAATGGCCGTGGAAATCAAGTCTTACTGAACCGAAAATCTTGGGTTCAAATCTTGTGCTATCCCCCGATCAGGGTGAGAAGTTGAACATGACAAAGATTATTCCTACCAAGCTTACAATTTTTTTTAATATAATTATATGCCATATATATATATATATATATATATATATGTTAAATGTTATAATTATATATATGTTAATTAGGTTATATATAACTTTATTTATTTAATTAAATAACAAAAAAATCTCATTTTAGACTTTTAATTTAGTTATTATTTTATTTAAATACAATTAATTTTTTAAAACAAATTACTATATTTATTATTAAAAAATATTTAAAATATAAATTAATTTAAATTTAAAATAAAAAATAAAATAAATTTTCTTATTTTATTAATAGAGGTTAGCCATGAGCAATCATATTCATCATGTCAATCTAAAGCTCCTATTTTTTTAAATATAATTATATGCCATATATATATATATATATATATATATATATATTAAATGTTATAATTATATATATGTTAATTAGGTTATATATAACTTTATTTATTTAATTAAATAACAAAAAAAATCTCATTTTAGACTTTTAATTTAGTTAATATTTTATTTAAGTACAATTAATTTTTTTAAACAAATTACTATATTTATTATTAAAAAATATTTAAAATATAAATTAATTTAAATTTAAAATAAAAAATAAAATAAATTTTCTTATTTTATTAATAGAGGTTAGCCATGAGCAATCATATTCATCATGTCAATCTAAAGCTCCCAATTTATTTATTTATTGGTTAGAATTTAGTTTCTTTCTATTTCAGAATTTTTTTGGGCATATTTTTGGTCAAATTTGTTTGAAATTTAAAATGCATTTTAAATAACAAAAAATCATTTATTTAAAAAAAAATCACTAAATTCCTAAGAAAAACTTTAAAACCTAAATAATTAAAAAATAAAGTTGTTACCATAGAAAATATTCATAATAAACATGCTACCATTGTAGATAACTTATACAATGAAATAAAAATAAATAAAACCTAAATTATTCTTTTTTTTTTTTCCTGGTTTTCAAGGGTTTTCTAGGTTGTTTTTGGTCTTCAAGGGTTTTCTTGGTGGTTTTATAGGTTGTTTTTTGTGTTTTTCAAGGGTTTTCTCGGTGGGTTTTTATGGTTTTGATGGTGGTTTTCGTGGTTTTTTTGTGGTTTTCGTATGGTAGGCTTTTTTTCCAAATGAATTTATTTTATTTTGCAAGAAAAATTAAATAAAAGAGACAAGAAAGATAGGAAACCTACCTTGGCTTGAGCCTCTAGTTCATTGGTGGGGTAGATGGGTAGCTAGATTGAGTTCCTCCATCTCGATCAAGCTTATAAATATTCCACCGAACTCCTTTTTCCTTGTTGCTTGCGCAAAATGGCTTGCGCATGCCACAACCTGGGTTTTTTAGTAAGAAAAAGGGCTCGATCGATCCATAACACTTCATTGAGACATAAATCTCGATCGAGTCCTAACTCTCATTCGAGCTTCTAACTCGGGTTAGAAAGGAGCTTGGTCAAGGGTTTGTTTAAATGCTTGATCAATCTATGTTTAAGCACCTAAGGAGCTCAATCAAGTGCTTAAAAATTGCTTGATTGATCTCTAAAAATTGATTGACCGAGCATTCCTTTTTCACCAAAACATGCCCTCTCTTTTCCAAAAAGTGCAACCCAACTCCATGCGCTCACCTTTCAATATTGCACTATCAAGTTTAAACCAAGCTTGCCTATATCATAATTAAAGGGCTTTAGTTGTTGAAAATAAGCTATGGGGACCTTTCAAACCACCGTCATAAGAGCTACCCAAAGTTATATATAAGTCGTAAAGTTACCCAACTCAAATTCCAAATCCAAATACAATCCAAAATACATGAATAGACAAAGTTTAACAGACCATATGATTACAAGGAAGGAAAAGTAACATGACCAGCATTAACTTCTAGAGCAGCAGGTAGAAGAGAAAAGTTTTAATAAATGAAAGGGAGATTGATTGGAGTAGAGGATGTATTTATGTTTTTGGATCAATGGAATGTGACCATGTAAAGAGTAAGAGGCAATCCAAAATGCAGAAGAATACAAGAATCATTTTTTCCAGTAAGGCCCACATTGAAACGAGGAAGAAGCTAAAAGAGGAGACAAATCGATAATGTAGAGCCAACTCTATATATAACTAGAAATTGCCCCAAAAGGTGCATGGAGATGTCGATAGGTTTTTTAAATTGAAGAAGTTGTACTTAAATTTCCATAATGAAGTAAATAACAATTGATATATTAAATTTAAGTTTTTTTAGTATATTTTTTTAATGTTTATAAATTATATTTTTGGTTTCAAATATTCTCTCAATATTAGGAAATAACATATTAATCACAACATATAACATAACAGTTAAGATTTTATCTTTTGGAAATGTTTATTTACAACATCAAGTTGTCAAAAGATCTTATAAAGTTACTTGTGGCATGTACATATAAAAAAGAATTCAATCACTGCATATGTCCATCTTGGCTATGTTCACCACCATATCGAAATCTTGATAAATCTGGCTATGTTAGTAAAATATTTTAATATCAACTAGATATTTTTATGTGTGTGTATGGCTAAAAAATTTCAATATTAACTATATGTTTCTGTCTGTATGGTTAAACGTTCAAAAATTTAATTTAAACGTTCCAAAATGTAATTTATACGTTCCAAAATGTAATTTAAACCATGAAAAATGAGTGCCCATGCATTAAAACAAACAAGGATTGAGTGTCCATGCATTAATCATCTATGGCTTTTTAATGTTATTATTATTCACAATTGTATGAGAAGTATGTCATGAGTCCACATTAAGTTGTGTGTTGTTTAATGCATGTAACTTCCTAAACTAAATGGAAAATGGAAGAGGGTGGTGGAAATGATGCATGTTAGTGTCAGTTCTTGCCAATTTCAAAGATTGGATTACACTAGAGTTATTTGCATGTGAAGGCCAAAGTTCAAGTGTTAAAGCAATGAGAGATGTAGAGCCATGGACGAGTTTGAAAGATCGGACAAAAATTAATTCATAGCTAAATTAAAAGCATATTTCATTGATGTAGAGAGGCTTAGCACGTTAAACTAATTAACCTGTGTGTTCTCGGTAGAAATACACATTGAACAACCGGAATCTCACACCCAAATCCTTGCAAATGTGGGGAAAATGTGAGATGATGTCTATGTGAAGTTGATAATGGATATCAATTTATCAATCAAAATTCCTTAATATCATCTGTGTTTTCATATATTTTTCTTATCTATCATTCTTTAGATTAAAACACTACATTCATATATTAGCATATTGAACTTCCAAGAAATAGATGCATAGGGCTGTAGACAAACAAAATCCTCAACAACAATGTTCCAGCAGAAATATGGAAGAGGAAGGAGGTGAAATGGTAGAAACAATGGTATGCTAATTAAGGTTTCATGCTAGATATAACATGGGTATCATTAGCACCAAACATCATGAGTAAATCTGGGCTCACACAGGTACTGTAGGTTAATCCAATAACACAAATAAATTTGCAATTACTATAGGTATTATATGTTATTGAATAACACAAGTAAATCTGTAATATAACATATGTATTGTTCTCTATTTAGCAGCCTAGATAAATCCATCAATCAGGGAGAAACCAACAACTTCATTACACTATTTCAGAGAAGGGAAAACACAAATGAAATGAGATTTACCAAGAGGAAACATGCTTCACATTGATCATGCTTGGAATCACTAGGAAAGTTTCATTAATACTTAGAGGGTCCAATAACCAGTCCATAACATTCAGCACAACATCAGTCAAGTCCCCCATGAATGAGAAAATAGAACCAAAGTGGCATCTCAGAATTCAGACCCCGAGGGTCAGAAATTTCAGAACCTTTTCTTAGTGTTTCTCCTCCCTATCTATAAGAGAGGGGGGGGGGGGGGGGGGGGGGGGGGGGGGTGGGGGGCGCGGAGCTTGGGTTACAGTTACAAAATATCTCAGCCAAAGGCCAGCTATCTGATGTACTAGCTGCCTCAGCCTCTGATATCTCCTTCTGCCCAAAAAGATTACAATCAGGATTTGATCCCTTCTTGGAAATAAACAAAAATTGCAGAAATAATAAGAAAAGGAAAAACGGGAGGATGATGGAGGAAGAGGTCCATTTTGTTGTTCCTATGAATAGCTCTAGTCAGGTCACATCTTTGTCATCGTGTGTCCCTCTGGCTACTCAGTTGGTCCCTGTCACTTTTTCCTTAACTAACTGACTTCCCCACTCTCTAAACTTGATAGTGATCTACTATGGTTTCCCTTTACAGAGTAGTAGTGGAGGTTGTCCTGGCAGTCCATTGCTGTGTATCTGAGTGGAGCCCCATGCTAAGCCATTAATCTTCCTAAGTCCCCACACTTTCACTTACTCTCAGAAGACGTACAACAAAACAATCCAATTCATTTATGAGGGTATTTATGTCCTTGGTTTCTTCTTGAGGGGGCTTCTATAGGACCGGCCTATATTACTTAGCCACTGCCCCACACCTTTATTTAAAGTCTCAGTTGCCGACCCATATGCCTTCAATGCCCTCTACCATGCTATCGAGGCCTTACTTTAATCAGGGCTTTTCCTCTTAAATCAGTGTTTACCGGGCGAGACCTTCCAATAGGCTTTATCCCCTTTACTTTGGCCCCCTTCTGTAATTTCCTTCATATGACTGGGGGTTTGAACCATGCACTTAACCTTCAAGCGCTAAGGACTTTAGACTCCTGTCTTGGGATATTTTTTCTTTGTTAATTATAATCTCGCACATTGGCGTTTTATAGCGCTTGCCTTTGATAGCACCCCATGACACATACGATCACCGATCTATGGGACTAGGCCCAATCGAGGTATCACAATCACAACATGGGAGAGGGAGAGACCCATCCACTTCTTTTCATAGTACATGCTGAATTTCTAGATGTGGGATCCTAATAAACTATAATACATAAAATATCACATCCGAGAGGACCCCCCACATATCGCAATCGCAAACCTGGAGGGATTACGGTGGAGGAGGGCCTTGACTTGTGAGGTCACCGATCTGCGGGACTGGACCAACCCGAGGTATCACAATCACAACATGGGAGAGGGAGAGACCCATCCACTTCTTTTCATAGCATAGGCTGACTGTCCGGATGCGGGATCCTCATAAACTATAATACATAAAATATTGCATCTGGGAGGACCCCTTGCATATCGCAATCGCAAACCTGGAGGGATTATGGTGGAGGAGGGCCTTGACTTGTGCAATCATTGATATGCAATTTCGATTGGTGATGTCATCACTACAAGTGTCACCCTATGAGTGGTGACACGTGTCACTTAGAAAAGCCCCCCTTAGGATCCTAAAAATGTCAAATCTGCGTGACATGTGTCCTCCATACGATCACATCATTTTCGTACCGCCACATCATGATGACATCAGCTGCTGTCTCATTTATAAGGACCAATGGTAGTTTGCCACATGGCCCACTGTAGGAGAGAGAAAAAGGTCCACCCGACCTTGGTTTTTCTTTAAATTCCTTTGTTTAATGATTTCATCCTTCCCCAATGATTTAACACTGTATCGGTGATTTAACACTTCGCAGCCTTTTAACCCCGGTTCTGTCCCGAATCGCCGATCGCCAATGTTGCAGGATTTGCAATGTGCGGGACCTTTAATATCCTACCATGTGGCCCCTTGGAGGAGAGAGAAAGGGGACCGCCCAACCTTGGTTTTCCATGGATTTCCGTTGTTAATGATTTTTCGTCCCTCTCGATGCTTTAACACTAAATGCCTAGTTTTCGGCGATTCCTACGATATTGACTTTCGGCGATGATTCTGTCCCTGCACTGGTGTGCACCCCTTTGCACCTGTGATCACCTATTTGCGATATCGGTGCTCTGCCTTATGAATTGCCAATAAACTATAAGCTTATGCCCGAGACCTCGTTGATAGTTGATTTGCGATAAGACTATACGCGCCGATTGCGATTTGCAATATCAATGCTTGGTTGATCGCTGATCTTAATGCCTTCCTTTGTTGTCGAAGGAATCTCCGATTGCGATTTGCAATGAGACTTTTCCTTTGGGATATTTCCCTTTGTTTTCTAGCTTTCCAAGGGTTTCTTCAATCTTCTCTAACTTCTGATCCAAGAGTCCATTTTTGGACTTCCATATACCATTGGAAAGCTCTTTTTGAGCACTATGCAATGGAGAGGGATCGATTAAAATCTAAGAGATTTTGTGGCTAGGTAAATGGATTCATACTTCAATGCTTTTATGCATTCTCGGAAATTGATAACTTGTAAAACAGTGAGTGACAACATTGGCTCCTATTGGGAACAGTGCCTTGCAAGTAAGGTGCTGAGAACCTTCAGACCAGTATCCTTCACCATTGGGCATGGAGTTAAAAATATAATGAACTTGTATAACCATAAAATCTCCATGAAAATTTTGTGTGCAAGTGGTCTTTTTCTCATCAAACTAAAATGCAGAAAAAGAAATTCTATCTACTGGAAAGTAAATGCTCAGCTAGTCAGCTTATTTATATACATTCCTACTTATGCCCAGGGCTCAATTCACCTAAGTGAGTTCAACCCTCCAATTTTGCTAGACCAACATTAGAGTACTAGACCTTATGCCTTCACACTGTTGAAAAATAAAAATTATAACAAGAACGCACCATGAAAAGTCTTCAAACAAAGAACCTAATACGTGCTATTGAAACAACCTCTATTGTTGGCTTAAGAACATGCACATGTACTCAACTACAGGGTCATGGAATTGACCAGGAAAATTTGCAGCTGCCTTTTTTTTCATAAAGAGTCTACTGACTAATATCTTCTTGGTTAGGGTAGCCACAATTATTGTCTATCTCCTCAACTTTAGCTTTTTCAAGAGAAAATTGCTGCTGATCTTTTACTACCCATTTTTCAATGGGCCAACCCTCTTGGAAATTTGCAATAGACTCTTCATTGGCTGAACTGTAAGAGTCGTAGATTGGAGAATCTATTGAGAATTACTGGCAAGAATATTTCTACCACATGTAGTGACAGACCCTACGTGGTCTTTTAGGTTTGGGCTCTTCTTGAAAAAACTGATGTTGGGAGCTTTCTCTCCACTCATTGGTAAACAACTCCTTTTGGACTACCATGACCATATCATCCTCCTCTGAGTGATATGAATCGTAAATCGGAGGAGTTTCCTAATCTCGTTACCCGGGTGAAAGATGTGCATCATGGACTGGAGCATCTTTTTTGACCTCCTGATGGGCTTCCTCTTCTTGTGCAGCTTCCCATAATGCGGAGAGCTGTGGCTTGGCATCACTTGACTCTTCACCAGAGTCGTATTCATCAATGGAAGGAGGAACATCAAATTCAGCCGAATCAGATCTCTGAGGGTTTATTTGGATCTCGATGATGTTTCCTTGCTCATTGGGTGATGCCTCTTGATGATAGTAGATTTTTTCTTGGAGTGGAGCTCCAAAAACATCTTTAGAAAGGTCATCAACCTCAGGAATGTCTTCATCATTAAAATGTGCGCAAAAATCTTTACATAGAGCGTTCTATGGATATAGTCTTTTGCAATAGTGATTCAATGCTATATGAAAATTATTTAAAGAAGATATATGTTGCCACGAGGTATGGTTTTGTACCAAACTCTAGCATCCTCATCTAAGGAATGCATGAATAACTTCATTTGTACATCTTCAAGAAAGATACATTGTTGTTCCATGCATTCATGGAATTCTTTGAGGTGCTAGTTAGGCCTCCTATCTGTATTCCCACTAAATTTAGGGAAGTAGGTATTCCATTCATGAAATGAGGGGACATGATTGGGATAACTAGCAATAGAAGAAAAATCCATTGGGGCAAATTTGTTGGCCAGGAATGCAGGAATGGCCATCTCAAAAACCTCCCTATATGAGTGATTGGCGGTTCAAAGGCAGGGAAAGATTTCAGCTGCTGTAACATCACAGTGAGTATGGGGCTGCTTGAAATCTAGGTTGATCAAATATAGATATGGACAATGGAGTTGCTAGGATGTTTACCATAAAATTAAACAGTGGAGTCGCCAAGGTGAGAGATCTTCAACCCTCACTTCCCTTGCTCACCTAACAGAGGAAATGTAAACTTTTTGTCGTACCCAGGGAAAAATATTCTAATTCGTTCCCCGAAAACAGTGCCATAAAGATGTTGTGGCTAATTATAGCACCTGCAACATGAGTGCTTCGGAAGATAGAGAAAGCTTCCTAGAGACAGCCTTTGGGTTGATTGTAGACCAATGCCTAGGATATCTTAAATAGAGGAGTGCATGGACGATTATTTGAGAGCAATTTTTGCACCACTCCAATTGTCATGTAATAAAAAGATAATAAGAGGGACTTGATTCAATAGGTTCATTAACATAGACCCAAGCCAGCACATGGATCCAAACTCGGGGGGGGAGAGTATATTGGGGAAATCTCGAAGAGAAATGTCTTCTTCTAGTGGCCGACACACAACAATGAGACAACTTAATACTGAAGTTGTAGAGATGGTGGAGAGGAGGAGAGGAAGGAGGGAAATAGATGCGTAGGGTTGTAGACAAACATAATCCTCAGCAATAATGTTCCAGCAAAAATATGGAAGAGGAAGGAGGTGAAATTTTAGAAACAAGGGTATGGTAATTAAGGTTTCATGCCAGATATAACATGGGTATCATTAGCACTAAACAACATGAGTAAATATGGGCTCACACAGGTACTGTAGGTTAATCCAATAACACAAATAAATCTGCAATTACTACATGTATTGTATGCTATTGAATAACACAAGTAAATATGTAATATAACATGGGTATTGTTCTCTATTTAGCAGCCTAGATAAATCCATCAATTAGGGAGAAACCAATAACTTCATTACACTATTTCAGAGAAGGGAAAACACAAATGAAATGAGATTTACCAAGAGGAAATATGATTCACATTGATCATGCTTGGAATCACCAGGAAAGTTTCATTAATACTTATAGGGTCCAATAACCAGTCCATAACATTCAGCACAACATCAATTAAGTACCCCATGAATGAGAAAATAGAACCAATGTGGCATCTTAGAATTCAGACCCTTCGGGTGAGAAATTCCGGGACCTTTTCTAAGTGTTTCTCCTCCATATTTATAAGAAGAGGGGGGAGCTTGGGTTACAATTACAAAATATCTCAGCTAAAGGCCAGTTATATGATGTACTAGCTGCCTTGGCCTGTGATAGCTTGTGCTACCCAAAATGATTACAATGGGGATTTGATCCCTTCTTGGAAATAAACGAAAATTTTAGAAATAATAAGAAATGGAAAAATTGGAGGATGATGGAGGAAGGGGTCCATTTTGTTGTTCTTGTAAAAACCTCTGGTCAGGTCGCATCTCTGTCATCGTGTGTCCCTCTGGCTTCTCAGCTGGTCCCTATCACTTTCGCCTTAACTACTCGACTTCCCCACTCTCTAAAGATGATAGTGATTGACTATGGTTGCACTTTACAGAGTAGTAGTGGAGGTTGTCCTGCCAGTCCTTTTTTGGGTATCTTAGTGGAGCCCCATGCCGAGCCATTAATTTTCCCGAGTCCTCATACTTTCACTTACTCTTAGAAGACGTACAACAAAACAGTCGAATTCATTTCTGAGGGTATTTTTTCCTGGGTTTCTTGTTGAGGGGGCTTCTACAAGACCAGCCCATATTACTCAGCCACTACCCCACACTTATGTTTAAAGTCTCAATTTCTAACCCATACGCCTTCAATGCCATGTACCATGCTATTGGGGCCTTGCTATAATCAAGGATTTTCTTCTTAAATCAATGTTTACAGAGTGGGACCTTCCGATAGGCTTTAGCCTCTTTACTTTGGTCCCCTTCTATAATTTCATTCATATGACTGGGGGCTTGAACCAGGCCCTTAGCCTTCGGGCTCTAATGTCTTTAGACTCCTATCTGGGGAGCTTTTTTCTTTGTTAATTATCATCCCGCACATCGACATTTTATAACGCTTGCCTTTGATAGCACCCCCTGACACCTACGATCGCCGATCTGCAGGACTGTTCCCACTCGGGGTATCACAATCGCAACACGGGAGAGGGAGAGACCCATCCACTTCTTTTCATAGCGCAGGCTAACTAGCTAGACACAGGATCCTCATAAACTATAATACATAAAATATCACATCTAGGAGTACCCCCCGCATATCACAATCACCAACCTGGAGGGATTATGGTGGAGGAGGGCCTTGACTTGTGCGATCGCCGATCTGCGGGAATGGGCCCACCAAGGGTATCACAATTGCAATGCGGGATAGGGAGAGACCCATCCACTTCTTTTCATAGCACAGGCCGACTGTTCGGACACAGGATCCTCATAAACTATAATACATAAAATATCGCATCTGGGAGGAGCCCCCGCAATCTCAAACTTGGAGGGATTATGGTGGAGGAGGGCCTTGAATTGTGCGATCGCCGATATGCGATTGCGATGGGTGACATCATCACTGCCATGTGTCACCCTATGGGTGGTGACACATGTCACCTATAAATTCTCCACTTAGGATCCTAAAAATGTCAAATCCGCGTGACACATGTCCTCTGTACCGCCACATCATGATGACATCAGCTACCATGTCATTTATAAGGAACAATGGTAGTCTGCCATGTGGTCCTATGGAGGAGAGAGAAAAAGGCCCACCAGATGTTGGTTTTTCTTTAAATTCCTTTGATAAATGATTTTGGCCTTCCCCGACGATTTAACACTGTATCGATGATTTAACACTTCGCAGCCTTTTAACCCCGGTCCTGTCCCGAATCGCCGATCATCGATGTTGTGGGGATTGCAATATGCGAGACCTTTAATATCTTGCCACATGGCACCCTGGAGGAGTGAAAAAGGGGTCCACCCGGCCTTGGTTTTCTATGGATTTCCTTTGTTAATAATTTTTTGGCCATCTTGATGCTTTAACACTAAATGCCTAGTTTTCGGCGATTCCAACGATATCATCGTTCGGTGATGATTCTGGCCCCACGCTGGTGTTCACTCCTTTGCGCATGTGATCATCGATCTATGATATTGGTGCTCTGCCTTACGAACTGCCGATAAACCATAAGCCTGTGTCCGGGACCCCGTCGATAGCCGTTTTGCGATAAGACTGAACCTGTCGATTGTGATTTGTGATATTGGCACTTGGCTGGTCGATGATCTTACTGCCTTCCTTTGCTGTTGAAGGAAGCTCCGATTGCGATTTTCGATGAGCCTTTTCCTTTGGGTTATCTCCCTTTTTTTCTAGCTTTCCAAGGGTTTTTTCAATCTGCTCTAACTTCTGATCCAAGAGTCCATTTATGGACTTCCATATACTGTTGGAAAGCTCTTTCTGAGCACTATGCAATGGAGTGGAATTAATTAAACTCAGAGATATTTTTTGGCTAGGGAAATGGCTTTAGACATCACTACTTTTATGCATTCTCAGCAACTAATAACTTGTAAAGCAGTGAGTGACAACACAGCCTTAAGTTCATGAAACTTGTCACACCTGATGTAGATATAGCATCATAAAAATCATCAATGAACCTTGTATGCTCCAGCCTCCAATGAATCCCAATATAATATAGAAGCATTGTTTCTAAAAGAGTTCCTTTAATCTATGTTTGGTAACTCATCTTAATGCAATGGTATTACACATATAGTATCTAAAATTTCTACTCCTTAGAACCGAAAGGGAGTATTTAGAAGAACCTGTTCAAATGTCCAGAGTCTAATTGCAGGACAAGATATCCCCTTTCTACCCTAATTTAACTGCTCAGTCTACACAGATCCTTCCATAAAAAACAAAAAAGTAATGTAGATAGAAAAATTAGGGCCCTCATAAAATGTGAAGGATTAGAACAGCACACCACTACCTTACTCATTGAACCATGACCTCAATCGCTTTGACTAGGTATTTGTAGAAAACAAAGGGAAACATCATTCCCTCATCATTACAACATTTCCCATTTTTTGTGGACTTCTTCTTAGTATATGTTGCAACCTCATCTCTACTATGGTTTATCTCCATTTATCTCAATATATATATATTTTTAAATTATGTCTTGTATCATGTTCATAATTCATATATACTTCAAGAACCATTTTCAAATACCTAGTTTCAATGACCTTTTTTCAAGGTATGCATGCTACTACTATCTTAAAAGTAAAATAACTCATCATTTCCTTTTAATTATTAAAACAAAGAGATAAATGATTATATTTAAAATGTAGCATCACGAACCTTAGCTCTAACCTAAGAATTGCTAATCAAAAGAATGGATAAGCTTTCCCCCTGTATTCAAGTGAAATTCTTATTATTGAACATGCCAGAAATAATAACTCCTAAAAATATATTGCATCACTCTAGGATGTAATGACTCTAAATGGAGTTGATGTCAAATATACTCATATTTTAATTTTCTTCATCATTGGTGCAATTTATGTTAGCCATGTCAAGTTTCAAATACAAAAGGGGCTTGAATTCAAATACATGGTTTCAATGTGATATGCCTAAGTATGCAATTTCGATGTATGTGATAGGCCAAAGTATGAAATTTCGATGTTATAGTTTTAATGTATAGTGTGCTATGACTATGTTTTGTTAGCAACATGAATATATTATGATACACAAACTGATTTCAGCTCCTGGGATTCAGTAAGTACAATTCTGCGTAACAATCTACCCAATATAGATAGTGCTCCTTTTCTTGTAGTGCCTTTTCCAATTTTTCCTTTTGACGGGTCATGTTATATAAATCAACCTTTCCCTGATTGAGTTCTTGATGAGATTCCATGATACATTTCAAAATTGCCGAATTTAGGAGAAGGTGGAACTGATTGTGAAAATGAGTTGCTAGTTCTTGTGATCGAAAATTGTTGGCCAATATTACTAATCCCAAGGCACTGAATATTAAGTAGATGCAACTAAGAATTAGAAGTTTTACTTACGATGCTAGGAAACATATTCCAATTCTTGACAATTCCATGATAGTGTGGTGGATATGAGATTGAAAACAAAGGAATAACCCTACCTTCTTCAAATTGAGATAGTTCCTAAGTGTATTTCTTGTCAAGTTCTACGGGACTTTGGGATGTAGGTAGAGGAGGATTCTGGGTTGTTTGTTGATGAGAGTCCACCAAAGCTTACAAGCTATATTGTGAATTATCTCACGTTTATGTTGAATGAATATGAGCAGGTAATGACAATGGCACAAGGAATGGAGAAGAACACAAGCCTTGCATAGGTTGTTAGTCATGTGATGGATTCTTTGGACTTGAGCTTCGAGACAAGAGCCAAAGGATACAATGAATTTAGATTGGCACACACATTCCTCATGAATAATTATTGGTATATATTCAAGAGATTTGGAGACAACAGGCTAGGAACTCTGTTGGGTGAGGCATCACTAAAGGAAAGGAAAAGATTGGTTAAAAAACATGTTTGGATTATGAAAAGGATGTATGGGTTCCCCTGGTGAATCTTTTGAATAGATGGGCTAGTTGAGTCAAGCGGTGGATTTTCAGCTCAAAATTTAAGAACAAAATCCTTTGATTCAGATTCCATGATGACAATATTCCTCTTCGAAGCCAATTTCCTAGTCACTTTTGAGATCTTGTGTCAGCTTAAGGGTTTCATCATTGTGACAAACCTAATCCAAACCCAAATTATTACCCTTTTTTTTAGGAGAATGTGGGATGTCATCTAAACACAACATTTATGGTATTTCTCAAGAACTTTAGTGAGATTTGTAAGAGGATGGAAGAGATTTTGAAGAGAATTTGTGGTATTGCTCAGGGATTTTAGCAAGATTCAGAAGAGAATGGAAGTGAAATAAATGGAACAAGCTCTCTTTCATCAAAAAAATGTATGCCAAATGATAAAAACAAACCCTGCCACACTTTTTCATTAAATGTGACTAGGAAAATTTGTAATAAACTAAATACCCATGTAAGATGTGATTAAATAGATGTCATTTAGGGAGTTCATCAAGACCAAGGATTCCACTCTACTGAATTGAGAATGTTAACTAAATTACAGTATCAAATCACTACAAAATGGATGGGCGAACCTTAATCTCACTTTGGTGCAGCGATTGGGGATGAATAGGAAGACGATGAGGATCGATATGGTTCCATTTTCGAGCAGATGTTGGGGTTTCAAGGAAGTGAATGTATTCTTAGATAAGGAAGCAACTCTAAGGAAGAAGCCATCATGGAGTAATGGATGGAGAAGAAGTATTGGAAATGTAGGAGAAACCTAAGGAAAATTATGGAACCCAATGTTCACTCCTGATTCGACACTAAACAGTTGATCATGAATCATGGAAGTGAATGCACAGAGTAAAATTTTGTTGATAGATACCCTGTGGAGAAATGAAATGAAACATGAGGGAATACATGCGATAAGTTCCTATGTTTACAAGGATTACAAGGATTGTGTGGTGATGGGGATCCCAATAAAGGACCAATTTGGTTCTCAAGCAATGGGGCAGATGTCAGCTTAATAGAAAAAGGTTAGACAAAGGTTAGTCTGACCATTTTCAAGAAGGGATGCATATTAGCGTAAACATGATCGCAGGGAGTAAAAGACATATAACGTAAAAGGAAAGGAAAGTGAGATAGGCTAGCTAAAAGAAAAACGAGAGATTTAGAGTATTCGTCACGTTGAATAGTCGAACAACAAATTTAATAGTGGTTATTCACAGTGTGTTTGATGAACAAATTTTTCATTTATGCTTTTGAAACAAGCATAATCTCAAAGTTCCTACCCAATAATGCAATAAAATTTAGTCCATTTTGGGGGAAACAATAAAGTTGGGTGCATTAAAGAAAGAAAATTGAGATTTTTTGTGGTGTTGTAGGTGCATTTGATGGCAGAGGCAAGAGGCAGCTGAGCACATCAATCCCAATGATTGAAGGACCCCCCAAACAATCCTTTCTCTACTGTCATTGATACTTGTGGTTAATTTTACTTGTTATCAATGTTGTTATAGGAGGTAATCATGCTTAGACTTCTTCTTATTCCATTCGAATATGAGTATTTTAGACATATTTAGGGAAATATGAACTTTGTTTCTTGGTAGGAAATCTTTTAGACTTAATCTATGTTACCCTATTTCCAGCTCGTTAATTTTACACATTCTATGCTATAGAGAGTTCAACCAAAGTTATCTAAAATAATTCTTATGTTGAGTTTTCACACAAAATTAGAACAAGCTGCAGCGTAACCTCAACAACTTGGTGACCACATTCAGCAATCAAACTTGGACAAACACCACATTCTCCGATCAAACTTCGCCAAATTTTCCCAAAAAAGGGAAATTTGTAAAATCTCAAGCAATGGTGATTAAATTAGCCAAATTAAGAAAATTTATTTGTCATAAAAATGATTTGTATACATATTTATAATCTAAGAAAATAGATTCCCAACATCAGGTAAACTCCAAATTTATGAAAAAATCGAAATTCGCTAAATTGGAAGCACAGGCCATTAAATTCACCATATGCAGGGAATTTAATCCCATAAAATATTATTCATAAATAAATTTCTAATAGAATAAGTTTTTTCTTTTTTCATATGAAGTTGGTAGAACTATTTTATTAATATTATATAGAAATGATACATCCAACCCTCACTGTAGCCCACCACTCACCACGAGGGAAACCACATCTACAGTTGGTCAAAAAATATCATTGATGTTAATAAAACCAAAAAAACAAACATCATGTTTGTTCAGAGCTGTCCTCTGTTGTTGTAGACCTATTACTAGAGTATAGACATTACAATATGAAGAAGCATACTATAAACATTACAACATGATAACAGAGTAGTATGCCCGAAGGCTATACTAAAGCTAAGATTTCTCCTAGTAGAGAGACTATGCTTCTCCTGGAAATTGCCATATAAGAAGAAAAAAAAATGGCACGATACCTAGTTGTTTGTATCCAATTCTAAATACACACAGATGATTGGGGTCTACTCCACTGGCTCTTCTCCTTCCACACTACTTCCATGACTAGATTTTCTTTGCTAAAGCTTCATATTTTTTATCTAGAAATTTTAATTTTTCTAGAATTGATTTTTGTTACATGCCCTGTTATTCAACAAATTGAACCACTATGGATTTAGTGTTCCAATAAAATATAATTGCATGAAGGAATTGGTGTTTGAGCCACAGGAGAAATCAGTATAAGGCATCGAGTTCTTGAGCTCAATATCAATGTCCTTTGGAGCCTAAAGAAATTGTGGCTCATTTCTCACAAACATCGTGCTCTTTTCCCTCAGCTTCAACTTTAATATCTGCTAGGAACCACCTATGATAATCCCTCATTGCATCATTGGCCACCATTTTTAGCCTTGGTAGGGTTGGTGGATGAGTTATCCTCGTCATTGTCCTTGCATTATTGAGGTATGCCTCATTCGGTAGCCTTGAAAATTTTATTGTCAATCATCTCTGATTTTCCTTTACCATACTTCTACAACTCATGTTGGTGAACTAGTGGTGCTTCCTCTAGGGACTCTACCTACCAATAACCCTGAGAGCTGGAGATAAATTAGAATCCCAATGTCCCTCGTCGAGGCCAATCCTTCAGAGTCCAAACAGATCTATAGAATGCTAACTTTCCTCAATAGAAAAGGCTAGCTAAGTGGGCTTTATTGTGGGAAAAACTCCACAGTTAAGTGCGCTTGAGCCAGAGGCGATCTGGGATGGGTGACCTCCCGGGAAGTTCTGGTTACCGAGTGCAAGATCTGGAAGTGATGATTGACGCGATGTGATTTATTTCACTAGTTTCAATCCCACTTCTTCACCCCTGTGAGCATCACCTGATTCAACGAGTGCTAAGTGGACTATTCAATATATATATATATATATATAGATATAGATATATATATATATATATATATATATATATATATATATATATATATATATATATATATAGATATATCTATATATATATATATATATATATATATATATATCTATATATATATATAACATAAAACTATTTTAATAAAATAATATGAAATCTCTTTTAAATAAAATATCTCAAAATTAATTTTATATAAAATACTAATTTATAAATAACTTGTAAATTCCCCTGGTAAACCTTTAGATAAAACCTTCATAATTACATAAACTAACTTTAGAGCTGGAATAGTAAGTTACATAACAATCATTGTCGTAGTATATTAACATAAGCTTCTTTTTGTAAGCTTACATCATTTTCATCATTAATTTAATTAGGCTAGTTAACCACTTAATTGATAATGTAAGGGTCACTTCATGAAAGGAAACAACATTAGTAGAATGACACAATCAATAAACACATCATTGTACATTGATATACCTTGGAAACCCCATAGAGTGAAAACCAACAAATGTTTAATTTTATTAAATGCTTGTGAGGGTGTTCAACCCTTACTCAATGGCTCTAAGGGTGTCCATCCATTAACCATTGTCATAAAATATTATAAAGAAATATCATCTTAAATATAAAATAAATAGTTATAAGCTATTACATTAATTATGATATCATTTACCCACAAATACTCAAACATTATGTCTTTGTGGCCTAGTTCTTCACATCAGTGGAATATCCTGCAGTTGACATTCCTTCAATCAACATGGACCACTAACTCTTTATCTTCCATGAGGTTAAACATAATCTATCTTTTGCATATATCACGATCCTTTCCTGCAACTGTTATTGTCAACAATATTTGATATCATGTTTAGATAAAATATTAATTAAACCAACAATAAATCTTTGTTAGTGATGCTTCAAACATCTATTCATGTGCATACATAAAATGTAAGCAAAATATCAACATAACTCTTTTAACAACACTACACATGCATTGATTAAAAACACATAACTACCTAAACATGTTTGTTTATCCATGCATGTGTATGGTTATAAACCATGCCTACCCATTCAAATTCCCACATGCATAAAGTCAATTGCATAAATATCACTAAAGCATACTAATTCATCCCCTCTTCCCATGCATTACAAGAAAATGAGTAAATACATTTTACCTCTACCCACTTGATCCAAGTGGCTCCATAGATAGGCAGAAGTCCCAAAGGACTCAGAAGGGTCAAAAATAAAAGTATTTGGATTGTGCTCGAACTAGGTTCATGTTGAAGATCTCGTCGTCGTGATCACGGTGGTGCGAACGGTTCGTCAAACCGAGTCCATATGCGAAATTTAGGAGCAGTCAAAGTTCAGGGTTGACTTGGGTGATTGGGCAGGCTTAAGGAGGCAGCAATTTGGACAAAATCCGGCCACTGAATTTTGGCCAACTTGGGCTTGATTCGGGGTGAATTTGTGTCCTACTTAAAATGACTCCTTCGATCCATTTTCAAAATTTTCTTTTTTTTTTTTGCTAATTCAAGAGTCGGACCTTTCAATTCATTAATAAAGAGTAAAGTACATAGAATACAAACAAGCCTTTAGGGACAAAGACTGAGAGTAAAAACTAATCCAAACCTTGCCTGGCACCCTACCAACAAACTTTACCTTTCTCCAAAAAGAAAAATCAAAGAGTTTGGGCTTGGCCACATAAAACAAAGAGTGGTCAGCACGAAAGAACGGTATAAAAGCACAAGTTCTAAAACAATGGTTCGACATTATGTGAAAGACATAACCGCCACCCCTGATCAACCAAATTAATTACAATCCATAGACCTTACTTTATTAACCCTGGGCTGCTAACCAAATCGTACTGACGCGCTGCTGTCCAGCACCACCCGGGACCACCAACTTGTGTGTTTGATCTGAGCCGTTGAGTCACCAAGAGCCATCTGACAGTGGATATTAATATCGGACTGGCCAACCTGTATGAAGGATAACATGCGGGGGGCGGTTTTCCTCTTGACCCCACTGCCATGTGGCACACCACGGATGTGATCACTCCCAAACAGGCAAAACCATATTCCACCTTTTGGAGCCGCGATCGCCTGAAAACCACTCGGGTTGCCGTAAAGGGAACAGAAGGGAAGGAACACTGGTTTTGCATGTGCCGGAAATCCTCTGCTCCCGACCATGCACAGTATCGACCCTTTTTTCCCCGATGCGCCAAGCCATCGCCACCCTCCTCTCTGCGGCCCCTAAACCTCTTTCAATCTTCACAGTGCCACTGACATTCGCATTGAACCAGCAAAACTGGGGATCCTCGGTGGATCTATCCAACCTTTTACCCGAAGACTCCCTTGTGTAAATACCTCTGATCCGCCATCTGCTAAGAAACTGAACCCACCTTCGTGGTTCAATTAAGAAACCAGGAAGGAAGAGGAATACTCCCTTAAAGAAGGAAAAGTGATGACTAATAATCATTTCTTGCCTCTCGAGCCCAATGATTGTAAATTTCCTTGTCCTCTGCGGCTTGAGCATCACAGATAGATTTTAGCCTACTTGGAGGCATCTCCTGCCATTTCATTTCGATTCTGCAATTAGAATTAATCACTCCTTGGTTGGCTAGTAGATCTGCCAGTTTATTGGCCTTTCGCCGAACATGATTGAAGCTAACCGTTCAAAGACCCTGTAGATGATTTTGGATTCTTTGGTACACTTGAATGAGCCTCCAATGTTTTGAGACCCTTTCCGGCGTTGTACCATAGCTGATTTTCTTCACTGCATTTATGGAGATCTCTGAGTCTGCTTCGATGAGCACATTCGAGCTATGATTGAGTTTAAGCAACTCCAGACCTTGTTCCAAAGCCATTAATTCAGCCATGTTATTGGTGGCCTTGCCTAGGTGGCAGTGGAAAGTGAAAATTATTTTTCCTTCTTCATCTCTTAACACACCTCCATAACCTGCAGTCCCCGGGTTGCTCTTTGAAGCCCCATCGATGTTGCATTTCAGATACCCTTTTGGTGGAGGATGCCAGAAATCCTTTTCCTTCTCCAACACTCTTGCTTTTTTACTAAGACCTTGGAGGATGATTTCCTGCAAACCCAGCTGCTTGAGAGTTCTCAATTCCAGCGCAGTGGGAGGATTCGGGGGATGGCTGTGCACAGTGGTGGAAACAGTTTCCTTAATCTGCTTTAAGATTAATTCCATTAGGCCAAGGGGAGTAGTTTTTTTATCCTTGAATATTCTTTTATTTCTTTCCTTCCAGACATTCTAGATTATGAAGCTAGGAGTTAAGGTCCATGCCAAATTAAGGATCTCATTCTCTGAAAAGTTTCCTCTCCACTTGTTCAGGGTGTTAATGATGCTACCTTTGTCTCTGTCTGTTTTTTGAAAAATTATGTTGAAAGCATCCCATAACCAGTTGTTGTAGGTACAATTGTTGAGAATATGCTCCATTGTCTCCTCTTGAGCCTCACATAATAGGCATATAGATGGCCCCATGATCCCCCTCTTCTAAATGTTTTCCCAAGTTAATATTTTCTTGTGATGAACTAACCACATAAACAGCTTGGTCTTCATCCACCCTTGGTGGCTCCAAAGTTTTTGCCAGGACTTTGCCAAACCACAGGGTTCTAGATTAAGGATGATTTTCTTTGCTTCATGGATGTTAAAGATGCCTTCTTTTTCTTGTCCCCATCTTAACTGATCCTGCCCTTCTGCCACCAAGATCTTCCGTTGTTCTAAAATGTTCATGAGTTCTTCTGTTTTTGCTTTTATGGGGCCGTCCCCTCTGCTTTCTATTTTCCTCCAGCTTCTCCATTTTGTAGTGACTTGAGGAAGATTCCAGAAATCCCTGACTCTAATTAGACCCTGGGAATCCGTATCCTGCTTGATGCTCATGAAGTCCTCCCTCAACAACATCGGTTCTTGCTGCCATTTATCTTCCCAGAAAAGAGCTTGTTCTCCTCCTCTGATTTCCCAGAAGCTGTTGTTCTAAACCAGACTTCTGTTGTCCCATGCTTTATTCCAGATGTGCGAGCCTTTTATGTTCCCTGACCTTCTAATGAGATCATTCGTTTGCTAGGAGCTTGCATAATTTTCCTTCCAGGTTTTAGCCCATTGCGCCCCTGGTTTTGTAACCCATCTCCACCAGAGTTTGGCTCCTAAAACATTACTCAGAATCTCCTAATCATCTAAGCCTAGGCCTCATTGACTTTTGGGTTTACAGATTTTATCCCAAGACACAAGGGCCCATTTCTTTCTCGTTTCCTCCTTTCCCCAGAGAAAGTCTCTTTGAATGTTCCTGAGTTGATGCAAGACCCCTTTGGGAGCTGGCAGGGCAGATAAAAAGAAAATAGGGATGGATTGAAGAACAGTCTTCGTCAAAATCAATCTGCCAGCCAGGTTCAGCGCTCTAAAAGTCCATCTTTTGATCTTGTCCTGCATCTTGTTGAGCACCGGCTCCCAGATACCCTTGCTCATTGGCTTATCCGTAAGGGGGATACCCAAATACTTTGAAGGGAGGGCCTCCCTTTGGAAGCCCAGAATTCTAGAGATGTTTCTTTGAATGGCAATGTTAGTATTAAAGAAAAAAAAATTTGATTTGGAGAGATTGACTTCCATACCTGAAGCCGAGGCAAAGTTATTTAAGATTTTTTTGTACACTGTAGCTTCCTTGACCATGGGGATCCCCTGCAACATGGTGTCATCCACAAATTGTTGATGAGTTAAGGCTTGGCCATTCTCCGTTAATTGAAGGCCCTTGATCTCTCCGAAAACCTTAGCCTTTTTTATGGTACGGCCCAATCCTTCCATCATAAGGATGAAAAGAAAGGGAGAGAGTGGGTCTCCCTGCCTGAGGCCTCTGGAAGGAGTGAAGATCTCCGAGGGCAAGCCATTCACTAGAATTGAAAAGCTGGGTGAAGTAACCAAAGCCATAACCCATCTGATCCAATCATGGTCAAACCCAAAAGTGGCAAGGACCTTTTTGATGTAAATCCAGCTCACCTTATCATACACTTTTGCTATGTCTAATTGCATGATCATACCTGCCTGCTTTTTGCTGGTGAGAGAGTGAACCACTTCATGGGCCTGAATGATGTTATCCAGGATTTTCCTTCCTTCCACATAACCTGACTGTTCCCCAGAAATTAAAGAAGGCAGCAGTGGTTTGAGTCTATTGGCCAAGATCTTGGAAATGATTTTGTAAACAACATTGCATAAAGCAATGGGTCTGAACTTATCCGGGGTTAGGGCAGAGTCCTGTTTGGGGATTAGGGAGATGAAGGAGGTGTTGAGGGCTTTCAAAATGGATCTACTTCTTCTGGAGTCCTCAACCACATCCACAATATCCTGTTTGACAATATTCCAGCAAGCTTTGAAAAAGTCCACATTAAAACCATCTGGACCCAGAGCTTTGCCATTTTGCATCTCTTTGATCACCGTATTAACCTCTGCTTCGGTAACAGGTTTGTTCAGGTTAAAGTTATCTTCTCTAGACACCATCCTGGGGATATTCTTTATTATTTCCTTGATGTAATGGTCTCTGTCTTGGTTATTTTCATTGGTGATGCCTCTGAAATGTTGAACCATCACAGCTTCGATGTTCTTGTGAGTGGTCTGAAGCTCCCCATCTTCATTCAATATAGAGGAGATTCTATTGTGCTTTCTATTGGCTATGGTGGACCGGTGGAAAAACCTAGTGTTCCGTTCCCCTTCTCTGAGCCATTGGATTCTGGACTTTTGTCTCCAAAAAATTTCCTCCTGATTGCATAAATTCTCCCAATCAAGGTTGAGTTTTTCCGCTTGCTCATTTTTGGATTTATCAAAACCTTCAGCGATCATTGCTTGGTTTAGTTCCTGCATTTTGATCTCGACAGATTTTTTATTTGCAAAAATGTTACCAAAATCCTTCTTGTTCCAATCTTTGAGTTTGTTTTTTATGTGCTTTAGCCTTTTGTGCAGGATAAACATTTTGGATCCCTGCACCTGAAGATCTTCTGACCACCATTCTTCAATGTTGCTGATGAAGTCTGGGTGGGAGAGCCAGATATTTTCAAATCTGAAGGGTCTGTTCTTGGGAGCATCAATTCCTTTGATTTCTAATTGAATCGGCCAGTGATCAGAGCCTCCAAAAGGGAGAACACTTGCAACAATTTCCGAATTTGTGAACATCAGATCCTCGGAGATCAAAAATCTGTCTAACTTGGAGGCAACCTGAGCATTACCTCCTCTTTTGTTGTTCCAAGTGAAAAGACCATTTTGCAGCTCCGAGTCAACCATATTCATGTCTTCTGTGAAAGAATGGAATCCTACTGCATCTTTACTGAGGATCCTGGTGCCTCCTTTCTTCTCCGAAAGAGATTTAATCATATTAAAGTCTCCTCCAAGGACCCAAGGGATCTCTTTGTGTCTGCTTCTGAGATCAACCAGGGAGCTCAGGAAACTAAGTTTTTCATCTATTCTCTGTGGACCATAGACATTCATAACCAGGAAGGTCTCTGACATCCCCATAGGCTGAATAATAGCTAATAAGTAATTTCTCATTGTCTCCGCATCTACTATAATGATTTTTTGAGGGTTCCAAAGAGTGAGAATACCCCTCGCTATGTTTTCTGCTTTCACTTCTAGAAACTCAAAATTAATGAGCCACTACTTGTGGATTAGTTTTATTTTCTGAATGGAACATTTTGTTTCTTGAATAAAAATTATGTCTGGCATTGCTAGTTTCATTCTGTTGCTTAGCATTCTTTGTTTTCTTTTACTGCCTAGACCTCTGATATTCCATGAAACAAACTTCATAATTAAAGATTTGTAAAGGAGTAACTGGTTAGATCTTTCATCTTACCTGAATCTATCATTAGCTTTCCACACTCCATCAAGAGCTCATTTTGCTTTTTTTTGCCTCTTTTCTTTCCTGGATTTCTGGTGGCTAATCCTGGAATTAATTTCATTGTTTTCACCCCTTTGTGCTCCTGTTTGTGGGTGTTTTTACCTGTCTCCCGTCCTTGTTCCTGAGTTTTCCATAAAAACAACTGTTGTATTCTGTTGCATTCATCTTGAGGCAGTGATTCTATTCCTCCTTTGGTTCCTTGCATCAGAAATCCTTCCAAATCCAAATTTTCCTTGTCGAGGATTTCTTGTAGTTCGTGTTCTTCCAGATCTGTTTCACTTTGAATCATTTCTTGGTCCATTTCCATGTCGGTTTCACTTCTCGTGGCTTCTTTTGGAGAGCCAATGTCCGGAGAGTGATTTATGTTCTCATTCTTTTCTTTTTCTTCAGCAACTCCCTCTTGCTCTTGATTTTCTCTTGTGTTTTCTTCAGGCTCTTCGAGTACTTTAAACTTGTTCTGACTTCCTTTTTTCCCTTCAGTGTGTGGTTGTTTTGTTCCCCTTTTCCCCCCCTTCCTCTACTCGCCACTCTCTGAAAGTTATCGGTGTCCTTCATTGTATTAAGTTTTTCTTTGTGATCTTCTTTGCTGAGAGGGCAGTCTCTTAACAAATGCCCATGTTCGTGGCATTTGTGGCATCTGAAGGGTATATGCTCATAGTCTACTACCTGCACCCATTCCTCATCCAAAACTTCCAGGATAACTTCATCCGGGAGAGCCCCTGATAGATCCATTTCTACACAGATTCTAGCAAAGGAGGTATATTTTTTCCTTCTTGTGGCTTCAAAAGCTTTGATATAGTGTCCTAGTTTATTTCCAATCGCAGCCAACAATTCAGTTTGCCAATAATCAAGAGGTAGAGAGTAGAGCCTTACCCACACGGGAACTGAAGAGAAAGTTTCCCTTTCTGGCACAAAGTTCATTTTCCAAGGTCTCATATAGAGGCTTGCTGCAGCAAAATAATAGGGTCCTCCTTCGAATATTCTGTCTTTATCTTCGATGGTGGAGAACACTACTGTAAAGAATCCTTTTGACCCAAGATGTAGGTCTATGCTCCCTTTGGGCTTCCAATGATACTTGATCCATGTTTGTAAGGCCTTTTCAGTGGGCCATAGTCCCATGAATTTACAGATAATGGCGTAGGTTCCCATGTGTTCCCTGTGCTCCTGTAGCGCAGGATCATTTAATATTACTCGAGGAGTGATTTCTGCTTTTGGTTTGCAGGGTCCTTTTTGTTTTTTGTCTCTTGGGCCCAGACTTTTGTCTTCTTCCTCTTTGTCCTTTGTGCTGCTATTGTCTTTTGTTCTGGACCCGTTTGTTTCCTTTTCTCTATCCTAGCTTCTGAAGTTAATATCATTTTTATTGTTTCCAGATGGAGGTTTACTTTGGCTAGCCACTGCATCTTTGTAGGAGGGAGTCGAGCTCCCTCCCCTGCCGTTCTCCATTTGATTCATCCTCTATTCGCTGAGAAACCCTATCCACTCCGCTCTGCTGCTCCCGCTCTCGTCTTCGATCCACTTCTTTACTACAATCGGTCCATTTTCAAAATTTTCAAAATAACCATGGTTTAAAAAAAAAATACAAAAAAAAAAAATTGGGGTGGCGGGCCACCAACCCCGCCACCCCCCCAACAACCAAAACAAGATTTTAACTATGGGATGATGGGCCATGACCCCCACCGACCCTCCCTCACCCACCATAACTGTAGTCGCATTTATAGTGGGGTGGGTAGCCATGACCCCGCCACCCCGAAGCTCTCACAACATGTTAATGGTGGGGGCGCGGGCTGTCAACCCCGCCGCCCTCTCCACCCTCCTTTTACACATAACCTTTGGCGGTAAATGGGGCGCGACCACCCAAAATGGTGGCCCCCCTAACCTTAAAACATAAAAAAATTAATACGTGGGTTAATGCGGGAGGGGCGGGATTTGATCCCTCGACCCCTCCTCAACTATTTTCTAAAGTTACCAATGCACCCAACGATCCTCCTTTGGACTATTCACCCACCAAATTGTATTTAAACCTTCATTCATTTGAGAGCCAAAGGGCAACAAGGAGAAGGAATGCATTTCTATGCAGATGGAACCATGAGTAGTGCAGAGAGGGGGCCAGAACCATGATTTGAGCAATTTCTCCAAGGGGCTAGATTTTCGCTTTGTTAGTTTTCGATAAATTTTATATCGTTTTAGCATTTCTCAACACCACAAACTCAATGGTGCTATTCGTTTCTCCATCAGAGATCTGCAATTTTCAGGCTTCTTCAATTTTGGAGGTATAAGGTTGTCATTTTGACTTTTGATGTACTTTCATTATTTTGCCATCTAATGAAAACAGGGCCTCCCCACTAATTCGAGCAGGGCCTGGAGACGTACTCCCTCCTGGATGAACTCCGATATCAATCTTGTGTCTTCTATGCGTGACTTGATATTCTTCTCTTCCTATTCTTTATGCACATGTAATTTCATTGTTAAAATGCAAGCTTAAAATGTAATTCTTAAATGCATCATAAGGAAAATATTTTCTGGGATCAAGTGGTATCAGAGTAGGACTTTGTGGATGCAAACTGCATGTTTCAATGCTAACCAAAAATAGGTTAGGAAGAGGTGAAGGCGAATCAAAGTCTTTTGATCCCGAAGCGGGACATGTGTGTCAGAGGAGTAACATGGGTGAGGAGAATGATGTTCGATATGAAGAGGAGGTAAAATTCCACAAGACTTTCTACACGATGGTAGATCGTGTTGAGAAGATGTTCTCAAGACTTGAAAAACTTGAGAGTGCGGGGGAAAAAGCTCCAGAAGGACAAGGTTCAGTGCACGAAGATGATGGAGGAGATCCACCTCCTTCTCCGCCAGCAAGTGAAAGTTCTTCTTCCTCTTCTTCTCACCATGATCATAGGAATACAAGAAACACATCTAAAAAGCCTTTCTTTAAGTTAAATGTAAAATTTGATCTCCCTATGTTTAACGGTGAAAGTAATGCAGAGAAACTGAACAAATGGATTAGGCAAATTGAAGTTTACTGCAGGGTTCAGTGGATCGAGGAGGATGAGGAAAAAATCTAGTTGGCCTCCCTTCGGCTGAATGACACCACTCTCGTCTGGTGGGAGAGCAAATTGTGAAGCGGTAAGAGGATGGGTAATCTTCTTTCCTCATGGCCTAGTTTCATTTCTGCATTAAAGGAACAATTTTATCCCTTGGGTTATAAGAAAAAAGCCTTAATGGATTGGCAATACTTAAGGCAAGGCAGAGGTCAGGATGTTCAAAACTTTACAAAGGAATTTAGAAAACAAGCACTAAACTTGGGCATATCATTAGATTCACCTGAAGTGGTAACTAAGTATATTGGATCATTACATAGTTACATTAAACGTTCAATGTTAATGTTTGAACCTACTACCATTGACTCAGCTAGTGTAAAGGCCATTCATCTGGAAAGCAGAGGAACACATGAGTGAGATGACCACCCAAAGAGAACCGCAGTAGCTAAGAGAAGGGGTGAAAAGCCCTCTTGTACACATTATGAGAAAGAGGGACATGACGAAGAAAATTGTTGGAAGCTGCACCCGGTTGTAGCAATTTTTGGTTTTAATTAGATAAAACATTTCAAAAATGTTAAGTTAGGATATGGACATAACATAGTGAATAAAATGCTAGTAAAAATATATATATTTTTGATGATAATGTCCATATCAAAGAAAATGTTAGGTTAGCTACTCTAAAAAATCAAGGCAAAAGAAAATGTTAGGTAGAAAGAAAACAAATAAACTCTGAAAGTGAGCAAATCTAAATGCCACTACTCTGTTTCTGCAAAATAATGGATGTGTGCAGCTTGTTTTAAATGCCACAACCCATGACAGTCAAATTGTTTAATCTTGACTGCTTCATGCTTTAAACTTGATCTAATAGTTAGAGAATAAAGATCTGGTCAAACTATTTAATCTTGGTAGATCAGTAGTTAGGTAGAAAATAATAAGGTGCTCATCTGTTTAATCTGAGCCCTTGGAAGTTATAAGGGTAGATTTAGATAGTTTGTTTTGCTAAATAAGAAGAAAGGCTAAGGGTTTGCTAGCTTAAATGCACCCACTAAGTGAAGAACAAATGATAGGATAAGCAAAGGGTAAGTAGAGAAAGGTTTCAAAAGTTTAATGGTTGATTGGACAAATTGAATATTTATCATGTTTCTATGCTCATGATGCAATTACACAAGGCAAATTAAGGTTTACAAAGTCAATTAATTAACTTCCCTATTCATTTCATCCTTTTACTTTACTAATTTCCCCTTTATACATTCATATTCATTCATTCCCATAAAAACCCCTTTTCCTATGGTAAAAACCCTTTTTACCTAAGAAAAGTAAAAATTCCATGTAAAATCCCTTTTTACACAAAAACCCATAAAAATATCTTTACCCTAAGTATAAATTCTTATATGAAAAGTCAAATCATTCATTAAAAAGCATTATACTTAGTCACATTTCCCTTTTCCGCTCATATTTCATATTAAACACTAACTTATGTATTAAACTCTTAAGTTTTCCCTTTCCCGTATAAATATTAATTCCTATATTAAATATCCTAAAAACCTTAGTTTATAATAAAACTATGATATATAAAACATCACATCGGCGGGATTGCAAAGTCTTTTAACATGCATTACTCCCTGAATTGTGAACTCCAATTGCGATATGCGATGGGAAGCTCGGACCTGACGCGAATATATATCATATCTCATTCCCATGTCGTGTTTGCCCTCATGACAAGTCCCGACCGAATCATATATCCTCCACCAGTTGCAATCCTCGATTGCGATGAGAATCCGGACCCAACCTCATTATATATTACACTTCACCGCCATATCGCAAACCCCATCCAACGTATATACCTCTCGCCACTGCGATTTCTGATAACTGATGGGAATCCAGACCCGACCAAATATATATCATATTTCATCACCACGTCACGTCCAGCCCCTTATCGCATTCGTTGCGATGGGCCTACGCCCGCCTAACTCTGATTGCGATATCTGATTTTCCTAGACCCGATGTTGTTATCTGCCTAAATTAATACAATTTCAAGTCTTCCATAATCATTTTTATGAATATTTTCTTTGTTAAATCATTTTATGATTTAAACGAAAAGTTAACTTTAAACCTCCATTTAACCCCACTAATCACAATTTTAACATGAATTAATCCATTCTCGCCATGATTAATCCGTCCATATTCCTTTTTTGCTCCACCACTGTTCGCCTTCCCCCGATAGATCAAAAGCAAGACTGTTTTTCCCGTTTTAACGCCATTTGCTCCGTTTCGCCTGTTTTACACAGCGAAGCATAAATAAGCCTCTACGGCCCATATAAGCCATCATTTTCCTCCTGATGCGCCCTAGACTCCTTCCGATAGCCTTTAAGCTCAGCAAAGCCATTGAAGACCTTCTGTCACCTATGTTTTCCTTAATAAGTTTTCATGTTTTGTAGGTGAAGACAGCTATTCCAGGTTTTTAAACCAAAAACCTGCGTAACAGTTTGAAGACAAATATGAGCATTTACTATTAAAAACAAAGTAAAAACTAGAATGTGCAGTAAAGGTAGAAAAATGCACAGTCAAATCTACTCAGCGGGGTCAAAAGAGAGTTACATAGTTTAAAGAAGTCAAATAAAAAGGTTAAATGAGGCAAACAACTAGCATAGTGGATACAAACAACAAATCAGCTAATGGGGTAAAATATCAAACAAATGAAGGCATCACAACCTGGAAAAAAGGGGACAGCGAGAAGCAGTTCAAATAGATTCCCCTATCTTCTTGCCACGAAGATCTTTCTTCTCCTAAAAATATTAATATGTTTAGGATATTTTCCTAAAAATCATTATTGTATAAATAACTCTTTTCTAGAGTTGTAAAGGGTTCGGAGTTGAAGATTCATAGTTCATTGCTTGTAAAGCCTTGACTGTTAGTTTTACTTTGAACCTGCAAGTCACCTTTGAAGGAAGCTTTTGTAGACACTTGATGTACTCAGTGTTTCTGGGGCCTTGATACAAAACAGAGGATTATGAATTTGGTTTTACACAATTTTGTGTTATCCTGTAAGTTTTTCCAGTTTTCAATCTTATGTTTTTCTTCATATGCTTATGACTTATAGAGATATCTAGGTAGGAACAATTAGAGTTTCAATTGATTCCTAAAAGCTCATGAAGTGATTATCTATTAAGAGATTGGATTAATGCAACTGTCTGTGTAGCTAATCCCCTCTAATCAATAAATCATCAGCATCTTGTGTAAGCTTAAGTATACTACCTTGAATCTTTTGAACATAGTTCAAAAGGTTTTCCAACTTATGATTGTTCTGTTTTACACTCTGGAAAGTGTGATAATCATATTTTTTGTTGTCTTCTACTCACCACTATTTTGATCTATATCATTGTATAATGCTTTATAGCAGCCCTTTGCTGAAGTATTAATATATCCCAAAGGATTAATTACTTCAATCCTACATCTGTCTTTTTTCATTGGTCTTCCAAAATTAAAACCAAAAAACCCCCAAAACAATTATTTTAGATGCTCTGGCATTGGTAGCTTGACCTACTACTATCTCAGAGGAACAACATCAGACTGGAACCGTTGCCGGGAAGCAAAGTAACAAAGATCTTTCTCCGGGGAATGATAAAGTTTATATCTATTTCTTGTTGGTGAACCAGGAATAGGCATTTGTATTGGTTGTATTATTTTCACCCTGCGACTCCACTTTGTCGGATGGCGATTCCACTGGATTACCGATCCCACTCTTGTTTTGAAATTTCAACTGCCTTTACTGCTATGCAAGGTTCATTAATACTTGAAATCAACAGTATATGTCTTTTCCTCTCAGCCATGGTCAGAAATCTAAAATGTCTACAGAGGATGCAACTTTTAAAGTACACTTGTGAGTATAAGTTTTCCATGGGATTTCATGTTCATATTGTATATATTCTTCAGATTTTCAGCTGCTAACAACTTGGTTTGTCAATAAATCCACTCCGCACTTGGTTACATTGGAAAGAATATTACACCTAAAAATTTAAAGCTTTTCAGTTCAATTAGATAGAGGTGTGGGATTGATTAGCTACTTTTAGATTCAGGGTGCAGTAGATCTACAATTGTTTCAGTTATATTTCAAGATTGCAGTATTAAGTTTGGTTTGGTTGAGTGCAATGACTTCCAAGGGATTAACTGATTAACTCCATATCCTGTGAATTAGCCACTCTTGTTCTTATTTCCACTTACATTGTCAATTGTTTCACTTCAGCAGTTTTCAAGTTTCAGATTTCAGTGTGAAAGAGTATCTGAATTAGTGCAGGCATATGGTTACATTTTACAGTTGTAGGTTGCAGTGTGCAGTAGCAGAGTATTGAAATGACAACATTGATCCATGGGGATTGGTTATATTTCTACATAAGATGGAAAACCAGTGGTTGGTGGTTTTATGGTATGACTCCATGCCCAACACTAAAGGCAACTAGTCTACTAGTTCTTTGCATTCTACAGGAGAAAGCAGTCTGCAGATGGAGCCAATGTTGTAGCATTTTTTGGTTTTGATTAGATAGAACATTTCAAAAATGTTAAGTTAGGATATGGACATAACATAGTGAATAAAATGATATTAAAAAAATATATTTTTGATGATAATGTCCATATCAAAGAAAATGTTAGGTTAGCTACTCTAAAAAATCAAGGCAAAAGAAAATGTTAGGTAGAAAGAAAACAAATAAACTCTGAAAGTGAGCAAGTCTAAATGCCACTACTTTGTTTCTACAAAATAATGGATGTGTTCAGCTTGTTTTTAAATGCCACAACCCATGACAGTCAAAATGTGTAATCTTGACTGCTTCATGCTTTAAACTTGATGTTATAGTTAGAGAATAAATATCTGGCCAAACTATTTAATCTTGGTAGATCAATAGTTAGGTAGAAAATAATAAGGTGCTCATCAGTTTAATATGAGCCCTTGGAAGTTATAAGGGTAGATTTAGATAGTTTGTTTTTGTTAAATAAGAAGAAATGATAAGGGTTTGCTAGCTTAAATGCACCCACTAAGTGAAGAAAAAATGATAGGATAAGCAAAGGGTAAGTAGAGAAAGGTTGCAGAAGTTTAATGGTTGATTGGACAAAATGAATATTTATCATGTTTCTATGCTCATGATGCAATTACACAAGGCAAATGAAGGTTTACAAAGTCAATTAATTAACTTCCCTATTCATTTCACCCTTTTACTTTACTAATTTCCCCTTTATACATTCATATTCATTCATTCCCATAAAAACCCCTTTTCCTATGGTAAAAACCCTTTTTACCTAGGAAAGTAAAAATTCCATGTAAAATCCCTTTTTACACAAAAACCCATAAAAATATCTTTACCCTAAGTATAAATGCTTATATGAAAAGTCAAATCATTCATTAAAAAACATTATACTTAGTCGCATTTCCCTTTTCCGCTCATATTCCATATTAAACACTAAGTTATGTATTAAACCCTTAAGTTTTCCCTTTCCCATATAAATATTAATTCCTTTATTAAATATCCTAAAAACCTTAGTTTATAATAAAACTATGATATATAAAACATCGCATCGGCTGGATCGCAAAGTATTTTAACATGCATTACTCCCCGCATTGCGAACTCCAATTGTGATATGCGATGGGAAGCCCAGACTCGACACGAATATATATCATATCTCATTCCCATGTCGTGTCCGCCCTCATTACAAGTCCCGACCGAATCATATATCCTCTGCCAGTTGCGATCCCCGATTGCGATGAGAATCCGGACTTGACCTCATTATATATTACATTTCACCACCATATCGCATTCACCTTATCGCAAACCCCATCCGACGTATATACCTCCCGCCACTGCGATTTCCGATAACTGATGGGAATTTGGACCCGACCAAATATATATCATATTTCATAGCCACGTCGCGTCCAGCCCCTTATCACATTCCTTGTGATGGGCCTACCCCCGCCTAACTCCGATTACGATATCTGATTTGCCCGGACCCGATGCTGTTATCCGCCCGAATTAATAGAATTTCATGTCCACCATAATCATTTTTATGAAGATTTCCTTTTTTAAATCGTTTTACGATTTAAACGAAAAGTTAACTTTAAACCTCCATTTAACCCCACTAATCATAGTTTTAACCATAATTAAGCCATTCCCGCCATGATTAATCCCTTTGTATTCCTTTTTCGCTCCACCATTATTCACCTTTGCCCGATAGATCAAAATCAAGACTGTTTTTCCCATTTTAACGCCATTTGCTTTGTTTCACCTGTTTTACATGGCGAAGCATAAATAAGCCTCTACGGCCCATATAAGCCATCATTTTCCTCCTGATGCACCCCAGACTCCTTCTAATAGCCTTTAAGCTCAGTAAAGCCATTGAAGATCTTCTGTCACCTATGTTTTCCTTAATAAGTTTTCATGTTTTGCAGGTGAAGACTGTTGTTCCAGGTTTTTAAACCAAAAACCTGCGTAACAGTTTGAAGACAAATATCAGCATTTACTGTTAAAAACACAATTAAAACTGGAATGCGTAGTGAAGGTATAAAAATACACAGTCAAATCTACTCAGCAGGGTCAAAAGAGAGTTACAGAGTTTAAAGAAGTCAAATAAAAAGGTTAAATGAAGCAAACAGCCAGCGTAGAGGATACAAACAACAAATCATCTAAAGGGGAAAAATATCAAACAAATGACGCCAACACAACCTAGAAAAAAAGGGACAATAAGAAGCAGTTCAAACAGCTTCCCCTATCTTCTTTCCATGAATATCTTTCTTCTCCTAAAAATCTTAATCTATTTAGGATCTTTTCCTAAAAATCATTATTGTATAAATAACTCTTTTCTAGAGTTGTAAAGGGTTCAGAGTTGAAGATTCATAGTTCATTGCTTGTAAAGTCTTGATTGTTAGTTTTACTTTGAACCTGTAAGTCACCTTTGAAGGAAGCTTTTGTAGACACTTGATGTACTCAGTCTTTCTGGGGCCTTAATACAAAACATAGGATCCTGAATATGGTTTTACACAATTTTGTGTTATCCTATAAGTTTTTCCAGTTTTCAATCATTATGTTTTTCTCAATATGCTTATGACTTACAGAGATATCTAGGTATGAACAATTAGAGTTTCAATTGATTCCTATAAGCTCCTGAAGTGATCATCTATTAAGAGATTGGATTAATGCAACTATCTGTGTAGCTAATCCTCTCTAATCAATAAATCATCAGCATCTTCTGTAAGCTTAAGTATACTGCCTTGAATCTTTTGAATGTAGTTTAGAAAGTTTTCCAACTTATGATTGTTCTGTTTTACAGTCTGGAAACTGTGATAATAATATTTTTTGTTGTCTTCTACTCACCACTATTTTGATCTATATCACTATGTAATGCTTTATAGTAGCCCTTTGTTGAAGTATTAATATATCCTAAAGGATTAATTACTTCAATCCTACATCTGTCTTCTTTCATTGGTCTTCCAAAATTAAAACCAAAAATCCCCCAAAACAATTATTTTAGATGCTCTGGCATTGGTAGCTTGACCTACTACTATCTCAGAGGAACAACACACCCTGAGCTGAGACCTGAAAGGAATGACAGAAAGGGGAAGCAGAAGGTCGTCACCATCGTGCAGCAAAACCAAGATTCTGAGTCAGAGGAAGATGAGAAGGTCATAGTTGCGGGATTGGCATGAGGTAGGCCCATTGACTTGGGGTCTAATTCCGGCAATGAAACGAGGTTTGTAGCCCTTGGGATTGTGGCAGGAGGACCCATAGATTTGGGGTCTGATTCCGGCAATGAATCAAGGATTTCAACAAACATAATGAAAAGGGCACTCCCCGCAACAGGACTCCAAGAACTTGAGGAGATCAACCATCGCATCGAGGCAGAGAACGCTGAGCTAAGGAGGCTTCTACAGGAGGCAAGGGAAGAAAAACAAATATTACTACGCCGGTTGAAAGCCAAGGATGAGGCCTTGGAAAAGCTACAACATCGCTATCCGGAGGTAAAAAGCGACTCTCCGATTTCATATGATTTTCATGATTATGAATTCGCTGCCTTTGAAAAACATACTACAGGGATTGGATCCAAACTATTGAAGAATATGGGGTATCAAGGAAAGGGCCTTGGCATTGTAAACCCCATTGAAGTCGAGGAATTGTCGTGTCGTGCAGGACTCAGATACGCTAGAAGGGAGGCGGGAGAAAGCTCCAATACAGCTAGTAACCAGCCAACGATAGACGATGAAATTCCTTCCTCATAGTCCAGCGATAGTGAGGGCCCCATGTACACTTATCAAAGGAACACCAAGGGAAAGTGCCCCAAGGCAGCCCCAAAAGTTTGGAGGAAAAAGAATCATTGTAGTCATTGCAACAAAGAGGGACACCAACAAACCACGTGTCCGATGCTCCATGCTCTGGGAACATCGCTAGAGGAGCCGAAAGGTGAACATGTTCAACAAATAAATCCACCCCATTCATGGTGGTCCACTCTATTAAGTTGGTTTTTTTAGAGGTAGTAGTAGCTTGTTAGGGCCACCATTGTAAATCATACGTTGCAAGTAAATGTAAAAGTGATGGTGTGTTTCCCATCACTTCAAAATGCAACGATGATATTTTGGCCTTTCCTTATTAGTAGTTGAGGTATTGATTACTTTTTATGTAATCCTTGCCCGATGAGTGTGTGCTATAAACTCTTGGTAAATAAGGGTTGTTGAGTCATCTGTGGTGTGCATGATTGCAAAAGATGTACCAATTTTGTGTACAAATTTGGAAATGTGGATTCCAAAGGACACAAATAGTGTGTTAAGTGCAAATGCATTAGGAGGACCAAAAGATCCTCAGTGGGGAGGATTTATCCAGGTGGCTCTAGAGACAGGCAAAAGTCCCAGAGGACTCAGAAAGGGTCAAAAATCAAAGTGTTTGGATTGTGATTGAACTAGGTTCATGTTGAAGATATCGTCGTCGTGATCGCAATAGTGTGAATGGTTCGTCAAACCGAGTCCGTATGTGAAAGTTATGAGCAGTCAAAGTTCAGGGTTGACTTGGGTGACTAGGCAGGCTTAAGGAGGCAGCAATTTGGACAAAATCCGGCCACCGGATTCCGGCCAACCTGGGCCCAATTCTGGGCAAATTTGTGGCCTACTTAAAATGATTCCTTTGGTCCATTTTCAAAATTTTCAAAATAACCATGGTTTAAAAAAAAAAACAAAAAAAATATATTTTTGGGGTGGCGGGCCACCAACCCTGCCACCCCCCTAACAACCAAAAAAAGATTTTAATTATGGGCCGACGGGCCATGACCCCTGCCATCCCTCCCTCACCCACCATAATTGTAGTCGCATTTATAGTGGGGTGGGCGGCCATGAACCTGCCACCTCGGAGCTCTCACAACATGTTAACAATGGGGGCACGGTCTGTCAACCCCGCCACCCTCTCCATCCTCCTTTTACACATAACATCCAATGGTAAATGGGGTGCGTCCACCCAAAATAGCGGGCCCCCCAACCTTAAAACATAAAAAATTAATACGTGGGTTAATGCGGGAGGGGTGGGATTTGATCCCCCGACCCCTCCTCAGCTATTTGCTAAAGTTACCAACGCGCCCAATGGTCCTCCTTTGGACTATCCACCCACCAAATTGTATTTAAACCTTCATTCATTTGAGCACCAAAGGGCAGGCAAGAGCGGGCATGCATTTATATGCAGATGGAACCATGAGCAGTGCAGAGAGGGGCCTGGAACCATGATCTGAGAAATTTCTCCAGGGGGCCAGATTTTCACTTTGTCAATTTTCGACAAGTTTTATGTGGTTTCAGCATTTTGCAACACCACGAACTCAATGGTGTTGTCCATTTATCCATCAGAGATCTGCGATTTTCGGGCTTCTTCAATTTTGGAGGTATAAGGTTTTCATTTTGACTTTTGATGTACTTTCATTATTTTGCCATCTAATGAAAATAGGGCCTCCCCACTAATTTGAGAAGGGCCCAGAGACGTAGTCCCTCCTGGATGAACTTCGATATCAATCCTGTGTCTTCTATGCATGACTTGTTATTCCTCTCTTCCTCTTATTTATGCACGTGTAATTTCATGGTTAAAATGCAAGCTTAAAATGTAATTCTTAAATGCATCATAAGGAAAAGATTTTTTTGGATCACCACCAGAGTACTATAATAATAAAAGATTCACTAAGATAGTATTTAAAACAAGTGCCATTGTTATCACTATTTCTTCACACAAAGAGGTAACTCTTTGTTAGGATATTCCAACACATAGGAAATAGTTAAGTATAACTTGGTATAGTATAGAGTTAGGTAAAGTGTGTTTCTTTACTATGTACATTTTGTAACTTACAATCCGACAGTAACGATATGTAGTGATCCGACGGTTCATTCTCTCCTTGGTATTACCGACACTTGATCCGTGGCTTAGCACCCGATTGGTCCATGATCTCTATTTAAAGAGCATGGAGGGTCACTTGTAGGTTAACCCGTCCATGAGAGAAGCTTATGTAAATTTTCATTCTTTTATTAATAAATTTCCTGAAGTGGCCGCGTTGGCTCAGGCCGTGGACTGTTTCCCTCTTTGATGGTTTTAACCACGTCAAAAGTACTGGTGTATTGATCTGCGATTTTTTTGTGAGCGGTGTCCTTTGGTGTTCTGTCTGAGGAACTTACCTTGTAAATTCCTACATGGTATCAGAGCTATTTGAGGGCCGCGTCCGTTGGTGATCCAAATTTGAAGCCGGTAGAACTGCATCCGTCTACCGTTTCCTAGATCTACTGTTTATGACTGCTTTCGGGCCGAGAGGACTGCTCTGTTGTGTTGGGAGCATCTGTTCCAGTGAGGAACCCCTTTCGTTTCAAGCGAAAAGGTTTCTGGTAGCCCTAGCTGCATCATTTTTAAGATCTGGAGGTATACAGTGTTTATTTGCAGTTTACAATTATTTTCTCTCTGTTTATTTCGGTTTCGGTTTATTTAGCTTTTTTTATTACCGGATCTATACCTTTCATTTCTGCGTATGCTCTTTGCCCCGCGACTTTGTGCGATTTGGGCAAATCAGAAACAGAAAGGAAGGATTTTTCTCATGCATATGCTCTTTTCCGTTGCACCTTAGTGTGATCTCGGAAAATCAGAAACATTGAGGAAAATATTTAGTTTCCAGCTAAAGCTAACTTCGAGCCATAAGGTTCGTTTTTTTTTTGTATGTCCGTGTTGGGTTTTGTGTTTTTTTTTTTGCAGGGAAAAAGAGCTTTCTCAAAGCAAGCACGCAACCCAAAGCTTCAACCCCCCCCCCCCCCCCCCCCCCCTCTCTCTCTCAAACTTTTTGTATAGCTCACTTGGTCCAAAGCTAATTTATGAGAGTAGAGGTTTTGAGTTCAAGTCTCCTTTTTGTGGGGGCGGATTTTTCATTTCTGCACATTCCCGCACTTCGTCGGCATCTTCATCAAATTTTCTTCAAAAAGCCATAACTTCTTCATCCGGAAGCCGTTTTCAGAACCGTTTTTTTTGAAACAGCCTAATTTTTCGAGATCTTTCCATTGCAACACTTACTTTCAACATCTATAGCTTCAGTTTCTGTTAAAATGGAAAGTCCATGCCAAGTTACTCTTGACAGCACCAACTACTTCCAATGGTGGTCCTACATTGTGGATTTACTTAGAAGTAAAGGTCTCTACAGAATAGCCACAGGCCAAGAAACCAAACCGAAATATGAAGATAAGGCAGCTAAATGGGAAAATAGGCAAGATCAAGCACGTGGGTTGATAGGGATGTCTATTTCTCCAGATCTTAGATTCCATATTGCAGAACTTGATACTCCTGAGGAAACATTGAAACAGATTACTAAAGTTTTTGGAATAAAAAATGAACTTAGAGCCCATCAATTTGAAAATGAGTTGCTTACATTGGACCCCAATAATTTTTCTTGCATTGAAGATTTTTTGTCCAAGTTCAAGACCCTTAGACTTCTCTTGGAAGGTGTTAAGGTTAAGAAAGAAGATAGTAACCTTATCTATTCCATTCTTACTAAGTTGGGACCAGCCTACTCTGTGTTTGTTTCCACCTTCCATTCTACAAGAGAAGCCTTCATTTCTCAAAGACAAGACTACAAGTCCCCTTCCTTTGATTCTTTTTGTGATTCTTTAATAAGAGAACAAGAAAAACTCTTACACCTTGGTCTTCTTAATCTTGAAAACTCTTCTAAGAAAGCGTTAGCCTCCCAACAGCAACCAAATCCAAAGAATCCTAAGAAGTTGTATCCTAAAAGGAATGGTCCTAAACCAAACAAGGGTCCTAAGCAATCTCAGCCTCAAAATGAAAAATCATTTCAACAAAATGACAAGACAAATAAAAACAAAGGGAAGAAGACTGATAGACATTGCAACTTTTGTAATCGAGATGGCCACTTAGAATCCAAATGATTTAAGAAGATGGAAGCCTTGGAAGCAACAATGAAGAAGCATAACATCCATTTCGAGCACTCTTCAACTTCAACTTCATCTTCAGGAATGGCACTTTCTGCATGTGGTTGTCAAGCATCTCGGTCTGGCTACGCACTAAATGTTTCTTCTTCTTCTCATTCTCATGAGTGGCTCATTGATTATGGAGCTTCTTATCACATGGCCAAAAACAAAGCCATGTTTTCTTCTTTAAATGATTGTAACACCAAAAATATATATGTTGGTGATGATAGATCTCTTAGTTTTGTAGGGACTGGAACTGTTCATATAGACAATGGTCAGTTTAATGATGTATTATGTGTTCCAACCTTATCCTGCAACCTTTTATCTGTATATCAGATAACCCATTCAGGTGAAGGTAAAATCATTGAATTTTCACCTCACGATGTTGTAATTAAGGACCTAAGAGATCCTAGACAGATTTTAGCTACTGGCATTGCTGATGATTCTACCAGGTTGTATAAGTTTCACAACATTGGGTCATCAAATCTTCCCTCAATATTTGTTGCTCATAATGATGAAGTGAGCAAACTTTGGCATGAGCGATTTGGTCACTTAAACTATCGCTCTCTTCAAAATCTGTGTAAAGAAAATGTGGTGACAGGTCTTCCAATAGTATCTTGCAGAGATGGTGTTTGTTCCGGATGTGTACTCGGAAAACATCATCGGGACAGTTTTGAAAAACGTGCCTCTTGGCACGCCTCAGCCCCTTTACAGCTCGTGCATAGTGATTTATGTGGTCCACTTCCAGTTGTTTCATTCTCTGGCTACAAGTATTTCTTAACTTTCATTGATGATTTCTCCAGACGCACTTGGGTATACTTCTTAAAACTCAAGAGTGAAGTATTTAACATGTTCTTGGCCTTTAAGGCCTTTGTTGAAAAACAATCTGGACATCAAATACTTAAGCTAAGATCTGATAATGGCGGAGAATATGTTAACAACAAATTCATCAACTTTTGCACTGAGAATGGAATTCAAATGCAACATACTATTCCATATACTCCACAACAAAATGGTGTAGCTGAAAGGAAGAATCACACCTTAAAGGAAATGGCTAATTGTATGCTTCAATCTAAAGGACTTAGTCTTAATTATTGGGCAGAAGCAATTAACTGTGCAAATTACATAATAAATCGCACTCCTACTAAGGTTTTAAAGAATATCACTCCAGAAGAAGCATGGAGCTCAATCAAACCAGATGTAAGTCACTTTCGTGTTTTTGGAAGTGAAGCATGGGCCCATATTCCAGATGAGAAACATAAAGCTTTAGAACCTAAGAGTGAAAAATGTATTTTTGTTGGATATTCTGAAGATGTCAAAGGATATAGACTTATTCCACTTAAGTCCAAAAATGTTATCATTAGAAGAGATGTAAAGTTTGCTGAAAATATATCGGCCTACGAGCCTAGTTTGGCGGATGTGCCACCTCTCCCTATCTCTTCTACTTTTGAAAATATTTCTTCTTCAGATGATGAAAGCGAGGATGAAAATCCTCCCCCACCTTCTCAGGATCCTCCTTCAGCTCCTCAGCTTCCAAAATGGGTCCGTGCTACTCGGGATGCAGCAGGTGATCTTGCTGGTGATCCTACAGATCAGCGACGTACACGTTCTCAGTTTGATAGAGCCTCTTCTTTACTAGCTCAAGCTTCAGTGAATTATGATCCTGACACCTTTGCAGAAGTTTGAGGCCATCCAGATTGGGAAGCAGCTATGAATGAAGAATATCATTCATTATTGTCAAATGATACATGGGATCTTGTTCCTCTACCAAAGGGACGAAAACTTGTTAGATGCAAATGGGTTTACAGAACCAAGTATGGACCAGATGGGAAAGTTGATAAACATAAAGCTCGTCTTGTTGCTAAGGGTTTTTCACAAGTTGAAGGCATTGACTATACTGAAACCTTCTCCCCTGTTGCCAAAATGAAATCTATCTGCCTTGTTCTTTCCCTTGCTGCCTCTTTCAAATGGGAAGTCCATCAGATGGATGTTAAATTTGCCTTCTTGCATGGGGACTTGCATGAAGAAATCTATATGGAACAACCTATTGGATTTATACAAACAGACTCCAGCCTTGTATGTCGGCTTAAGAAATCCCTTTATGGTCTCAAGCAAGCTCCTCGAGCTTGGTATGCCAAAATGGATAACTTTCTTTTAGAAAATGGCTTTTCTAGGTGTCATTCTGATAATACTGTCTACACCAAGAAAGTGGGCAAGTCTCTTATCATTCTTATTCTTTATGTTGATGATCTTATCCTGACTGGTAGTGATCCCAACCTTATAAACCATGTGACGACTAGCCTTAAAAGGAAGTTTGAAATGACAGACTTAGGACACTTACATTATTTTCTTGGTCTTCAAGTCTTGCAATCCAAGGAAGGTATTTCCCTTTCCCAGTCCAAGTATGCTTGTGATATTCTACGCCATTTTCACATGGAAGACTGTAAGCCAGCCCCTTCTCCCTTTCAGTCTGGAGTCAAACTTTCAGTCACTTGTACTTCTCCTGAAGTTGATGCTACCTTATACCATCAACTTGTAGGAAAACTTTTGTATCTAACCCATACTCGTCCTGACCTTTCCTTTGTTGTTGGCCTTGTTGCTTGGTTTATGCAAAACCCACGTGAAAGTCATTGGAAAGCAGCTAAAAGAATACTTCGTTATGTTCGAGGTATAGTTCAGTTTGGGATTCATTACAGTGCTGAAGCATCTCCTCTATTGGTTGGTTTCACTGATTCTGATTGGGCTGGTGACCCTGATGATCGGAAGTCTACTGCAGGTTATGTGTTCACTCTTGGTTCAGGACCTATTACATGGGCTTGCAAGAAACAAGGTGCCATTTCTCTTTCTTCAGCAGAATCAGAGTATCGTGCTGCCGTAGAAGCTAGTAAGGAAGCCTTGTGGCTTTGTCAGATCCTGTCAGAGTTTGGCTTTCAGCAGCAGCATCCGACTACACTTTGGTGTGATAATCAAAGTGCCATTCAACTATGCAAAGATCCAGTCCAACATCAGCGCAGCAAACACATTGAACTGCACATGCACTTCATCAGAAAGCTCATCCACGACCATGTTCTTGAAGTGCAATATTGTTCAATAGATGATCAAGTTGCATACATCTTTACAAAGGCTCTCACAGAGGCGAAGTTCACTAAACTTCGATTTATGGTTGGAGTTCAGGAAGTTGTCACTGAGGGGGGATAGGCTCTAGTGCCTCCTTCCTTCTCCTATTGTGTCATATTTGTAAATCCTTCAATCCTATCCCAAGTTGTTCTTAAGGGGGGATGTTAGGATATTTCGACACATAGGAAATAGTTAAGTATAACTTGGTATAGTATAGAGTTAGGTAAAGTGTGTTTCTTTACTATGTACATTTTGTAACTTATAATTCGACGGTCATGATATGTAGTGATCCGATGGTTCATTCTCTCCTCGGTATTACCGACACTTGATCCGTGGCTTAACACCCGATTGGTCCATGATCTCTATTTAAAGAGCATGGAGGGTCATTTGTAGGTTAACCGTCCATGAGAGAAGCTTATGTAAATTTTCATTCTTTTATTAATAAATTGCCTGAAGTGGCCGTGTTGGCTCAGGCCGTGGACTGTTTCCCTCTTTGAGGGTTTTAACCACGTCAAAAGTACTGGTGTATTGATTTGCGATCTGTTGGTGAGCAGTGTCCTTTGGTGTTCTGTCTGAGGAACTTACCCTGTAAATTCCTACACTCTTTCAAAGATAGGACACCACATTAAATATTATTTCCTTTACACAAGCCACATTCTTTTCAAGCAAAATAACCACCACAACTATCCATATTCTTTTTAAAGGAAGGCTAGAATAATAGTTACATTCTTTGTGCATGAAATTACATAAACTTTATCCAAAAGAAATTAGCCCCTTAGCTATTATCTTTGTGCATGGAAATACATAAAAGAAATCTAACACAATGGGCATTGTTCTTATGCATGCAAAGGCATATGTTTTTCCAAAAGAACCTTTCGAGAAGAAATGTTAACACAATAGAGCACGCAAAACAAATTCTCTTTTTCCAATAATCTAATACAAGATTATACGGAAAAACATTTCTCTTTTCAAGAAATCTAATACAATAATGCATGCAAAAACATTTATCTTTTCAAGAAATCTAATACAATGGTTAATTTTCCAATCCATGCAAATACATGTTTCTTTTCAAGAAAACTAACTCAATATTCTTTCCATGCATGCAAAAGCATATTTCGTTTTCAAGAAATTATCACAATCAACTATTAGTTTCATACATATAAATATAAACTAATTTAATAGACATGATTTTCATGCATGCAAATACTTAATCTTTTCCAAAGAAAGTTATCCCAATAATTATTTATCTTTGTGCATATAAGCACATGTTCTTTCCTAAAAACAAATGTCATAATAATTGTTATATATGGTCTCGAAAATGTTAGTCAAACTACATCCGCATTATAAAGAATAATAAACTAAACACATTTACCACTAGACTCAAACAAAATATAAATAATGAAATATGCATAGATTAAAGTCAAGAATATCCTACAAATTTGTGGACCTCAATCTAATTTCTTGAAGAAAATGTTTATCAAAATTCATTCATTATTCAATATTCACACTTGTAATTTTGCACCTTTAAAAAAAAACTACCACACTTGTTTCTCTGTACATGAGAGTACATAAAGGTCTTCCAAGAAAACAATATTGACTTTTTATCATATGAAATCTTTCAAGCAAATAAACTTGATTCTTATTATTTTATGCTCCATATGCAAAAACAATAGTCATCAAAGGGCGTGGGGACTTATATCCGTGACCATTATAACTGATGCGTCCATCTTAGATTGACTCCCCTCTCTTTGTTTGATTGCTTTAGATTCATGAGTGATGAGCCTTGGGCACCATCAGGAAGTTAAGAAATAAAGAAAAAATGATTTTCATTGTATCAATCTATGCAAAGATTTATATCTTTCATTTTGGCTTCTAGATACTTCAAACTCTGTGCATTGCAGTGAGAAAGCAACACTGATGAACGACGTCATAGAAGAGGTGGCTAAACATTGCAAGACAAGTCATAATTTTTTGTATTTAATTAAATACCAATGGCCCACTGTACTCCATTAATTAAATGGAAATAAAGCTCACGTCATCTGTAATTTGTCTGGTTCAACAAAAAAAAAAACCACATTTTATAATTTCTTTGGTTATGATGAAACCCTATATCAAAAAACCATTTTCCTCCTTTCCTTCCACAGCATAGCTCTACTGCGAATGAATAATGGGAAGGAAATTACCAAGAATTCCTTTTAACTGTTCACTGATTTTTGATGAGAATGGTCAAACATATATCAAATTAATAATGCTTTTATTCATGTAACTACATGAGTTTCTTATGGGATATTTTATGTTGATTTACGGTAGGGGTATTACATACTCCCCCCTTAAAGAGAACATCTTCCTCGGTGTTTATTCCTAGCTGGAACTTTAAATTTTACTCATGATATAACAACTTAAAGGAGATCCTTCCCCTTCAAAATGAAGGATTTTCATTTCCAAGAAAAACCATTAAATGAAACAATAATTTTTTTATCAATAGTTATAGGCATTTACAGTTGTAAAAATTTTCAATTTTCACTTTCAACCACTTAGACATTAATAAATTTTATAGAAACAAAACAAAGTATCTATACTGACCTATTGCTACTTGCCATTTATTCATAGAAATCATGATCACTTCATGGAAAAATTTAATTATAGGTGGTTTTTTCAATTGTGAAGGCACTCTAAGAGTGGTTTGAAAACCCAATAGCAAGCACCTAGGGTGGTTTCATAGCCTCCATGGCAAACACCTTGTAGCGAATGACCGAAAAATTCAACATAATCATAGTAATCACAACATTTTCAATCATTAATTATTTATGCAATGCTAGGTGATATTTTAATCAAAGTACTTCCACAAGTACTTAGGGATCACCTAACTCTCTAATCATCAAAATAATTGATAACTACACCAAGTGCATAATGTCTTAGCCCTTGCTAAGATATTCACAAGATTGGTAATACAATAAAGGAACTACACTTCAATAATTCATTTTCGAGCACTAGACTCCTTTCCTACCAATATGTACATAAAATGCTTATACAATCATACATAAAATTCATTTTTAACACAACATGTATCTAATTACTTAATTTTTTCGGCTATGAGAACCACAATGGGCTAAAGAATGCTCCTCCCAACCAATGGAAACTGGTTTCCACAACCAAATTGAGCCAATTTCACATCTCAGACAGTTCTCTAACAACAACCATACCAGGTCCAACATAGGATTCTTCTTGGCAATCTCCTACCTATTCCTCCAACAACGTCATGTCCTTGAGGAATTTAGAGCTCAAAAACTCACTCTTTGGGCCTCCTCCAATACGCTCCAAAATCAATAGAGTTGCCTTAGGCTTTCCCCCCTCTTCAACATCTTGTCCAACTCTTTTCCCTTACTAAGATCATCTATCTCTAGAGCGAGGAAATCAAAGTAGGCAACTGTCATCAGCCCAAGGCCTCCTGGCCTTTCACAATTGTCTCATAACTGTATGGCATGTGAAATTCTCTTTTATCATTTTTTCCCACTATAATTTACATAATTGACCATATGCATATTAAAATTAAAAAAAAAAAGAAACATTTATGTACATCATGCATTCATACTTGACCCTCAACATGGGTCCCATAATCTGTAAAAGTAAATTTGATAGGAATTCATAACTAACATCTCATATCATATAGGTGGTATTCATTTCAAATTTTCACATAATTATCAACATGCAATTTAAAAAAAATAATACCAATATTGCATATTGTAACATTAAACATTATACCTTCTCATTTGTAGTTGCAATTCACATTGCAATGTTTTACCTTTCACATGTTCTTATGTTACCACTAAGCTACCCTTGCTTAATCACATCAACAACATTTGTCACAATTGTTTTCAATAAAACTACACCTTCTACAAAATATTGTTATGTACAGAGTATTTTGTCACATACATCTAAGATGCATTTCACTTTTGCATGCATCTATGTTCTCAATATTTTAAAAATGTAGAAAGGTATTGGTCTTGTTACTTTTCATAAACTATTTCTATGCACTATAACAATCATAACAAATAAGGATACATGTTCCAGATGCTACATCCAAGGAACTTTAAAAACAAAACTTCCATAAAGTTGTTTTCTAAAACAACAGTTAAGGATATAGGACTTTAATCGTTGACATTCCCATAGTTCTAATTCATGAAATTTTCATTTATGCAAAGGTATCTAATCAACAGTCATTAATGCATACCAACCAACACCATCATTGAATCATCAATTTATAAAATTGTGAAGTTTGAACAAACAATGTAATCAACAACATTTGATTTCCACTAGTTCTATTATTAAGTTGATAGAACCATCAAATCAGTCACTTTAACGACACTACTGTAACATGATCCAAGTTCTTTGTAGCCTTCAAGAACTTTTATTAATAAGTATGCATTGCTAACAAGTATCTGCTTTCGCAATCATGGCAGTTTCTTGTGTACAATATTGTTATGCATAAAAGCATATGCAAAACTTTATTCATATAAAACGTTGGTTTATCATTAATGTGTAAGTATCCATAAAAAATATCGTTACAATTGAAACAACTCCAAATTCAACAGTGTATTATCACTATAAGACCAACAACATGAATTAAAATACCACAATCACTTTGTTTACAACTTGTAAAAATATTTAATCAAAATTGATTCATGCATACAAGTTTAATAGTTAGCTATGAAAAAATAATCAATGCTACCGACCATTTTAAATTCAATCCAAATCCACGACAAGACTCAATCATCATTTAGCCATTATAGTCAAGTCCTACCATTTGACTCATTTTTTATCATTAACATCCAAAGAGGTTCTTTCAATGTTTTTAAAACATTTTATTGTCCTCTTCAAGGACAACCCCATCTTCTACATTCTTTTGTTATCACACAAAACAATACATGCATTCATTCTTTATAAGAAATGCATTGTAACTTTATTCATTTTCTTTAAGTGCACCATAATCATTATTGTAATAGTATGCATGCAAAGGTTGTTAATTATCCACACTATCACTAGTTAGTGTTCAAGTTTTTTCATAAATGCAACCAAGGTTTTACTGTCTCTTCTCTGCATAAAGATTGAAATGTCATGAGCGCAGTTTAAAGAAGACATTATCACTTGTTATTCTTCATTGTGGTTATTAACATGTATCATGCATCTCATGTGAAAAGTAGTCTACTGCATATACCATTATGGAATTTGTTAGAATCATACCTAAGCTAATGCCCACTAGAATCATAACTCTATTTCTTTTCCGCTTACCAATTCCCAAAAGGTGCTAGTGTTGCAACCTTTTTATCTAATACAAAATGTAACATCCCCCAGTAAACCTTTAGATTATACCTTAATCATTACATAGACTAACTTTAGAAGTGAAATAGTAAGCTACATAACAACCATTGTTGCGGTATATTAACATAAGCTTTATGTCGTAAACTTACATCTTTTTCATCGTTTATTTAGTTAGGCCAGTTAACCACTTAATTGATAATGTAAGTGTCACGTTATGAAAAGAAGAAACATCATTAGAATGACACAATAGGTAAATACATCATTGTACAGTGATATACCCCAGAAACCCCGTAGGGTGAAAACTAACAAACTTTTAATTTTATTAAATGCTTGTGAGGGTGTTCACCCCTTACTCAATGGCTATAAGGGAGTCCATCCCTTGACCATTGTCATAAAATCTTACAAAGAAATATCATCTTAAATAAAATATAAATAGTTAGAAGCTATTACATTAATCATGATATCATTTCCTTGAACATTATGTCTTTTTGGCCTAGTTCTTCCCATGAGTGCAATTGTTTGGTCAATTTAATGTTCTTAAATTGCAAGCATAAATTATCGATCGGAGTTGGTAAACTTATGAAGTGAAGGTGCAATATATATGCTAGAAGCCTATTCTTTCGTTCAGTAAGATGATGGTTATGTTTGTTTTGAGATTTTCATTGTTATCTAGATTTTCATTAGAGTTAGATTTCTATAAATTAATACTTAAAAGTTAAGCTATTGTTAGAATGAATGAGAGTTAAGATGTTGTTAGATTAATCTGTCAAATCGTATCTAATTGATTATCATTCTAAAATGTCTTATGTTATTCATCCTAAAATTATGAATCTATATAAACACTTTGCTTCTATGAAAACAGAGTATTGAAATTCAAAGGCTTGTCTACAGAATATATACAATTCTGATTTTAAAAAGCATGAAAGATATTTCTAATTACAAATTGCAGATTGATATAAATTCTAATTCTAGAAAGCATGAAAATATTAACTGTGATGAAGCAAAAAACATTGAAGGACTAATCTATTAAACGACTACAAGCATAACGAAATGCGAAATGGTAAATGAGATAACTGAGTTTATATGAAATAATGAAAACAGCGAAGTAATTAAACTAAAATGCAGTGATAACAGAAAGCAATTTGAATGAAAGCACGAAATGAAAATAAACTAAAAACCTTGACTGTTTGCAGAGGCCCTCCGCATCTAGTAGGTATGATTCACAATCATGTACGCATCGAATTAGAAAAGTAACTTCAAAATAACACAAGAACGAAGGGCAGTTCACAATTTCTTCATCAATTAACATAATACTTCCTCTCCGATATTGTTTACAGAGGATACATATTTATATAAAATGCGTGCTCAATATGTTGAGACTTTTATGCCTATAGGTCTGATGTTCAATCCTAATTCAAATATGAAACTTAAACAAGAAAAACATCATTTTGTCGATTTGCTATTTGGAAAGCAAATAAGAAATCGTGTTATGCCTGGATTCTTGCTACTATGTGTTGACCTGTATCTTTAATCGTGCCACTGTGTGATCCCTTTGGTGAATTGGCTCGAGCGAATAGGAGGATATCCATGAGAGGATCAATCCTCAACTACCCATATGCTTAGTTGCTTCATTAGTGCACTAGAACCCCGCGAACCATGGAGGTAGCTGCAGATTTATAAAATGGTTGCAGAATCATGTTAATTCTGTAGCTAATGCACTCTTTAATATAACAATAAGGAACATTAACACATATGAAAAATAAGACATGTAAGAGTTGTTACCTTATCAAAATCTATGATTTACTGCCTTTATTGAGTTGATAGTGATGATGAAAAAGAGGAAAATGGTGGAAAAAGGGTGTCAAAACAAAAAAATTATGGAACTCTACATTCCCCCACACTAGAGATTTTGTATGTCCTCATACAAACTACAAATTGATATCTTGAAGTACTGCATTTTCTTGGACACTTCTGCTAGTACATCCAACTTCATCTTTTTCACTTTCTTTCCAGTAATTACCATCATTGGTTTTCTCATGAGGATCTTGTATTTCAAGTTTATAACATGTTTCTGTAAAGCCTTGTTTTTCTTCTTCAGTTTCTTGTTCTTATCAAATCATAGACTTAGATGTAAGAGGAGGTTATCACTCTTAGCTATTTGAATTTCCTTTTGTGCTTTCAAGGCCTAATTTTCATTTTTGATATATTAGTTTAATATCTCCAGTTCGAAGATTTCTTGTTTCAATATTTTGACTACTAGAGTTTCTTATGGCTTATTAAATTGACTTCCTTCTTCCTCTTGAATTGGAATTGATGTTCTTGCTGCGTCCCTTTTCTCCAAGGACTCAATATAATCATAGATCTCTTGCTGCATCAGATCAATCTATGGCGTTCTTCGTCTTGGACTTTGAGGAGGCGATGTGACAATTGGTGATGAAACCCTTCGAGATGAAACTCTTGGAGGAGTTCCTGAATCTTCTTCTTTGGCTTCTAAGTTTCTTCTATTTTTATACCAACATGCTCTATGCTTTTTGAGGGTAGTCCTTTTGTTGAGTTAAGTATGGTAATCCTTCTTAAAGCTATGACATGGGTCTTTTGAGTTTTCTTCCTTTTTGTTTTAGGCTTCTCTTCTTGTGATGAAATCTCTATTTTGTTTCTGGATTTCTTTCTTCTAACATTTCTTTTGTTCATTTTCTCTAAAACTTCTGCAAGTGGGATGCCATCTTTTGATAGTTTCTGTGGATGTTGTGGTTTTTGTTCCTGTGTCTCTTCAATTTTCCTTTTCCTTCCCCTCTTAGGTCTGTTGTTGTTTGGCTGCCCATGAGTTTCTTCCTAAAAGTGATTTCCAACTAAAAAACTTTCCCAATTATCACCTATGTTTTGGAGATGAAACTCAACATGTATTTTGACTAGACCATAGTGATACATTGTATTATCTATGAAATGAATTATCCTCTGAACATTTCCTAACATCTTTCTAAGACTATTCAGCAAGAAATATGGAAGTTTTATCTAATTTTCTTCAAGGAAATTCATTAGTAGCCGCATATGATAGAAAAACATACATCCAAACCTTACTTCGCCAGGTAACAATTTTTTGGATTATTAGAAGTAAGTTCCTCCACCTACTTTTCAATGTTGTGCTTGGGATGCCCTTCTTGAAAATGGTGGTTTCCATGCTTGGTTTCTTCAAGAAAACCTTTCAGTGCAAGCCCCGGAAGTGACGATTGATGCTATGTGATTCATTTCACTGGTTTCAATCCCACTTCTTCACCCCTGTGAGCATCACCCGATGCAATGAGTGCTAAGTGAACAATTCAAAAATCATGAGAAATTAGTCAGTTACGACTACCTCTCATGGAAATGGTCATACGTTAATGAGTTACTTAACGCAGTTGAATCCCAAAAAACGATATCTAACATTTCTCTCCAATCTGTGGCAATCCAGTGGCTTCGGCTATAAATGACTCTGTCACTATTAATTTGACATCCCCTATCTCCACTTCGACTCCATCAAAGGCCCTAGCGAAGGATTTGGTCACTTCTCTATGAAAGCCAACGAATTTCTCTACAAATTCAAGCCACTAAGCTTTCTGTAGTAATTCTTTTTCTTGTGGATACCCCTCTAAAAATTTCTTTCCTATCAGCTTCGTTCTGACTATCACACCCATGGCCGAGAAAATTTGTTTCACAACTGTTTTGTTTGACAGGGTAGGATGGCTTGGTAGGGTTTTTAGAGCAGAGAGGCTGAGAGTGTGAGTGATGGAATAATGAGAGTGTAGGTAGTGAGGATATAATGGAATGAGGCAGAATCTAACTATTAATATTATTCATGCTTATGTTTTGGGCGGCTGATTCAATGGATTGGGATATGAGCGATGATGACTGTAAGTGAATGGCGGATTATGCAAGATTTGACATGACACAACCAACTCTTTGCAATAATGATTTTGATTTTTTGGTAGTACTATGTCTTACAATTCATATATGTAATGTTTTAATCCCTATTATTAAATTAAAGAAATGCATACCTTTAAGTTATTTGCTTGCTAACCTTTGGTTGCCTTTTATGCTGTCTTCAGGTACCTTGCAGTGGAGGGAGTCAATCATTCCTTCAATTGCATGATCATAGGTGTCTGTCACATTGGCTGCAGAAAGTCATCAAAGCTGCAGAAAATCAATGATTCTGTAGCTATTTATTCTTTTTTAAAAGAAAGGGATAAAATAAAATGGGATTCTAGAAAATGGAATACAAAGAAAATTTAAGATGCCAAGAATTCTTGGTTTTCATCTTGAATTTTCTATATAAACATGCCAACAATTGTTGGTTTTCATGTTTATACATATTTATTTATTTATTATAACTATATATATATATATATATATATATATATATATAGATATATATATATATATATATATATATATATATATATATATATATATATATATATATATATATATATATATATATATATATAGATATGAAAAAAGAAAATTCTAAGGTGGAGAAGAAGAAGAATTCTTCTTAACCAACTTCAAATCAGAGTTGTCTTGGAAAATCTTTACAAATTCCTCCTTTGTCATTGGCTTGTGATAGATCCTAAGTCAATGTCCATTCACTAGGAGAGGAACTTTTTCTTCATCAATAGTCCTAATTCTGACTGCTCCATTATCAAAAACATTTTCAATCTCATAAGGCCCAAGCCAGTGAGTTTGAAATTTTCCTTGGAAATTTTTGAACTTTGAATCAAAGAGTAATGCCCAGTCTCCTGGCTGAAATTTTCTTTCTTTGATGTATTTATCATTCCATCTAGATCTTTGTTGCTGGACTAAACCAATCTTCTGGATAGCATCTTGCCTTCTTTCATCAATCTCATTGAGTTGTCCCATTCTTTGCTTTTGTGCTTCTCATAAGTCAAGTCCCAACTTGATTGTTGTCTTGTACATCTGAATCTGGAACTCAATTGGAAATAGGACATGCTTCCCATAAACAAGTTCATCGGGAGTATGTCCCATAATGTTTCTCCATGTGGTACAGTAGGGCCATAAAGCTTCTAGAAGCTTTTCTGCCCAATACCTTCTCTGCAAGTGAACTGTCTTGGTGAGGATTACTTCAATCACTATGTTGGTAGACTCTACTTGTCCATTTTCTTGTGGAGGGTATGGTGTAGACTTCCGATACTTTATTTTATATTCTTCCACTATCTTTTGCACTACTCTGGATGTAAATTGCCTTCCTTGATCTGCTACAATTTCTCTTAGGACACCAAAATGATTAAAAATATCCTCAAAAGGAAATGAAACTACGACATTTTCAGTAGCAAAATAAAGTGCTTTAGCTTCTACCCATTTAGTAACATAATCAGTGCATACAAGAATATTTTTTTGTTTGTTTTGAAGATGGATTAATTGGTCCAACAAAATCCAAAGCCCATTTTTCAAAAGGTTCGATGAGTACCTAATACTGTAGTGGTGTTTCATTTGAAGGAATAGGTTTCCCCATTCTTTGACAACTATCACACCTCTTAACATATTCATTGGCATCCTTAAAATGGGAAGGCCAATAATATCCTAAGAGAAGGAATTTATAAGAAGTTTTTTTGTCAGCAAAATGACCTCCACATGGTTCATCATGGCATGCTTTAAGTATTTTAGGTATTTCATCTTCTCTTACACACCTTCAGATGATGAGATCTGGTCCTGTCTTGTATAATTCTTCACCTATACATGAATAAGATGCACTTGATTGGATGATTCTTCTCTTTTCTCTAGGAAACAAATAGGAGGGTAACTTTCTTGAAACTAAATAATTGGTAATATCCACAAACCAAGGTGATTTAGTAGACACTGCAAAAATATCATCGAGAAACTTATCCTCTACAGGTATATCATTGTTATCATTTTGAATTCTAAATAAAAAGGCAGCGATTGTGTTTTGTTTTCCAGGCCGGCCTAGAATGCTGATATTAAATTCTTGCAACAGTAATAGCCATCTTGTTACTCTACCATTAGTAATTGGTTTATTCATTAAATATTTAATGGCAGAATGGTCTGTATGAATGAAAATTTCATAGCCAATAATGTAATGCCTAAATTTATTAATGGCATGAATGACAACTAAAAAATCCTTCTCAGTTATAGTATAATTTAGCTCTACAAGAGTTAGATTTTTACTGGCATAATAAATGGCATAAAGAGTGACGTCTTTTTGTCCTGACACAGCTCTTAGAACTGTATCTGAAGCATAGGTTGATATATGAAAATGCAATTTCCAATTAGTTCCTTTTAAGATAGGTGCTTCAGAGATATTCTTTTTCAAAGTTTCAAAAGCCTTCTGACAATCAGAGTTCCAACTAAATTCACAGTCTTTGGTGAGTAATTTGAAGAGTGGAGATGAAATCTTTGTGAAGTTTTCTATGAATCTTCTATAATATCTAGTAAAACCAAGAAAACTCCTAACATCTCGTTGACAACTTGGGATTGATAATTTGGAAATAACTTCTACCTTAGATGAGTCTACTTTAATTCCATTTCTTGAAATATGTTGACCCAAAACAATTCCCTCATTAAACATCATAAAACACTTTTCACGACTTAATGAAAGATTTACTTCTTTTCATCTTATGAGAACTTTTTCTAAATTTTCAAGTGCTTCTTCAAAAGAATTTCCATAAACTGTAAAATCATCGACGTACACTTCCACACAATCATGAATAAGATCAGAGAAAATTCCTAGTACTTCTCTTTGGAATGTTGCTGGAGCATTGCATAATCCAAAAGGACGTACTCAATAAGCATAATCCCCCCGTGGATAGGTGAATGTGGTTTTGTCTTTATGTTCAGGTGCTACCTGAATTTGATTATACCCACTAAAACCATCCAAGAATGAGAAATATTTCTTCCCTTCTAATGTATCTAAAAATTGATCTAGGAAAGGAAGTGGAAAGTGATCTTTCAAAGTTGCTTTATTCAATTCCCTGTAATCAATGCATACTTTCGATTTTCCATTTTTCTCAGGAACAATTACTAGGGGGGAAACCCATTGACTGTATAATATTGGATAGATCAAATTTACATTTAACAGTTTCTACAATTCTTCTTTAACAATTTCTTTTAAGTTTGGATTCATTCTTCTTTGTGGTTTTCAAACTGGTCTAGAATTCTCTTCAATATAGATATGATGCATGCATGTTTTAGGATCAATTCCTTTCATATCATTGTATGCCCATGCATATGCAGAAGAGTGTTTTTGTAATATTTCTACGAGTTTATTTTTTTGTAATTCTTCCAGGTTTTCTTTGATGTTCAAGGTTTTTCCTGGAAAAATTTCTATTAAAGAATTTCAAAACTTTTCCATAGAACATAAAGTCATTTGTCTAGATGATAGATATTCAAAATTACATTGTTCTTGAAAATTTTGACTATCATCACAATATAAAGAGGGTTCATCATTTTCTATTGAATTTAAAATTTGATTTATTTGTGCAATAGTGAAAACTGGTTGTATATCATTATCTTCATCCATCCATTCTTCATTTTCTACTTCTATTATTGTTTTTTGCAGCTGGGTATAATGTAAATTTCTTTGCCAAGCTTCCATCTGAGATAAACATGTCTTTTGATATACAACTGATAAAAGCATCGGCTATAGCTAACCATGGCCTTCCTAAAATTAATGGACGTCCTCCTAAATTATTCTTGGGGGTTAGAATCATGAAATCAACAAGATATTCCCAAGAATCTAAGGATACACATATATCTTCTAACCATCGAGTTTAATTACAAACCTGTATGCTAATTGTAACAATGTTGGTGTGTATTGAAGATTAGGAAGCTTCAATTTATCCATAGTTTGTTTTCTCATTATGTTTATGGTTGTTCCTAGATCAATGAGAGTATTTGGTATTTCAGTTCCATTGATATGTGTTTTTACAATGGTGCTTCCTGGATCTAAATATTTCTGAATTGTTGTCTTCCCCATCATAATATCTACAATTTTCCTGACTAATTGAATTCTTTTTATTTCTTTTCTTTTTCTTCCTGATCCTTTATTACTCAATTCCTTAATTGTTTTTGCAAAAATCGGTATTTCTTTGATTGCATATAATAAAGGATTTTTTATATAGATATTTTTTAATTCATCTAGCGTATCATGATCAGGCAATATGATTTTATTTTCTACTCCTTTATCGATTTTCAACCTTTCAGGAAAAGGTGGTCTTGAGATAGATACTGAAGGTTGTTCTATAATAAGAGTATTATTAGAATGTGTGGGATTTTTTTCTATTTCAATATTTTCTTTCTGAGGAAGGGAAATTTCTTCTTCAGATTTATTATTATATTTTTGAAGATTCTTTTCTGTTTCCTGAATAACAATAGATGGTTTCTTCCTTTCTAATACTCTACTAGACCTTAATTGAACATTATTTAGATCTAATGGAGTTATCATATAAGTTTGAGGATTCTGTCCTTCTAAGTTGTAAACAGGTTGTGAAGTTTTATTGTTTGGATTTGGAAGTGGTTGAATGGGTAATTGATTTGGTCTTGGTGCAAATGGCAAAGAAAGTTGTGGATTTTCATTTTGAGCTTGAGCTTGAGGTAACTGGTTGGTTTGAGGGAAGTATTGTGGTGGAAAATTTGGATAAGGTGGCGGATATTGTTGATATAGAGAATATCCATAAGGATTTTTCCATCCTTGATTCCAAGATTGTGGTGTTTGAACCCAAGACTGCCATGGCATAGGTGGATTCCAATTATTTTGTGAAGTTTGTGCAAATTTTTGAGGATTAAAACCTTGAGTTTGATTTGTTTGATGATTTTTCCATGGTATTTTGGAAATAAAGTAAAGGGGGTCTACCTGATTTGGGATTCCTTCTTCATTAAACACAACCTTAAGACCTAGTATGGAGGGACATTCTTTTGCATCGTGATTTTCTGCACATATAACACATGTTTCTATGCATTTTAAATCTAAAGGACATTCTCTTAGAGCATGTTTCTTTCTACACCTAGGACAAAAGATGGATAATGCAACATTTTTGACTTTTTGCTTGTTTTGTATTTTAAGGGTGTTAATTTTCTCACTGAGACTCCCTAAAATACCTGTTTTAAAGTTATCAAGTAAACTACTTATTTCTGCCCTACTTACTATCCTGACTGCAAATTTATTTACTCTTGATAAAAGAGGATCCCTTGAACTTTTTCCTGTTCTTACTTTACCTCTTGAAATATGTACACATAGATCACAGATATCTGCAAAGGGTAACTGAGAAATATCTCCTTTTCCCATTAGATTGAGAATATCAATCCACTCATATTTAATGGATTTGAGTAAGAGATCTTTCAAATTTTCCTCATCCAGATTGTTCATTTTTTCCCTTTTGATATTATAAACAAATCTCTCGACAAGGTCTTTAAGATTCTTATCTTCTTTTTGTACCATTTTAAAGACTACGTCTTTGATGCTATGAGGCATAAAATAATCCTTACATTTCTCTAAGAATTCATCTTTTGTTTGTGCCCATGTCCTTATAGAATTTGTTTCTAAACTCATAAACCATTTTAGTGTTGCATCCTTTAAGGTGGCAGGGAACAATTTTAGTTTTTGAGCATCATGTAGATAGTCATATGATCTGCATAATACTTCAAATTCAAAGAGAAATGTATCTGGGTCTTCACTTCTTATTCCATGAAAATTGGTGAGAACAGAGGGTGAGATGTTCTTCATTGTTAATGTTGTATCCTCATCAAGGATAGGGAATCCAAAAAGTTCTGGATCTCCTCTTCCTCTACCTCTACCACCCCCTCTTTCACCTTCTCTTTCTCCTCCTCCTCCTCCAATCCTATGTTGTTCACCATTGACATTGTGTACTACTCCTTCTCCTTCTTCAGCCATGATGGATTCCTCAAAAGAGATATCTAGTTCTGTAACAAGATTATCTAGTTTTTCTTCTAGTTCCTCTAGTTCCTCTATCAATGGTTTGAAGTAAGTTTCTTCCTCTTCTTCTTCATAAGGAACCTCTAACTCTTGATCTAGAAGTCGTTTCCTATTTGAAGATAGAAAAATTATTCCAGTTGTTAGAGATGTAGGATCTTCTTTTATCACAACCTCTGTTGATGAAGTTGGTGAACCTTTAGATTGGATTTCAGATCTTAAGACTTAAAGAAGTCTATATTGGCCTGCTATGGATGGAATTCGAGTTTGTGTGGGTGGTGTGGCACTACGAGGTCGTGGTGGAGTGACTGATGATGTAGGAATTGAACTTCTTCCTTGACTTACAAACCTACCTCTAGAGTCTCTTTCCCTATGCATGTCATGTTTTTATTTGAATTTTTTTAAGGCTTCTATTTAGACTTCCCCAACAGCAACGCCAAAATGTTTGGTCAATTTAATGTTCTTAAAGTGCAAGCATAAATTATACACCGGAGTTGGTAAACTTATTAAGTGTAGGTGCACTATATATGCTAGAAGCCTATTCTTTCGTTTAGTAAGATGATGGTTATGTTTGTTTTGAGTTGTTATCTAGATTTTCATTAGAGTTAGATTTCTATAAATTAATACTTGAAAGTTAAGCTATTGTTAGAATGAATGAGAGTTAATATGTTGTTAGATTAATTTGTCAAATCGTATCTAATTGATTGTCATTCTAAAATGTATTATGTTATTCATCCTAAAATTATGAATCTATATAAACAATTTGCTAGTATGAAAGCAAAGTATTGAAATTCAAAGGCTTTTCTACAAAATATATACAATTCTAATTTTAAAAAGCATGAAAGAAATTTCTAATTACAAATTGCAGAGTGATATAAATTCTAATTCTAGAAAGCATGAAAAGATTAATTGTGATGAAGCGAAAAACATTGAAGGGCTAATCTATTAAACAACTACAAACATAACGAAATGCGAAATGGTAAAAAAGATAACTGAGTTTATACAAAATAATGAAAACAATGAAGAAATTAAACTAAAAAGCAGTGATAATAAAAAGCAATTTGAATGAAATCAATTCTAAAGCATGAAATGAAAATAAACTAAAAACCTTGACTGTCTGCAGGGGCCCTTCGCATCCTGTAGGTATGATTCACAATCACGTATGCATCGAATCAGAAAAGTAACTTCAAATTAACACAAGAACGAAGGTCTGGTTCACAATTTCTTCAGCAATTAACTTAATAATTCCTCCCTGATATCGTTTGTATAGGATACATATTTATAAAAATGGTGTGCTCAATCTGTTGAGACTTCTATGCCTACAGGTTTGATGTTCAATCCTAAGTCAAATATGAAACTTAAACAAGAAAAGCGTCATTTCATCGATTTGTTATTTGGAAAGAAAATTGAGAAATCGTGTTGTGCCTGGACTCTTGCTGCTACATGTTGACCTGTATCTTTGACTGCGATACTATGTGATCCCTTTGGTGAACTGGCTCGAGAAAATAGGAGGAGATACATGAGAGGATCAATCCTCAACTACCCATATGCTCAGTTGCTTCATTAGCGCACCAGAACCCCGCAAACCATGGAGGTAGTTGCAAATTTATAAAATGGTTGCAGAATCATGTTAATTTTATAGTTAATGCACTCTTTAATATAATAATAAGGAACATTAACGAATATGAAAAATAAGGTATGTAAGAGTTGTTACCTTATCAAAATCTATGATTTATTTCCTTTATTGAGTTGATAGTGATGATGAAAAAGAGGAAAATGGTGGAAAAAGGGTGTCAAAACAAAAGATTTATGGAACTCTACAGGAATATCCTGCAATTGACATTCCTTGAATCTGCATAGACCACAAGCTCTTTGTTTGCCATGATGTTAAACATAATCTATTTTTTGCATATGTTACAATCCTTTCCTGCAACTGCTATTGTCAACAATATTTGATTTTATGATTAGATAATATATTAATCAAACCAACAATAAATCTCTGTTAGTGATGCTTCAAACATATATTCATGTGCATATACAAAATGTAAGGAAAATAGCGAGACATGCCTCTTTTAACAACACTGCACATGCATTGATTAAAAGCACATAACTAACGAAACATGTATGTCTATCCATGCATGCATATGGTTATGAACCATGCCTAACCATTCAAATTCCCACATGCATAAAGATCACCAAAGCATACTCACTCATCCCCTCTTTACGCGCATTATAAGAAAATGAGGAAATACATTTTACCTCTACCCACAAGAGTACAGTGATAATAAAAGATTCATGAAGATAATATTTAAAAGAAATTTCAGTGTTATCACTATTTTTTCACACAAGAAGAGGGAACTCTTTCAAAGATAGAACACCACATTAAGTATTATTTCATTTATACAAGCCACATTCTTTTCTAGAAAAACAACCACCACAACTACCCATATTATTTTGAAAGGAAGGGTAACATGTTAGCTATGTTTGTGCATGCAATTACATAAACTTTATCCAAAAGAAACTAGCCCCTCGACTATTATCTTTTTGCATGAAAATATGTAAAAGAAAGCTAACACAATGGACATTGTTCTTATGCATGTAAATGCATATGTTTTTCCAAAAGAACCTTTCCAGAAGAAAGTTTAACACAATAGAATATGCAAATACATGTTTTCTTTTCCAGGAAATCTAACTCAATAGAGCATGTAAAAACATTTATCTTTTTCCAAGAATCTAATACAATAATATATGCAAAAACATTTCTCTTTTTAAGAAATCTAATACAATGTCTAGTTTTCCCATGCATGCAAATACATGCTTCTTTTCAAGAAAACTATCTCAATGTTCTTTCCATGCATGTGAAAGCATACTTCTTTTTCAAAAAATTATCACGATCAAATATTACTTTCATACATATAAATGCAAACTAATTTAATAGACATTCTTTCCATGCATGAAAATACATAATCTTTTCCAAAGAAAACTAGCCAAACAACTATTTATCTTTCTGCATATAAGCACACGTTCTTTCCTAAAAAAAAAATTGTCATAATAAATGTTATATATGGGCTAAAAAATGTTAGTCAAACTACATGCCCATTATAAAAAGCAATAAACTAAACACATCTACCACTAGGCTCAAACAAAATGTAAATAGTGAAATAATATAAATAATGAAATATGCATAGACTAAAGGTGGAGAATATTTTCCCAATTTAAGGACCTCGATCTAATTTCTTGAAGAAAATGTTTATCAAAAGACATGCTATTCAATGTCCACACTTGTAATTTTGCACCTTTAAAAAAAAGGAAAAAGAAAACTACCACACTTATTTCTCAGCGTAAAAGAGTCCATAGAGATCTTCCAAGAAAATAATATCGACTCTTTATCATATGAAATCTTTTACGTAAATAAACTTGATTCTTGTTTGTAGATTTTGGTGGGTATCTTGAGTATTTTTAGTGGTCAGAAATTTCACAGTAGCTATTTTGTGTCAACGTTTAGAGTCTATAACAAGACTCATCATAAGGACAAATTTCTACAGAGAAGGGCCAAAAAGAAGGAAATAAATATGGGATGTAAGAAAATCAAATGGGAATGAACCGACCAATTAAACTAAAAGAATTATTTTTAATTTATGAAATTTTTATATTTTACTAAAGTTTTAATAATTAATATAAAGTTGAAAGTTTATTAATATGTTAATTATTAATTTTAATTGTTAATAAAGTTAATGATAATTATTCATTATTATTAGAATTAATTATTATTATTAGTATTAATTACTAAATTAATACTAATAATTAAACTAATTAACCATACTAAGTCATAATAATTATTATTATAAACTTAGTATGATTACAATAATATTTATTAACTTAAAATATTAATAATAATAATTATTAACATTAATATTACTATTAATTGGTTTATACTAATACTAATAATAATAAATTCTAATAATTATAATTAACCTTATTAACAACATAAATTAATAATTAAATTATTAAAACTTATAATAATTATTAATAAACAAAAATAATTCTTTTAGTTTAACTCGTCAGTTCATTCCTATTTGATTTTCTTCCTTCCCATATTTATTTCCTTCTTTTTGGCTCTTCTCTGTAGGAATTTGTCCGGTTTATAAGTCTTGTTATAAATTCGAAAAGTCCACAGAAAAATGACTATTGTGAGTGTTATTATAAGCTCAAAAAATCGACACAAATATAGCTATCGTGAGATTTTCGGGCACTAAAAATACTCAAAACCAGATTCTTATTATTCCATGCATGCAAATGCAATAGTTTTCAAAGGGCATGGTTACTTATCTCCACAGCCATTATAACCGACGAGTTCATCTTAGATTGGCTCCCCTCTTTGTTTGATTCCATGTGACTCGTGAGCAATGAGACCTATTCCATGTGACTCGTGAGCAATGAGACCTAGCCACCATCAGGGAGATAAGCAATAATAAAAAACTGATTTTCGCTATATTAAGCTCTGCAAATATTTATATGTTTCATTTCAACTTCTAGATATTTCAAATTTTTTTCCATTGCAGCTATAAAGCAGCTGTGGTTAAAAGCATCATTGAAGAGGTGGCTAAACATTGCAAGACAGGTCGCCGATGCATGTCTTCAATTTAATACCAGCGGTCCACGATACTCCATTAATTAACTGGCAATAAAGCTCATGTCATCTGTAGTTTTTCTGGTTCGACCGATAAAAAATCACACTTTATAATTTCTTCAGGGATGATAGAGACCTGTATAAAAAGACCATTCTCCTCCCTTCCTTCCAAGCATAGCTCTACTGCTAATAAAGAATGGGAAGGAAATTGCCAAAAAAATTCCTTTTAAATGTTAACTGATTCTTGACGAGAATGATCAAGCATATATTAAATTAATAATGCTTTTACTCATGTAACTACATGAGTTTCTTATGAGAGTTTTAGGATAGTTTACAATAAGGGTATTACATAACTATACACTATAAAATGATACGCTATACAATGAAAAATAATATATAAGTATATTTTTTTAATTTTATATAAGGAATATAAATATTTCAATTTTAAGAGACTTCATTTCTCAATAACAAAACAAAACTAGAAACCATTATAAAATAAACAAATTCAATGTATTTAAATAATTATTTATAAAAATATCAATATTAATATTTAAAAAATTATATTACATTAAATATTGATATTAAATAATATAAAGCAAAATACTAAAAAACTTATTTAAAAATCCAAAATAATAAAAATCACATAAATTAAAAATCCAAAATAATAAAAATCACATAAAATTAATAAAATTTTATGCATAGATAAAATACCCATAAATATTAAAAGAAGAATACAATGAATCACTATATATAAACACTTGCTCTGGTTTTTTAAGGAATCCAATTTTGAGGTAGGTTTGTTTAGATGGAACCATGCCTTAGGTTTACTTTGACGAGGCCTCTAGAAGCCAACATGTTGTGCTTGGATTGAGATATACACTTTATAGGAAAGCGCAGGGACTATAGCGTTTGCTCGATAGTTGACTAACTATTAACTCATGGGTTGATCGTAAATTTGTACTTTTTAATTACTCTTTAACCAAACTTTATGCTTAACCATTTCTCTGCAATAACATTTTAACCAAAGTTTTCAATTTACCCTCTTATTGCCAACATCACTTGCCCCGATGTTATTTTAGTGTGAGCTACTTAATTTACCCTAAGTTTTTTCAAAACAAAGTTATTTAATGTAGGCAACTTAATTTATTAAGTTTTTCAAAACAAAGTCGAGAGCAAGTTTCAAAATTGGTGTAGCAACGTTGCATAAACCTATCACCCTTACACTTGTGACATGATTGTTTACCGTTGTTGCCATCTCTCTTCATTCCACCGCCCTCTCTGTTCATTCTATTGAAAGTGAAAGCAAAAACATTGTTCATACACTCTCTCTTCATTCCATTGAAAGAAAACACATTGTTCATGATTGAAAGCAAACACATTGTTCATGTACTGGTGCATGTTAGCAAAAGATTCAAGTTAGCAAACACATTGTTCATCCACTCGTGCATACACATTGTTCATCCACTCGAGCTTGTTAGCAAAAGTTTCAGGTGTTTCACGAAAGACCATAGTTATTGCAGAAGCTCTAATAGAAAGAAAATCGTGCAGCACAAGCAATGGCAACAGGGGTTCCAGCGCTTGGGAGGGCGTGAGTAGTATTTGGGAACCTGTCATGTTGGTATAACTTAGTCTTTTGGAAACTGAACTATCATCTTCTCACGGGAAGGAGGATATACCCCGTATTTCTCAGACGTAACACTGGAACAGGGCACCAACGGAGAGCTCGGCTTCTCGTTTTCATATTTGCCTGCATTTTTCTCTATGTTTTCAGTAGTTGGGTACACTCACGGGTTTTCTGCCATAATGGCAAAGCTCTTAGAGCCACGAACATAAATGAGTATAACCAAATGAGGCCAACGAGCCTTAATCCTAGGGATGTCAATTTCTACTGGGACTCAGTCGAATAGCAAATGAAGGTGCTCGATCTCAAGCTCCAATACACTGTCAAGGGCCATTCCCAACATTCTGGGGAACTTTACACAACTGAAGATTATGGATCTGAACGAAAATCGGTTGAGTGGATTAATATCCAAAGGGTTTTTTCTCTCGTCTCTCGTGCAACTGAACGTGTCACATAATTATCTGTAAGGATGGATTCCATATGGGATACCGCTTTGAAACTTTTCCATGTCTTCGTACCTTGATAACAACGGACTATGTGGAGATCTCTTCCTGCTTGCTAATGCATTCATATTCTTTATCGGTTTCAGACTCGAGAATCGAAACCATGCCAGGTTTGTAGCTTCTTTTGGAATTTTGTGTTTTCTGGTATTCGAGGTCCATTGATGGCTCTAAAGCAAGCAGTGTTGACTTTCTGCCATTTGTAAGAAATTTTATATACTATATGAAGATTTCTTTATGTTGTCGCATCTAAAAACTAGAACATGTCATAAATGTGTTGTTATTTCCTTTCTTTATTTATTTCTACCATAGTTTCTCTTGCGGGCGACTAAGATTGTTTGTTAGTTTCTCCGAAATCCAATAGGGACTCGGATAGGAATACCCATGGGTCAAGGAGAAGATTGTTGGTTAATTTCTCTGAAATCTGAGAGGGAATCGGATAGGAATACCCATGGGTCTGTTGAAAATATAATTTCAACTGCGCAACAGTTGAGCCATGCAGCAGCATGAAGACTATAGCCGCGCACTTCACCAAGGATCGGGAGGCAGAAACACTCAAAATTTAAAATTGCAGGCTTAAGGATCCACTTTAAATCTCAGCCGTTGAATCTGGCCGATCAGCGGTCCAGATCGCGTCGGCGTATCGGCAAGTCGGCATATCGGCAAGTTGGAGCATTGGAGGCAAGCAGCAGCAGCGATATGAAATATCGCCGACGAGCGATCGCCGATATCGCATCGGCGAAGTCGAAGTGAAGGACTTATGAAGAAGCTTTTATGTTTGCGATGAGCGATCGCCGATATCGCTATCGGCAATGTCATAGGGTCGGGGTTTTTAACATGAGTAATGTTGCGATGCGATGGAGCGGACCCGACAACATTATAAATAGTTTTTGATAAACTTACAAGTCCGCGCTCAGAGCATTTTCAATGTATTTTCGTTATATAACGAAATATGAAGAAAAGTAAAGGATCGGCGGATATTGCGATCGGCATATCGCAATCGGGGAAACCAATGGGGCATGGCTTTTCATATTTTGTGCGCTACCCGATGGATCGGACCCGATGGGTTTCCAAAGCCAAACTGCATAATGATTGAAATCCACCCAAAGGCAATTTTTGTGTTTTGCAGCACTTATGTATGTTTTCAAATATACGGAGAAACAGAGAATTGGCGCGGAGGCAGTTAAAGTGAGCATGGAACAGTACAGCATAGCAGGCAGAAGCTTTCAATTTACAGCATGGCCGAGAAGGAAGCAGGTTGCGTTCAAGCTCCTGCACATTGAATTTCCAGCGACCACAGTTAATGCTCTTTTCAGCCGAGGACAAGAAGGACAGCCTCGAGCAGTTCACAGCATGGGTCTCCATCCTCGTTCATTAATTTATTCAAGTTTTGTTTTTTGTTGATGTTGTTGTAGTCTGTAGAGAGTGAGAGTGTGTAGAAGCGCAGCAGCGCAAGTGAATGAATGTTAGCAATACGCAGTAGCGTAGAATGTAATCAGAACTGAATGAATAGAGTAGCACTGTGTTTTTCTTTGGTGAATCCCTCAGAGTGGAAGAGGATGAATTTTGTATCAGTTTCTATTTAAATGAATATAAATCCTTTTTATGTGTGTTTAATACTCTGTTCACAGCAATTTGTTAAAAGCTTCCCTGTGCCAAGATCCTGGAGAGAAAAAGAAAAACAGAGCATTGTCTCTGTGTGATTTTATATTGTGTTTTTGGGATTTTGACAGAAAAATCCCCAACAAGGTCAAGGAGAAGATTGTTTCAATAACTCCCTTCTATTCCCCCTGCCTTGTTGCTCCCTTCTATGCCCCCTGCCTTGCCTCTTCGAAGAAGTTACTGCCGGTGGTGGATCTAGCTTTGAATATCCATCATCTATTAGATACGTCTGACTTTCTATCCATAAATTCGTTTTCTTTTTGGGTAGTGAAGCACATAATTATTCATTTTACTTGTTACCGCTTCACAGTTGGTGAAGCGTGAAGCCATTGTGGTGATGTTTATAATATTAAATAACATGTTTACAAAAATAAAAACTCTGTTTAATGTCAACAAGTTTACAAGGGGCAGAGGGTGTATTGTTTTAGGTTGTAGACAATTGCAAAATACAATGAGCTTTGCTCACTCATTGCATATATTTTTGCAGAGATATCAACTATTTCCTCCTACTGTACAATATATATTTATTCTGTCTTTCCTATTGCATGCTATTTTCTACAGGGATATTAATAATACAATGTAGGATATCAATACACACTTTTTGTAAGGACCAAATAAATTAGATATAGGTCAATTCTTCTCATTCTGTATTATTTCTACAACGTTAAGCCTGAGCATCTCCAATATTGACAGGCACATATAAAGATGGATTGGATTGTACGCTAAAGGCTGTAAAAACAAGAAAAGAAGTGACATGACATCGAAACAATTCAACAATGGAGAAAGAGTGTTTCTAGTATTGTCAATATTGGAGTTCAAGGCATTTAATGGGTGAGAATCTGTCATTATTCCAATCACTATTCTATTTTTTTTTTTTGGTTTGATTGATTTATCTATTGTGAGTTGATATGGACCTGGAACAACACAAAGGTAAGCTACAAGATCTGGCTATGGAGTGGGGTAAGCTACAAGATCTGGCTATGGAGTGGGTTGACTACTGGAATCTATATTGGGTCAGGCTGGCCCAGCAGCTAGAATATAGGCACTCCCGTGTTTTACCATACACTATGTTACATTTAATCTACTTCAATTATGGCTATTTACTCTACTCAGCTATGGAAGAATACACTATATTACATTTACTCTACTTCAGTTATGGTTATTTACTCTACTCAGCTATGGAAGAAGACTATGTTACAATTTTTTGGGTGTTTGTTTACCATTCTGGATGACTTAACATATTTTAACTCAAATTTCCAATTCACAGTTCTTTAGCTCTTTTTATGTAACATCTCCTCCTAATTTAATTTTTTAACTCTCTCTCTTATAAATACATGTTTTCCTAGAAACAAATTTCATTTATCTCTCTATTTCCCTGGAAATGTACTTTCCTTGTTCAAGTAGTGGTTTACAATATATTTGTAAAATATTAACAATCAATTGGCGCGTTGATGGCCACTACTGTAACTTCGAAAAAATAACATTTACTAAAAACAATTTTCATTTATCTATCTATTTCCCTTGAAATGTTCTTATGTTCTTTGCTTGTTCAAGTAGTGATTTACAATATATTTGTAAAATATTAACAATCAATCAGCAAGTTGGTGGCAGCTACTGTGACTTCAAAAAAATAGCATTTACTAAAAACAATTTTCATTTATGTATCTATTTCCGTGGAAATGTTATTTCCCTATTCAAATAGTGATTTACAATATATTTGTAAAATATTAACAATAAAATATTAACAATCAATCAGCAAGTTGGTGGCTGCTACTGTAACTTCGAAAAAAACAACATTTACTAAAAACAATTTTCATTTATCTATCTATTTCCCTGGAAATGTTCTTATGTTCTTTGCTTGTTCAAGTAGTGATTTACAATATATTTGTAAAATATTAACAATCAATCAGCAAGTTGGTATTGTAACTTCAAAAAACAAGTTGGTGATCGACACTGTAACTTCAAAAAAACAGTATTTACCAAAAAAAAAAAAACAGCGTTTACTGAAATTCGGCAGGGACTACAGCTACGTAGATGCCCTTGTTTCTCTTGTTTCTCAGAGTTACTTGTCTTTCATTTCCATGTGAATAATGGTGACAAACCAGACAAACAAACAATATAAACAAGTTCTTGAAATTTGTTCTAAATAATAATGTCCAGCTTTTTACACTTCAAAAATAATTAATCTATAACTTGGATGAATCAAATAATGCAAGTTTAATAACACTGAAAATTTTAAAGTTGTAGTTCCAACAAATTCACTTCCAACATCTACACAAAAGAACGTAAAAAAAGGCGGATGGACTTTCCAAGGTGTCTATCTTTGGATAATAATGTTTTATTTTAAAAGAATATGTCAATGACAAACTGTTAGATAGAAGGATTAGAGTTTTAAAAAGCTCAGTAATACTTTGGAAGATTTTAATGTTGTGAAACTCCTATGGTCTTGGAATTATTAGATAGAGTGATTATTACTTTAAATGAGGTTTTAAAAGTTATGCAATGCTTTGGGATATTTTAATATTATAATTTTTTTTGTGATGTTCTTGGAATTTGTAGTGTTATGAGAGTTTACTAGTTGTTGATCAGGTTTATTGCCACTCGATGATCTTTGAAATTTTTAAAATTTAATGAGATATCATTTTTTATTGGAGGTATTTGTTTCCCTTTTATTTAGAATATATATATATATATATAAAAGTTTACCATATATTATCTAAAGATTTTATAATAAAAAATATTATTTAATTTAATTTCGATTTTCTAAATAATTCTGAGTTATTTATTTTAATGGTAGATTAATCATATGTTGAAGGGATAAAATCTTTCAAAGTGTAAATAATTTTTCAAAAAAATTTTAATTTATAAAAAGTTTTTACTTTAAGGGATTTGATCTTCTCTGTTTCATAATAAATTTGGAGTCAAAATGGATATTTTTTTTTTTCCAAAAAAAATGACAGTAATTTTAATAAAAAATATTATATAACTTAATTTTGATTTTTTAAATAATGGTAAGTTATTTATTTTAATTGTAGGTTGATGTACAACAAGGGGATAAAATTTTTCAGTGTAAATATTTTCTCAAAATTTTCCAATCTATAAAATCTTTTTATTTTCACGGATTTGATTCTTTTTATCTCATGATATATTTGGGATCAAAATGGATATTTTTGTTTTTCCCGTGAAAAAGAACAATTTTTTTTATTATAAAAACAACGAATAAAAAATACATTTTGTAGACACACCCAGCGTGTATGTGATCTTGAGCTGAAACTTAACTGAAAGTAAAAAAACATCTATAAAAAAAGGAAATAAGTGAAACCCTAAAATCTAAACTCAACCGAATACTGAAAAAAAAATATACAAAATAATATGGGCACACATGCCCAACAACAAGAAATATTCTGAGCATGCAGGCCCAGAGAAAAAACAAAAAAAAAAAAAATTCAAGACACGTAGGACCTCTTAATGCTCAAAGGGTGACCGCAATAAAAAACCAACAACTAACCAACACACAGCTTTACTTACGACTGTACAAAACATGATTAGAGACTCATGCCAAGAGGTCAGGCACACCCAAGACCTAGCTATTAGAAGCAGCAAAACCCAAAGGGAGACCACGACAAAGAGCTTTCAATGTGTCGATGACCACAACAGCAAAGAGTGATGAGAAGACTAGAGCGAGAGACATCGTAGAGTAAATAGGATGGAAATGAGTCGAGGAACTGAAGGCGTGATAGGATCATCAAAACTCCAAATATGTCTCTTATAATCCCAATCCATAATTTGACATCCTGGCGGGAAAAGGCATGAAATAGGGAAATTGGCAGAAGACGACCACCCAAAAAAAACACATCGCCTCAACTTTTCATAGTTGAAGATGAGCAGAGAGAGCACCAGACAGCAAACAATGGCAACAAAAATCTCATCCGACAGCTCAAAATATACCACGAACTAGTGAAACACTTGCAAGAAAAAAAAATCTGTGGTGGCAAAGAAACAAAGGAGAAAAGAGGCACGAATAGGGGTTAGAGCAGCTAGGGTTTAGCCACCCTAACCCCTCTCCCTAAACTCCATCCCCCTATATGGGTCAAAATGGATATACATTGGCGCTTAAAACTTTTCAATCGTATGTTGTTCAATAAGAAGGGGATGCATAATTTCTTTTGTGCTCAACATGGAATTTACATATGGCATGCATGTGCGCACACACATAATTATATTTAAATATTTTACTTGAAATGGATAATGAAATATTTTTTTAATAGTTGATATTGGTTTTTTTTTTTTTCACATATCAATTCTATGTTAAACACATAAAGGAACATCTCTCTCACAATGAGATCTAAAAAATATTTATCATTAGAATATGAAAATTTTCACATTCGAAAATATATATATATATATATCTATATATATATATATATATATATATATATATATATATATATATATATATAATTTGATATAAAAATATGTTACTTAAATAGATGTTCAAATATCTTATTTATGGTTCACTTTAAAACATTTTATTATTATTATCGTTTCTAAAATACCATGTGTCAACATCATATTGTGAATGAAAAGAATGACACTTCTCTCCATATAGGTTGTAGAAAGTGTTTCTCCGTAACACTATAAATATAAAGTTTGGGATTTAATACTTTTAAATAATTTTGAAGGAAAATATAATCTATAATCTTAAAATAATAATATAGCTTATTTGATTTTTGGTTTTAGAGCTATAAACATTTTCTTAAATTTTTAGAGGTGCAAACATTTCTTCAAAATTTGATTCCTCTTAATGGACAATAAATTTGGAATTAAGATGGATCTATGTTGGTTATTAATATGTCATGTGTCAAACTCCATGTTAAACATGAAATGATTTACACTTCTCCATCATACTAAAAAGTAGAAAAACAAAATAATAAATTTTTTATTTCAATAACTCTAAATCTCCATATATAAAAACTTGATATAAAATTATACTACTTAGGGCAAAAAATCAAAATAATTATTTTTTTGCTATTAATATTTTTTAAATATCATCTATAAAGTCCATATTAACCATTCCACGCAATAATAAACTAAGATAGATATATATATATATATATATATATATAAAGAAAGTGATATGTTGAGTTTATTACAATGACTTAGAGCATTGTTGTTGAAGTGCATTGAGAAACCTTTACTTATTGGCTAGAGAATGAAATATTTGATTACATGGAATGAAAATTTGTCTTAAATTTTAAATGTTTAAATTTAAAATTGAAATTATTTATATCAATAATAAAATAAAAGATATTTATTTTAATTTAATTATTTTAAATTTTAAATTTAGTTAATGTAATTGGATCTGGGTTTTAAATGATTCTTTATATAAGGTAGTTAAAGTTTTAAAACTTTTAGTGATAAGGAGATCTAAAAAATACAAGTGTTGCAGGACATCTTAGTCCTTATTACTCAAGTGGAAATTATGCTTTCTGAAAAATTGCAAATTTATTCTTTGAGGAAAATTAATTGCTTACCAAGGGGCATTGATCTACATAAGTTTTGGTGGGTTAGAAAGTATGCACCTGTGTTTTTAGTCCTAGTTATTAGAATATGGTGGGAAGGTAAGTATATTTATTTACATCTTGTTCCTATCCATTTTTTATGCAAATACTTATTAAATTGTGTTGGGCAATAACTTATGGTAAATATGTTATTTACGTGTATGAGTTATTTTCAAAGATTTTAATATTAGGTTGTTTTGATGTAAAACTTAACAATGAAAAATCACTCCACTAATATCTAGGTGGCTTTCATGTGAAACTTGACAATGAAAAATCATTTCACTAATATCTAAAAGTCATGGCATAAATATTGAAACTACATCCAAAGATTATGGGAAAAAATTGAGGCAGTTATCTACATGGCATTAAACATTATAAATTGCATAGGTTAATGCTAAAATAATAGTGTTCCACAATCAAATGAATTGTTAGAGTCCTTTGTTGACAAGGACTAATAAAAAATAAAATGAGATCTTAAAGTTGATGTGGTGCGAATACTCCTAAATAATAATTTCTCCTATACCATAAGCCAATCTCCTAAATCACAAACATATTAAAAGACTAAAAATTATTTAAATATTATTTAAATATGATTTAATATTTTAAATATTCAAAAAACTAAAAAGTTGTTTAAATATTGAATAAATATATTTTAATATAGAGTAATCTACTGAGGCCACAAATTTTCCCAGAAACTAGTGAAATTTTCGACATGATTTTTGGCAAAATTCAGTAGAAATTTTGGGAAATCTAGGTTGCAACTGTCAAACTTCAGCATTTCTGTTGTCTAGGGGGGTTTTGATGGTTTTGAATCCATTTCCACCATCAAAAAACCAATTCAAACACTCTTTTAATTATATTTTCTCAAAAAATAAATCATTGGTTTTCGGCAAAAAATAACTTTCTGGGAAAATTTGTGGCCTCTGTAGACAATGCCTTTTACTAATAGAATGAAGATTTCCATAAGTATTCATATTTGCAGAAATTTTCCGGATCGAACTGTATATAGGATTAATATCACGCCCAGTGTTTCAGGTGGACTCTCCACATATCAATAGGGACCAAAGAATATTGAATGATAACATGCGAGAGCTGGTTATCTTTAAATAGAAAAGAAACAAATTATTCATTAGGGAAAAATAATGAAATTATTCAAAAACAGGCGTTAAAGGTTAAGTCAAAAGGGAGAATAAGTAAAAAAATTAATTAATAAAATATTAATTTATAATAATAATAATGAGAGCCATGTGGTGGCATGTCAATGTACTTTTGTATAAATTAATTTTGTGAATGCAGTTTTATTTACTTCTAAAGTACAATGACATTGTAGACTAATCCAAAAAAAACAATAAAGTCAACTTGGACATTATCTAAAACAAAATGCAAATATGATTTATGTGAGGTTTTTTGTTTTTTATAGATTCAGGCCACATGAGATTAAATTGTCTTTCATTTTGCATAAACTGTAGATTTGCAAATAAATGAATTATTCAAGTGCATAATTTACATAAGGATCAGTGATCACTAGATTAAAAATTTCTGTATCGATGTACTAAGCAGTAAATTGGCCCTATTAATTGACCTCGAGGCAAAACATGGATAAGAAAATGAAGGAATTATTCAAGGGAAGCACATACAATTAGGATCCGTGTATTTTTTATCATAAAATTTCTACATTTAAATTTGTTGGATCAATATATTAAGTATTTAATTGGTGTCATGCCCATAAGGAAAATTTTCATAATAAGAAAAAATAGCAATAATTGATATATAAGAATAATAAATAAAAGATAAATTGTTGATTACAAAACAGGTCCTGACTGGACACCAATCAAATCCATTAATAAGAAAGGAATTGTGAGACTGCATGCAGCTTCTTTAATGCAAGTATTGCATAACATTTAGGCAAATTTTGCAAGACAAGTACATGTAATCATACATTCTAGTTTCAAAATATGAAGACACAAAATGCCACATGTCTTTCCCCCATAGCCAAGAAAATAGTTGAAAGCAGAGTAGCTCACACTGGGTGAAGCAAAAATGTATAACATAACATCCAGTTGTGTGAACCAGGTTGCACAATCACTTCAAGCCACAATAATCAGTTTTGTCATCTTACAATAGATGAAATTCCTGAAACTTGGTAGTGGTATGTATGTTAAAGCAAAGTAATACTGAAAATAAAACCAATAATTGAACCAATGTTATAGCAGTAAAACATAATTATACCTTTTCAACCAAAGGTGAATGCACTAGAAGGAAACTTTGGTTGATTTGTGCCAAATTGAATGTTGGTTGAGAAGCATCTCCAGTGGAAGGTAACTTTTGGTCATCTTCATCATCTTCCAGCCAATAATTTTCAATAATTTGTATTCCCTTCTCATAAATTTCATTATTACTATTCAACATTTTCCCAGGAGCAGTAATATTTTTCTTGGTAGCAGTGTTTGATCAATATTTGCAGGTCGTCCCAACTACCAAAGAATTGTGATTGTCCTCACAAAATCGATGGTTATATACCTTTTATAAAATAATCTATCACTTAAACTTCTGTTAAATGAATACCAATCAGAGAATCAAGGAAACAAAAGTGAAAACACAAAAATACCATTGGTAAGTCCATTGTTGGAAAAGGTACTGAGGGGGGGGGGGGGGGGAAATTAGTATTTTTAAACTCAATTCAACTTTTCATTTCTTATTCTGGTTTTTGTACGCTACTGTGATTCAAGAAACCAATGTATGTACATGACTATGATGAATATAAACAATGTTTACCCAAATAACTAATTTATTAGTTAGTTCATTAAATATTTATCCTTAACCAGAGCATCGTTACTTCATTATTCATTCATTAAGCAGAAACCATGAGAAGTAAAGAATAGATAGATTATCAACACACAAGAAACATATCAACACACATGAACACTAGGATTTTAGGTTGAAACCAAATGTGGGAGAAAACCACCATCATTGTCATATTTGTCTTCTTCCTTTATTATAAAGGAAAACATATTACAATCTTGTAATGTTGCAGAGTAATATTAGTACGTAGGCACCCACCTACAGGAGGCCACAACCTTATATCATTATCCAACACCTACTGGAAGGGAGCTCCAACCCCCTGACCTCGTTTACCAGCTTCTACTGGAAGGGGGTTTCTACCCCCTGCACAAATTCTCCAACTACTATGGGAAGGAAGCTTCGACTCCCTTACTAAAGTCTCCAACCTTCATCACCTCCATGGACCACATTTCATAATATTTCATACTAGATGTACCTGACTTAAAACATCAAACTTGCAGGCCACTTTTCATCATATTTTCAAACAGGACCCACTTCAGTCATTAAGCTCAAATCAAGTAACAATTATGAAACTAATCACTGAATCAAATCATCCAATCATTGAACCAACTCAAACATTAAATCAATCAATGAATCTTAGTCAACCAATGCAACTAGATCAAAATAGTTCTTATCAAATCATATCAATACACAACCACTCATAAGTATACCAGACCATATATTGTTCATTACATAAACCAAATGTTCTCACTACAATCCCTGAGCAAACATATGTCAGAATGTATATGCTATTGTTATGAACCATACATGTGTATGTATGCACTTCCCATGAAGAAGACCTACATATAGATCTCAAATAAGTAACATCTAAATATGAATCATTGTCACACTAATCTAATCTCTTAATCAAATACTAAAGCCATCACAGATTACTGAACCAAATATAGATCACCACATAGTAGCATCATCACTAATCAACATTCCATTCCATAACCAACTCAACCCAACTATTACTGTTAAACACAGATTATTATGAGACAGACATCATCGACAGACAAAAACAAACATAATAGAACTAATCAAACATCATCAACAACCCATACTACAAAACCCTATGATGTATACATGAATTTTACATAGGATATCTATGTCTGTACAGACTTCCCATTATCAAAACCTACGTACATATTCTGAACTTTCAGAATCACGACTACTTAGAAGAATATATGCATATGAATGCAAATTATTAAATGAAAACCAATGTATAGATATGAAATCATTGAATCATAACTTCATTGCATAACACAACATATGTCAAACCCAAATATCGGCATACACATTGTTACAGTCACATATCATTATATCATCACCATAGATCTATCAAACCATAAACGTATTAACCAATATTTATTCATCTCAGATATATTAGATCTGATTCATCTCCATGTTCCTTGGTGCACACCTGTTTGAGATTAGAATCATAAATAAATAAATCGTCAACTACACACGTGACACTTTTCTCTCCATCTCTTTATATATCATTAGTCTTAGCGAATACCTTAGGCCAATCCCTTCGTAATGTCATTGGTATTCTTTGACAGGATCAAATATCCATTTTCGCACTCAGTACTATGGGCCAATACCATGGTAAAGACCCCTGGTATTCATAATACCATGGTTTGGATTTTGTACATGACTTCTCCTTACCATACCTGTGCATGTACGTGATCTTGCTTCACTTTCTCACACTTTATCTTTGCCATCCATCTATCTCTAAACTTAACATTCCTTTTTCCATCAATTATGTCACATCTTTATGAGCCTGCATAATCATCCTGTTACTATAATGTTGACATATTTCTTAAGTAGGTTTCCATCAAGGACAAAACATTAGCCATAATGCCAACAATATCCCCCTTTGGACTTGATGGCAACCAATTTGGTGTTTGGTCACCACCACCTGTAAATACCTATAAACACACCAAGATTCTCTCCCAATACATCTTTCCAAGATTCTCTCCAAACACCAAGATTCTCTCCCCATTTGATATCAAGGTTATCCCTCCACCCATCATTAGGGACTAAAGAATATTGAATGATAACATGTGAGAATTGGTTAGCTTTAAATAGAAAATAAATGGGTTAGTCATTAGGAAAAAATAATGAAATTATTCAAAAATAGTCGTCAAAGGTCAAGTCGAAAAGGGAAAATAAGTAAGAAAATTAATTAATAAAATATTAATTTATAATAATAATAATAACAACAAGATCCACATGGTGTCATGTCACTGTACTTTTGTATAAATGAATTTTGTGCATGCAATTTTATTTACTTTTAAAGTACAATGACATTGTAGACTAATCCAAAAAAAACAATAAAGTCCATTTGGACATTATCTAAAACAACATGGAAATATGTTTTATATGAGTTTTTTTGTTTTTACAAATTCAGGAGAAATGAGATTAAATTGTCTTTCATTTTGCATAAATTGTAGATTTGCAAATAAATGAATTATTTAAGAGCATCATTTACAATAAGGATCATTGATCATTGGATTAAAACTTTCTGGATCGATGTACTGAGTAGTTAATTGGCCCTATTAATTTCCCTCAAGAGAAAACATAGATAATCCAATGAAGGAATTATTCAAGGGAAGCACATACAACTAGGATCCATGTATTTTTTATAACAAAATTTATACATTTAAATTTGTTGGATTCATGTATTAAGTATTTAATTGGTGTCATGCCCATAAGGCAAATTTTCACAATAGGAAAAATAAAAATAATTGATATAAAAAAAATAATAAATAAAAGATAAACAGTTGATTACAAAACACGTCTAGATTGTACACAAATCAAATCCATTAATAAGAAAGGAACTGTGAGACTGCATGTAACTTCTTTAGTGCAAGTATTGTACAACATTTATGCAAATTTTGCAAGACAAGTACATGTAATCATACATGCTAGTTGCAGAATATGGAGACACAAAATTCCGCATGTATTTTCCCCATAGCCAAGAATATATTTGAATGCAGAGTAGCTCGCACCGGGTTAAGCCAAAATGTATGACATAACATCTAGTTGTGTTGCACAATCACTTCAAGCCACAAGAATAATTTCTTCCAGGTTGCAATAGCTGAAATTCCTGAAATTTGGTAGTGGTATGTATGTGAAAGAAAAGTCATACTGAAAATAAAAGCAACAATTGAACCAATGTTGTAGCAGTAAAACATAATTATACCTTTTCAACCGAAAGGTGAATCCCCTAGAAGGAATTATTGGTTTATTTGTGCCAAAATTGAATGTTGGTTGAGAAACATCTCTAGTGGTAGGTAACTTCTGGTCATCTTCATCATCTTCCAGCCAATAAGTTTCAATAATATGCATTTCATTCTCATAAATTTCATTATTACTATTCAACATTTTTCTAGTTGCAGTATTATTTTGCTAGGTAGCAGTGTTTGATCAATATTTTCATACTATCCCAACTACCAAAGACTTGATATTATCCTCACATAATTTTGCAAAAGCATCTTCAGAAACAGAGATGGAACATGCTTCCTTCACAATATATGCTTTCCAAAAAAATCACTGAGTTAGAAGATCTGAAGTTTTCTGCCTAAAATCAAGATCATGTAATAAATGATTACCTCATATGTAAGGAAATTTAAACATGTACCTTCTCTACAATGGAAGTTGAATTGACCGCATGGCAAGAGCCCTTAATGAAAGTTTCACAAAACCCACTTGTATTTTTGAGGCTTGCAAAGGCTATCGATGATATGTGTTTCCCTAAAGAACATTGGAGCCGAAACTTTGGAAATGCAAATGTGTCTTGGTATTGAGGGACATGGGTGCAAACTGTGTCAATATAACTTGTTGTGAATGAAATTCTAGAGGGATCACCACCAACTTCTTCGAGAAGTACTAGTACATTATTTGTTAGGTACAACCATAAGCTACAATTCTTTGGTATGACACACTAGAAGATCACATAAACACTTAATTCATTCCTGATTCATAAGATATATGTAAACAAAAGAAGGAATCTGTATTTTGTCTCATTGCATCAACTGAAACAAGCTCTTGAACATCTACATCACACTAACTGTTATCCGCAAACACATCTCATTACATCATATCTTGTAAGTTGACCTCTTTGTTATATAAGTCATTTTATCAATGCTTGTGTTGATCATATATCTTCATTAAATACATAATTTTATCATGTGTACCACAAGAAGTAGAATTATTGATAGCCCATGTTGCTTCTTTCTTGACATCAAACTCATCACTTTGCAGCAACTGTACAAGAGTAGGAATTATGTTTGCATTGATCATAGCCTGTAAACAAATCCAAGATAACTATACAATAATTTAAACAACATTTTATAAGTAATAAGATATTAAATCAAGTGTCATTCTTAAACTATAAAGCAGTAGCTAATAAACCTATATTTGATCTTTGTTTCCTTTTGTTATGTTTGAGATAGTCCAGGATGCTTCCTTCTTGATATTTTTCTTATGACTATGGGTTAATAGTGCCCAAAGGCAGGGAAGTGCATGATTGTTGATAATGTACTGAGGCAACACATCCCCACATAATTACTTGAGAACATAATTTAACAAATAAAACACAAGTACTCATCTCCGGTTACAATATTGCACACAATGTAGAGAGCAAGGATAAGAACAGATGGAGATGGATGACTGTAGAGACAAAATAAATTTATCTATGATGTTAACAATACGTAGAAGCTAAAAAAATTTCATCATTTTTTTTCAGTATTTATGCTTATAGTAGAAGCTCAATCAATCTTCGATAGACACTAGCCTCAATCACAGCTTGAATTTTATCATATGTTACATAAAATATATAAGATAGAGCCCAAAAACCATTTGTTAAGACTTCTTCATCATTTAAATGAATCAGACACTCAAGTGTTGGTAGTGCTGGCTTTGTCTGCAAGAAAATGGTTTATGAAAATTTCAGCCCTGCAACATGTATTTCTATGGACAAGGATGAAAAATTGATAGAATGAGCAAAGAAAAATTATTTAAAAAATCAACAGTATAAATTTCCTACCCAGTTGAATGCAGGTTGTGGCTTTCCTCGACAGAAATTAGACAAGGTCCAAGTGGAATTTTTCAACATAGAAAGCTTAGGGTGCTCATTCAATTGAGCAAGGAGTGGCATTAGGACACCATGGATGAGAACTAGATCTCTGCATTTGGGCGAGTCACTAGCCACATTTCCCAATGCCCAAACAACCTATTAACGTAAAAGGAAAATATATTAAACAACAATGGCATCATAGGCCCAAATGCAGAAACAAAAACTTGGACTAAATTTCTTGGAAAAATTTTCTATTGCAAAAAAAAAAAATATTTCACAAAAAAATTTGTATTAGAAACAAAGTAAATAAAGATTAAAAAATATTTGTTTAACCTTTTCACGAACATCATTAATTGGTGAATCTAGAAGTTGTAGAAATATTGGCACAACTCCATAGTCAATCACAACTCGTGTATGCTTTGATTTTCCTGAAGCTATGTTTGTCAAAGCCCATGCTGCTGCAAACTATAATCAAGGAAGCAAAAAGCTACAAAGCCACTTTCAGACCAATGAAACACTATTTCCTATAGGATAAAGAAAACATAATCCCTCAACCCTATCATTAAATAATCAGTCAAGTACATTCCCGATTTCTATCATGTATAGACAAAATAATTAGGGCCTTTTCCTACAACTGTGGAAAATCATATCTCGCTAGGAATTCCACAAAGTGAGGAGCAATGCTAGCACAAATAATTTTTGTATAGGAGGTCTATACTCTGTTAAAAGAACAAAACAAAAGGTCAGTTTCCTGATGGAAAAAATAGACACAAACAAAATGGCAGTTCATTAACAATTAATACATAATATTTGTTGTAAATACCAAATGAAAGAAAATTTTGGAATTGGATCATTGCTTCAAGTTGCAGGTTAGGTTCATCAGACCATATTCCTGCAACCATAGCAAGAAGACTCTCCAACTGCAAAAATAGAAAACCAAATAAAATAAAATAAAACTAATCAAAAAAGGAAACAAAAATGTCAAATAAGGTCATAGATGCCATGACATAGTGGTATATATTCCTCTAGATATAAAATGCCTAGGTTCAGTTAAGTAATGATATGACAACAAATCTCTGAATTAACACAATAGCAATCTCTATGGGGGTATTAATCCCAAATCTTTCATTTACCCCTTAATCACAACATGCTTGACCATTTTGAAGATTCAATCTTGACAAATAGGACTATAACTTTAAGAGTAGACACCACAATCTAGGGGTACAAATTCGATTGAGATTTAATCCTTACAAAAAACTACCTAGAATTATTTAACTAGAGTTATTACAAGATATAACAACAATTGAACAAGGTGTATCACAATAATTGGCCACATTAACAAAGCAACATATTCTAAGGGGGATTGGTCTTGGTTTACCATTTGACCACATCAAGTTTGGCTATCAAGCAACAATTGAACTTTGTGTGTCATAACAATTTCCCACAATAATAAAAAAACATTTTCTAAGGGGGGTTGGTGTCAATTTACCCCTTGATCACATCCATCTTGACCATCTTGGCTTCAAAATAGGATTTAATCTCTAGAAAAATTCATCTAAACTTATTAAACTAGAGTTATCACAACATGTTGTAACAATTGAACTGGGTGTATTACAACAATTGGTTGCATTAGCGAAAGAACATTCAAAGGGGAATTGGTCTCGATTTACCACTTGACCACATCCACCTTGACCATCTTGGCTTCAAGATAACTAAGTGCTATCATGATCAAATGCATTTATCAGGAAAGAAACATGCCAACAACACTTAATTTCACAACTTTAATGACAGTGGAGTCAGTTCCATGCAAATACCTAGAGGAGCATATTGAAGGAGATGGAACTAGTGATAACTAACAGCATGAATTTCAATTCTTTTGGCTTAACATGTTAACAATGCTTAATGCTGCAAAGAAAAGTTGATGGCACCATGAATAATATCATTAATTGGCTAGAGAATGACTATGGAATATTTGACACATTCATTATTGAACCTTGGATTCACAAGGAATATGCAGATGTATTCCAAGCATAAATAATTAAACTGACGTTCTAAGAGATTCTAAAGCATGGAAATCCAAAATTACATAATCGTGAAACAGAGAATAGAAATTTGAAAGTGAAATATTTGAGAAGGAGGTTTACCACTTAGGAGCTCCTGGTAACCAACGATTTTGATGAGCCTAGTGGGACAACTTTTTGCATGTGGTGCCAAAGAAAAATGCTTGGACCTTATCCTCTGCCAAATTGCACAAAATTACCAAGAGGAAGAGCTCTCTTGGTCTCAATATACCTTTTTGTACTTGATCAACAATTTTAACTAGGTTGTTTCCTGACAAATTCTAAATCCAAACTCCAACCCCAACATTATAGCATTAAGATGACTCAAATATTTTACCATATTAAGGCCAAAAGTTTTAGGATACAAAGATGTTTCTATTAAATTCTATAGTGAATGCAATATATTCAATTACAACAAGAAGTAACATGAATAGGCTAGTATTTTGTAATGTAGACATTTTCATTAAGTTATGTTTGTTGAACATTTTTTTGTTCATTTAAACAAATACAGTGGTGATGAACCTTAGTTATATAAAAGACTAGAGATGATACTAAATGACCATAAAGAAACAATGTCATATTTCCAATTGCTACACCGAAAGTATAGAATTTGAAATGCCAACAAATATCAGAAAGTAGCATTTAAAAGTGTCAAGAAGAAAACATTTAAATCACTATGGATCTTATCTATTGTAAGAAATAATGTTATCATCTGTAAGCAAGAAGCTAAACAACAAAAAAATAAGTTTCAAGTACATATGGTGCTTGAGCTCTTTCTTTTGCAAGTTTTTCTTTGTAGGTAGGAAAATCATGAACAATGTGAACAATCAAGGCATTTTTGCTCTATTGACAAGTCAAACAATATAAAAATTGCAAATGAAACTAGAGAACTACAAAGAGATAATGATATGTTGTTGGATATTGTTACAACTAAAGCATATAGCTTGAGATCACACATGTCATTAACCATTTAATAAGATAAGCATAGAATATTTGGCAATAGAAAAATTATCTTTATCTAAAAGGGGACAATTGCATATTAAGTGACACTAGTTGTTGTGTGCTAGGAACACAATTGTACGGTGCACCTAATAGTATTTTTCTTGTAAGCAACAAGAGACCTCCATTCTAGAAGTATTCATAAAGACACTTCAATTGGATATTTTAGGTCAAGGTGCTACATTAGGTACACAATGCATTTATTATGATGTACCTACGAACTGAATAAGTAAATCCAAGAGAACATTTATTTATATAGAGACCTCATTGTTTGTGTGTCATTTTCCATAGTGGAACTTATTTTTCAAAGATATTCTGCGTTCCATTATTTGAGATTAATATTTTTTTTTAAGAGGAACAGGCCATTTTTTAAGCTGGGGTGAGGTGAATCTCTCGGAACATGTGATTTTGGGGATTCTTATATCTAGCTATACATAATGTACGTGACATGAACCTTGTTTTGTTGTGCTAAATTTTCACATATCTAAGGTTGGATGACATTCTAACCAAGAAATCAAAATTGCAAGCCTTAAGGAGAAAATGGGAGTGAGCATGGCTCCTATTATGTGCACATACTCATGGTGTCATAGCATTATAGATTCAAACTCGTAGAGTAATCTCACACAGAAAAAGTTTTCTTCCTGCCAATATAGCAAGAAAGAATTATGTGCCCCACTAGAGCTTACACCTTGTCACTCCTGAGTACTAGAGTAGACTACCATCATAAGGTGGAGAGGATCGGTATTGAAATTGGGTCTTGTTGTTATAGTAAACCCTCTATTTATTACTGTATGGGGTTTATACATATTACAATTGCAAGTGTACTAATAGAGGGAAAGATGGCACAGATTAAATTTCCTAGATATAAATACCCAATTTAGATGCCTATGATTAAGGCAAGTTGTTGAATAACTCCCGCAGAACCACTGGATCCTATTGTAGTAGCAGGTCAACTGCTGCATTTATGATAACTTAATTTTCAACTATTTTCATAAAATCAAGAGAAAGCATTTATTTATACAAAGATCTCATCATTGTTTTTTTTTGTTATAATAGGACTTTCTGTTCAATAGATACTTTATTTCCTATTATTCAAATTTAACATTGATTTTTATCCTAATATTGACATTGCATTTCTTGGGCACTATCAAGTTCATTTATACTTACAACAATTTATACAGGGCTTGGAACATTAAAGTCTTATTCCCCCACTACAACATTGACAAGTGCAATCTCATCTAGACCTTCATCACAACTTTTTTTGTTAATAGAAACTCCCCGCATTTTAATCCATGGAGGGATCGATCTCATGGGACATGTGACTATGGAGATTCTTAGGTATAGTCATGTATAATTCACTGTGAATTGAACCTTGTTGTGTTTATGATAAATTTTGATGGATCCAAGGGTGGCACACATTCCAATCAATAAATTAGAATTACAAGTTTTAAGGAGAAAATCACAATAGGCTTGTGTCCTATGATGTGCACATGGTCATGGCTTCCCAGGGCCATAGATTCAAATTTATTGAATATGATCTCACACACAAAAAGTAAACTTTCTTGCCAATATAAGATGAAAGAATCGTTCCCTCCATTGGAGCCTTGTAGAATAAAGCACTCAAAAAATAAATAGCAGAAATATGCCCAAACCAAACATGGCGGAAAAGGCATGAGAGACTTTCCTGTAGTTTCTCATTCTCATGGTTTTTTCTATTATTTAAATAATTTTTATGATACATATAAATACATGAGCAAGTTGTCTCAAGATAGTGTGTCTATCTTGAACAAACTTGGTTGAGATACATTCTCAACAAAACACTAATCTAGGAGAACTAGTTGGAGAGAATCTCTCAGCCTAACTAAACTCCCTAGTTTGAGGAACTAACTCCTAATTCTCAAGATTTGACTTATTTAATTATAATTTTGGATTTATAATTGTTTTATTATGAGAGTGAGGCTAACATTCTCCCCCTCAATGATAAATCCAAAATAAGAACAAGGAACCCTTTTCCAAGTTCTCAAGTTGATCCTCAAAAAACATTTGTCTAAAAAACCGCCAAAGTTGGATGTTGAAGAAACTACAATATGAAGAGACCATGAGTTAGCTGCATGTTTGATTCATCTCTGAATGTTGCTTGACAACTCCATCATGTGCCACGCTGCAAAAAGGTCCAACTATCCTTTGCTTGAAATCAACATCCTGTGTCCACTGAAAAAATTTGATGAACGCCCACTGGCGTATTTGCTTGTACGCTGAAAAATGTTGATGAACGCCCATTGGCAAAACTGATGATGATCATCGCCCACTGGTTGATGAAGTTTAAAAACAACTCACTATTGCTTTTGCTGTGTTTGAAAACTGCTCATTGCTGACTTTGTTGTCGATTGCCCATTGGCGAATTTGTTGATGCTTACTTGCTGATGAAAATGCCCATTGACGAATTTGTTGATGCTCACTCGCTGATGAAAATGCCCACTGGTTGCTTTGCTGATGTTGTCGAGACTTTTAATTTGACAACCACTGTCAATTTCATTGACATTTTCTCCCCTTTGTCAGCTGAAAGAAGAGACAATCTTCTTTAAATTATTTCTGAACTCCCCCCCTTCAGGTGTAGGAGTGTTTCATTGGTGTACTCCCTCGTTCAACTGCATGAGAGTACCATATTCATTTTTACTATTGGCTGCAATATGTGTGATTGAATTCGATTGTAAAACTTATACAATCTTCTTACCGTGGATGACCATTCCTAGGGATCAATCCATGAATAATTGATCTTCAATCTGGTTGATTATTGTTGTTTGTTGCATTGTGCTGATGAATGATTTGACTTGCCACAATGGTGACAAGGATGGAGATCAAAACACTGATCTTACAAATGACTGGTTCTTTGACAAAGGAGGCATTTTGGTTTTACTGCAACTTCAGTTTGCGTATATTTTTGTTTGTCTTCAGAACTAGCTGTTGTGATTTGTGCAAGAAACCTTGCATTGACAAACTTAATGGGCCTTGAATAATCTGCGATATGCAATTTGGCATCATCTTTGACATATCCTAAGCCTCTTCAATTTCTATTACTTTGGATTTCTTCCCATCGCTTGATGATTGGTTTAGAAGAAAGTTTAACTGGATCAGGGACCACTTCGACCCTTGAAGTTGGTTGGATCAGTGACCTGGAATCATCAACTGTATTTATATTGTTCAAAGACTTGGAAGCATCACCCTTCTCTAGCAACTCAGTTCTTTGTAGTTGCGAGTCCATTTGAAGGAACTCAATCATTTCATGTTCATGTTGAATATGCACTTGAATATCAGCAAGAGTTGTTTTGTTGATGTTCACCATGTCATTAGCTGATGAGAAAATCAAATTGTTAAGAATTTGGTATAGTTGAATTGTGTCGCCATGTTAGCTTGCTCACTTTGAATTCAGGCTCTCTTGTACTATTTCTTATTGTTGATGCTTTAAACACTTGCTAGAGTTTTATAACCTGGTTTCTTGAACTCTTGAGATTTGCTTGAATACTTCACTGACACTTTGTGAATGCTTCAATCAACTTCACACTGGCTCGTTTGTTGTAGATGTCGTGCTTTGAACTTTCACACTTGATTTTGACACTCTCGCTTGCTTGGTTGTTTGAATGACACGCTCTCTTGCTTTGTTGTTTGAATGACATGCTCACTTGATTTATTGCTTATTGCACTTGCATTAAACATTAGCTTGATTTGATGCTCACTTGAAGAATAGTATACTAGAATTCACACTCATTTGATGATGATCGCTTGCTAGATGGTTTGCTTGAACTTGTTTCATTCATTACTGACACTTTATGCTTCCTTGAATGTACTCACTAAATGTGCTGATTTTAAAAAAGGAAGGGTGTCGAACATTATCGAAAATGCACCCAAGAGACAAGTGACAAGTTCAATCTTGATGACTCAGTTGAAGACTTACTTGACTTAATGTATTCACCTTAACAAATCAAATTAGGGTGTCGGTTACAACTAAGAATGCGCCCACACAATTCAGTTAAAATTTTTTTATCTGTAAGTGATACAAAAAGTGTTGATGATGTTGATGTTGTCTTGGCTTGAAATGCTTGATTTTGTAGCATCCTTAACTTGATTGCTTTGATTACATGATGTGAAATGTGCTTACTTGGAAGATTATCTTATCAAGTTGATGATGTGACACTTTGTGCTTGTGTACTTAAGCTTGATTACAGGAGCTTGATTAAGCATTCTTATACTTAATTGTATAGATGTTGTAACTCAATTTGTTGGAACTAAAACTTTATACTTTTCAGTGTCATCCAACTTGAATTATATGATTTATCCCAGATATAGATTAATTACTTTTGACGTGTAGAAAGCTAGACATTATTCTTTAAAACAAATTTCAAGAACTTGTCCATATTGTTGGTTTCTTTGGTTTGTCCACCATTATTCAAGATAAAAACTAAGAATCCAAATTCATATTATTAATCAAATACAATTACATATATACAAAGTGTTGTCTTAAGATGGGGAGACTATTTTAGACACACAATCTGTTGGTTGAGGAAATCGCTCAACCACACACCAAACTAGGAAATGGATCCTAACTACTGGGAACAGACTCATTTACTTATGAGAATCACAACTAGAGACAAGTAGGAATTAGATATTCTAACACTTCCCCTTAATGAGTACTTGTCTTGATATCACTTTGCAAAATCTAGTTGTTTCTTTATGTTTCTGATTTAATTCTCCTGGATTTACCTGCATGATTTGTTAGAGTAGCTAATTCTAATAAAACCACTCCATTGAGTTAGCTAAGCTCAATGCTTCTAATTCCAAAACATTTATAAATACCACATTTCAAAGAGACTCGAACCCAATTGCAATCTGAGTGTTATGGAAATTTGGTTGCTAAACGTTTCTGAAAGAACAATGACGAACTTGCTCTCAGTTCGTCTCGGAGCCTGAACGCTCTGCCGAGAGCCCGCTCCGTGAGATCAATAGAGCAATCGATGTCCTCTAGATTTGTTCGTCGTTTGAATCAGAAGCGCCCTGAGCTCGGAATTGTCTGTCACTTTCGTCAATTCCAGGTCATACACATCGTAGTGGAGGTAATTCGCCATGGCAGCGATCAAGCTCGATTTGCCCATCCCGGGCATGCCGTGGAGAAGATACCCGCGCTTCCACGCGCGCCCGACTCGGTGGTAAAACTCTTTACCCTGCCCGAACGAATCGAGGTCCGCCTTGATCCTCTCCAAGAGCTCCGGGTCGAGCGCCAGAGTCGAGAACGTGGCCGGGTGCCTGAACAGGACCGCGGTCCAGCCACAGTCATGTGAACCGTGGCCATTGTTCGTGTACAGTTTCCGGTCGCGGCTCCGGTTATCGTAGTCCTCTCCGCGGGACGCAACGTGGTCGATGTAACTGTCTAGGACCCAGATCCGGTCCGCCTTCTTCATTTTCAATGTGAAGCTCCATTTTTCCTCCATGGACTCCTACACTGGGTCCACGTTGTCTGTCCACCAGAGCCTCGAGCCACAGAACTGATATTGGTACCACTGCAACTACACCGATGGTTAGAAACGGAAACCTGTAGATTTGAAGATGACACAATACTCCAAGAGAAGAAGAGGAAGCTTTGAGAACCACAAAAGAAGAGAAAAAAAGGCTAGATCTAGTGCTGAGAATGAGAAAATCATTGCAGAGGACTGAAACAAAAAAGATGAGCAGAGGACCGATCACCATATCGACACTAAGCACTTGAATGCAGCTTGTCAAATCCTCACGTCGGAACAAGCAGTCTCTTGCGAACCACGCTCCTGATGTAATCCCTCTCCATGTCATTATTAAAATTGGTCTACGCAAATTCCAGGGCCCTTGTCGTCGCCATCATCACATGGCCATTCGCCTCAGAGGAATACATCCCCTGCACCAAAAAGCTAAACCCACGAAACAGAACCCACAAAATAAACAATCGAATTGAAACAATATGTTTTTCCCACGCAGCTACATCAATGGTCTCTCATTTGATAACAGTGGTTTTCAGGTACAAAATTACAGACTTTCACCGCGCTACAAGATCCATCAATCGAGATGGACAAACAAAAAATCAGCGGCTCTTTATTTCCTTGGCCCAAGAGAGGCCAAGCCCACGAGGGGCTAGGCCCTCAGAGCTCTGATACCAAAATAAAAAATTGAGAATCCAGATTCATATTATTAATAAAATATAATTACATATATACAAAGTGTTGTCTTAAGATAAGGAGACTATTTTAGACACATAATCTGTTGGTTGAGGAAATCTCTCAACCACACACCAAACTAGGAAATGGATCCTAACTATTAGGAACTGACTCCTTTACTTAGTGGGAATCACAGCTAGAGACAAGTAGGAATTAGATATTCCAACAATTCACATGGAAACAAAATACATGTAGCTCTAAGAATTAGAATGTATATCTCAATCCAATCACAACATCTTGGTTTTTAGAGGCTTCATCAAAGTAAACTCAAGGCATGGTTTTATCTAAACAAACCTGCCTCAAAATTAGATTCCTTAAAAATTCAAAGCAACCATTTATATATTGTGATTCATTATATTTATAGTTTAATATTTATGAGTATTTTATCCGTCTTAAATTCTTATTATTATGGATTTTTAAATAAGTTTTTTTTATTTGTTTTATATTATTTAATATCAATATTTAATGTAATATAATTCACTTTAATTTTCTAACATATTAATATTGATTTATTCATAAATAGTTATTTAAATATATAGGATTTGTTTATTTTGTAATGGTTTCAGTTTTGTTGTTAATGAATAGTCTCCTAAAACTAAAATATGTATGTTCCTTGTGTAAAAAAAAAAAAAAAAGTTGTATTTTATTTTTCGTTGTAGAATTGAATCACAACCAAATCAATAAACTTACATATTATTTTTTAGTGTATAGTGTATAATGTATCATTTTATAGTGTATAGTTATGTAATACCCCTACTGTAAACTACCGTAAATATCCCATAAGAAACTCATCTAGCTACGTGAGTAAAAGCATTATTAATTTGATATATGTTTGGTCATTCCTGTCAAGAATCAGTTGACACTTAAAATGAATTCTGGGTAACTTCCTTCCCATTATTTATTTGCAATAGACCTATGCTCTAGAAGGAAGGGAGGAGAATATTTTTTTTTTTATTATAACCAAAGAAAATATAAAGTGTGGTTTCTATCTATCGACCCAGATAAACTACAAATCACATGAGATTTATTTCCATTTAATTAATGGAGTATGTGGACCACTGGTATTAAATTGAAGACATGCACTGACGACCTATCTTGCAATGTTTAGCCACCTCTTCAATGATGCCTTTCACCAGCGCTTCTTTATAGCTATAATGCACAAAGTTTGAAATATCTAGAAGCCGAAATGAAAGATATAAATCTTTGCAGATCTCAATATAACGAAAATTAGTTTTTTGTTATTTCTTATCTTATGGTGGCTAGGGATCATCGCTCATGAGTCACAGGGAATCAAACAAAGAGAGGGGAGACAATATGGGATGGACTTGTTGGGTATAATTGTCATGGAGATAAGTAACCATGCCCTTTGAAAACTATTGCATTTGCATTTGGTGCATGAAATAATAAGAATCGACTTTATTTTCTTGAAAGATTTCATATGATAAAGAGTCGATATTATTTTCTTGGAAGACTTCTATGGACTCTTGTGAGCAGAGAAATAACTTTGGTAGTTTTCTTTTCTTTTATTTTTAAAAAGGTGCAAAATTACAAGTGTCGACATTGAATAATACATGTCTTTTGATAAACATTTTCTTCAAGAAACTAGATTTTTTTTTTTTCTATGTTAAGACTAACCTAAGTACCCACGGGGGATTTGAACCGGTGACCTATCGCAAGGAGTGTCTTAACAAGGCACCCATTCACCGTCAATCCAAAGCCCCGTGGGCCTTCAAGAAACTAGATTGAGGTCCATAGACTGGTAAAATATTCTCTGCCTTTAATCTATGCATATTTCATTATTTATATTTTCTTTGAGCGTGGTGGTAAATGTGTTTCGTTTATTATTATTTATAATGGGCATGTAGTTTGACTAACATTTTTGAGCCCATATATAACAATTATTATGACATTTTTTCAAGGAGAGAACGTGTGCTTATATGCAGCAAGAAAAATAGTTATTGGGCTAGTTCTATTTGGAAAAGATTATGTATTTGCATGCATGCAAATAATGTCTATTAAATTAGTTTGTATTTATATGTATAAAAGTAATATTTTATTGTGATAATTTCTTGAAAAATAAATATGCTCTCACATGCATGGAAAGAACATTGAGTTAGTTTTCTCAAAAAGAAGCATGTATTTGCATGCATGAGAAAAATAACCATTGTATTAGCTTTCTTTAAAAGAGAAATGTTTTTACATATATTATTGTATTAGATTCTTGGAAAAAGAGAAATGATTTTGCATGCTCTATTGAGTTAGATTTCCTAGAAAAGAAAACATGTATTTTCATGTTCTATTATGTTAACCTTTCTTCCGGAAAGGTTCTTTTAGAAAAACATATGCATTTGCATGCACAAGAACAATGTCCATTGTGTTATCTTTCTTTTACATATTTTCATGCATAAAGATAATAGCCATGGGGCTAGTTTCTTTGGGATAAAGTTTATGTAATTGCATGTGCAATGAACGTACCTAACATGTTATCCTTCCCTTAAAAAAAATATGGGTAGTTGCGGTGGTTGTTCTGTTGGAAAAGAATGTGGCTTGTGTAAAGGAAATAATACTTAATGTGGTGTTCTATCTTTGAAAGAGTTCCCTCTTCTTGTGTGAAGAAATAATAATAACCCTAACATTTCTTTTAAATACTATCTTAGTGAACCTTTATTACTGTAATCTAGTGGGCAAAGGTAAAATGTATTTACTACTTTTCTTATAATACGCGTGAAGAGGGGATGAATGAGTATGTTTATCTTTATGAAATTTAATTTATGCATGTGGGAATTTGAATGGCCAGACATGGTTCATAACTATACACATGCATGGATAAACATACATGTTTGGGTAGTTATGTGCTTTTAATCAAGGCATGTGTAGTGTTGTTAAAAGAGACATGTTTCGATATTTTGCTTAGATTTTATGTATGCACATGAACAGATGTTTGAACCATCACTAACAAAGATTTATTGTTGGTTTGATTAATATTTTATCTAATCATAATATCAAATATTGTTGACAATAGAAGTTGCAAGAAATTATTGTGACATATGTGAAAGATAGATTATGTTTAACATCATGGCAGACAAAGAGTTAGTGGTCCATGTAGATTTAAGGAATGCCAACTGTAGGATATTCCACTAATGGGAAGAACCGGGCCAAAAAGACATAATGTTCAAGGAGTTGTGGGTAAATGATATCATGATTAATGTAATAGATTCTAACTATTTATGTTGTATTTAAGATGATATTTCTTTGTAATATTTTATGACAATGGTCAAGGTATGGACTCCTTTATAGCCTTTAAGTGATGGCTGAACACCCTCACGAGCATTTAGTAAAATTAAACGTTTTTTGGTTTTCACCCTACGGGGTTTCCAAGGTATATCGGTGTACAATGATGTGTTTACCTATTGTGTCATTCTAATGATGTTGCTTCCTTTCATAACGTGACACTTACATTATCAATTAAGTGGTTAACTAGCCTAACTAAATGAATGATGAAAATGTGTAAGTTTACAACATGAAGCTTATGTTAATATGCTACAACAATTGTTGTTATGTAACTTACTATTCCACTTCTAAAGTTAGTTTATGTAATGATGAAGGTTTTATCTAAAATTTTATCGAGGGATGTTACATGTGGTATTAGAGAAAATGGTTGTAGCACTAGCACCTTTTTGGAATCGGTAATCGGAAAATAATCAGAGGTATGATTCTAGTGGGTATCATCTTAGATATGATTCTAACAAATTCCATAATGGTACATGTAGTAGACTACTTTGACATGAGATGTGTGATGCATGTTAATTTTTGCATTGAAAAATAGTAAGTGATAATGTCTTATTTAAGCTGCGCTCATGACATTTGAATCTTTATGCGAATAAGATACAATAAAACATTGGTTGCATTTATGAAAAATCTTGAGCACTCACTGGTGATAATGTGGATAACTAACAACCTTTTCATGCATACTATTACAATAATGATTATGGTGCACTTAAAGAAAATGACTAAAGTTACAATGCATTGTTTATAGAGAATGAAAGCATGTATTGTTTTGTGCGATTAAAAAAGAATGTAGAAGGTAGTGTTTTCCTTGAAGAGGACGATAAAATGTTTTAAAAACATTGAAAGAACATCTTTGGATGTTAAAGATATATAATGATTCAAATGTTAGGACTTGACTGTAATGACTAAATGATGATTGAGGATTGTCATGGATTTGGATTGAATTTAAGATGGTTGGTAGCACTGATTATTTTTGCATGGGCAACTATTAAACTTGTATGCATGAATCAGTTTTGATTGAATATTCTTACAAGTTGTAAACCCAGTGACTGTGGTAGTTTAATTCATGTTGTTGGTATATTGGCGAAAATACACTGTTGAATTTGGATTTGTTTGGATTGTTACCATAATTGTTATAGATACTTACACATTAATGATAAATCAATGTTTTATATGAATAAATATTTTCATATGCTTTTATACATAACAATATTGTATGCAAGAAAATGCCATGATTACAAAAGTGGATACTTGTTAGAAATGCATACTTATGACTACACGTTCTTGAAGGTTACAAAGAACTTGGATCATGATAAGGCAGTGTTGTTAAAGTGGTTTATTTGATGGTTCTATCAACTTAATGATAGAACTAGTGGTAATCAAATGTCGTTGCTTACGTTGTTTATTCAAACTTCACAATTTTATAAATTGATGATTTGATGATGGTGTTGTTTGGTATGCATTAATGACTATTGATTAGATGCATATGCATAAACGAAAATTTCATGACTTAGAACTATGGGAATGTCAACAAGTAAAGTCTTATTTCCTTAACTGCTGTTTTAGAAAACAACTTTATGGAATCTTTGTTTTAAAGTTCATTGGATGTAGCATCTGGAAGATGTATCCTTATTTGTTATGCTTTCTATAGTGCATATAAATGGTTTACAAAAAGTAACAGGACCAATACCTTTCTGCATTGTTAATATATTGAGAACATAAATGCATGTGAAAGTGAAATGCATCATGAATGTATGTGACAAAATTTTATGTGCATAACAATATTTTTTAGAAGGTATTGCTTTATTAAAAACAATTGTGACTAATGTTGTTGATGTGATTAAGTAGGGGTAGCTTAGTGGAAACATAAGAACCTGTGAAAGGTAAAACGTTGCAATGTGAATTGCAACTACAAATAAGAAGGTACAATGTTTAATGTTAGCATATGCAAGATTAATACTGTTTTTCTAAAATTGCATGTTGACAATTATGTGAAAATTTGAAATGAATACTACCTGTATGATATGAGATGTTAGTTATGAATTCCTATCAAGTTTACTTTTATAGATTATGGGATCCATGTTGAGGGTCAAGTATGTATGCATGATGTACATAAATTTTTATTTTGTTTTAATGTTAATATGCATAGGAACAATTATGTAAGTTAGAGTGCGAAAGATTCTAAAAGAGAATTTCACATGCCATACAGTTATGGTATAGTTATGAAAGGCTAGGAGGCCTTGGGTTGATACTAGTTGCCTACTTGGATTTCCTCTCTCTAGAGATAGATGTTCTTAGTAAGGGAAAAGAGTTGGACAAAATATTGAAGAGGGGGGAAAGCCTAAGGAAACTTTGTCCATTTTGGAGCTTGTTGGAGGAGGCCTATAGAGTGTGTTTTTGAGCTCTAAATTCCTCATGGACAGGACATTGTTGGAGGAATAGGAAAGACATTTCCAAGAGGAATCCTATGCTAGACCTAGTGTGGTCACTGTTAGATAAATGTCTGAGATGTGAAATTGGCTCAATCTGGTTGTGGAAACTAGTTTCCATTGGTTGGGAGGAGCATTCTTTAGCCCAATGTGTTTCTCATAGCCAAACAAATTAAGTAATCAGTTATGTGTTGTGTTAAAAATGAACTTTATGTCTGATTGTGTAAGAATTTTATGTACATCTTGATGTTAGTTTTTGTAGCATCAGATGTGTTCTAGCCACAAAATTTGGTGGAGACGCTAGCAACAGATATCCAAAACCCATAAATCGTTTATGGAAATTCTGCCTAAAAGTGTCTCAATTAGATTATTAACTGTTTTTTAAATATTTTCTAAGTCTGAACTTAGGGAATATGGTTAATTAATAAGGCGAGAATAGTCTAGAAACTCACACGGATTGATCCATAGATGATCCTAGCCATCAATTATCTTTTAATCTTAACCGTTTGTGCTCCAATAGAGGTTTATAAGAGGAATTTTATGTGGTGATGGAGAGGACACTTGAGCAGTTCGATTTCTTGGGAGTTCGATTTCCAGAGTAGCAATAGTCAGTTACCAGAGAGGGCTAGAGATCAAAGCAGCGTGAGAGGGGCATAGAAAGTGAGGCTGGAGGAATTCTTCTAGATCCAGTGAGTGAATTTATAAAGAGGAAAAAAATCCATAGAGAAGCTGATGCAGGGGCTACATAGTAGCTTCTAGAGTCAAGATTGATTTGTTATGAGGGAAAGACGTCTTTAGTTGCAGAGGCTAAAAAGGAGCCCTAGAGTACTGGAGAAGCATTTTTCCCACCAGCAGAGGACAAAATGACTTCATCAGAGACCAGTCATAGGCTTGATGTCAAGTAGACTGCAGAGAGTAGTGTAAAGGCTGACAGAGAGGGTCAGAGGACTGAGTTCTCTGAAGGAAATTTGTGTTGGGTTTTGCCCGTGGATTGAGGAAATTCCTCACTATATTTTTGCTAGTATTTTTCTCTATAGCATTGCCAGATTTCAACCTCCATTTGTACTCAAAATTTCTCACCATTTCATAATAATAAAAACCTCAGTTGTTGCACCATTCTTCTCACATTGGGTTTTTTCAGGGACCTTTGTTCAAAAATAATTGTCTCATATTTTATGTGTGTTTGCTAGCATTTCTTAGTTTCCAATGCATTATTTTTCCATAGTTTTTTATTTATGAAGGTTGGAGTATGTTTATTTTGATATTTGTCGTAGTAGATAAATTGTTAAATTAATTAACAATTAGGAGAAATAATACCAGTTCCTGGATTATGATTCCATATTGGAATTTTCATATGGTATCAGAGCACAGTTGATCAGCTAGAGAGATTGGAAATGAAGGAAAGGAATTTCACTACTTAGCAAGGGCATTCGGCCGAAATTCCCCAAGGGAAGCACAATAATTTTCTAGGAGGATGAGTTTCTTGAGGAAGTTTTCTTTTTCTGAGAGAGGGGCATAAAAATTTGATCCTTCCAGATCAAGTGATTATAGAGGTACAGGGAGAAGCTCAGTACTTTCGTTGGGAAGATCTTTAGCTAGATGCAGGGATTTACAGTAGTATGCTGAAGCAGAACCAACGTCAGGATGGAAGAGAGAAGATCACACAAAAAGGGAAAAATTTCCTCAAGGAACTTCTAGTCTCAAGAAGCTTGATTTTCCTTGTAGATTAGTAGTAGTTGTGAGCAGATATTCTCACTTCAAAAGGGAGTGTGAGTAGCAGAGTAGCAACAGAGCAAAAGGAAAGAGGAATTTTTCAACAATTCATTGAGATGGCCCTTGTTGGGCTTCGTGATCAAGACAGGTTGGATGGAGCTTCCAACTACGTCATCTGGAATGCAAGGATGTCCTTCCTTCTAGATGAATATGGCGTAAAAGCCTACATTGATGATGTAGTGGTAGTTCTAATAGATGCATATCAACATAATGAATAGAAGAAAGAGATGGCACGAGTGAAACGGTTGATCTTGGATCCAGTCTAGGATCATATAGTTTCACATATATATGGAAATGATACTGCCAAACATATGTGGGATTCTCTCTCCACGTTATACTAGGGTACTTCTGAGTAGCGGAAGATGTACCTAGAGGAGAAGATGAGATGCATCCATATCCAGATGGGGGAAGGCATATATCCCTTCCTCACTAGGATTTAGGAGGTTCGAGACCAACTTTCAGCTGTTGGGGCAACACCTCAACCAAGAGAGCTAGTGAGGTTGGCACTAAATAGTGTCTTTGAGGAGTGGAAAGTATTTGTCCAAAGCATATTGGGTAGAGAGAAGCTACCAGAGTGGGATAGGACATGGGATGAATTGTAGGAGGAGGATTTGAGGTGAGCTCTACTAAAGAAATCCATGAGTGGCAGTGGTAGTAGTGGACCAAAGGTGGTGAACGAGGAGGAGAATGTGGCCCCCATATCAAAGGGCCCCAGTTAGGGACACGGGGAGAAGAGAAAGAAGAAGAAGGACATGTCAAAGGTCAAGTGCTTTAGGTGTGGTGAGATTGGTCATTACAGTACCCAATGTCCTCTCAAGAAGAAGGACAATGAGGAGAAGTAGGACTTGAAGGAAGCTTCAGCTAAGATCGATAGGCTTCCTCCAAGATGGAGGAAGACTTCGATATGTTCATCGATATACCTCTAGGAGTGAGGTGGGGTGACTTGGTGTTGTATCACTAGAGTGCTCCAGTTGGGAAGGGTCCTTGAGGAGTCCACCGCATGGATCATTGCCTAGGTACAGGGGCCCATAATATTCAGTAGGAGGATGGATCAGTGATAGTTGATGCAGTCAGACACCAAGTGACAGCTGTAGAGAGTAGCAATAGTCAGATACTGGGGAGTGCAATGCAGAGTTAGAAATAGTGCAGTTAGCAAAGGTCAAAGTAAGCAGCAACGTAGATCCTTCAATGTCAGTGAAAATTCTAGTAGAAGTCAGAGACTCGAGAGAGAGATGAATCATACTGATCACAATTGATTCAATATTTTGGATGTTTTTTAGTTGTAGATGATGTTATTGCAACAACAATAGATGAAAGGGAGTTGTATTGCAAATGTAGTGTTGGTAGCAATATGGTAGTGTCAGTAGTAGCACATATACAACATATATTAGAGTTACAGAGCAGCTGGTGGATAGTATTGCCAGACATCAACAACGTGACATGAGATTATGCGGATACAATGTGTTGTGTCAGGGAGTGCAGCACTAGAACACATTCCTGAGTAAGAGGGAGGGTTATTTTTTGTATCATTAGATATGTTCTAGCCATGGAATTTGGTGGAGAACTAGAATACAAGAGATTTCCAAAACCCAAAAATCGTTTCTAGAAATTCCTCCTAGAAGTGTCTCAATAATATTATTAACGATTTTTTTAATATTTCTGAAGTCTAAACTTAGGGAATATGGTTAATTAATCAGTATTAATTGAGATAAGGCAAGAATACTCGAGAAACTCACATGGATCGATCCAAATATGATCATATCCATCAATTATGTTTTAATATTGGTTGTTGGTGCTCCAACAAAGGATTATAAGAGGAGGGCAATGTGGTGATGGAGAGGACACTTGAGCAGTTCAATTTCTTGGCAGATCGATTTCCAGAGTAGTAGTAGTTAGTTTTCGGAGAGAGATAGAGATCGAAGCAGTATGAGAGGGGTAGAGATAGTGAGGTTGGAGGAAGTATTCTAGATCCAGTCAGTGCGTTTGTAGACAGGAAGAAGATCCAAAAAGAAGCTGATGTAGGGGTTACACAGTAGCTTCTAGAGGCAAGATCGATTTGTTGTGAGGGAAAGACGTCTTAAGTTGTAGAGATGGGGAAGGAGTCTCAGAGTGCCGAAGAAGCATTTTTCCCACTAGAAGAGGGTAGAGAGACTTCATCAAAGATTAGTTAGAGGCTTGAGATCAAGCCGACTCCATAGAGAAGCGCATAGCTGACGCGGAGGGGCATAGGTTCAATTTCTCTAAAGGCAAGTTATGTCAGGGTTTGCCTATGGAGTGAGGAAATTCCTCACTATTGTTTTGCCAGTATTTTTCTTTGCAAAATTACCAAATTTCGGAATCCAGTTGTACTCATAATTTCTCACTACTCCATAATAATAAAACCCTCAGTTGTTGTACCATATTTCTGCATTGAGTTTTTTTGGGGACATTTGTCCAAAAATAATTGTCTCATATTTTATGAGTGTTTTCTAGCATTTCTCAGTTTCTTGCACATTGTTTTTCCACAATATTTTATTTTTGAAGGTTGCAGTGTGTTCATTTCGATATTTGTAGTAGAAGATAAATTGTTAAATTAATTAACAATTAGGATAAATAATACTAGTTGTTGTAATAGGATTCCATTTTGGAATTTTCACACTTGACATGAAAGGAGCCTAGTGCTAGGAAATGAATTACTAGAGTGTATTTCCCTTATTGTATTACCAATATTGTGAATGTCTTAGCAGGGACTAAGACAGTATGCACTTGGTGCAGTTATTGATTATTTTGTTGAATAGAGAGTTAGGCGCTCTCTGAGTACTTGTGGAAATACTGTGATTAAAATATCACCTCACATTACATAAATAATTAATCATTGAAAATGTTGTGATTGTTGTGATTATGTTGAATTTGGTGGTCATGCGTTACAGTATGTTTCCAATGGAGGTTGCGAAACCACCCTAGGTGCTTGTTGTTGGGTTTTCAAACCACTCTTAGAGTGCTTGCACAACTGAAAAAACTGGCTATAATTTCTTTTTTCATAAAGTGATCATGGTTTCTATGAATAAATAGAAAGTAACAATAAGTCAATATAGAGACTTTGTTTTGTTTCTATGAAATTGTTTAATGTTTAAGTGGTTGAAAGTGAAAATTGAAATTTTTTACAGCTGTAAATGCTTATGACTATTGATAAAAACATTATTGTTTCATTTAATAGTTTTTCTTGGAAATGAAAATCCTTCATGTTGAAGGGGAATGATCCCCTTTGAGTTGTTTAGATTGTTACATCATGAGTTAAAGTTAAAGTTGCATCCAGAGATGACCATTGAGGATGGTGTTATCCTTAAGGGGGGGAGTATGTAATACCCCTACTGTAAATTGCCCTAAAAGATCCCATAGGAAACTCATGTAGTTACATGAGTAAAAGCATTATTAATTTGATATATGTTTGACCATTCTCATCAAGAATCAATTAACAGTGAAAATAAATTCTTGGTAATTTTCTTCCCATTCTTTATTTGTAGTGGATATATGCTTTAGGAGGAAGGGAAGAGAATGGTTTTTTTATATAGGTTTTCATCATAACCAAATAAATTATAAAATGTGGTTTTCTATCTATCGAACCGGAGAAACTACAGATGAAATGAGATTTATTCCCATTTAATTAATGGAGTACGGTGGACTACTGGTATTTAATTGAAAACCAACAATGACAACTTGTCTTTCAATGTTTAGCCACCTATTCAATGACGCATTTCACTAGTGTTGCTTTATAGCGGCAATGCACATAGTTTGAAATATATAGAAATCAAAATGAAAGATATAAATAGTTGCAGAGCTCGATAAAAAGAAAATCACTTTTTCATTATTGTTTATCTTCCTGATGTTGCTGTTAGCACTGGAATCTGCCTTAGGCTCTGGGAAGGCAAGACTCAAGGCCACATCAAACCAAGCTTAGCCTCGTAGCTAGCCCTACGAGGACAGGAGAGGGCTCTCTTCGGGTCTATCTCGGCAAAAGGTTTTCTGGGCTGTATGGGGCAAAGACAGCAAGAGCATAGATTTAATCAAAGGCACAGATTATTCCATAAGGCAAGATAGGAAGTGAAATTTAACAATTAAATTTGAAATAATGTGGAATGTAAAGACTGTTGAAGAAAATTGGAAAGGGCATTAAACAATGAATCCTTTCCAACAGAAGAAAAAACATAAACATGAACGCTTCTTCAGGGCAGAGCAGCAAGCTGAATTCTACCCTTCTCACTTAGAAGCATTCAAATTGAAATGATTATGAATGGACTGTAATAACAAGGAACATATGAAATAGAGGAAAACATATGCCAAATTCATACCACAGGGATCTTATGAAACAGAGCTGCAACTTTCATTAATTCTCTGTCAACAACTGTACAGTAAAACTCTGTATTTCTCCTCCACCAGCTTTCAGAAAAAACTCTCTTACAAATCATTTGCAATACAATAAATAAACTCTCATGTTTGAAAACAGATCGATCCAAAATGAGGAGCTGTTTCAACTGAAGTTAAAAATAGAAAAGAGAACAACCTTCTCCTTGAAATTCTCTAATGACTAACTAAAAGACTAAAAACTGGAGCGCAGACCCATTTGTATTACTAACTGAAGTCATAAATAGGAATACGAATCCTATTCTTCTGCTGTGATGAATATCTTCATTTCAAATTAGCCTTTCGATCTCTGACTGCCATGTTACATTTGTCATTTGAATAAAATGGATTTTAATAAAAATATCCTTTAAACTAAAATCCTGCCAATTCCAGCTCATGATGACAACTGTGCCCGGAGAGGGTTGCATGGTTGCAAGATAATGTTGCAATTGTCAATGGAGGAGGAAAATCTTGTAGTAATCTGTTATCGAGGAACAACTGGAAATCGGTAGTGCGCTTTTTCCTAAGGGATTGCCATGAAATTGAAGCTGAGAATGAATATGAGAACTCCATAATCATATCTGGCCTTGATTTTGGGAAGAAACCATGCAAATGTCGTTGCTGCACTTATTAAAAACACAGCAGTCCCAATTACAATTGTTTCAGAGTTGTGTCCAACATGATCTGCAACGTAGCTTGTCCCTACAGCTAATAGTCCCCCAAACAGTGTTGCCAACATTCTGTTTAGTCCCTTGGATAAAATTGCTTCTGCATACCAAAAATTATATGCTAATAAAGCTTGAATTATTTTTTGTAGGCAGAAACCTGAAGCCTGGAATATAAACATTGCGAAGTAATTCAGCTAACAGAACCATCTGTTGGGCCTGCAAATTGAAAATGTTCTTTGCTTCTGAGGTGAGAAATGATTGCTTTGAAGCATCCTTCTCCTCGGTATCATTTAAACATGTCTCTAATAAAATGTCAGGTGATTGAATCACTCTATTAGAAATAAAGCCATGTTTTTTCTTTCTTAAAAGGCCTATGCCCTGTTGACTATATGCATAGCACTCTTACCCAACGCATAGCGCACTCCATATGCGTAGCGCACTTGTAGATTTCACATAGGCTGGGGAGGTTATATGCGTAGTGTGCTCTATATGAGTAGCGCACCTCCTCTGCGCGTAGTGCGCATGCAAGCATTTCTAAAATGTCCCACTCACTCAATGAAATTCTACTGCTCAACAATAATCTGTCTGGGGTTTGCCATCTGGGATTGCTCAGCTAGGAAAGCTGACAGTATTTGATGTGAGCTTCAATAAACTTATTGGAATTCTGCCACGTAGGATGCACCAAATGGTAAAACTGGAACAGCTCAATGTTGCAAACAATCTGTTCTCTGGTCAAATTCCTGTAGGGATTTGTATTCTGCCCACCTTGATGAATTTCGTTTTCGATTATAACTTCTATCCTTATCCTCGGTTTGCATCACCATGAATTTGAACGCAAACTGCAAATGATAATACCAAAACCTTGAATACAAACAAAGCCCTGCAGAACCACTACGTTATTTCCTTTTGGTATTTCTCTACAAGCCAATCTATTTGCTGTTGAACTCCTTGAAACTTTTCCAACAGTCTTTCAAACTCTTTTGTGCTCATCAAATAATCTAGAGTTTGTGGCTTATTCTCCAAACTTTGCTTTGGGTATTGTGTTTCTGATCAACTGATTGATGGATTTTTGTTTGTCTCACAGGGTATAGAGCTACTGAAGCTGAAACAAGGCTGCCATTGAGGAGTTGTAGAGCTTTGGAACACTTTGACAAATTACATATTCTAAAAAAAAAAACACATTTGATGATTTCTTCTTCAAAATAGGGTTTTGAAGAAGAATCAATCTCGCATTATTGACGATGACATTCCTGAAATAAACACTTACTGAACCTTCCTCTAGCCTACAGACATTATTCGACATGTTTGAAGACCAATGACGAAGGACTGACAGGACCGTGTCTAACAGTTGCCAAGGGCTCATCACTCACGAGTTACAGGTAATCAAACAAAGAGAGGGGAGACAATCTGAGATGGACTCTTCGACTATAATTTCCATGGAGATAAGTAACCATTCCCTTTGAAAAATATTGCATTTGCATCTGGTGGATGAAATATTAAGAATAGAGTTTCTTTGCTTGAAAGATTTTATATGATAAAGAGTTGAACTTATTTTCTTCCAAGACCTCCATGGACTCTCTTGTGCAGAGAAATAAGTGTGGTAGTTTTTTTAAAGGTGAAAAATTACAAGTGTGTACATTGAATACTGCATGCCTCTTGATAGACATTATCTTCAAGAAATTAGATTGAGGTCCATAGATTGGTAGAATATTCTTGACCTTTAATATATGGATATTTCATTATTTATATTTTGTTTGAGTCTAGTGGTAAATGTGTTTAGTTTATTATTCTTTATATTGGGCATGTAGTTTGACTAACGTTTTTGAGCCCATATATAACAATTATTATGACTTTTTTTTATAGGAAAGAATGTGTGCTTATATGCACAAAGATAAATAGCTGTTGGGATAGATTTCTTTGGAAAAGATTATGTATTTGCATGCATGAAAATAATGTCTATTAAATTAGTTTGCATTTATATGTATGAAAGTAATAGTTTTTTTTTTTTTTATCAAGTAAGAGTAGGACCTTCTATTAAGCTAGCCAATTATACATAATTTACATGAAGCTGCACTCACTCTGTGAGAGTTCAACAGTCAGCAGGGCAGGTAGAAACCGAACCACTCACCCAAAACCATGAGAAGCCTAAACAAGAAAAATCGGGGAGAAACCGCCAAACAATTAGGGCAAAAGAACATCTGGTAGTGCTGACATGCACCAAATGAACCCTGAACTCCTTGGAAGATGAGTCCACCTACCCGGGGGCCACAAAAAGGCCACAAATGACCCACCAAGGGTCCACAAGAGGTCCCACCACAAACCACACTTGAAACTTCCAAACGGACTCGACGAAAATTATAAGCATAGCACTCTAACGTTTTCAGGTCCGACCAACTAACACAAACAAATCACCACCGTTGATCATCTGACTTAGATCCAACGGCCTTCGTGAATATTAGGAGGACAAGAAGCGTGAGAGTTAACCACCCGATGAGGGCAGTTTTCTCTCACCTCTCGCCACAACGTGTCGCACGAAGAGTGGAATCGGGGGCCAACCTCAAAAAACCAGAAACCATTCGGACCCCGCCCGATATACCACTTGTGGTTTTGAAACGGTTGTTTCGCGGAAAAGAAAACACGTTCTTTCGCCACGTGATGTCCATCAGTCCAGTCCAGCGGGTAGTTCTTGAGCCAATCCAGTCCACCCAAATTCTCCATCAAACACCAACTAAGAAATATGAAGAAGGACAGCCAAACCTGTGGTACTATCCGAGTTAGTCCTTTCAGCATTCAATCAAAAGTACTCCAAGCTTTGGAAAACAACGAAACCAAAAAGGGTTAAATAGTTTAGGGTTCCCCATCCTCCCACTTGTCTCCTGAATCTCTTCAATCCATCCTATTAGTCCATAGTTCCATATCTTGGGTTGCCTGATAGAGACAATCCTCCCACAATTTTCCTGTAGGTAACGAATCCCAAGCATACCTAGAATCCCTGTCCCTATTGGTGACTCCTTCATCCGCCAGCCAATCCACTAACATGTTAGCTTTCTTTTTCACATGAACAAATCAAATCATTTTAAGGGTTTGCAAGTGGGAGTAGATACGGTGAAAAACCTGCAAAAGCTTCCAATGCTTCGACACCTTATTTGGAGAGCTTCCATTGCATATTTTCTTGGCCGCTCTAATAATCAACTCCGAATCTGCTTCAATTATAACAGTGTGTGAATTTGAGACCACCAGGATTTCGAAGCATTGCTCTAATCCCATGAGCTCAACCATGTTATTAGTGGCATTCCCCAAGTGGTCATGGAAGATTTTCTTTATTTTCCCCTGATAATCTCTTATGGCACCCCCAAAGCCCGCTAATCCTGGGTTGCCCTTAGATGCTCCATCAATATTAACCTTTAAGAAACCATAAGGAGGGGGCTTCCAAATGTTAACACCTATATTTATTAGTCTCACTTCCTTTATTATTCCGAGAGGACTGATGGACTGGAGACCCAAGTGAGTTAAAATACACTCCTCTTGGGGCAGAGGAGGATCCTTAGGAAGAGTCCTCAACAAGCTTCTAACTATGTCTTTGAGCTGCCTTAGAATTTGGTCAATTATATGTTGGGGCTTGCTTGCTTTGTTTTTGAAAATCCGACTGTTGTGCTCTTTCCAAACATTCCAAATGACAAAGCCTAGAACCAGAATCCAGGCTTTATTAATAATCTCATTCCCTGAGAAATTCTTCCTCCAGTTCTTCAAAGTGTTGGATATGCTGAGACTATCCCTATTAGTTTGTCTAAAGATTGAGGCCACCCAGTCCCACACCTTGGAAGTGAAAGCACAGAGGTTGAGAAGGTGTTCAATCATCTCCTCATTTGATCCACAGAGGTAACATTTTGAAGGACCAATGAAGCCTTTCTTTAGGAGATTCTCCCAAGTTAAGATCTTCCTTTGATGCACTAGCCAGATGAATAACTTTATTTTCATCTAGTGGGGGCTTTGCCATAGTTTCTTCCAGACTTGATCAGGATTCAGAAAGTTAAATCCTGTAACTTCTTGTTTAGCCTCTTTGAGGTTAAAGTTACCTTCAGTGTTCTTTCCCCATCTTAATTGGTCAGGCGAGGAGGAAACCAGAATCCTTCTATGCTCTAGATCCTGGGTGAGAGCATCTGTCTTGGCCTTCAAAGGACTCTCATCACTGTATCTTAGAACCTTCTAATTTCTCCATTTTCCATTGTTCCTTCCATGGTCCTAGAAATATTTTACCAAAAACAGACCTTTGCTATCTGTGTCACTTTTGAGATCTGCTAATTCATCCCTATAAGGGTTGGGTTCCTGTTGCCAATTGTCCTCCCAAAATCGAGCAAGGTCCCCTGCTCGGATTTCCCAGAAACAGTGTTGCTGAACAATACTTTTATTTTCCCAGGCAAGGTTCCAAATACGTGAGCCCCTAATTTGCCTTGACATTCTAATGTGATCCTTCTCCTGCCAATGCTTGGCATACTTTTGTTTCCAAAGCTTAGCCCAGGGGGCATTCGACTCCTTGATCCATCTCCACCAAAGCTTAGCTCCCGAAACTCTATTGAGAGTCTCAGGATCATGAAGCCCCAAGCCACCATGGCTTTTGGGCTTGTAGAGCTTGTCCCAGGCTACTAAAGCCCACTTATTTTTCTCTTCCCCTCTGCCCCATAGAAAGTCCCTTTGTATACTTCTTATCTGCTTCTTAATGCCTTGAGGAGCAGGAAGAGCTGAAAACATGAAAATGGGAATGGCTTGCAGGACCGCCTGTGTGAGCACAAGGCACCCTGCCAAATTTAGTGACCTGCATGTCCATTTTCTGACCTTGTCCTGAAGTTTATTTAATATTGGCTCCCATACTTTCTTGCTTAGATTTTTATTAGTAAGAGGAATGCCAAGATATTTGGAAGGTAGTTGTTCCCTTTGAAATCCAAGAATTTTGGTAATGTTTCTCTAAATAGCAATATTAGTGTTAAAGAAAAAGACTTTGGACTTGTTAAGGCTTACCTCTATGCATGTTGCCATAGAAAATTCATTTAATATGTTTTTGATTGCTCTAGCTTCCTTGACTGTGGGTATGCCTTGCAACATTGTATCATCCACAAATTGTTGATGAGTGTTTGCCACTCCATCCAAGGTGAGTTTGATGCCCTGGATTCATCCTTCCGCATTTTCCCTTTTGATCGCTCTACCTAGCCCTTCCATCATGAGGACAAAGAGGAACGGTGAGAGCGGATCTCCTTGTCTGAGTCCTCTGGAGGGTGTGAAGGTTCTTGATGGAGCTCCATTAAGCAGTATGGAAAAAATGGTCATGGTGACTAGTGCCATAACCCATCTTATCCAATTTTGGTCAAAGCCATAAGCTTTTAGAATTTCTCTTATGTAAGACCAGCTTAGCTTGTCATAGGCTTTCGCTAGGTCCAACTGAATGATCATACCTGCTTGTTTGTTGCTTTTGAGAGAGTGTACCACCTCATGAGCTTGGATGATATTGTTGAGGATTTGTCTTCCTTCCACATAGCATGTCTACTCCTCCGAGATGAGAAAAGGTAGAAGGGGCTTGATTTTATTGGCTATTACTTTGGAAATAATTTTATACACCGCATTATATAAGGCTATGGGTCAAAAACCATCAGGAGTCATGGAATTTTCCTGTTTTGGGATTAGAGCTATGAAGGAAGCATTAAGAGCCTTCAGAACCTTTTTGGACTTTCTGGAGTCTTCCACAACCTCGAGGATATCCTGTTTAACTATTTCCTAGTAGGCTTTGATGAAGTCTACATTGAATCCATCCAGGCCTGGTGCTTTCCCATTCTGAATTTCATTAATTATTTCACTAACCTCCTCTTCCGACACTAGCCTATTAAGATTGTGGTTGTCCTCTCTAGTAACCAGCTGAGGGATATACTGAGTGAAATGGTCAATGAACCTGGATCTATCCTCCAATGGCTCCTTTGCAATATTGAAGAAGTGTTGTACAAGGATTGATTCCATATCATTGTGAGAGACAAGCTCAATCCCTTGAGAATCTTTGATCTTTGTGATTTTTTTGTGTGCCCTATGATCCATAGTGGATTTGTGAAAGAACTTTGTATTTCTTTCTCCCTCTCTAATCCATTGTATCCTTGATTTCTGCCTCCAGAAAATTTCCTCTTGTAGGCATCGATCTTCCCATTCTGCCTACAAAGAGTCAGTTAGTTTTTGCCGCTCTTCGGTGAAGCCATCTGTGATATTGATTTGATTGATCTCCTAGAGCTTCTGCTCAGTTTCTCTTTTGGCTTTGAAGATATCACCAAATTCCTTTTTGTTCCAAGATTTGAGTCTGGATTTGATATGTTTAAGTTTCTATTGGAGCATGAACATTTTAGTACCTTAAATGTTCAACTCCTCTCTCCACCATTTATCAATGTTACTAGTGAATTCAGGGTGTGAGAGCTAGACATTTTCAAACCTGAAAGGTCTGTTTCTCGGTGTGCCCATAAAGGTGGCTTCTAGCTGTACCAGCCAGTAATCTGATCCTCCAAAGGGTAGAATGGAAGTTGTCATGGCAGGGCCTGTGAGAAGGAGGTCCTCTGAAATAATAAATCTATCAAGTTTGGATGCAACTTGAGAGGCCCCTCCCCTCTTGTTGTTCCATGTGAAGGTTCCATTTATTGTTTCAGTGTCCACTAGTCCCATGTTCATAATGAATTTCTGGAAGGCCATGGAGTCTCTACCTATCTAGTACCTCATTTTATCTCTGAAAGAGATCTTATCATATTTAAATCTCCTACAATGATCTAGGGCATATTGGGATGTCTTGCTCTTAGATCCTTTAGTGAGGTGAGAAGGTTGAGTTTGTATGCTTGCTTTTGAGGTCCATAAACATTTGTGATCATGTATATCTCCTTATCACCTATAGGTTGACATACCAAGGAAATATAGTTCCTGGATGCTTCAGCATCCAGGATTCCAAATTTCTGTGGATCCCACAGTGTGAGAATCCCCCCCGCCGAGTTATTTGCCTTAACCTCTAGATACTCATACTTGATTAACCACTTATTATGAATTTCTCTTATCTTATCCATCAAACATTTTGTCTCCTAAATAAAAACCATATCTGGTTTTTCTTCTTTCATTCTATTACTAATATTTCTTTGTTTCCTTCTATTTCCTATGCCTCTAATATTCCAGGTTGTGTGATTCATTAAGAAAGGTTTGTAAAGGAATAACTGGTGAGATCTTTCATCTTACTTGAGTTAATCAATATTTTCCCACATTCATTTAGTAGCTCATTTTGTCTTTTTCTTCCTCTTTTCCTACCTGAGCTCTTTGGATATTGTGCTTGTGAATTCTCCATCATTTTGACCCCACTTGGTTCCTGGCTTTCATGATTTCTTTTGACTCCGGCTCCCTTCGATTGTGACCTTCGTAGAAAGAGTTGTTGTACTCTGTCATAATCCTCTTTCAGTAGGGAGTCCACTCCTATGTTCTTCCCTTGTTCCAGAAATTTCTCTAGATCTAGATTTTCCCTATCTAGTATCTCCTGTAGTTCATGGTCCTCTATTCCCGCTTCACTTGGTGTCATCTCATGGTCCCTACTGATCTCCATGTAGCTTGGTAGATCGTCCTTTTGCTGGTTTCTTACTGTGATATCCTCCATTTCATCTTCCTCATCCTGCTCCTTGGTTATATTTTCCATGTCCTGGACTGTATCCTTGTTCCCCTCTTCTTCCTCTAGGATCTTGAAACTATTGTGTCTTGTATGCCTATCTTCATTTATCTTCTTGTGTGGACATTTATCCCCTTTACCTTTACCCCCAACCTTGGTGAAACCCTCGTGATCTCTATCCATAGTAGTTTTCCCACTACCTTCCATATTGATAGTTGGGCAGTCTCTGAATAGATGCCCATGTTCATGGCATTTGTGGCACCTAAATGGGATGTGCTCATAGTCCACAGTCTGCACCCATTCTTCATCATACACTTCTAAAATTATCACTTCCGGAAAGCCTTTAGATAAGTCCATTTCCACACATATTCGGGCGAAGGAGGTATTATTTCCTTTCAGAGTTGCCTCTGAGATCTTTAGAAAATGCCCCAGCTTGTTACCTATTGTTTTCAAAGATTCTGGTAGCCAATAATCTAGAGGAAGGGAGTAAAGTCTGATCCAAACCGGTACTAATGTGAATGTTTCATGTTCCAGGACAAAGTTCATCATCCATGGGTGCATGTAGAGTCCTGCCACAGCATAGAAATATGGCCCCCCTTGGAACACTCTATCCTTGTCCTCTAGGATTATGAACACCACTGTGAAGAAGCCCTTAGAACCTAGATGTAGATGTATTTCCCCCTTCGTCTTCTAATGGCTCCTTATCCAGACGTGTAACGCCCTCTCCGTCGGCCATAACCCCACGAACTTGCATATGATCACATGTTCCGTCATATGATCCCTATGCGCTTGTATAGCCAGATCGCTCAATATGACCTGGGGAATAATGCTTGACTTGGGTTTGCAGACCCCAGTTGTCCTTATAGAAGTCGGGTTTTCACTGTTGCCTCCGTTCTCCTTTTCTTTACTTGTTTCCTGTTGATCCCCTTCCCAATCCTGAATTTTGTTTCTTCTAGATGTTCCCTTGCTTCTTGCCTCTGATACCTTCTGCAGAGATTTTTTGAAATGATTCTTTCCCACTTCCTTGCTTCCTTCTGTAACTACCTGACTGTAGGAGGGAGCAACACTCCCCCCTGCGCATCCAACCATGGTACCCTGAGTCAGAACCCTAGCGCCAACTCCAACCCTAGCTCAAGTTGCATACTAGAGCTTTTTCACTTACCACCTCTCAACTTCTACTTACATCATTCCATGTATGAAAGTAATAGTTGATTGTGATAATTTCTTTAAAAAAAATGCTTTTGCGTGCATGGAAAGAATATTGAGTTACTTTTCTCTAAAAGAAGAATTTATTTACATTCATGGGAAAAATAGCCATTTTATTAGATTTATTGAAAAGAGAAATGTTTTTGCGTGCATTATTGTATTATATTTCTTGAAAAGAGAAATGTTTCTGCATATAATATTGTATTAGATTCTTGGAAAAAGAATAATGTTTGTGCATGCTCTATTGAGTTAGATTTCCTGGAAAAGGAAACATGTATTTACATGCTCTATTGAGTTAGATTTCCTGGAAAAGGAAACATGTATTTACATGCTCTATTGTGTTAACCTTTCTTCTGAAAAGGATCTTTTGGAAAAACATATGCATTTGCATGCATAATAATGATGTCCATTGTGTTAGCTTTCTTTTACGTATTTTCATGCACAAAGATAATAGCTAAGGGGCTAGTTTTGTTTGGCTAAAGTTTATGTAACTGCTTGTGCAAAGAACGTAACTATTATGCTAGCCTTCCTTTAAAAATAATATGGATAGTTTTGGTGGTTGTTCTACTGGAAAATAATGTGGAATGTGTAAAGGAAATAAGATTTAATGTGGTGTTCTATCTTTGAAAGAGTTCCCTCTCCGTGTGTGAAGAAATAGTGATAACCATGGGATTTCTTTTAACTACTATCTTAGTGAATATTTTATTATTACTTTACTCAAGTGGGCAGAGGTAAAATGTATTTACTCCTTTTATTAAATGCGTGTGAAGAGGGGATGAATGAGTATGCTTTTGTGATCTTTATGAAATTTACTTTATGCATGTGGGAATTTTAATGGTTTGGAATGGTTCATAACCATATGCATAAGTGGATAAACGAACATGTTTGGGTAGTTATGTGCTTTAATCTGATGCATGTAGGGCGTTGTTAAAATAGTCATGTCTTGATATTTTTCTTACATTTTATGTATGCACATGAATAGATGTTTGAAGCATCACTAACAAAGATTTATTGTTGGTTTATTTAATGTTTTATCTAATCATGATATCAAAGACTGCCGACAATAACAGTTGCAGGAAAGGATTGTGAAGTATGTGAAAGATAGATTATGTTTAAAATCATGGTAGGAAAATAGCTAGTGGTCTATGCAGATTGAAGGAACATCAACTGTAGGATATTCCACCGATGGGAAGAACCAGGACACAAAGACATAATGTGCAAGGATTTGTGGGTAAATTATATCATGATTAATGTAATAACTTTTAACTATTTATGTTGTATTTAAGATGATATTTCTTTATAATATTTTATGACAATGGTTAATGGATGGACTCCCTTAGAGCCATTGAGTAAGGACTGAACACCCTCACGAGCGTTAATACTTTTTTTTTTATTGTTTTTCACTCTACGAGGTTTCTAGGGTATATCGGTGTACAATGATGTGTTTACTGATTGTGTCATTCTAATGATGTTGCTTCCTTTCATGACGTGACCCTTACATTATCAATTAAGTAGTTAACTAGCCTAATTGAATTAATGATGACAATGACGTAAGTTTATGATTGGAAGCTTATGTTAATATACTGCAACAATGATTGTTATGTAAATTACTATTCCACTTCCAAAGTTAGCCTATGTAATGATGAAGGTTTTATTTAAAGGTTTACTGGGGGATGTTTCAAGTTATTTGTAATTTGGCATTTTATATAAAGTTGATATATTTTATTTAAAAGGGATTTCAAATTATTTTATTAAAATATTTTTATGTTTTGAATATATATGTTATATGTCATTAAATGATCTTTTCTCAAGTGGTTTGGTGAAAAAATTATTTTTGTATGCTCTATCACACTCTAGATTTAAATGTGTGACTTCCTAGGAGGAAATACATGTTTTTAACCTTTAAACCTTCTTTAATATTGAAATATTTTTTTATGGATGACATTTGATATTTTCTTATTATTAGTATTTTTTGAAATTTTAAGTATTAACTCCATTTTAAGGATTGAAAGAATTGCATATCATATTAGAGAAAAAAAGGTATTTATAAATAGAATAAAAAATTGATTTCTTATTATTATTATTTTTAAACTCCCTTTCAATTTAATAATTATTTTTTTATATAAAATATATAACTCATATTTTATATATTATATTGAGTGAAATTAATGAATAAAAATTTACATTTTCTTTTAAAATAACATAAGTTAAAATGTAAAATATGCACTTAAAAAGCTTTTAATTTTATATGATACATATGAAAAGAAACAAAACACTTTTTAAGTACACAACATATAAATTCTTGATATATCGAAAACTCTTTTAGTGCAAGGTCTAATGATTTTAATGCATTTAACATATTTATTTAGTAAAAAATGAAGAATCGCTAATAAAGGTAAATAAACATTTTATTTTCCCTATGCTTACCCTTCTTTTTTTTGTTTTTTTCTTAGGCAAGAGTAGTTCCTTCTATTTCATTAAACCAAAAATAAATTTACAGAATGTACATTAACTGTGACTTCCGAAAGGACTCAGGAAAACCAAGGGCGTGCTGCCATAGTGAAGCCCCACCCTTCTACAACAAACAATATTAATCTCTCAAATCAAACCTTAGGCTGAACAGTAAAAAAACAAAATCCTAATCAAAGTCTTCACTAACCACCCATGTCTTTATCCCAAAAAACCCGAAAAGACCCGTGGCCGTACAAAAATCACTTGCAAAACTGATTGTTAGATCAACCAACGAAATTGGATGGCACGACAAAATATCGCACCACATAAGATGTGCGAAACTTAACACGCGATGGAGGGTGGTTTAATCACCCCTCCCAAGCCATGTGGCGGGAGCCTAATGGAATCGCTCCCAAAAAAGTTAAACCACTTACCATACCAAAGCTACATGATCACCTGTAAACCACTTGAGTCTGTTTTTCCGACCAGTGAGAGGAAAGAAGGGGAACTGCCTTCACCAGGAAACAAGAATCTTGTATATGCCATAGAGACCGCTGTTGACTGTGGATAGAACCTTGTAACACAATTTGAAGGGAAATGGACCTGGTTACTTTCCACCAGGGTGTTAAAGGACTACTTTGAGCATGTCCATCTACCAGGTGCCACCCTGAGAACTGAGATCTAACCTGTTTAGACATCATTAACCATATCTTTCCTTCTGGCCCAATGTTTAAAAATTTCTCTATCTTCTGTCGCTTGTTCTTCACAAAGAGCTTTAACTTTGCCCCGAGTCATCTCCTGCCACTTCATTTCAAATCTGCTCTATGAATTAATCACTCCTTGATTGGCTAGAGTGTCCGCTAGTTTGTTGGCTTCACGTCTGACATGTCTGAAACTAACAGTTCTTAGACTCAGGAGATGCTTTTTTATTCTTTGATACACTTGTATTAGTATCCTGTGTTTTGAGACTTTCTCCAGTGTTGCTCCACAACTTATTCTCTTAACAACTTTTATAGAGATCTCTGAGTTTGCCTCTATGATGACATTTGAGCTTTGATTTAGATTCAGTAGTTCTAGGCATTGTTCTAAGGCCATTAATTCGGCCATGTTATTTGTGGCTTTACCTAAGTGGCAGTGGAAAATGAATCTTATACTTCCATCTTCATCTCTTAACACCCCTCCGTATCCGGCTATTCCAGGGTTTCCTTTTGAAGCACCATCAATATTGCATTTCAGGTATCCTTTTGGAGGATGCTGCCAGAAATCCTTTTCCTTTCCCAAATTTCCTTCTCTTCTACTGAGTCCATTGGTAACGATCTCTTGCATTCTTAGTTGTTTGAGAATTCTCATCTCATTTTCTGTGGGGGGGTTTTTGGGATAATTGCGAATAGTGGTACTAACTGTCTCCCTAATCTATTTCAAGATCAGATCCATCAGGCGAAGAGGACTAGTTCTTTCATCCTTGAAAATTCTTTTATTCCATTCTTTCCAAACATTCCAGATAATGAAGCTTGGCGTAAAGGCTCAGGCCAAATTGAGAATCTCATTCTCTGAAAAGTTCCTTCTCCACTTGTCAGGGTATTAGTGATGCTTCCTCTATCTCTGTCTGTCTATTGAAAAATGATGGCAAAAGAATCCCATAACCAGGTGGTCAAGGTGCAATTGTTAAGAATATGCTCCATTGTTTCCTCTTGAGCTTCACATAGCTGACATCTAGAAGGCCCAATAACTCCTCTTTTCCTGATGTTGTCCCAAGTTAAGATTTTTTTGTGGTGAACTAACCACATGAATAGCTTGATCTTCATCCACCCTTGGTGGCTCCAAAGTTGTTGCCAAGAATTCATTGCATTGCTGGAATCTAGGTTCATGATAATCCTCTTAGCTTCCTTAAGATTAAAGGAGCCTTCTTTATTGAGGCCCCATCTTAACTGATCCTGCCCCTCTGTTACCAAGATTTTCCTTTGTTTTAGCATGCTCATAATTTCCTCGGCTTTTATTTTTAGGGGGCTTTTAACAACATTGGTTCTTGTTGCCATTTGTCCTCCTAAAAGAGAGCAAGATCTCCTGCTTTTATTTCCTAGAAACTGTGGTCTTGTACTAGGCTTCTGTTTTCCCGGGCTTTATTCTAGATGTAAGAGCCCTTTATGTTGCCAGACATTTTAATAAGATCAATGGTTTGCCATGAACTTGCATATTTTTCCTTCCAGGTTTTTTCCCATTGAGCTTCTGGTTCTTTAACCCATCTCCACCAGAGTTTGGCACCTAGTACATTACTTAAAATTTCTTGATCATCTAATCCTAGGCCCCCGTGACTCTTAGGTTTGCATATTTTGTCCCAAGAAACAAGGGCCCATTTCTTCCTTGTTTCTTCCTTGCCCCAGAGGAAGTCTCTCTGGATATTCCTGAATTGTTGTAAGATCCCTTTGGGAGCTGGGAGAGCTGATAAAAAGAAAACTGGGATTGACTGCAGAACGGATTTTGTCAGTATCAACCTACCCGCCAGGTTCAAAGATTTGATAGTCCTTTTTTTCACTTTGTCTTGCATCTTGTTGAGCACCGGTTCCCAAATACTTTTGTGAAAGGGCCTAGTTGTAAGGGGAATTCCCAAATACTTTGAAGGGAGGGAATCCCTCTAAAAGCCCATAATTCTTGAAACATTTCTTTCAATTGCAATGTTAGTATTTAAGAAAAAAAAATTGATTTGGAGAGATTGACTTCCATACCTGTAGCCAAGGAAAAGTCATTCAGGATTTGTTTGTACGTTGAAGCTTCTTTGACTGTAGGAACTCCATGCAACATTGTATCATCCACAAATTGTTGGTGAGTCATTGTTTGACCATTCTTCATTAATTGAAGGCCCTTAATTTTTCCCAAGGCTTTAGCCTGCTTAATGGCTCTACCCAATCCTTCCATCATGAGGATAAAGAGAAAGGGAGAGAGAGGGTCGCCCTACTTGAGACCTCTAGAAGGAGTGAAGATATTTGAGGGAGATCCATTCACCAGAATAGAAAAGTTGGAGGATGTAACTAGAGCCATAACCCATCTGACCCAGTTGTGATCAAACCCAAAAGCAACAAGGATCCTCTTGATATAGATCCAGTTTACCTTGTCATAGGCTTTGGCAATGTCTAATTGCATGATCATACTGGCCTGTTTTTTGTTGGTTAGCGTGTGAACTATCTCGTGGGCTAGAATGATATTGTTAAGGATTTGTCTGCCTTCCACATAACCAGATTGTTCACCTAAGATTAAAGAAGGAAGAAGAGGTTTGAGTCTGCTAGCCAATACCTTGGATATAATCTTGTATACCACATTACATAAAGCAATGGGTCTAAACTTGTCCACAGTCAGGGCTGAATCCTGTTTGGGGATCAGAGAGATGAAGGAGGTGTTGAGGGCTTTTAGAATAGTCCTGCTTCTTCTGGAATCCTCCACTACATTCAGAATGTCCTGCTTGACAATGTTCCAACACGCCTTAAAAAAATCCACATTGAAACCATCTGGACTTGGAGCTTTGCCATTTTTCATGTCCTTAATAACCTCACTGACTTCCTCTTTGGTAACTAGTTTGTTCAGGTTAAAATTGTCCTCTCTTGACACCAGCTTAGGGATATTTTTTGTAATTTCTTTGATACATTGCTCTCTGTTTGGATTGTTTTCCTTAGTGATACTTCTGAAATGTTGAACCAACACATCTTCTATATTCTTGTGAGAGGTCTGGAGCTGCTCATTGAATCGAAGAGATTCTGTTGTGAGCTCTATTGGCTATGGTGGATCTATGAAAAAAATTAGTATTACGTTCACCTTCTTTGAGCCATTGAATTCGAGACTTTTGTCTCCAAAATATTTCCCCTTGTATGCATAATTTCTCCCATTCTTGATGGTGTTTATCAGCTCGCTGACTTTTGACTTTATCGAAACCCTCTGTGATCAATGCTTGATTGAGGTCCTATAGTTTGGCTTCCACTGCCTTTTTATCCACAAAAATGTTGCCAAAATCCTTCGTGTTCCATTCTTTGAGTCTAAATTTAATATGCTGAAGTCTTTTGTGTAGGGTGAACATATTAGTGCCCTAGATTTGCAGATCTTCTACCCACCATTTTTCAATGTTGCTGATGAATTCTAGGTGGGAGAGCCAGATATTCTCAAACCTGAAGGGTCTATTCCTGGGAGAATCAAACCCCTTGAGTTCTAATTGGATCGGCCAGTGATCAGATCCTCCAAAGGGGAGAACTTTGGCTATTATTTCTCTATTTGCTAGAATAAGCTCCTTTGAGATCAAAAATTTGTCTAACTTGGAGGTGACCTGAGCCTCACCTCCTCTTTTGTTGTTCCAAGTAAAAAGGCCATTATGCGTTGCTGAGTCAACCAGATTCATATCATCTGTAAAGGTTTGGAACAATTCTGAGTCTTTATTAAGCAATCTAGTGCCTCCTTTTTTTTCCGAAAGTGATTTAATCATATTAAAATCTCCTCCCAAGACCCAAGGTATTTCTTCATGTCTACTTCTGAGCTCTGCCAAGGAGTTTAAGAGTCTTAGTTTCTCATCTATTCTTTGTGGACCATAAACATTTGTGACGAGGAAGGTATCCACAGCTCCCACTGGTTGAATAATTACAAATAAATAATTTCTTGAAGCCTCCGCATCTAATATGATGATTTTTTGGGGGTTCCATAGAGTGAGGATGCCTCCTGCCGTGTTTTCTGCTTTCACTTCGAGAAACTCGAATCTGTCCATCCATTTGCTGTGGATTTGCTTTAATTTTTGAATGGAACATTTAGTTTCCTAAATAAAGATTATATTCGGTTTTACTATTTGCATTTTGTTACTTAACATTCTTTGTTATATTTTATTACCTAGACCTTTGATATTCCAAGATATGAACTTCATAATTAAATATTTGTGAAAGAGTAATTGGTTAGGTCTTTCATCTTACCTGAATTTATCATTAGCTTTCCACATCCCATCAAGAGCTTGTTTTGCTTTTTCCTGCCCCTTTTCTTTCCTGGATTTCTAGTTGCTAATCCTGGAGTGGATTTCATAGTTTTCACCCCTCTATGCTCCTGCTTGTGAATACTTTTACCTTTATCTGACCCTCTTTCCTGGGTTTTCCATAAAAATAACTATTGTATTCTAGAGCATTCTTCAGGAGGTATTGATTCTATTCCTCCCTTGGATCCCTGCCTTAGGAATCCTTCCAGATCCAGGCTTTCTTTGTCTATAATTTCCTGTAATTCATGATCTTCTAGATCTATTTCGCTTTGGGTCATTTCCTGGTTCATCTCCATTTCTGTCTCACTCATAACAATTTCATTTTGATGACCCATATCTTGAGATTGTTTAATGTTTTCTTCCTTTTCTTTTTCATTAGGATCTTTCTCCTGAAAGTTATCTTCCTTCGTGTTTTCTTCATTCTCTTCCAGCACTTGAAACTTGTTCTGACTGGCCTTCTGCCTTTCATTCTGTTATTGCTTTATTCCCTTTTTCCCCCTTTACCTCTGCTTGCCACTTTCTAAAATCTCTCTATCTCCTTCGAAGTATTAAGGTGCCCTTTATTGTCTGCTTTACTGAGAGGGAATTCTCTGAACAGATGTCCATGTTCATGGCATCTACGACATCTGAATGGGATGTGCTTGTAGTCCACTGTTTGCACCCACTCCTCATCAAAAACTTCCAAAATAACTTCATCCGGAAGAGCTTCTGAAAGATCCAGTTCCACACATATCCTTGCAAATGAAGTATATTTCCCTCTTCTTGTGGCTTCAAAAACTTTGACAAAATGCCCTAGTTTATTACCAATAGCTGCTAGCGATTTAGTTTTCCAATAATCAAGAGGAAGAGAATATAGCCTTACCCATACTAGAACCGAGGTGAAGGTCTCCCGCTCTGGGACGAAGTTCATCATCCAAGGCCTCATATAAAGACAATCTGTTGCATAAAAGTAGGGTCCTCCTTCGAATATTCTGTCTTTGTCTTCGATGTTTGTGAACGCTACTATGAAAAATACCTTTGACCCAAGATGTAGGTCAATGCTTCCTTTGGGTTTCCAGTGATACTTGATCCAAATTTGTAAAGCTTTTTCAGTGGGCCACAGTCCCATGAATTTACAGATAATGGCATAGTTCCCCATGTGTTCTCTGTGCACTTGCAGAGCAGGGTCATTTAATATTACTTCGGTAGTGATTTGAGCTTTAGGCTTGCAAGGTCCCTTTTTCCTATGGTCTTGTGAACCATGATTTTTGTCTTCTTCCTCCTTGTCCTTTATGCTACTGTTAACCTTGGTCTTAGCTCCCTCTATCCCCTTATCATTATCACTATTTTTTCCCAGCCACACCTTTGTTGTTTATCATTGTTGCTTTGCCTTTGTTGGAAACAACATCCTTGTAGGAGGGAGTCGAGCTCCCTCCTTTGCCGCCCTCCATCGGAGACCATCTCTGTTATTCTCTACATCGTCGCTGCTCACTCCCGCCATTTTTCCAAAACCCCCAGGTTCCTAGATTCCTAAGAGTATTCACTTTCCAGGGTTCCCCTATGCTTACCCTTTAATAACAAAACAAAAATGAATTTGTTTCACATATTTATTAGCATAATCTTAAATTGACATGACAAGATGGTTTATTTTTTAAGTGGGGCAGATTATTGATACTGATCATTATGAGTGAAAATTATTTTAATGGTTAAGACTTTACATTTAGCTAATTTTATTTCTTAAAAATATTTAATTAAGCACAAAAATTGGTGAATATCGATGGTATATAACTTTGCATTGTAATATTATTTCACGCTTATTGTTCAAATCCTCGCTTCGTTATTTTTATGCCGATAGGTGTCCTTTCTTAAAAATAGTCAGGCCAACGTTTGTCTACCCTTTTTCTATTTAGCTAACATCCATCATGTTGTCCGAGAATGCCATTTTTCCTTTATTAATATCCCCATCACCACACAATCTATGTAAACAAAGGAACTCATAGCATTTATTCCCTTGTGTTTCATTTCCTTTCTCTACAGGGTATCTATTGGCCAAATTTTACTCTGCACATTCACTTCCATGTTGATTAATTATTTATTGTCAGATTAGGAGTGAACATTAGGTTGCATGATTTTCCTTGGGTCTCTCCTGCATTTGCAATACTTCTTCTCCTTCCATTACTCATGGAGGTCTTTAGAGTTGCTTCCTTATTCGATAATATGTTTGCTTTCTTGAAACCCTGATGTTTGCTTGAAAAGGGCACTAGATTGATCATCATCGACTTCCTATTCATCCCCAATCACTACACCAAAGAAATATTAAGGTTCGTCCATCCCTTCAACTAGCAGGTAAACTACACTTGGCATTATTACAATATGTGAAAACTAGGGGAGAAGGATGAGGGGCATAAATTCAACCCATCCCCTCAATCCTTCAATCAAACAAACATTTTCCAACCCTTCTACAAACTTTATGGCTCTAAGTGGAAGAGAGAAATAACAATGCCTTTTAGCTGCAACTATAGTGGGAACTCGACATTAGAGGCATGTTTTTGGCCTTCACAACTTATTTTTCTCAATTTTTCTTTTGGCTTAGCTTTTTTTTTCACAAACCTTGCTTTCTAGTTGAGGCTTTTCCTCTGAGAATGATAGGGTGTGGTTCATACCCATGGGTTAAAAAATAGCAGAGGAACATTGCAACAAGGTTAAAAAGAACAAAGTCTTATTTATTGAGGAAAGTTATCATTCTACAACTCTATTTGGACTCTAAAGGATTGGCCTCGACGAGGGACATTAGAATTATAAGTTATCTCAAGTTCTCAGGGTTCTTAATAGGCAGAGTCCCTAGAGGAAGCACCATCAGTTCACCAACATGAATTGTAAAAGTTTGATAAAGGAAAATCAGAGATGATTGACAACAAAAAATTCAAGACTTTCAAATGAGGAAGACCTAAGTAATGCAAGGACAATGATGAGGATAATCCTCCACCAAGCCTACCAAGGCTGAAAATGGTGGCCAATGATGCAATGAGGGATTATCACAGGTGGTTTCCAATTGATATTAAAGTTGAAGCTGATAGAAACTTAGCATGAGTTTTGTGAGAAATGAGCCACAATTCCTTCAGGCTCCAAAGGATGTTGACATAGAGCTCAAGAAATTGATGCCAGAAATTGGTTTCTCCTACATCTTAGACACCAAGTTCTTCATGCAAATTGAATTTTGTTGGCAAACTAAATCCATAGTGGCTGAATTTGTTGAATAGTGGGGCATGCAAAAAAAACAATTCTAGAAAAATTGGAACTTCTCGATCAAAAATATCAAGCTTTAGCAAAGACAATCTTGGCATGGAGGTAGTGTGGAAGGAGAAGAGCTATTGGAGCAGACCCCAATAATCTATGTGTATTCATAATCTGATACAGACAACCAGGATCCATGCCACTTTCGTTTTTATTTTTTCTTATATAGCATTTTCTAGGAGAAGCACGATATCTCTACCAAGAGAAACCTTAGGTTTAGTATAGCCTTCAGGCATACTACTATGTTATCATGTTTGAATGTTATGGTGTGCTTATCCATACTATAGTTCTATATTCCAGTAACAGGTCCACAAAAACATAGGACAACTCTAAACAAACTTGATGTTGGTTTTTTTTATTTTATGAACATCAATGGTGATTTTTGGCCAACTGTAGACGTGGTTTCCATGGTGTCGGGTGATGGGCTAGAGTGAGGGATGGATGTATTGTTTTTGTACAATATTAATAAAATATTTATACTAACTTCATATGAAGGAAAAAATAAATTAATAATAATAATAATAGTAATAATAATAATAATAATAATAAAATATTTGTTTATGAATAATATTTTATGGAATTAAATTCCCTGCATCTAGCGAATTTAATGGCCTGTGCTTCTAGTTTGGCTAATTTTGATTTTTTCAGAAATTTAGAGTTTACCTTATGTTGGGAATCTATTTTATTAGATTATAGATATGTGTACGAATCATGCTTATGGTGAAAAAAAAATCTTAATCTGGCTAATTTAATCGTCATTACTTGAGATTTTACAAATTTCCCTTTTTTGGAAAATTTGGCAAAGTTTGATCGACGAATGTGGTGTTTGGCCAAGTTTGATCACTAAATGTGGTCACTAAGTTTTTGAGTTTAATCTACAACTTATTCTAATTTTGTGTGAAAAAATCGACATAAGAATTATTTTAGATAAATTTGGCTGAACTCTCTACATCACAAAATGATCCGGACTTAAACAGGAACGCAACAAATTACAGAGATAACCATAAACACAGATATGCAGCGGAAATAATACTTCATTTCATTAATGTAAAATATTGAAATATGCTTACAAACAGTAATGGAAATAAACTAGCTAGGGCGATGGTAGCTCATCTCTGAGAAGAGATGTGGTGGCTACATGCCTCTGAACTGTGTTACAATGAGGCTCGAAGGCCTATTTATTGTTGAGAAACAATGGAAAACCCTTAACATTCCAAAACCTAACCCTAGAAGATGAAACACCAAATTGTGGGCCCCGTTTGGGTAAATTGGTACACCAACTTCCTGGGGTCGTAACTTTGGCATACGATCTCCGTTTGACGTGTACAATAGCTCGTTAGAAAGATCTATCCGAGCACTACCACTTTGGGAGGCAACATGGGTCTATGGACCCATGTTGCCCCAGATTTTCCAAAAAACGTCGTTTAGGGCCTCAAAACGGCTCTGGAAGTTTAGGACCCGAAAAAATGCTAAAAATAGTAAGTTGTGCTACAATTAAGGAAACTGAAAATGCTGAGAGAAACAATCGTGGGGTTCCAGGTGGACTTGGCAGGTGGCCACCAATATCCACCTGGATCATTCCTCTCCCCTTAGGAAGCAATGGTCCCCATTGCGTTGAGTTTCTCCATGAGATGAGGAAACTTTTGCTGAACTTGTTCCCTGGTGAGCCACTTGCCCTGGTGAAGGAGTTGGCCTGCTTTGACAACTCGATATAGTTGGATATTCTGTTGGCGAGTGTTCTTGATCTGTGTGTCCATGATCCGATCAGTTGCAGCTTGTTCCATGCAATCTGGATTTAATTCTGTGGGTGTGAGCTGTTCTGCAATGTCGGATGTGTCTAGCAATGGTGGAAAGTATGGCTGAAGGCGGTCCACATTGAACACTGGGTGCAGGCCAAGGAATGGGGGAATGTTGAGCTCAAATGCATTGTCTCCCATAGCCTTAGTAATGGTATAAGGACCATATCGAAGTGGTCTCAGTTTCCGATAGGCTCCAGTAAGGCATTCCTTTTGCAAATGCAACCAGACTTTGTTGCCCACCTGAAACTTGTGTGGCACCCGATGTTGATCATGTCGCTGCTTGTACTTGGCATTTGATTTCTCCAGAATTTCATGGACCTGCTGGTGAATATGTTGTATGCGCTCAATGAAGCTGGTGGCCTTATCTATTTCGGACTGGACATGAGCTGAATTTATGTGAGTAGCTGCAAGTGGCATGGCCACATCAATGGGGCATAGTGGCTGGAATCCCAAACCCACCTGAAAAGGGCTATGGACAGTGGAGCTGTGAAGAGCTCGGTTGTAGCTGTGCTGAACATAGGGGAGGCTCTCATCCCATGTCCGTGGATGCTTTGAGTTATACATGCGCAGAATGTGCACAATCATCCTATTGACAACCTCTGTCTGGCCATCAATTTGAGGATGGAAGGCTGTGGACTTTGTGAGTTTGGTGTCCAGCATTGACTAGAGACTGGACCAAAATGCGCTGAGGAACCGACTGTCCCGATCTGAGATGATAGACTGTGGGATCCCAAAGTGCACCCACACTCGTTCAAAGAAGAGTTTAGCAGTGGCTTCTACTGTGATATTCTTCTTTCATGCTGCCATAATGGCCATCTTCGAGAACCTGTCGACGACACCCAAAAACACAATCATTTCCATGCTTAGTGGAAGGAAGGCCTAACATGTAATCCATGGATATGGATTCCCAAGGTCGACTAGGAGTAGGCAACGGGGTATAGAGGCCGTGCTTCTTGATGGTTGGTTTGGCAATGGCACATGCAGTACATGATCTGATGTACTTCCCAACATCCTGTCGAAGATTCGGCCAATAGAAATAATTTTGCAGTACTGCCACTGTTTTCTCGACCTCGAAATGCCCAGCAGCCCGACTGTAGTGTGCTTCCCAAATCATCTTGGCACGCTCGCTTGAAGGAACACAAAGGTGACCCAGGTAGCATAACAGGGCATCCTGGAGGTGAAAATCTGGAACATGCCGACCCTCCAAGAGTTTCTGGTATGTGTGGCCGAATTCTGGGTCGCTTTTGTAGAGAAGTGGCCAATCAGAAGTCTCGTGCCCACAAGAGTTGAGCACGGTGGTTAACGCCATGATCAGTGGTCGACTGAGGCAATCTGCAACATTATTGGTGCTGCCCTTCTTATACTTGATATTCAAGTGGAACTGTTGCAGGTATGTAGACCACTTCTGATGGCGATCATTCTGCAATTTCCCTTGGGTCTGTATGAACTGCAGGGGTCGGTGGTCTGTGTGGATGACCGTTTCCTTCCCCAAAATGTAATGCTTCCATTGTCGGCAAGCCTGCACAATGGAATACATCTCTTTATCATAAGTGGGGTACTTCCGGACTGTGTCTGAAAGTGTTTCACTATGATATGCCACTGGATGTCCATGTTGAGTAAGGACTGCCCCAATAGCATAGTCAGAGGTATCTGTCTCGACCTCAAATGGTTGTTGTAAATCTGGTAACGCGAGGACTGGTGCCGTGAAGAGGCGATCCTTCAACTCTATGAATGCCTTCTGTTGAGATTCAGACCAAAAGAATTTTGCTTTTGCCCCTCCCTTGGTGACTTGACTCAAGGGCCAAGTAATATGAGAAAACCCCAACACGAACCTGCGGTAGAAGTTGGCAAGACCTAGAAAGCTGTGGAGCTCTGTTAGAGTGGTTGGAGATGGCCAACCCGAATGACTTGGATCTTGGCTGGATCCACATGCACCCCCTGTTCATCAATGATGTATCCCAGATACTGAACCTGGGTCATGCCAAAAGTGAATTTCTCCAAATTGGCACATAGCTTGTGTTGCCGCAGTGTTTGGAGAACCTTTCGGATGTGGTGGAGGTGCTCTTCCCAACCCTGGCTGAAGATCAGAATGTCATCCAAGTATACTACTACAAATGAGTTGGTGAATGGCCGCAAGATGTCATCCATTAGCCTCATGAAGGTTGCAGGAGCATTCGTCAATCCGAAAGGCATAACCAACCATTCGAAAAGGCCCTCCTTGGATTTGAAGGCAGTCTTCCACACATCAGAGGGTTCGATTGGTACCTGGTGATTTCCTGACTTCAAATCGATCTTGCTAAAATATTTTGCCCCCTTTAGTTGGTCCAGGAGGTCATCAATCCGCAGGATCGGGTACCTATTACGGACAGTGATCTTGTTCAGCGCCCGATAGTCAATACAGAGTCTCCATGTCCCATCCTTCTTCTGTACCAACACGATCGGGCTCCCACAAGGCGATGAACTCGGACGGATGTGACATTTCTGCAGGATCTCCTGAATTTACCTCTTGATTTCATCGTTCTCCAAAACGGAGTGCCGATAAATTGGTCCATTGGGTAGCGTCGCACCTGGGGTCAGATCGATGGAGTGCTTGACTTGATAGTGCAGATGAACCCCTGCGGGGGAGGTGAAGATGTCCTCGTACTCCTCCACGACCTTGTCCATCTGTAGTTGTCATGCAGAGGGGCCCTGTCTGGAGGCTGCGGCCACCGTCTTCTTCTTTCCTAGAGGGCGTATCATCAGGAAAACAAATTTCCTGGTTTTGGAAATGATCTTACTGCATTGTTTGGCAGTAATAAAAGAGATGGAGGTAGGTGGTGCTACCTATGGTATCCTGTACAACTTATTTCCCAATGTAATAATAACAGCACGGGGCCTTGATTCATACACAGCATGTCGCTTCCACAAGTATGGTTGTCCTAATAATACATCACAAACTTCAAGGGGAGCAATGTCACACAATACCTCATCCGTGAAGGGCTTGATGTTGTATGGAAGGCGATAATGTTGGCTCACGTGAAGATCTCGTCCTTGGTGAAGCCACCCAATGGTGTACGGATGTGGATGTGCTGTGGTCGGTAAGCCCAACTGCTTCACGACCTCTGCCGAAATGAGGTTCTTTTGGCTCCCACTATCAACAATGAAATGTATCGGGGAGCCCTTTACCCACATCTGGGAGTGGAAGAGTCGCTCCTCCTCCTTTGGATCTTCGGGTTCATTTTTCAGGATCTTGGCAGTAGCAACAGTGGTGTTGGGATCCGCATCAATGATCTGCTTCCCTTTGTCATTCCCCTTATCGGGTTCTAACTCAGAGTTGGAACATGCATCTGATTCTGAAACCTTTAGCTCAGCCACCAGTGACTGCTTGGCCCGACACTCACTTGTGTTGTGAGTGGAGCTATTATGGAACTCACACCATTTTCCCGTGTCCTTTTTCGGCTTCGCGGCGCTGTTCTTTGCTTGCAGCTTCAGCGGGTTGTCTTGGGCTGCCCCGCCTTGGCTTTGTCCTTTGTTGTGTGGTTTAGGGGCACCTTTCCCCTGCTTTGGATTCGCAGATCCAAAGTCTCGCTTCTTTTGTTTAAACTTATGCTCGACCTTTACGGCATATCGGTATGTTGTGCCGAGCGAGGAGATGTTCAGGAATTGTATTTCTTCCTGGATGTACTTGTGCAGGCAGCCATGGTATTTGAGTATCAAATGCTGCTCCGAATCCTTGATAACCAACTTTGTGCGAAGGGTATGGAAAAGATTGGTGAACTCTGGCACGTCTTGGTCCCTTCCCTACCGCAGCGTGGTCCACTTTATGTATTCATCCTCATAGCTTCCGACAGGGTAGTACTACTCCTTGATGGGATCCCGGAATGAATTCCAGGTGGGTGCGACTGAAAATAGTGAGCCAGTACTTTCATCCTTCTACTCGCAGTAGGTTTCCCACCAGTCCTTAACGTGGGGGGCTGCTAGCTGCTGGAAGCCGATGCGTCGCTTCTGGGTAGCCGCTGAAGGATCTGGGCAAAGCTGTCCATCATTGCATTCCGTTGTCACTTGAGGGCTTCTTCGAGCAAGATTTTGATAGGATCTCCTGCCCCCTCGTCTTTCTTCTCATCCGCCATGGGAGGCCGTCGGGATTTGCGAGGCTGGTCTTGCAAAGGCTCGACCAATTCAAGCCCTAACTCCTTATATCCCGACCTTGTTGGGGACATGCAAAGAAAAACAGAGAAAAAGCAGACCGCTCTGATACCACTGATCCGGACTTAAATAGGAACGCAACAAATTACAGAGATAACCATAAACACAGGTATGCAGCGGAAATAATACTTCATTTCATTAATGTAAAATATTGAAATATGCTTACAAACAGTAATGGAAATAAACTAGCTAGGGTGATGGTAGTTTATCTATGAGAAGAGATGTGGTGGCTACATGCCTCTGAACTGTGTTACAATGAGGCTCAAAGGCCTATTTATTGTTGAGAAACAATGGAAAACCCTTAACATTCCAAAACCTAACCCTAGAAGATGAAATGCCAAAACTGTGGGCCCCGTTTGGGTAAATTGGTAGACCAACTTCCCAGGGTCGTAACTTTGGCATACGATCTCCGTTTGACGTGTACAATAGCTCGTTAGAAAGATATATCCGAGAACTACCACTTTGGGAGGCAACATTTGTCCATGGACGCATGTTGCCCCAAATTTCCCAAAAAACGTCATTTAGGGCCTCAAAACGGCTCCGGAAGTTTAGGACCCGAAAAACTGCTAAAAATAGTAAGTTGTGCTACAATTAAGGAAACTGAAAATGCTGAGAGAAACAATCATGGGGGTCCAGGTGGACTTGGCAGGTGGCCACCAATATCCACCTGGATCACAAAACATGTAAAATCAATGGGCTAGAAATAGGGTAACCTAGATTAACTCTACAAGATTTACCAACAAGAAATAAAGTTCCCATTTCCCTAATTAAGTCTAAAATAATCATCTTCGAATGGAATAGGATGAAGTTGAAGTGGGGTTACCTTCTATAGCAACATCGCTAACAAGTAAACCTGATCACAATTACTGATGGCAGTAGAAAAAGGATTGTTTGGGGGGTCCTTTAGTTGTTGGGATTGATGTGCTTAGCTTGCTTTAGCCTCTGCTACTAAATACACCTACAACAATACAAACACTCTCAACTCTCTTTCTCTAATGCACTCAACTTCAAATTTTCCCCAAAATGGACCAATTTTTTATCGCATTCTTGGGCAGGAACTTTGAGATTGTACCTGTTTCAAAAGCATAAATTGAAACTTTGTTAATCTTACACACACTGTGAAAACCACAATTCAATCTATTGATCGACTGTTCAGCATGAAGAATACTCTAAATCTTCCATTGTTATTTCAAATAGCCTATCTCACTTTCCTTTCCTTTTATGATTGATGTCTTTTACTCTTTGTGATCATGTTTACGCCAATAGGAATCCCTTCTTGAAAATGGTCAAGGAAACCTTTGTCTACCATTTTTCTATTGAGCTAACATCTGTCCCATTATCAAAGAACAACATCTTTCCTTTATTGGGATCCCCATCACCACACAATCCTTGTAAATAGGTTTCATTTCCTTTCTCCATGAGGTATTTATTGGCCACATTTTACTCTACACATTCACTTCTATGATGCACGATCAATTTTTTAGTGTCGGATAAGGACTGAACATTGGATTCCATTATTTTACTTGGGTCTATCCTACATTTGCAATACTTCTTCTCCTTCCATAACTCCATGACACCTTATTCCTTATATTTGCTTCCTCATCCAAGAATACATTCACTTCCTTAAAACCCCAACGTCTGTTCAAAAAGGGCACCAGATTGATCCTCATCAACTTCCCATTCATCCCTAATCATTGAACTAGAGCGAGATTAAGGTTTGCCCATCCCTTTTAGAGTGATTTGATATTTTAATTTAGTTAAAATTATCAATTCAATAGAGTGGAATCCTTGGTCCTGATGAACTCCATAAACGGTATCTATTTTATCACATCTTACATGGGTATTTAGTTTATTGCAAATTTTCTTGGTCATATTCCTGTTGTGCCTCAATGAGAATGTGTGGTAGGGTTTGTTTGGATAATTTGACATACTGTTTTGTGATGAAAAATATCCTTTTCCTTTTCTTTCACTTCCATTCTCTTCCTAATCTCACTAAAATTCCTGAGCGATACCATAAATGCTCTTCAAAATATATTCCATCCTCTTACAAATATCGCTAAAGTTCCTGAGTGATACCATAAATGTTATTTTAGATGAAATTCCACACTCTCCTGAAAAGTAGGGAAAGAACTTAGGTTTGGATCAGTTGTGTCAGGATGTTGCAAGCCTTAAACCAACAAAAGATCTCAAAAGTGACTAGGAAATTAGCCTCGAAGAGGAATATTGTCATCATTAAATATGAATCAGAGGATTTTGTTCTTAAATTTTGAGCTGGAAATCTATTGCTTGACACAACCAAACCATCTATGTTCAAAATTTTCATTAGGGGTACTCATACATTCTTTTCATAACCCAAACATGTTGGTTAACCAATCTTTTCCTCTACTTTTGTTATGAAACCAGCTCAAGAAAAGATAGAAAAGATAGATCAACGTCTTAGAATTCAGCCTCTTCGAGGGGGTGACCTCCTTTACATTACATAAATGAACAATTCTTGGATGATACAAATGAAAAGACCTCCTTTCTATATATAGGAGTCTAAGGGGTGATAACATAATCAGAGCCGACATAACAATAATAATGTAAGGGCACAATAATAACAATAGTGGGCTTCTATGGGTACATCAATATAATAAGTGGGTTATACTAATAACAGTAAGGGGTTACACTAGTAGTATAGGGGCCTAACATGCCCCTCTCCTTCAAAAAGCGTTGCCCTCAATGCTTGAGTAGTTCTTGATGCTTCTGTATAAAATTCTTGTCCTCCCATGTGGAATATTCAGCGGGTAAGTTCTTCCACTTGATGAGATACTCTGAAATTGATCGATTTCATAGCTGTCGGGTTCTTGTTTCTCTGACTGCTCTAGGTTCCAATATGATTTTTCCTTCCTCTTCAATTTCTGGCAATATTGTTTGAATTGGGATCTTTTGCAACTTTTGAATAAGTGGCCATACTTCTTCGTCCTTCTTCAATTCATCCCTTGCTTCGTTTATCCAATCTGTTTGGATAATATAAATAGCACAAAACAATTCTTCCACATCCTCATCGTTGAAGAGTCTTCCCATTCGGTAAGGTCGCCATTTTTTAAGTGCATGTAGTATTGCCAACATTTCCTTCTCATAAATAGCTTGCTTGATATGTAGCAGTAAAAATACCCAATCACCTACATCAAAACATTTTTCACTACGATGTTGATCTACATGTTGTTTCATTTGATTTTGCACCGAAGTGGCGTTATCCTTTAAAAGTTGGAGAACTTGTTGTTGATGCTCGATCTGATATTTCACTGCTTGAACCTTTTTCTTCTTGATATGTCATTCTATCTGTAGAGTTTGAGGAGTGGTAATTTCTTCCAATCCTTTACAAGATATGCTCGGATTCATTTCTTGATGCTCGATGTGATCTTTCACTTCTTGAACATTTTTCTTCTTGATATGTCCTTCTATCTTGATAGTTTGAGGAGTGGTAATTTCGAACAATGAATTAAAAGATATGGTTGGATTCATTTCTTCTTTCTCGATGTGATCTTTCACTTCTTGCACCTTTTTCTTCTTGATATGTCCTTCTATCTTGAGAGTTTGAGGAGTGGTAATTCTTGCCAATGCTTTACAAGATATGGTCTGATTCATTTCTTCTTTCTCTGGGTGGGGTCCTGGCGTATATCTTCTTCTTTTGATGTTTCTTGATCCTTTTCTTCCTCCTCTTCATATTCTATGTAAAATAATTTCTTCTCAGCATACTTATGACCTTTACTGCATTTGCTATCACAATTGTAACAAAGCCCTTTTTCTCTTTTTTCTCCCAATTGTTGTGGTGTAACCCTTGTAGGTTGTGGAAGGCTAGGAGAAACAACACTTCCATCTTTATAGTTGTGAGGGGTACGCTTCCTGGTTTCCATAATTTTGCTTTCCACTATGTCACAAAGCCCTTTTACTCTTTCCAATTGTTGTGGTGTTGCTCTAAAGAAGGTGTTGCTCTTTGTATCCTCATAATGTGCTATCATTTCCTCCGTGAAAATTGACCACGTAACAAATTGTTTACGAGAACAAAGCCATTTGTACCATAAAAATTGATCTGGTTCTAAATATGAAGATGCAATACATACCTTTTGTAACAGTTGTACACCATGTAGATCAAAATATTGCTCCATCTGAAGTATCCAATTTACCGGATCCTTGCCATCAAACTTCCTCATCTTGCTTTTTCTTGATTTTAGGAGCTCGACCGTGAAACGACTGTAACTCTGTACTTTCGAATCTTTATGTTCTAGAATTGCGACCTATAGTAGCCCTCTGTGCCCTCTTTCCAATGCCACCAGTCTGATCCAAATTGGATTCTCTAAGGAAGAGTTATGCACAATCTCCCAAGATGACCTGATTATAGACCTTTCCAGAAGAGCGAACTTGTATGAAGTGCCACGTGTCACTGTTTCGACCTTTGGATCTAAAAAATGCATACAAGAAACTAAAGTTTTTCCTCTTTCTGTACCTTCTTACGAAATTTCAATCCGATCCCCAGAGAGAAAGTTATGACGATTTTCCCCAGGTCACCTGTTTGGAATGTAATTCAGGAGTCTGCAAAAAGACCAACTTCCTCAGATCATATCTCCGCAAGTTTAGCGCGAAAAGCTCTGAAATTCGGACCCAAGGTTCAGCGCGATTTCTTCTCAAATGGGTTTTTTTTGAAATTTCTGAAACATCGCAAAAAAAATGTTATAGCGAAAATGCCACGATGACCTGTTTGGAGTAGCGAAACCCTAGAATCCAAAGCCCTGATACCAAATGTTATGAAACCAGCTCAAGAAAAGATAGAAAAGATAGATCAACGTCTTAGAATTCAGCCTCTTCAAGGGGGAAACCTCCTTTACATTACATAAATGAACAATTCTTGGATGATACAAATGAAAAGACCTCCTTTCTATATATAGGAGTCTAAGGGGTGATAACATAATCAGAGCCGACATAACAATAATAATGTAAGGGCACAATAATAACAATAGTGGGCTTCTATGGGGCACAATAGTAACAATATGGGCACTACATGGGTACATCAATATAATAAGTGGGTTATACTAATAACAATAAGGGGTTACACTAGTAGCATAGGGGCCTAACAACTTTAGTGATGCCTCACCCAACAGAGTCCCTAGCTCTTTGTCTCCGACTCTCTTGAATATATACCAACAATTATTCATGAGGAATATGTGTGCCAATCCAGATGCATTATATCCTTTGGCTCTCATCTCCAAGCTCAACTCCAAAAAATCCATCACATGACTAATAACCTATGTACAGATTGTGTTGTTCTCCATTCCTTAGATCTTTGCCATTACCTCCTCATATTCAGCGAACATAAACATGAGATAATTCACAATGTAGCTTGTAATATTTGGTGGACTCCCATCAACAAACAACCTTGAATCCTCCTCTACCTGCTTCCCAAAGTCCCACGGAACTTGACAAGGAATACACTTTGGAACTATCTCAATTTGAAGAATGTAGGGTTATTCCTTTATTTTCAATCCGATATCCACCACACCAACATGGAATTGTAAAGAATTGGAATATGTTTCCTCGCATTGTAACTGAAACTTCTAATTCTCAGTTGCATCTGCTTAATATCTAGTCCCTTTGGATTAGTAATACTGGTGAACAATTTTCCATCACAAGAGCTAGAAACTCACTTTCACAGTCAGTTCCATCTTCTCCTAACTTCGGAAATTTTGAAATGTATCATAGAATCTCGTAAGGAAATTAATTAGGGGAAGGTTGATTTGTATAAAATGACCCATGAAAAGGAAAAATTGCAAAGGAAACTACAAGAAAAGTATCACTATCTATCTTGGGTAGATTGTTACGCAGAATTGGACTAACTGAATCCAAGGAGTTGAAAGCAATCTGTGTATATGTTGTCCCTGATACAACACCCTCCAAAAATTTGGCCTACGCTCAATTTCAGAGCCTTCCTTGGTCTTGTATATTGTCATCGCAAACATCGAAACTCATTCAATGTGTTTTATTGAAGTATTTCGTTCCCTTTTGAAATATAGGAAAAATCTCATCTTTTCACATGTTAGTTGTTGCACAATGTGTATAAGCTTGTTTTGGTGGTTTCAAGAGGTCATACTTGTGTTAATGAGTTTTTATAGCCTTGTAAACATCTCCCACACTCATTTATAAAGTTTTAAGCATTGTCACACAAGTGTCATCATGGTCGTCGCAAAGTGTATCCTTAGTTTCACACTTATCGTAAGTGGTCGTAAAGTCATCACATTGAGGGAAGTTTCTTGTTCATGTCTCTTGGATTATATATGTTGTTGTGTATTCAAGTATTCTAAGTGTGTGATCATAGTCAAGTCTTATCACTATTCACATCAGCCTCACTAATCCCACACTTGGTAAATTTCTAAAAACTTTCCGACCAAGCAACCCATCCTCATCTGGCCTTCCTGAACTTCAAATTGCATAGACTTAGCCCTCTAAATGTTACCTCACCTACTTACACTGCACAATGCACAATTAATCCTTCCCAGTACTACTACACTATGGAGTTCCAATGCTCAAGCCCAAACCTTAACTAATAGAATTGTGCAATCCATCTTCCTAGCCTAGCCTCAATTGCACATTGCGCAATCCCTAGCCTCAAGATCAACCCTTAAGCCCTTGAGCTATGCAAGAGCACAATGGACCAGTTTCCTCTATCTTCCAAAATTGCGCAATGGGCTGATTCAGTGGCCATCCACTCATCCTGTCACAATGACATTCAAAATTGCGTAATTTTCTCCCTCAACCCAGCCTAGACTGTGCATTATGCAGTATCAAGAGTCAAGGTTCATCCTTGACTGGTTGAACTGCATAATCGTGCATTCAATGAGCCCCTCTCATAGCTTGTCACTCGGTTCCAGCTTAGTCAATCAATCAACATGCACTATCTTAGACTAGGGGTTTTTTTTAACTAATGTGGTCTCGTCATGACTCAATTGTAAGTTTAGGTATCTTATCGTGCCATGGAAATATAATGAAGAATAAGATGAAGAAGGGAAAAATGTTGAAAGACCACTTTGTAGCTAAGTATGCAAGTTGATCAACCAAGAGAAAGCAAAGGGGCACTAGTTTACGACCACAACTCAAGGCTTGAGATCATTGAAGACTCCTTACTATCAAGTCATACAAAGGTGGATAAAAGAACACTCTCAAGTAGACACATAGCAAGGAGCAACAAGAGTGGCTTGACATTTCCATATCATCAAGAAGTCCATGTCAGTAGTGTCATGTCATGTCATGTCATGAGTTGTCACATGCCACACCATATTGTGGATGATGTAAATTATCTATTCAAAATGTATTGTAAAGTGGAAGTCCAAAGGACACATTCAAAATATGAAGAGTCATGTAAAGTCGAAAAGTCATAGGAAGTCAAAGAGTCATGAGGGTAGTCAAAGAGTCATAAGGAAGGTGAAGCATCACCTCATTGGTTATATATACACCCTCATTGTATGGGCAAAGGAATTTTCACCTTGGCTCCTCCCGCATAGCATTAGAGAGACAAACCAACTCTTTTGAGGAGTAAGGGGTGGCTCCAATGCTCCACTATTGGTGCTAGTGGTGTTCATTGTATACATATGTCTTGGAGTTTTTACTTAACATAAGAAGCCTCGTGGCTAGCATGTTCTTCATGCATGGATTATAAGTATTTGTAAGACTATTCTCTTGGTGTTTGTAATTCATGTTTTCTTTCATTTGTGCTGCAGTAGTTTAACTATTTTGGTTATTTTAGTACTTGTCATATTGAGAATGTGTTTTAATGGTTAGTACTGCTATCACATCATGTTTGAAAATTCTATTGGATATTATATAGATCTCTCTTGTTGATTGTTTGTATTGATCATAGCATCTTTGTTAACTATTCCATTGGATGTTAGACGGATCCTTCTTGGTTACATGTGTCTCTACTAGTGTGGTACTATTACCTCTCTCTTATAGGCTAACATTCTTTTTGTTAGAAAATTATATATTACAGAGAAATAGTACACATAAAATATTGCTAAAACACAAACACATAAAACAAGAGTGACACAAATATATGTGGTTCATCCAGTTTGGGTTACATCCACGGAGAAACAGTTAGTCCTTCCTTTTATATTATCCAACAAAGTGAAGAGATACAACTTACACTAGATCCACTTCAATTTCGTCTTCACTCTCACATAGTCTCCTCTCTCTTTCTCACTTAGAATACACATCTATAGACAACCACAATAAAATTCCCTCACATATAGCGAGGGGTTTCCTTATAGGGAAAAAAACCTTAAATTAAACATAACTTCTACCATCAGATCATTCATCTAATGAATGGCTCAGTTGACTATGAAATTACAATATTTTACAAGGCAATTTTATGTCTATTTTTAGCTTCATAGGCGCTGCCACTGAAACCCCGCCAAGGGGCACAGACAATTAAATGGGTGACATTGCCACCCTATTACGAACTGGGGTCTCATGTGGTGATACCTCTCAATAAAGAATATAATCAGGCACTACACCCAACACTTTTCTCTCTGCATAGTAGAAAAACCTTGACACAATTACATTCAAATATCCACCAGGCACACTCACTTGCTTTTCGAAGGAACATTTTTATTCCTCTCTCTTGCTGATAGTTAGAGTCAAGGTAAATATTTAAGAAACCGAAAAACTGGTCATATTTTGGATGCGGCTCCTATCCCAAATGGTGTGAGGTCTAATTGGGACAACATATCAGGGAGACCCCTTGAATGTTGGTGGGCCTAGCACCATAAACATTTCTAGTTCTAGAAGGAGGGAAGCCAGTTTTTTATGGCTGATAACCTCACCCACCTAACTATTACTTCCTCCAATCAAAGCAGTAATATCCTCACCACCTCCCCTATGCATATTCCTAAAGTTGGTAATCCTTCTCAACCCGAGACTGTACAAACATGTGAGATATCTTACAACCAGATATGAGTCATCTGCCCTATCACCCGTAACTTTTCAAGAGCTATTAGATTGATACCTAGAGTACATAATATTCCATATTTTCCAAAGAAGAACCTAAACACCCTCACTAGGATAGTGGTTTCAACACTTGAATATTTGGTTCTTGCCACACTTGAAGAGTTAGCAGACTCTGAAGAGGACAAAAAAAAACTAGAGCAGTCACCATCCTTCAATGGTCGTGACGGTGATAACATTGTACTCTTGAACGATACATTCCATGGGTGAGGTGGTGAAGAAGAATAAGAAGACCAATTATATTCTAAAGTATAAGGGGAAAATAATGGCGAATACATGGCGGACCAAGATCTAAACTAGATGACTCAGGGCCCACTTGCACTGTTGGGTGTGTTACACAAAATGCCAAGGCACCCGGAGAAGAGTTTAAGGAAGTATGACCCTGACAAAGCAGTGAAGGCGATGGATCACCTAGACAAATTTTACCTACATCTGAAAATGCTTAGGTACGTTACGATGATGTTGCATGTAGACTTTTTCCATGTACCTTAGATGGCAGAGCAGTTGTATGGTATCATAGCCTACCTCCAAACTCGATCCAGAATTAGAGGGGTTTAAGAAGTTGTTTCTTGAGAAATTTACTGATGATAAAACCCCCGCCATGCTTTTAAGAGAGTTGGGAAGTCTCAAGATGGAGCAGAAAGAGAAAGTGAAATATTTTAATTAGAGGTTTAACTATATCTTGAATAGATTATTGGCAGACATGAAACCTCACAAATCCATCTATATCGATTATTTCACAACTTCCTTACCAACAAGCATTATGAAGTTCATGAAAATAAATGTGAAGCCAACTTTGGCTGAGAATTTTGAAGAGGCATTCACAGTTGGAAAGGAATTGCATGAGTTTGGAGTCATTGCACATAAAGAATCAAAAATGGACTCCAAAGACATGGGGAAAAGGTCTCAGGCCTCCGTAAGAAAGGCCAAGGAGGAAGAAGGAACTGATATTGAGAGCTTGACCTGCACTATAAAGTCTTTATCAAATGAGCTGGCATAATTGAAACAAAGGTCAATCCAGCCCACAATGATAAGCAAGCCTCCTAGATTCAACATTCTGAGAAAGGATGCTAACTCTGGCAGTAGCAGCAACTAGTCGGCCAAGTCTACACAAAGCTCGAACATTGTGTTGAATCTTCTAAGTATGGCCATGGACCCGTATTGTTCATTTCATCAAGAGTATCATTCATAAAAGACATGCCCATAATGGAACCATACTAGGAATTCTCTTCCTACGCACATTATTGATAAAGTTCTTCTCATCTGAGAAAATCAAGCCTTCAGAAGAGAAGGAAGATAATGTTGCTGTTGAAGGAAATGCAAGTTTCAGACTTGCAGTGAACACACTCAGTTGTGTTTTCATAGCCAAGAAGAAGAATTCTAAGAACAACTGCTGAGTGAGGCCCCGTCTCAATAGCAGAACAATCGATACAACTTGAGAAGCCAAGGGCATGCCTCTGCTCAAGAGTTGATAAAACAGAAGTTGAAAGAGCATTTGGTGAGAAAGATCACATCGCCCATCAACTCATCTCAGAACACTTAGGGCAAGTCTTGGAACTTGGGAAGTAGCAGATAAGCAAACTCTGCTAGACACTTCGGTAATGTCTCACACACTAGATTATAACAAAGTTGAAGATATGAAGAAAGCTAGCGCAAATATCTCACTTTTTGAACTAACCTAAATAGTGAGCCAACAAAAATGCTTGCCTGTGCACTCGAACAAACCACGTCAGGTAATGGTGCTTCTTTGCAAAAGGGATTTGATAAATCCTCTGGTTCTCTCAAATTTGTACATAATGCTTTAACGTTAGTTGCAAACACACTCTACCCTCAGTTTCTATTAACGTTTGAAATTTTCAATTATAATGTGCACAATTTCTTAGTTGATTCTGGTGTGTCTGTAAACGTAATGTCTTTATTAGTAGCAAATAAAATCAATGCAAAATGGGATAAAATAGATGCACAAATCATATAGCTAGACAAGACTCTTGACCATCTGATTGGTGAACTCATAAATGTCCTAATATGCTTATCATCTAACCAATGAGTTCACCAGTCTATAAACATAGTAATTGTGGACATTCCTGAAGCATATGGTGTATTGTTGAGTAGAGAATAGTTGAGAAAGTTACAGGGGTATTTTGCGACTGACTGGCCATGTTTGTGGCTTTTGTACAAGGGCATAAAAAATCATATTCGAGTGAACTCAGAGTGGTACATGAAACACATGGTAACTCCCTTAGAAGGAGAAAATGAGCCAATGGCCTTCATAGATCTTATCTTTGGGAATTTCTTTCTTGAAACTGATCTGGGGTGTTATCTTGCTCAGCCATCCCCAATACCACCTAACACATAGTTGGAGCTCCTTCCTAGTCCAATTGGTGAAAATTACATTTGTACAGTTAGTAGTAGTAGTAGTAATAATATTACTAGTGTAGCACATAGTCCTTGTACATATGATGTTTGGACATTGTATTTTGATGGTTCCAAAACACAGGAGGGCTCTAGAGCTGGTTGTGTTTTAGTAGACCCATGATAGAGGAAACATCTAATATCCATCCACTCAGAATTTGAGTACACAAACAACACCATAGAATATGAAGCACTCATATTGGGTTTTCAAAGAGCCATTGACCTCAATGTTGCAGTTCTCAAGGCAGTAGGTGACTCATAAATTGTCATATGACAGATACTGCACTTCATGGAAAATCATGATGTATTGAAGGACATAACTATCGACGAAGACAAGAACGAGAAAGTTTTGCAGGATGTAGCTTGTGCAAGCAAAAAGAACCCCATGTCTAAAGGCATGGTATCATTGGAAAAGTTGTCTGACTTTTAGAACCACTTCCGAGGGCTAGTCAATGTGAGAACCCATAGTTCAACGCTATTGCATGAGAAAATAAATCTTGGGACATAAAAAGATTAGAATTTTGTTAATATTGGTACTTGTTGCACACAAAAGGAGCGACAATATTTCATCTACATATTCAAGAAGTACCGAGAGGTATTCAAAAAAATTATGACATGTGAATAATCTAGCATGTGATTCCAATCAAAGAAGGGGCTAAGCCGTTTCAACAAAAGTTATGGAAGTTACATCTGACGCTTGAACCTCTGATTCAAAAGGAGTTGAGGAAACTATTGGATCCTCAGATCATATACAAAGTGTGACATTCTACCTAGGTATCAAACTTGGTCCCGATGGGAAAAAAGTCTAAGGAAATCTGCTTATCTGTTGATTTCCACAACCTGAACCTTGCCTCATACAAGGATAATTACCTCTTGTCATCTATGGAAAAAATAATACAAACATTATCGGGGTCAAATATTTTTTCTTCATTGGATGGATATTTTGGTTACAACCAGGTTCTAGTCTCAGATCCTGATAGGCTACAGACAACATTCTACACGAAGTGGGGTATGTTTGCATTTAAAAGAATTCCATTTGAGTTGGTCAATGTCGGTGCAAATTTTTAATGTTCCATGGACATCACATACCGTGGACTGATTGGACAGGGCATAGTGGTTTATCTCAATCATGCCACGATATTTTCCAAGAAGATATCCAACCATGTACACCACCTGAAGAAAATTTTCGAGTGATGTTGCAAATACATGATATCCCTTAATCCCAAAAAGAGAATTTTTAGAGTGTCTAAGGTGTTATAGACATATTTGGGCACTGCAACCCCAAAATCATATGTCCATAAACTAAGGACTCCTCAAGTCCCTAAAAGTGTTGCTTCATACCATAAAGGATCATGGTCAGCGGATTACATCATTTCCCAGAAGTTCCACCTAAAAAACTACTCAGAATTGGCCAAAACTTGACCATATAGGCTGCTCCATGGACAAGGTGCGATGCATACTGATTGCCTAACTGGCCAGGTGCGATGCATACCGAAATGGCCTTCTGTGGGGTGCGATGAGAGAGAATAGACAAATGGTAGAGATAGTTTGCAAGGTGGATGATCATGGAATCTTGCAGAAACTTCTCCTGTGACACTCGCTTCTCTGAATTTGCTCAGGGATGAGTAAGAGATCATGAAATCTCCAAGTGGAACCAAGAACTATCAGTGAAATGACACTAACCAAAAACCCAGAGCTGACTCAGACCCTTGCAAGACATCTATAAATGGATCCCTCATCTAAGAGATCTAGAGGCTGGAATTTTGTATTTTGTAAGGAAGTGTTGTTGGTTTACAAAGAAGAGACATTGCATTGTTGGGTGATTTTCCTGTTCATGAGGTGAAGAGGGCTTCTACAACTGGGAGGATGATGCTAGATCAGACAGCTGGGTTGTAATCCTCTCTTACATTGCTATTAATACAGTTCTTTGAGTTTTCCTCCATATGATCTTGTATTTTTGAATATTATTGTTTATGAATGCAATTGTATGGTCAATGTGTTTCTGATTCCATATTGGTTATGATGTTTTAGATAGAGATGCTTTGATAGTTTTCTGTTACTTTGACTCTGCAGGTACTCTTTGAAGTGGGACAAATAGGAGAGGGTTGGCAAATTCTATCAAGGAAAGGAGAAATCAAGCTAGGATCAAAGCGAAGGATCCAGGTTGGTCCTCCATTCTTCTCTTCCATCTATCACACTTAATGGAACTCTTGAAAATCTTTCATTATTTGTTTCTAAGATAGCTACCCGTCTTAGTGGGACTAGCGGTTCGAATCGACACTAGTTTTCCCTGAAACAAAATGGCGACTCCGCTGGGGAATGAATAGTTTGTTTTGTTTTTTTATTGTTTGCTTTATAAACTACAGACAGAGCCTGAAGTTATCCTGCAATCCTTCAAAACGCCTTTTCTATGCAATTGCAAAGTAGATAAACGTTGCTTCAGTCAATCTCCAGGTTGGTTTATAAACTGAAAATCTGCCTTACAAAGCATCTTAAGTGCCCTTATGGTAGCTCAGAACCTCATCAGATCCTACCCTTATGCTTTGTGTTTATTGTCCATCATTACTCAGCCTAAATCACTGAACTTAGCTGCAAGTTTTGAGCAAAAACCAAGCTCAGTTTTGCTCACTGGCCCATCGCACTGTCTGTAACTATGAAACCTAGATGCATCACACCTCTCGTGTGTTGTAGGTGAGATGCATCCTTGTTTCCATGTGTTACAGGTGTGATGATTGAGTAAACTGTGTTTTCTTCTTTGAAATTTTGTTTTTTCTCTCTGTTTTCAGCTTTATTCAGTAGTTTTGTTGTTCATGATCAGTACCTTCTTGCTGTAACCATCTTCCTTCACATTATTTCAGCCTCCATCAGTTAGGAATTGTAAATGTTTTTGTGTATTTGTCGATCATTTGCAATCCTCCTTTGTCGAAAGTAGCCTAATCGAACTGTCGTCTTTGATGCAAGTGTCGTAATTGTCATTCTGAATCAAAAGAAGAGTGTCGTAAAGTCTTCCTCTTCTAGATAGTTGATTGTACTTTTGTCATTGTACTTGATTTTGAAATTATTAGTATTTCAAGTGTCAAAAACAGTTTTAAATTCAAAATCAAAAAGTGTCATCTTAGTCTTCCTTTCGTTTTGAAAAGAGAAAATTGTTAGTACTATCGCTTTGAAAGAAAATAGTTCAGATCTGTACTTAGCATTCTTTTTGTCATTCACACATTAAGAAAGTGGAAAACAAATACATGCATGTGCACCTGCATTTTGACTGCTTGTTTTGATTTAGGAAAGTGCATTTAGTGTGTGCTCTATGCTCTCTGCTGAAAGAAAATCATTATCTTCTTTCCTTTGTAGCTAGGATTTTCATTGCTAAAAGAACATAAACGACTGTTTATCATTTTAGATTACATATTTAGGAATTTCACATCTACATCACGCGGTGAACCTTGAAAGACAAACTTCTAAGCAAGATCAACCATAAAATAAACCTCAATGAACATAAAAATGCTTTGGAATCTAACGCAACACATCTAGAAGTCTAGGCTAGAGACGTGTTCTGGCATCGTAAAACCTGGTAACTATCGTTTTCATCATAGGTTGGGTGATTCCTCCTCTTTGATACGACAAGTGCCAGTACGGACTTGTGCTCCCCATACCGTCGTGTATATATTGGGAGACCACAATAGGCTATCATCCTTTATCCTTAGGAAGCCATGTCTACTGCCCTATTGATCGTAATGCACTAAACACAGCATTCGGGAAGATTGACTGTCGTACATAAGTCCTTGGTAATTTCTCTATCATTTATCACCAAGGTGTATTTTGCAGTTTTACGATCGATTTGGTAAACCCTCTAGCTATACTTCCAGAGCAGTCACTTTTGTTCCTTTTCAACTCCTTAAAAGAAAAGGTCCATTTGAGCACTTGTCACTTCAAGCTCATTAAAAATCGAAGGCGACTAGAGTCACATTTAGCTTTTTCTCAACTCTTAAAAATTGAAAAAGCAAGTTGTGTCAAAGTGTCTTAAAATTCATTTAAATCGAAATAACATTTTTCCCCTTTAATTTTTGAGTTAATCAAGTAATCCGTAATTGTGGAAGAAAGTCAATCAAAACCCCATTGTTCGCGGAGATTAGCGAGTCAACCGTCTTTGACCCTGGAAACGAAACCATCCCAGGAAAAGCGTTCTTGTTTAATTGAGTCCAATTCACCTGATTTATTTGAAACTTTCGTTTCAACATTATCAGAGACTACAGTTACTCCCATTATCTCTGGTACATCTGCCTTTACAAAAGAAGTTTTGTAGTTACAAGAGGACATTAGAATCGATCCTAGTGTAATGATAGATACCTCTATTCTTGAAACAGCTCCACATAGGACTGATCAAGAAACTGAAGTTCACTTACCTGAACATCTGGAAGTGTAATTCCAAAATTTAGAAGGTGTCACTCCTCCAGTATCTGTTACTGCAGAAGCTACACATTCTTTGGCTCCAGAAATATTTTATGGACCTGACGATCTAACTCTTCCACCTGGATTGATTGCTATAGAAGAGATAGTGGAGGATCTTCCACCCAGTACTCCAGTGCATTTGGCACTGGTATCCACTTACATCCTTCTACTACATAAGTTAGTTCTTTTTCATCGCAAGTTCCTGTCAAATCACTAGTAAATCTTTTGGATAGACTAAACATGTCTAAACAACCATCAACATCTAGAATTGTGTCAACAAACATAGCTACAACAGAGCTTCCTGTTGCCATTCCTACAATGATTGCTGGTATACCATCTATCTCGGAAAGTTATCAACAACAAGTTGGAGTCCAACCAGGGACTGTTTCGACGACATGGTCAGTTCCTATTTCTTCATCCGAATTCTCATCTGGTATTTCTTATGTTGAAACTCAACAGGTTGATCCAATGTGTCTTCAAAGGCCAATCTACCCTTTAAGTACTAGATTGCCACCATATGGGGGGCAGTATGCCTTGTCATTGTTCCCTCCTGGAGAACAACCATATGAGAATTTACAACAAAGGTCAGGTCAAACTAGAACTACATCCAGTGGTTGGGTACCAATACTGCCTCAACAACCAAAGGTTGTATATTCAATGCAACCAGTCCATCCTGTGTCAAATATTCCTACTACACATGCTATTGTGACTGTATCACAAGTACAAACGCTACCTGTTGTATGTCAACCTCAAGTTTATCAGGTTGTAATACAACAACCTCTCGTCTCAGTGATTCAATCACAACCTCAGGGTAGTGCCTCTTTATCTGGAACGATTTAGGCTCAAATAGGTACTATGACTCTGCATCTTGGTCAATCATCCAGTATTGGACAACAACCAATGGTTCAAAAACCATGGCTGGTTCAATACCAACAACCACAATTCCAGCAATCATACCAAGGACCTGAGCAATGAGTCTTTGTAAGTAATGGGAAATCGCATTTCCAAAGCGGTTATCAACAACCATACTATAATGGTTATGCCCATCAACCTTATCAAAATTACTAGCATCAAATACATTGCACTGGTATGCAAAGACCTAATGCTCAGGTGATTCCATCTTATCCTGGGTATGCTTCGCCTAACCTGAATCAATAGTTGCCCTTTGTAGCAATTCTAGAATTACCAGATCTAAACCGTTTGACGAATGATCCAATTTCTTATGCCCCTTGGTGGCCTGCGATTCCTCATGAACTCCCCTCTGATATTCCTAAATTCAATGGAAATTCGGGTGAAGATCCGTCAAATCATGTGATGACTTTCCATTTGTGGTGTTCATCCAACACCCTAAATGATTATTCGACTAGGCTTCACCTTGTCCAGTGAACATTAACAGGTCTAGTAGCTAAATGGTATATAGAATTGCCTAGAGCTTCATTTGACAACTTTAGTACCCTTTCCACTACCTTTTTAACCCATTTTCAATTACCCATAAGGTACGAAACAGGGATACAACTTCTTACAAACTTTAAACAGACAACAACCACTCACATATGTGATCATATTCATGAGTGGTGCCATCGTCGAAGAATGGTGAAGACATACATTCCTGATCATCTTTTAGCTGAATGGTTTATAAAGTCATTGTTACCCTCTATTACAAAAGATGTGCCTAAGGGGGGAGTTGTTACAGAAGAGCAGGTCATTGCTTGTGCACAATATTTAGACTTGATCTATACTCAATCTAGCATGCTCTACGATAAAATTCTTGACACTCCTAGACCAGAATTTTTCGTTCCTCCTCCTCCTAAATCAGATAAAGACTCTCATGTCGGTGATGGCATGATAGGTACGACAAGCACGAAAACCGCAAAGGCTACATCTAAGAAAGCCCGTATGGTTTGTCGGGCGGATAAATCGTTCTTATGGACAAGACCAATCTCCCTAGTATCTATATATATCTAGCGAAAAGCAAACAAAACAAATTATATCTTTCTCTAAATATGCGATTTATAAATAAAAGCCAAGAGATGTTTCAGACCCTACCTCAAGTCCAGTGCTAGTTTGTGGAAGCCACACTCCATTCATCCAAATGAGCTTCCTTTTAAAGAACCTACAAACACAAACATGCACACATCAAATAACACCTACATAGCCAATATAATAAACCATATTTATCATGATGATCAAGGAATTCATGAAATAAACCATAGAAGACAATTTATTGAGAAAAATGAATCTGATTGTATTAACTTTAAACAAAGAAGAACTTTACAACCTTGGTGCCTTGATGTTGTACAAGCTCCTCCCAGGGTCTAGCAAGAATCTCCTCTACTTTGACAAGTTTCACTCTCTTCCCAAAGAAGCCAAAAGGTATGTAATCTCTCCTCTCAAGCTCAACTAGGAAGTCTTAATTCCAACAACATTTACCCTAAAAAATATTCAGCTTTCAACCTCCCTAGCAACCAGCCCAATGCCTCAATTTATAGTGCAGATTATGGAAGTTACCAGGTCCACCTTCAAAGGGATAGAGTCCTCCTTCAAAGGGATAAGCTCCTATCATCAAGGGGTTAGCTCCTTTAGTTATGGGATGCATGAACCACTTAGGAGTGAACTTGCCACCTCGAGATTCCTTCTAGAAGCGTCCAGAATTAATCCAAAGTGAGTTTTTAATAATAAACTTGCGCCTTTTTTACTTTTACAGGGGTCCACACCCACTCCTTTAGAGACAAAGCGGGTAGGTCCGCAGGTAACATGACCAAGGAGTGTAGGACCGCAGGTAATGGTAAGAGAAAGTGCGGAACCAGAGTTTTAGAGCTTTTCAAAGACTTTCTCTCATTTTTAAGGCTTGACATAAAGAGCTGAGGTTTGAGACTTGCAAAGGAGGACAGTATGAGTGGTGATAGACTCACACTGATTGCAGAAAGTCATGGTGACAATATTTTGTGTAATAGATTGCCCCCTAAAGTGCGAAGTCTGTAGTAAATGAGGATTTCATTTATCATCTAAGAAGAGTGAAGTACTTTATCATTTCGAGGATCATCTTGTGGAGAGCCTGGTTGGAACCTATAAAAACATTCAATACAATATATATATATATATATATATGAGATCATATCATCGCTGAGGTAGGCATTCCCATGCTCAGATCAAAACTGACTAGAAAACTAACTAAACTGCTCTAATATAGGAATGATCTTGCAATACATCACAAGTATAGACACATGTAGACATAGTATGGATGCAACCATCTGTTTATGAATAGTCCACTGTATAATGAATACAAAATTCCTCGCAGCCTGGATGGTGGAAACTTTGATTTCTACTTCCCGAAATAGTACGATTCTATCCATGTGAATGAATGTGTCGAAGTCGAACATGGTAGAAACCACTTGATTACTAGTCAATGATGTAAACTGTTAACAAGTGTGAGAGAAACCACCATTAATGTCAATGGCTCTCAAAGTACTCAGTACAATCCATGAAATGTGAATAGATGAGTTGATGTTGAACATGTCACAGAATCCTTTGATCGAAGGTCGATGATGCAACCTGTCGTCGAAGGCGAGAAACCTGCCATTGAGGCATGCAGATCCCAAGGTACTGACGATTTCTAGATCATGATTCTAGATAATGAGCTGAAGTCGATAGAAAGCAATCCATCGTAGGCAAGCCCACAACATGAAATCATAGATCAAGTTTGAAGAAATATAGTTGCAAGGACTGACTTAGGGATGGTCAAGATGGATGACAGATATTTTGCAGATGAATGGTTTGTTTGCACTGACCTCTTGAACACATAATGACACTGCAAATGGTTTGGTGACAATTGACCCAAAGCTAATACTCAGAAACCAGCTGAAGACTTTCAATATGGTTTGATTAACTGTTAGGCAAAGGATTTCCCAACCTAGGTGAACAAAAAGTGTCGTGTTCAAGAGTGGTTAAATGTTTTTCTGAAACACAAAGTATGAAAAACAGGTTCATTTTCCTCTCTTTCCCCCACCATTTCTGGCAAGTACCTTTTTATTTTTGACAAGCTTGAGGAGGATAACATTTGCTTGGTTATAAGCTCATCCTTTGGATGATTCCAACTTAGTTTAAATTCGAACCCTAAGAAGGAGTGGTCCATTCCCGTTTTTAATTGAACAGGTCATTTACTGTTAAATTTTAATGAGTCCAGTATAGGAGAAACTCAGTGTTTTTCAATTTTAGGGAGTCGGAAGAAAAACTTAAGAAAACTCCATGGTTGTCCTTTTTCGTAAATTTGTGTCTCCCAAGCCCGAAAAAGTATAAAATAATACTTGAGAGAACCGCTTGACCATTACGATCAAGGAGTACTTTTCATAATTAGTGTCTCTGATCCGAAAAAGTAAAAAAGCAACCAAAGACACGTCATTTTATAACCAATATCGAATTTGAAACGACAAAAATCCGGCAATATTTTCATGTTCATACGGTCAGAAAAGAGTCGTAAGTGGACCGTCCTTTTAATTTCATTTTAACGAGCTTAAAAATAAAAACTCAGCAATCTTTTCATATTTTAGGAGTCAGAAAAGAGCTTAAAGATGACTCTAATGTTTTTTGTCGAAAATGATCAATTTTGCCTGAAAAATCCGATATCCTGCACAAAAACTCAAACATTACTCATACCTATTTAAAATAAATAAAAATGCTTCAAAAGTTACTTCTTTAAAGTGAAAAATAAACAAATTAAAAATTCATTTATTCAAAAAAGTTTATAAAAAGGGCTTTTGTAAATTCATTTTTACCATTTGACTTCAGAGTGAGAAAGAGAGCTTTTGGGTAAGAAACTTTCCGTGAAGCTTGCGGAAAATCCGTCCGTTGGAATCGAACACCGTCACCTCTAGGTAATCCACATCATCTTACTCTTGCATTTCAACCATTTGAAATTGGTTTTTAGGGTTTTATTTTGATTTTTTAGGAAGAATTTTGTTTAAAAGTTCACTCGCAGGGGTTTGCAGGCGCAACATGCAAAACCTGCGGACCCCTACTTTTTTGTATGCAGGAAAAAGCCAGGGGCCCACACCTACTGTATAGCCAGAGTGCGGACCTACGCACTGTCTCTAACTTAGAGGGTGCGGTCCCTGCGGCATATGTTCTAAAATTCCAAATTTTCCAAATTTTGCCCAAAAACTTCGATTTAAAATGTTCTAATCTGCCTTTTCTTTCAATGTAGGGTATACATCATGCTTAGCTGGTGGGAACGGGAGCACGAGGATGTGGACCTCACCGCAATCAATCATCAACCTTCAATTGATGCATTAAAGGCATGCGGGTTATTTAAATTCTAGGCCATACCTGGCATGAGGGCCCAAGTAGACTTTTTGCAGTGGCTGGTGGACAAGTGGAATGTGCAGGACCAGTGTTTCATTATTGGTGGCCACCAGCTCGAAATGGAGCCAGAGGACATTTACTTTTTGACTGGTTTGCCCAAGAGAGGTGAACAATTGACTCTATTCGGGACTAGGCCAGGTGGCTAGTCTGTCGATAGCCTCCGGCTAGAGTTTTGTAATGACCAAACCAAGGACAAAGGGATTGATATCAAAACCATTTCCCATCCTGAACTCAAAGTGATTGCATTTACTGTCACCAGACTCTGCGGAAGTGCAGCACTACATATGGCCACTGGATCCCAAATGCGGATGGCAGTAGACTGCTTTCGAGGCACCGTCTTTAACTGGTGTGAAGATGTGTTGGCTAATGTAAAAGGCAAAATGATTAGAGCAAAGAACGGACAACTGAAAAACTTTGGATATGGTTTCTTAGTTGTAAGCTTTGGTCTAGAGAGGGTCCCATTGTTGGTACCACAACATCTTTCCGTTGAAGCTGGACTTCCCCAAGAGCTCAAGCTGATGTGTTAGGTTGCAGTTATGGCCCGTCATCCTGAGGAGGGTTCAGAGGTTGTTCGATTTCCTCCTGAGTATTTTCATTGGTTGGAGAACCAAGTTTTTGCGATTCAGGATTTTCCTTATGCTAGGATGGATTATCGTGGTGACCCAAACATGGCTCTTCCACCAGGAGAGCAATGGGATGACTCAGGTAAAATCATTTTCAACATTTTCTATTTTTTTTTTTTTTTTTTTTAAATCGTCCCAAAATTGATAGTAAAAAGTTTCAAATGCAGATGTAGGTCCACGGCGACCAGCCACTCTCTAGCCCTATGAGAGGAAATAGCCAGCTGCAGCAGCACCAGCCCCACGGGACGAATCTACAGAGACCCTGGCCGAATTGGAAAACCATCTAGAGCATTTGACAGCAGAAATTCCAGAGACTAGCATAGATGGCATTCCTCTTAGGCTATAGTGCTATGTGATTGGGGTCCCAGGACCTTTCAGGAGGTTCCTTTGTAGGGTGGCCCGTACAGTGGTTTCTTATCGTGATCATCACCAGTGATAGGATGATCGCCTGTTGTAGACTCATATGACATTTTTGCTTTTTGTACTATCATTTTTGCCGATCATAAGGTGTTTTTCAACCTATGATCGAAGACGATGTATATTTGACACACTTCTATGCTATGCTATATCACTATTACCAACTATCTTGTAAAACATGTTATGGAATGTTTTTAAATTTACTTGTTTGATTATTGCAAATGTCTACTTAACATTCAAGAAGCAATTGCATCTGCTAATGTATTTAAATATCTTGGAATATGCTGATATTCAATATAGTCAAATTCACGTTCCAAGAGACGAACTCTCAAAAATAATCTCAATAACACTGGATTTATAATGGCATAAACTCTATTAAGCTGCAATACAACGAGTTCAGAATCTAACCTCATAATCAAACTCTGAATCCCAAATGAGATGGATTCAGATAATAACTCAATCACTGCACTATACTCTGCAATGTTGTTCATTATTTGATCGAGGCTTACCCCATGCATAGATACCAACTCATCAGAGGGCGAATAGATAACCAAAGCTGCGGAAGAAATGTTCCGTGTATTACGACAAGCACCATTAGCAAAACCAATGTATGTTTGAAGAGATGTTGACATCTGCAATATCAAGAGTAAAATCAAGATAAGCAGGAATACTGACAAAAACACTCTCTAAACTAAGCACACTTTTCTAATCTAAAACACACCAGCTAGAAAGAAAACTAACCTAACTAAAATCTCCACACCCGGATTTAAGCATAATATCTCTTTAGGTAAAGACCATTTATGGGCTTACCTAAAGAGACTCCGTCAAATTCTACCAATTCATAGGCCCCTTTTACCAGCTTTCGCTTAACAACATAAGGACCATGCCACATGGGTACGAATTTTCCAGCGCCCAACTTATCATTTGCTTGATCGTACAGTAAGACTAGGTCTCCTTCCGAAAAATTACAAGGTGTAACATTTCGATCATACTGAGCTTTAATACGTTTGGCATGAGTTTCGATTGCTAGTGCAGCATCACGTCGATTCTCATCTAGCTGAGCCAAGTACAACAAACGTTTCTCCTCTTCAGAAGTGGCTGGAAGTAATTCTATGGCCATTTGCAATGATGGGATTTCGCATTCAATGGGTAACACAGCTTCCAAACCATAAACTAGTTGGAAAGGAGTGAAACCAGTTGATGTTTTTACTGAGGTTCGATACGCCCAAAGCGCTGAAAATAACATGTTATGCCAATTTGACCTATGAATCCCAATGATTCGTCGGATCATAATGACTAGAACTTTGTTGATGGCTTCAACCAGACCATTAGCCTGTGGGTAATATGGAGTAGAACTATCGTGACGCAGGCCAAGTTGATCTGTTAGTTCAGTCATCATAATGTTTCGAAAATGACACCCATGATCAGTGATAATCGCTTGTGGAACACCGAACCTAGCAATTATATGATTGAAAATGAAAATCGTAGCAGTTTTTCCGTCTACCGAAAATGTAGCCATCGCCTCGACCCACTTGGTAAAATAATCTACCGCAAGGATGATATACGCATGCCCCCCGGCCGAGTAAGGGTTACATGTAATAAAATCGATGCCCCATTTCGCAAAAGGACTGACGGAAATTATAGGGTGGAGAGGAGCAGGTGGAACGCGCATCTTTCGATCAAAAATTTGGCAGTTGTGGCATTTTCGGACTGCGTCAATACAATCTTTAAACAAAGACGGCCAGAAATAGCCAGTGCACAATATCTTTTGGGCTATGGCAAACCCATACATATGACCGCCACATGCTCCAGAGTGACAGTCATTTAGAAACCTTTCAGCTTCCTCATGAATTAAACAACGTCGGAAAACAGAGTCCGCCCCACGACAATAAAGTGTATCTCCAATGATTTTATATTGTTGGGATTAGAATCGTATTTTCTGACGTTGAGATCTTGAAATTTCAGGCCGAAAGGATTGGGTTTGGAGATAAATGATGATATCTCCATACCATGGATCAAGAGTGCTAATTAGAAACAAGGATTCGTTCGCAATGGGCTCTTCCGCCACAGTTTCAGTATCAGCATGCGGGAAGTCACACATCAACTCCGCAAAAACTAAAGATTTCTTTGACTTAGATTTTTCAAACTCCAAGTCAAATTCCTGTAGGATTACAATCCATTTGGAATACTTACCCCCTAGCAATTGTTTTGTTAAAATATAGATCATAGGGTTACAGTCGGAAATTATAGTAGTTTTGCGAAGTAAAATGTAATGACGAAATCGTTGGCCAGCTTGAACAGCTGCCAAGGCCAATTTCTCCACATGTGAATATTTTAGCTCAGTTGGATTCAAAGTTCGACTAAGGTAATAAATCACATGTTCAGTACTGAATTCATCTTCCTGAACTAACACCATTCCGATGGTGGAATGAGAGGTGGCGAGATATAAGAAGTAGTCCTGGTTGTAGTTGGGAGGATGCATTAATAGTGCATGGGTCAACGTGTGTTTTAGTACATCAAAATATTTGTCAGCTATCTCATCCCAAAAGAATGGAGTATTATGTTTCAACAACCTGGTAAAACCCTTTGTGATCTCAACGTAGTTAGGAATGAATCGACGTAAAAAGTTTGCTTTCCCTTGCAAACTTTGGAGTTGGTGAAGAGTCGAAGGAGGAGGCAATTTGACAATAGCTTCAACCTTCAAGGGATCGACACAAATGTCGGCTTTCGAAACAACAAATCCCAGTAACCGACCCATTTCTATACAGAAAACACACTTGTGTTGATTCAACCTAATTCGATAATGCCTACATCTCATAACTATTGCTCATAAATGAATAAGATGATCGGCTCTACATAAAGAATGAGCAGGTAAATCATCGAGATAGGGTTGCACAATGTGCTTGATGTCATGAAACGCGTAAGACATAGCTCTTTGAAAAGTTGCACCAGCGTTCTTTAGCCCAAAAGGTAATTTTCAATAAGCAAACATTCCCCATGGACAAATGCAAGCCGTTTTTGGTTGATTAGCAGGTAGAATATTGATTTGATTATAAATGGAAAAACCATCCATAAAGGAGAATATTTCACTACCGGCACAATCATCAATTATTTGATCGATATAGGGAGTTGGATAATTGTCTTTTGGACAGGCTCAATTAATATCCGTATAATCGATACATATTCTTATTGTTCCTTGCTTTTTATTAACAGGAACGATATTTGATACCCAATCCGTTAAGGGAATTGGATAAATGAAACCTGCTTTAAGTAATTTTTCAACTTCTACTTTAATAGCAATAGCTTTTCGTGGGTGGATCTGACGCAAACGTTGCGGGACGGGTTTAGCATTCGGGTAAGTTTTGATTTCATGAACAACAATTGCAGGATCAATTCTTGGCATTTCCTCATATGACCAGGCAAACACGTTGCAGAATTCTTGAAATAGGGCCTTATATGTTTGAAGTTCATTTTCCGTACAAGAGGCACCTATATGAATGTTTTCAACAATTCCAGGTTTAACCGAAATGTCAATAGGAACTGTCCGAGAAATATTTCCCAAATTTAATTCAGAATCAAGATTTTGCAATGGATTCTGAGGTTCCTTGACATAATCAGCCGTAAAAATAGATGAAAAATCATTTTCAAAATGATCAATCTCAGGTAATAATGAAGATCTATGATGAAGATCTTCCCATGGTAAATCATCAACAGACAAGATTTCACGGATCTGCTCATCAGTATGAACAAGTTCGGAAAAAGTTGTTGAGTTTGAGTTTGAGGTTGAAAGTGATTCTTCATGGACCACATTCATTAAGTCAATTTTGGTTGAAGAAGGGTCGGAAAACAACTGTACGGACTGATACGCAATTTCATAAGGACTCAAAGGTATAGCATCACCAAATGAATCTATCTCAGATTTGGCAGGTACGATCCAAGGATCATCATAAACAATAGTGTCTGATGAAATCATATGAATGGTTGCAGTAGAAGGCGACACGTTAGGAGGAGGAAAGGAAAAAGTTCCTAGTAAACCAGAATCTTTAACTAGTCCTACTCCAACATCCTTATAAGGGATAGTTGTTTTGCCGACATGCTGGATACTTTCAGAAGAGGTTGGGTCGGATGAAAAGTAAGTTAGCTGGTCTATAGTTATGATCTTTCCATTATGAGGAAACTTTATAAGCTGAAAGACCAATGAAACAACAACAGTCATAGCGTAAGACCAACTACGACCCAAGAGAAGGTTGTAATCTAGAGGGGCATCAACCACCTCCACATCTAGATTAACAGTTTTGCCTTCAACCCCTATAGGTAAATCCTGTAGAATGCCAAAAGGATGGAACCCATGGCCATCAAAAGCCTTCAGAATCATCGGGGATTGATTGAGTGTAGGAGAATCAAGCGATCTCCAACACTGGATCGACATAATACATGTTGAAGCTCCCTCATCAATTACAGTCCTATATCAAGGTCTATTTTTGACTAACACTGGAATCTGGAAAGCCATTTGATGAGGTAAGCGAGGTCTACTATTTTCTAAATCGAAGATTATAAGGTTCGAGTCCTAAATATCAATAGCTCCTATAGCCGACAATAGCAATTTACGCTGTGCTGGACAAGATTGCAGCACCTCCAAAGCCGACATTGTTGAAGGTGAGATAGCTAGATCTTCAACAATGTTATAGTTCTGAGCAGCTCTCGCATGTGGATTGAAAGCTGACTTTCGAAGTATACCCTTGGCGGGCGGTTTGACTACTAAGTCTGGGTTAGGTTTCTCGATCTGTAGCGGATCGGAACCGGGAGTTGAAATTGATGGGTTCGAATTAGAAGATTCTGCTTCCTTACCACCAACAGGACTTTTACTTCCATAATCTTGCGATCATGTCACAATCCTAACATGGGACATCATCATTATGGGTTCTTTTGAGGCATTTGAGGAAGAACCTATCATCTTACTGTCTTGACTAGGAAAAGGATCCTTCAAAACAGCAAGCATTTGAGAACCTTTGACAATTTTCGCAACCTCAGCGTGATGAGGGCAGTCTCTTGTAAAATGCGTCAAAAATGAGACAAAGATAACGAGGTTTACGTTTCTCATCAGTAGATTCCATTTTTTCTGGTTTCTCTTTCAAATTTTTATCTGTTTTATTTTTCTTCTTCCCTTTCTTTTTACCGCTGGATTTTGATTTGGCCGTAGATGACTCTACAACATGAATATCGGCAGAAATTTCCACGGAAGAGTCTCCTGTCGAGGAATCTGGTAAAGTTATAATAGGAGAAGAATTCTTGGAAGATTTCTTCTTACTTTTGGTATTCACTGTACCAATCATACCATCAACAGCATGAGACCCTGAAGGAGTTACAGTTATTTGATTTTGTTTGGGACGGTCGGGGATTTTCTTGTGTAAAGTACCCAACTGAGTATAAACGAGGTCAAGGTACTGAGCTTGAGCAATTACTTGCTTTTCAGTAACGACTCCTGCCTTAGCTACATCCTCAGTGATTTTTGGTAGTAATGATTTAACAAACCATTCTACTAAGATCTGATCCAGAATAAAAACTTTCACTAAACGCCATCGACGTATTCATTCATGAATGTGATCTGAAATGTAAGTGGATGTTGACTATTTTAATGAAGTTAATAATTCTGTTCCATTGTCATATCTGACAGGAAACTGAAAATGAGTTAAAAACAAAGTAGCTAACTGACTATAGTTATAAAAAGTGGCTCGCGGTAACTCAATGTACCACTTGGCTGCAAGACCAATTAGAGTGCGTTGAAAAAGACGTAAACGAATTGAATCATCTGAAATGGAGTTAGATGCACACCAGAGGTGATAAGTCATCACATGGTTCGACGGATCCTCTCCTGATTTACCTTCAAACTTTGGGATGTCACTGGGCAACTTATTCGGCATTGGCAGCTAAAACGGAAGATAATTAATCGGATCATTCGTAAGGCGTGACAAGTCAGGAAAGTCCAAAGTTGCAATGAACGGTAACTAACGATTAGGGTCTCGAAAACCCTAGGTCATGAGACTAGCCCCAGGAGGAGGATATCCAGGATAACTAGGAATTGGAATTGCATTTGGGATATTATATCCTCTCGGAAAACCAGGATTAATCGGAATGTACTGGGGTTGTTGAGGTTGCTGATAAGTATATCCAGGGTATGGTTGATACTGATAGACTGGGTTTTGCACAGCAGGACCGAATTGGTACTATCCCTGGTACGGTTGATAAGTAAATTGAGGTTGACGTGACAACCGTACTTGGACCAAGTTGTCCTACAGGCGTTTGAACCGAAGTCTGAGTTGTAGGTCCAGACTAATGTAAAGATGCTTGAGGAATTGGTGCAGGAACAGTAGAAACTGGAGCTGCCAATACTCCCGAAGTAGGTGGGGTAGATGGAACAGATGTTGAAGCAGTTGCCGTAGTCGTTTGAGGTGGAGTTCGAGGCGAACTAGGCCCAAGCTGAGAAACTACAGAAGGGGCAGAAGTTTGAATAGTAGGCTGGACAAGTTGCTGGGTTGAACCAGAAACCAAGGGTTGTCTAGATTGAGATGATAACTACACGTTTGGTTGCAAGATCTGTTGGGATTGAGATGGATCCCACACTACGTTCATGCCGAGGTATGGACCCATAGAAGGTTGAGCATATTGAGGACCATAACCAGGTTGAGGGTAGGGTTGATAATTCAAAGGTACATTTCCAGCTCCTTGGACAAATGATTGACCTGAAGGTGGTTGGAAACCTTGGATTGGGTACTGACCTTGAGGTTGATAACCTTGAGGCACATACTGATACTGGGGTTGACCTTGAGGTACATATTGATACTGGGGTTGACCTTGAGGTACATACTGAGTCTGGGGTTGACCTTGAGGAATGTACTGTCCCGAAGGTATGTACTGTCCTTGAGGTTTCCCCCCAGGCAGTAATTGGGTACCTTGAGGTTTCCCCCCAAGCGATAATTGAGGACCTTGAGGTTGCCCCCCAGGCGGTAACTGACTACCTTGAGGTTGCGGATTTGGAATGGTACCTAACATCATAAGAATATCTTCTACACTCAATGGCTTAGTTCCGTTATTACCAGTTAATAACCCTTGTTCAACAGGTTGAGGAGATGCTCTCGAAAAAGTACCAGTAAGTGACTGATACCCAGAGGGAACAGAAGGACCACCATATAAAAATGTTTCTGGAGATTGAGAAAACATGGATGACTGTCTCGACATATTCAAAGGAGGATAATAACCTCTAGGTGTTGGATGAAAAGGAATGCGAGGTGGTGAAAAACTTAGTCCTAGGTTTTCCAAAAAATTGGTCAATGAAAGATACCAAGCGTCCCTCCTAGGTGGACTTTAAAATATCGATTCACGCTCCCTAAGTTCTATAGATGGTTGATTTTCAAGGATGGATATACCTTCTTCCGGAGTAACAAGTTCTTCAATAGCAATAAGTCCAGAAGGAAGATTTTGGGTGATGACTCTTTCTACCCTGGGTGAACCAGGACCACTAGAAGTTGGAGATGCAAATCCTAATGATGGAGTAGCAACAGGTTCAGTTTCAGGTTCAAAAATTTCAGGTTCCTCGGCTAATTCACTAGTAGAAGAAAAACTACCAGTAATTTTGGAAAATGAAACAGGTTCAATAATATACTCTGGTGCTTGAACTTGATAATCAGGACGTACAACTAAAGAAGATTCTCCTTCTTTTGGTGACCCAACTCTACTGTCACTAGGAGTTACAAGGGCTCGTAGCCCTTCAAGCTAGCTCGGTGAAAACTCAGGAGGTTGGCCCCGAAGCCTGCGGGACTGCCTCGGTAATTCAGCCACCATTAAATATTTTAATTACTTCACACGCAAACAAAGAAAAATCTCAATGAAAACCACCTAAAGTCTCTAAAGAACCAAACAATTTTGAATCATACGCCTAAAGAATCTAGGAGGTCAAACCACACACAAACAGTAACTTTCTGTACCGAAAACACTAGTTGGTGATGAAATCCAACGTCGCAGAATTCAATACAAAAATGGCGGTTGGAAAAGTTACCCCGATAACCTGCTTAATGAATAGACTCGCACAAGTTTCTCCATTAAACTGTCTCGAGTGAAGAGAACCCCACAGAAAATCCAAGTGAGTCTAGTCGATGTCTGCTCTAGGTATAGTGGGATATTCCCTCCACCATCACCTTAGGAAAGAATCCTATAGATTATGGTCACTATGGTTACCAACGGAAACAAATATACCTGGGGGAACAGTCTGTGATCCGATACACACGCAAGGGCAGAGTAGCAAAGCTCAATCCCCTTGAAGGCTCCTTGACATAATCCAAGGTTTACCAACAAGTGACCCCAGGCTCCTCGATAATGGTTAATCCGAGGTTTACCGTTTTTAATACGTGTATATCTTCTATCGTTCCCAATGAGGAAGGATTGATTACCCCACTGGTTCGGATATGACCTCGTGCTTGACTCCTTTAAGAGGAGCTTCCCAGAGCATAGATGTAACAATTGGAATTTATCTCCTACCGCAAGATACAACTACTTGTTTGTTTTACTATCTTGGAGAGTTAATTACTCCCTACTCCAAGATACTAGCCTAAGCTATGTTGGTGATAAAGAGCCCTAGAAATAAAAAGATTACTAGATAAATTTTACTTTAAGCGTTATTTTTATTGGTTTTTTCTTAAGTCAAAAGGTGTGGAGATGAAACTTTATGGTGTGAAGACTCGACTCCAAAACACTAAAAATGCACCTAAGATGATAAACAATCCTTTTTCTTCAATGAATTTCTAGCTAAAGAAAGAGTTGAGAATGCAAATGCTTAAAAAACAAATCTTTCCTTAACAAACAAATGAAAAGAAGAACTTTTTGTCTTTTTCAATAAACTCAAAAATGAGACTACTAATTATGCTCATGAAAAAATCCTTTTTCTTTTTCAACAATCAAAAACTACAAAAACAAATCTTTTCAAAAGAGATTTTTTTTATTTATAAAACACTCAAAACTATTAAAAAATCTAATCTTGAGATCTATAAATTCTAAAAAACTAATTGAAGTAAAAGCTTAGAAAAATTCTTTTCAAGGATTTTTTACGTAGTTATCAGTAAACTAAGGATTAGCTTGTTCAGAATAACAAATTAATCAAAAACAACCAACTTTTGTTTTCTTTTTTAAAAATTAAATCCAATACTTTCAAAACAAGTTCTCTCGAAGCTTCAAAAAGAGAAAAACGAGATGTATTCCTCAACAAAGGCAGATTTTACAAATCGGTCAGACTCATAAAGAAGACCAGCAAAAACTAGGGTAATCTGAGGTCTCTAAGGCTTCTAAGCTCCGAGTTACTACAAAGACCAAACGAAAATCAAGCCAGGCACACAACTTCTAGAAATTCACCTAAAACCAAAATGCCAAAGGAATTAACCTATGAAAAGTTTCTGACAAGACACGTGCAGATCTGGGCAGAGGCTAAAACATATAAACAAATTCTAGGCTTAAATGAATGAGGAAATTTTAAGTTTTTCAAAATTTTGACAGGGTCCGTAGGCCCCCAGTATAACCAGGTGCGGTACCACTCTATGTGTAAAGTAAAAGTGCAGGGATGTCCACACTGTGTTACAACCAGAACATGCGGTCCTCTTCCAAAAGCGTGAAAAACAAAAAATAATTCAAAATCTAAGGAACCTACCCAATCCCACACACATCAAGAAAAAACCAGAAACAGAGAAACAGTTTCTCAAGTCAAAGTAAAAGCAAAGGCAAAAACCAAAAATTCAAGTCCCCAGCGGAGTCGCCATTTTGTCGGGCGGATAAATCGTTCTTGTGGACAAGACCGATCTCCCTAGTATCTATGGATATCTAGCGACAAGCAAACCAAACAAATTCTATCTTTCTCTAAATATGTGATTTATAAATAAAAGCCAAGAGATGTTTCAGACCCTACCTCAAGTCCAGTGCTAGTTTGTGGAAGCCACACTCCATTCGAACAAATGAGCTTCCTTTTAAAGAACCTGCAAACACAAACATGCACACATTAAATAACACCTACATAGCCAATATAATAAACCATATTTATCATGATGATCAAGGAATTCATGAAATAAACCATAGAAGACAATTTATTGAGAAAAATGAATCTGATTGTATTAACTTTAAACAAAGAAGAACTTTACAACCTTGGTGCCTTGATGTTGTACAAGTTCCTCCCAGGGTCTAGCAAGAATCTCCTCTACATTGACAAGTTTCACTCTCTTCCCAAAGAAGCCAAAAGGTATGTAATCTCTCCTCTCAAGCTCAACTAGGAAGTCTTAATTCCAATAGCGTTTACCCTAAAAAATATTTAGCTTTCAACCTCCCTAGCAACCAACCCAATGCCTCAATTTATAGTGTAGAGTAGGGAAATTACCAGGTCCACCTTCAAAGGGATAGAGTCATCCTTCAAAGGGATAAGCTCCTCTCATCAAGGGGTTAGCTCCTTTAGTTATGGGATCCATGAACCACCTAGGAGTGAACTTGCCACGTCAAGATTCCTTCTAGACGCGTCCAGAAATAATCCAAAGTGAGTTTTTAATAATAAACTTGTGCCCTTTTGACTTTTACAGGGGTCCGCACCCACTCCTTTAGAGACAGAGCGAGCAGGTCCGCAGGTAACATGACCAAGGAGTGCGGGGCTGCAGGTAATGGTAAGAGAAAGTGCGGAACCAAAGTTTTAGAGCTTTTCAAAGACTTTCTCTCATTTTTAAGGCTTGACATAAAGAGTTGAGGTTTGAGACTTGCAAAGGAGGACAGTATGAGTGGTGATAGACTCACACTGACTACAGAAAGTCATGGTGACAATATTTTGTGTAACACGGTTTCTAGTCAAAAAGCAGATGAGGAACCTCTCACCTAGGAGGTCAATGTCGTGTCAACCGGCAAAGGAAAAATGCTAAGCAACCAGGAGGCAAGAAGAAAGGGACAAACAAAAAGAAGAAACAGGAGGATTCGACTCCTAAGAAACCTTCTGGAAACCCTGCTGGAAGGAAGAAACCTAGTTAGCCATGCTTCATATGTGATGAGGACAATTACACAAAAGATTGTCCACATCAGGCTGAAGTCAAGAAGTTCTTCAAAAAGACTTCAAATACCTCAGCGGTATTGACTGATCCATTTCCAAATCCAGAAACTAACCTAGTTGCTAGTGATCATGCTTCCCCATCCCAAGTGCTTATGCTATCCATCTCAAAACAACAAAATGACGCTTTGATATCTACAAGGAATAAGGATTATGGAAATCCACAATCGTCAAATGGCAAGGCTACTGATCAAGCAAGCAATTCGAGAATGACTTCTTCAGAAGTTATTCCACCAATCATTCCTGAATTAACAATAAAACCACCTAAGGGAGTAATACATAAATTGACATTTAATCCTCGTGCTTGAGCAGCATAGAATTATAATATAGTGGAGGATCTAGCCCAATCGCCATCCGCCATGTCAACACTTGAAGTACTATAGAATTTCCCATCCCAAAAACAAGCTTTGTTGTCAGCGACAGGTGGGATTGATCCAACAGATTCCAATCTAGTGGCCTTTAATCATAAAGGATACGAACCTCAGTTACCAACACGGCTCGCTTTCCTCATATAGGTAAAAGCCCTCAACAAAACTGTTCATCGAACAATCATTGATGAGGGGACATCTACTTCTATTATGTCAATGAGTTGCTGGAAAACTTTAGGCTCTCCACCCTTGTCACGATCATCAATGACATTAAAAGTGTTCGATGGAAGAACATACACTCCATATGGGATATTAAGTAACTTGCAAATCGAACTGGGGGGCAAGACAATAGAAATTGAAGTCAAGGTCATTGATAGAAACCTTGACTATAATATCCTACTGGGCAGGCCCTGGATTTATGCTATGGTTGCTGTTGTGTCAACATATTTTATAAATATTTCATTTCCTTTCCAAGGTGGAATTACAATCGTTGACCAACTAACCTTTTTCCCCAACCATTCACAAGCTATTGGAAGCATTCCATTGATCCATGGAAGTTATCAATCGCTTCAACATGTCGAAGTAGGTCTCCTAAAAGACTCATCCTTAATGGGTAATTTTTCCCTCCCGCCTCCAAGTAATCTGGCGGAAGTGGCCACAGTGGAAACCTGTCATATGATATCTTCTACATCATCAAAGATTAAGAAGAACTCTAACCATTTTGATAGTGTGGATCATCACGAGGTATTGCCCCTAAGCCTTACCATACCTACATCATCTGACGATCAATTAAGTGATGTTGTACATTATGTACTGGGGCCATTGGAACCAGATATTTCCTTCATGACCCCTTATGAGTTGAGATCAAAAGTTGCCAGAGGATAGTTCATTGACTGGTGTCAACTGTTGGCATTATGATTCAGGTGTTGTCCTTGATGGAAAACCCATTCAGGTGATAAATCAAGAAGGATGCAGGAAATATGTTCAGCAAGTGCGTCCCCGCAGGTATACCATACAGAACCCGCGTCCAGGGACGCAGGCCAGCCGTTCAGGAGGTGCGTCCGCCCAGTGCACACATTTCAAGGCAGAGAAAAGCACGTGGGGGTTTCTTGTGTGGTATCTAGCCGACGGTTTTGTGTTTCTATGGTGTCGGCTCGTGGTTTTGTTCCATGTTTTGGGGAGAAGCTTGCCTATATAAAGCAAAGGAGTTCATTTGGATTAAGGATCATCTTGGTTGAATATCTTTTGGTGAGATCTAGTCCAGATCTATAAAGGCGAATCTTCTAATGGACTGTGATCTCTATGGCGCATGATCAGATCTGTGGATCTGAGTGTTTGGGTTGGTTCTGAAGTCCTCATATCTTTTATATCTGAAGGGACGCAGGTTCAGTAAAGGGAAAGTGCGCCGGGACGCAGTACAGTAAAGGCTCAGGTGCGTCTCTGAGGCAAAGGACGCGGCGCGACTGTGTTATTGGGTGCGTCTCTGAAGCAAAAGACGCGGCGCGATAGTGTTTCTGGGTGCGCCGATCGCAGCAAAGCATAGAGGAACAGTGCGTCGGCACGCAGAACAGTGGAAGGTAGACTGCGTCCAGTCGCAGGTCACAGAAAGAAAATATGCGTCCCTGTCTTAAGATGATCTGTTGACTGTATATTTCTGTTCATAAGGTGTTCTGGGTTATTTCTGTAATTACTGATCTGATATCTGTAGTGGACTGTATCTGTTGTATACTTGTTGATCATTTGATTCTTCATGAAAAGAAGTAGGGGGTTGTAGCTCCCTTCCAGGAGAGACTGGAAAACGAGAGAGAGTTGTAGCTCTCTGCAGGTTGCAGCCTGCGTGCTGGTAAAGGACTGCACCAGTACAAAATCATTGTAAAAAGAATTTCTTGAAAGAAGATAGAGACATATTGCAGCAGGTGGTTTTCTCCCGCATTGGGTTTCCACCTTACATCTTGTGTTCTTTGGTGTGACTGTCTATTTTCTTTATTCATGCTCATTATTTTATGGTACTGATATGCAAGAATAATTCAAAAGATCAAATAAGGAAGATTTGGTAAATTGCTTGATAATACTGATTCACCCCCCCTCTCAGTATTATTTCCAACAATTGGTATCAGAGCAGGTCCTTCAGAAAAGCTTGATCGCTTGAAGGTAGATCGTTCATCATGAGCAACTACGAGAGAGAAGCATCAATCAGGCCACCAGTTTTTGATGGGACAAACTTCAATTATTGGAAGGTAAGAGTTACTGCATATCTTCAATCTCTTGGTACTGAAGTTTGGGACATTGTAGAAACAGGCTATGCTTTTCCTTCAGCTACTCCTACAGATCCAGCTGAGAAAAAGAAGTATGAAACAAATGCAAAAGCAGTCAGTACTCTATTAGGAAGTATATCCCAAACAGAATTCATGAAGGTAATGCACTTCAAATCAGCAAAAGAAATATGGGACAAAATGATCACAAGCTATGAAGGAGATGAACAGGTAAAACAAGCCAAACTTCAAACTCTCAGAATTCAATATGAGACTCTCAAGATGTATAATGATGAAAGTGTGGCTAATTATTTTCTTCGGGTAGATGAGATTGTAAATTGTATGAAAAATTTGGGTGAAGAAGTAAAGGAGTCTCTAGTAGTTCAAAAGATTCTAAGATCATTATCCCCCAAGTTTGAATCCAAAGTATCTGCAATAGAAGAAAAAGAAAATCTCCGTGTTCTTACTATGTCTCAGCTACATGGAATTCTAACTGCTTATGAAATGAGAAAGGGAGGACCATCAGACAGAAGGGAGGCTGCTTTTAAAGCATCAGGCAAAGAAGATTACTATGAAGCAAGCCATGATCCAGAAGAAGAGGAAGAAGAATCAAATTTTGTCAGAAATCTTCAAAGAGGTTCTGGAAGGTTCAGAGGTAAGCTACCTTTCAAATGCTTTGCTTGTGGAAGAGTAGGTCATTATGCTGCAAAATGCTCTTATAAGGATAAAGGAAAGGAACCAGTTAGATGGAACAAGAAACAAAGCGCAAATAAGAAAAGCTACTACACCCATGAAGATAGTGATGGCTTATCAAACAGTGATGAAGATGAACAAGGTAATAAATATAGGTTGTTAATGGCATTTGAAGATGATGATTATGAGGATGCTGTAGATGTGGATAACCTTTATGATGAAATTACTAGACTCAAGAGATGCATAGAAGAAAAGAACATGATTATTGATACTCTACAATTCCAAATTGATGAAAAGGAAAAACATCTTGAAAAATTAGAAGGTGAAATTGTTGGTCTTAGAAAAGAAATTGAGAAAACAAAAACTATTAATCTCAAGTTTGTCAAAGGATCTGAAACTTTGGATGAGATTATCAGTGTGCAGCGGTCTCCACTAAATAAGACAGGTTTGGGCTATAATGGAGAAACTTCTCAAGCATCCACTTCAAAAAGTTATCTTGATGCAGCAAGAAGAAATGAGCAAGAGCACAAGGAAGATCATCAGGTAAAGCAGGGACAAATGTCAAGCAGAAACTATCAGGGGCAATCCAGCTTAAGGGTGAACAAAAGCCACAACCAGCCACAGGTAAAATCTTCTCAATTTGGTTCAAGAATAGATGAAAATAGAAATTACAATCAGTTGGCTGGTAGATCCAATAATCGCAGAAGCTTCTTCAATGGACAATGCTTTTCTTGCCATAACTTTGGTCACAAAGCAGCTCAATGTGTTGCGTATAAAACAATCATGACTAGGGAAGCTCAAAAACAAAGAAGTATGACAGGGATTACAAAAAGGACCTATAACAACTTTTCAGCTCTTGAAAATGAAGTTGAATGTTCTATTTGCAATAATTTTGGACATAAAGACTTTGAATGCAGAAGCAGGTTTCCGGAAAGAAAGGTACAAGAGCAGAAAAAGGAACAAGCCTCAGGCGCCAAAACATGGAGAATAAAGGAACCTCAAACAGAAAGATGTGGGATAGCATTTTATGCAGAAGGACAAGAAAATCTATGGTACATTGACAGTGGATGTTCGAAGCATATGACAGGTGATAAAGAAAAACTTGAGTCTTATTCTAATTTAGAAAAGGGAAAGAAAGTCTCTTTTGGAAATGATACTCCTGCAACTATAAAAGGAAAAGGTATTGCTCCTTTAAAAGAAGATGTTAAGGCTGGAAATGTTTTGTTTGTTGATGGATTGAAGCATAATCTACTAAGTGTCAGCCAGATGTGTGATCAAAGAACCGAGGTTATATTCAGATCAAATGGATGCCTTGTTCGTGATCTTGATACAGGTAAAACAGTTCTCAAAGGAAAGAGAACTCCAAATAATCTATACATATTTGATGAAGGACAACAACAATGCTATCTAAGCAAGAATGAAGAGCACTGGTTATGGCATCGAAGGTTGGGACATCTAAGCTTCTCACAAATAAGGAAAGCTTGCAAATATCAGGCAGTTCGCGATCTTCCAGATATCAAAATTCCTGACAACACCATATGCAGATCATGTCAGTTTGGAAAACAAACCAGAACTAACTTTCCAGAGAAAGAAGGATCAGCCAGCATGCCTCTTGAGCTAGTACATACAGATGTATGTGGACCATTCAGAAAAAGAACACCTAGAGGAGAGGAATACTTGATATTATTTATTGACGATTTCTCCAGGTTTGTTTGGTTAGGTCTTATGAAGCACAAAGATGAAGCATTCGAAAAATTCAAAACCTTCAAAGCCTTGGCTGAAAATGAATCAGGTCACAAAATTAAGTGCCTCAGATCTGACAGAGGTGGGGAATTTACTTCAAATGAATTTTTCGATTTCTGTGATGAACATGGGATAAGGAGAGAATTCTCTACAGCTAGAACGCCTCAGCAAAATGGAGTTGTTGAAAGAATGAACAGAACAATCCAACAAATGGCTCGTGCTATGCTTGATGAATCAGGAACCCCCGCAACCTTCTGGGGTGAAGCTGCACATACTGCGGTTATTATTCTCAACAAGACAAATGTCCGGGTGAACAGCACTCAAACCCCTCATGAGCTCTGGAGTGGTAAAACTCCTTCGGTAAAGCACTTCAAAATATTTGGGAGCAAATGCTATATCAAGAATACTGAGGAGCAGCTTGGCAAACTTGATCCTAGAGCAGATGAAGGCATTCTTCTTGGCTATTCTCCACATAGCAAAGCATACAAATGCTACAATAAAAGACTTGGCAGAATTGTTGACAGCATTGATGTAGTGGTTGATGAAAAGGGATATATTCCTAGGCAAATACATCGTGAAGACATCGAAGAAGATGAGAGCTACCCTCAAAGACAGAATGATGAAGAAGAAGAACCTCAAGAAGAATCTCAAGAAGAACCTCACGAAGAAGCAGAAGAACGGACAAGAATAGAAGAAAAGACTCCATCCAGATATGTTCAGAAGAACCATCCAGAATCTCAGATCATGGGACAAAAAGAAGCAGGTATACAAACTAGAAGAACAGTTGCAGAAGCTTCAAGCTATTTGGCATTACTTTCCTCCACCGAACCACAAAATGTGAAAGAGGCATGCAAAGATGAATGTTGGGTGAAAGCAATGGATGAAGAACTTGAGCAAATCGAAAAGAACAACACTTGGGAGCTGGTTCCTAGACCAAAAGATAAGAATGTTATTGGAACAAAATGGGTCTTCAAAAATAAATTGAATGAAAATGGAGAAGTAATTAGAAACAAAGCCAGACTCGTCTGTAAAGGGTATGCGCAGCAAGAAGGAATAGACTTTGAAGAAACTTTTGCTCCTGTTGCAAGACTTGAGGCCATCCGAATGTTCCTTGCTCTCTCAAGTTTTCAGAACTTCAAAGTATTTCAAATGGATGTGAAATCAGCCTTTTTGAATGGAGACTTGGAAGAAGAAGTGTACATTGAACAGCCAGATGGGTTCATTCTTGGAAATGATCCAAATCTTGTATGCCGATTGAAAAAGGCTCTCTATGGTCTCAAACAAGCTCCAAGGGCTTGGTACTACCGGTTGGACAAATATCTTCATCAACAAGGTTTCTTAAAAGGTTCAGCAGATAGCAATCTGTATATAAAAGTTGAAAATGACAAATTGCTAATACTTGTTGTGTATGTAGATGACATTATTTTTGGCAGCAATGAAGAAGCTATGAGTCAAAGCTTTGCCTCAGTCATGCAGAAAGAATTTGAAATGTCCTTGCTAGGAGAACTGACATATTTCCTTGGTTTGCAAATCCAACAGAAGGAAGGAGGAATCTTTTTATCTCAAACCAAGTATCTCAAGCAGATTTTGAAGAAATATGGCATGGAAGATGCAAAACCAGTATGTACACCCATGGTCACAGGATGTAGTCTCAGTGCAAATGATGAATCTGCAGCAGTACATCAACCAACCTACAGATCTATGATTGGAAGTTTACTATATTTGACAGGTACCCGACCAGACATCATGCATGCAGTTGGAATAGTTGGAAGATTTCAGGCAAATCCGAAGGAGACTCATCTTCAAGCAGTGAAGAGAATTTTCAAATATCTTCAAGGGACTCAAAATTATGGCTTATGGTATCCTAGAGATACAGATCTTACTCTTCATGCCTATACAGATGCAGATTGGGCCGGAAGCGTGGATGACAGGAAAAGCACAAGTGGTGGTGCGTTCTTTATGGGTCCCAGACTGGTCTCTTGGTTCAGCAAGAAACAGAGTTCAATTGCCTTGTCTACAGCTGAAGCAGAATATGTTGCTGCTGCATCTTGTTGCACCCAACTCCTTTGGATGATGCAGAATTTGCAGGATTATCAAATCACTTGTACTCCTCCAATCCCTATCTTATGTGACAACACAAGTGCAATCAGCATCTCAAAGAATCCGGTTATGCATTCAAAAACCAAGCACATACCAATCAAGTACCATTTTCTCCGGGAACAAGTACTTGAACAGAAGGTCAAGTTGGAGTATGTTCCTTCTAAGGAACAAGTTGCTGATATTTTCACCAAACCGTTGCCCAGGGACACTTTTGAATACCTCAGGCAAAAGCTGGGGGTTGTTGATGCATCATCTTACTGTTGATCATCTTCCTATTGGTGGTATAGGCTCAGGGGGAGCACATAATGCATTGTTGGCATTATGGAGAAGGAGATCTTGGAAATAGCTGCAATATGTCTCTATCTCCTTCATGATGGATTTCTGGTTACAGATCTGGAGATGCATGAGCATAGGGGGAGCATACCCTTTGCCCTTGATGTCAAAGGGGGAGAATGAAGCTGAAGATTATGTGGTTGCCATCAAGTCCAAAGGGGGAGATTGTTGGCATTATGATTCAGGTGTTGTCCTTGATGGAAAACCCATTCAGGTGATAAATCAAGAAGGACGCAGGAAATATGTTCAGCAAGTGCGTCCCCGCAGGTATACCATACAGAACCCGCGTCCAGGGACGCAGGCCAGCCGTTCAGGAGGTGCGTCCGCCCAGTGCACACATTTCAAGGCAGAGAAAAGCACGTGGGGGTTTCTTGTGTGGTATCTAGCCGACGGTTTTGTGTTTCTATGGTGTCGGCTCGTGGTTTTGTTCCATGTTTTGGGGAGAAGCTTGCCTATATAAAGCAAAGGAGTTCATTTGGATTAAGGATCATCTTGGTTGAATATCTTTTGGTGAGATCTAGTCCAGATCTATAAAGGCGAATCTTCTAATGGACTGTGATCTCTATGGCGCATGATCAGATCTGTGGATCTGAGTGTTTGGGTTGGTTCTGAAGTCCTCATATCTTTTATATCTGAAGGGACGCAGGTTCAGTAAAGGGAAAGTGCGCCGGGACGCAGTACAGTAAAGGCTCAGGTGCGTCTCTGAGGCAAAGGACGCGGCGCGACTGTGTTATTGGGTGCGTCTCTGAAGCAAAAGACGCGGCGCGATAGTGTTTCTGGGTGCGCCGGTCGCAGCAAAGCATAGAGGAACAGTGCGTCGGCACGCAGAACAGTGGAAGGTAGACTGCGTCCAGTCGCAGGTCACAGAAAGAAAATATGCGTCCCTGTCTTAAGATGATCTGTTGACTGTATATTTCTGTTCATAAGGTGTTCTGGGTTATTTCTGTAATTACTGATCTGATATCTGTAGTGGACTGTATCTGTTGTATACTTGTTGATCATTTGATTCTTCATGAAAAGAAGTAGGGGGTTGTAGCTCCCTTCCAGGAGAGACTGGAAAACGAGAGAGAGTTGTAGCTCTCTGCAGGTTGCAGCCTGCGTGCTGGTAAAGGACTGCACCAGTACAAAATCATTGTAAAAAGAATTTCTTGAAAGAAGATAGAGACATATTGCAGCAGGTGGTTTTCTCCCGCATTGGGTTTCCACCTTACATCTTGTGTTCTTTGGTGTGACTGTCTATTTTCTTTATTCATGCTCATTATTTTATGGTACTGATATGCAAGAATAATTCAAAAGATCAAATAAGGAAGATTTGGTAAATTGCTTGATAATACTGATTCACCCCCCCTCTCAGTATTATTTCCAACATCAACCTCGTTAAAAAATGAAACCAAGGATCTGAGAAAAGTTCCAAGTCGAGTCTTTCACTTGATCTCATAAAGGAACCTTCATTCCATCCACCTAATTACCGTGAGTAATCTGGTGAATGTAACGAAGCTTAGGGGGCATGCACCCTTGTCTATTTTGTGGACAAATCCAGCTGTAGAGATAAGCTTCCCTGTAAGTTATGTGATCGGCCCGAGTGACCTTTCACCTTTGTCTATTTGCCTGAAAAAGTGCAGGAAGTGTTTTGTATAAGTATTGACAGAAAATCATCCAGATTGACCACAGTAAGTTTCCATATGGTTACTGAAAACGGTTTTTTTATGCTGGGTGCATGCAAACCTTTTTATACAATCAAAAACGACCAATTTCATTTTTTAGCTTTTTAGCGTTTTTAGCTTTTTAGCTTTATAGTTTGGTCATTCCTAGCTTACATAAAAAGGAAAAAGAGCAATGCTCCCACAAGGCTCAAGCTCGTTAAAAAATAAACCTGCACTGAGCATAGTTTTCTCTTGGTTCAAGCTCATTAAAAAATGAAACCACCCTTGGTAAATAACCTTTTTGATCGCTTTGCTATCTGCCCTTTTGAACTTTGGTTGTGTTCCTTCCGTCACCTCCATTTCATTCGGCCAACCATACACTTCCACTTGATTGTTTACCCTTTTGAGGAACATCTGTGATGAGTGATTTTGATTGCCACCCTCTTCACACTGCCATGTTTTGAGAAGTTCCAAACTTACCTGGAACCAGCTGCTACCCAGAAACATCACTCATTCCTAAAAAACGAGCCTCTTTTAAACTCTTTTTAGACTCATTAAATATAAAAAGATCGTCGAGCTATTAGCCTTCCCAGCTCGTTAAAGTAAGGGGAACGTTATCCCTCTCATATATTTTAATATTTTTGGACTTGAGGGATTATTAAACAAAAATATCGAGCGCTTGCCTTTGTCGGCTCATTAAAACTATTGAAAAGTCATCCCTTTCATATTATTTTACACTTTTTAAAACTTAAGGGATTATGCCACAAAAAAAGACTACTGGAGTCTCATTTTTTTCCATTTTCAGACTCTCTAAATAAGAAAAGGACCGAGTTATATTTGTCGTTAAACTCGTTAAAACAATAGCGACAAACTTGTCCACCCAGACAAGAACGAGTCTCACTGACACTAGGCTCGCTAAACACAAAGCGACAGGTTTGCCCGAAGGGAAAATTATAGACCAAGCATATGTTATCCTCCTCAAGCTTGTCAAAAATAAAGAGGTATTGGTCAGCAATGACTGGGGAAAATGGGAAGAAAACTTGAAGAACTCTATTGGTAACAAGTCGCTCTTGAGCATGACACTTTCACTCCATCACCGTGATTGAGTTGGGTTGGGTTTCCGTTCACTGTCACCATTGGTCCGCCATGCCATCCATGGGGTTAACACTACCAGTCCATATCGGTGTCGCCAATATGTTCAACATAAGTCATTCAGATAATTCACCATCCAGCAAATGCCTCATCCACTGCATTACATCCACGTTTCATTTTTCATGACCGCCATTCCTAAACCTCATATCATCAGATCGTTTTCACCTCCACAAAAATCATTTTCTCCATTTCGTGTCGTAGATGTGGGATACATCAAGGCCCTCCTACGACAAGTCACCTCTTGTCGGCATTAGCTCATTATCCAAGAAGTTGACTTCGAAACAACCCTTTCAGTACTTTGAAGCTTGCATGCCTCAATGGAAAGTTTCTCACTTCCGGCGACAGGTTTACATCAATGACCTTTGACCGAAAGACTTTGCATGGTGTTCGACATCAGCTCATATATTCACACCACGTGAATTGTACTGTAGTACCTTGAGGGTCATCATCATTATCGGTGATTCCTCTCGCGTCTGTTAACAACTTACATCATTGGCTAGTAATCAGGCGATGTCTTTCCATGTTCGACTTCAGAACATCTTTTCACATGGATCGACTTGTACATCGGGCGAAGATTGAACGAGTTTTGAAGACCCCAGATCTAGTTTCATCCATCCGAGCTGTGATATATTTAGGAAAATAAAGACATCAATTGTACACAGAAGCTACACAGATAGTCATCTAGCCAAGGAAGATGACTCTTCATGCGAAGAATCACAAGTCTACAATAGCAGACAATTGTCTGTCCTATGTACATGAAAATGAATTTATAAAGCTGAGCATGGGAATGCCCGCCTCAGCTAGATCATGAAAATAATATGATGATGATGTATTGTATTGTATTTTATACAGGTCGCCTTCTAGTTTGAATACCTCGGATCCTCATGAATAAAGCATTTCACCCAACATCAGAAGATTTACGACCCGTTGTAGACATATTTGGGCACTGCAACCCCAAACTCATATGTCCATAAACTAAGGACTCCTCAAGTCCCTAAAAGTGTTGCTTCATACCCTAAAGGATCATGGTCAATTGATTACATCATTTCCCAAAAGTTCCACCTGAAAAACTACTCAGAACTGGCCAAAACTGGACCATAGAGGCTACTCCATGGACAAGGTGCGATGCATACTAAAATGGCCTTCTGTGGGGTGTGATGAGCGAGAATAGACAAACGGCAGAGACAGTTTGCAAGGTGGATGATCATGGAATCTTCCAAAAACTTCTCTTGTGACACTTGCTTCTCTGAATTTGCCCAGGGGTGAGTAAGAGATCATGAAATCTCCAAGTGGAACCAAGAACTATCAATGAAATGACACTAATCAAAAACCTAGAGCTAACTCACACCCTTGCAAGACATCTATAAATGGATCCCTCATCTGAGAGATCTAGAGGATGCAATTTTTTATTTTGTAAGGAAGTGTTGTTGGTTTGCAGAGAAGAGACATTGCATTGTTGGGTGATTTTCTTGTTCATGTGGTGAAGAGGGCTTCTACAACTGGGAGGATGATGCTAGATCAGACAGCTGGGTTGTAATCCTCTCTTACATTACTATTAATAAATTTCTTTGAGTTTTCCTCCATATGATCTTGTATTTGTGAATCTTATTGTTTATGAATGCAATTGTATGGTCAATGTGTTTTTGATTCCATATTGGTTATGATGTTTTAGATAGAGATGCTTTGATAGTTTGCTGTTACTTCAATGACTCTATAGGTACTCTTTGAAGCGGGACAAGTAGGAGAGGAGTGGATAATTCTATCAAGGAAAGGAGAAATCAAGCTAGGATCAAAGCGAAGGATCCAAGTTGGTCCTCTATTCTTCTCTTCCATCTATCACACTTAAAGGAACTCTTGAAAAGCTTTCATTGTTTGCTTCTAAGATAGCTACTTGTCTTAGTGGGACTAGTAGTTCGAATTGACACTAGTTTTCCCTGAAACACAAGGGTAATCTCTTGGGCCATATTATCGCAAATAGAGGAATTAAAGTATACCCAGAAAGGGTCAAATCAAGGGAAAAATTTAAGGATGGGAAATTATCTTGAAGTTTAAAAACATTGGCTAATCTCACTAGTACCTAATACGCAAACTATAAAAAATTTATTGATGTATTTGTAAAATTATTCAAATTCATAATGATTTTATATATGGTCTTTTATAATGTTGGTGATTTTTAAGGTAAAATAATTTTATATTGTAAAATTTGGGCGAATCATTTTTGTAAAAATTGGAAATTGGTGAAACTCCTTTTTGGAAAAATCATGGAAAACTACCCCACCTACCAATATTAGCCCCTATAATTTTCCATGGTCAAAGACATCACACAGACTCCTTTCCCAGTGAACAAGAAAGTTATGTAGTCCTTCCTTGGAAGATTAATTTCCTCCACAAGTTTTTCTCTTATTATGCCCAGATTGTCAAACCCATATAGAAGATGGTTAAGAAGGACGCGATATACAAATGGGATAAAAGAGAAAATGACACATTCTCTTGCATTAAGCAAGCCATTGTAGAAGCACCCACATTGTATAGCCCGGACTTCAACAAATATTTTCTTCTCTACACGTTCACTTCTGATACTTCTCTTGTTGCAGTGCTCACTGAGAAGGATGACCAGAATAATGAGCGGTCAATATCTTTCATGAGTGCTAGTCTTCAGGGACCCGAACTCAACTATCCTGCCATTGACAAGTAGGCATACACATTTTATAAGGTGGTGAAACATTTCCAACCCTATCTCTTGAAAAATCATTGCATCATCTTTGTTTGACACCCAACAGGCAGATCATTGTTCGTTCAGAAAGAGTTAGGTGAGACAAGAGTGAATTGGATGACCAATTTATAGGAGTACGATCCAGAGTTCAAACTAGTTCACACAATCAAGGGCCATGGTTTGTTGACTAGTAGTAGAAGAAGTAGGTGTGAAAGAAGAAGATTCGTCTTGTTGGGAGCATGAAATTGAAATGTACAATGTTGAGCGAGATCCACCCACTACCATTGTGAACTGTTGGTACACAGATGTGCACAAATACCTTGAGAACGATGCCATGCCTTCACATTTATCCACACGACAGTAGAGGGAACTCAAACTTAAAGAATTATCTTATCAATGGTGCATGGGGTGCTTGTCAGGAAGCACCATAATGGAGTGCTTCTCAAATTCCTATAAGCGCACAATTCAGATAAATTACTACATGATATCCACAACAAACTAGATATGGGACACTTTGCGGGTAACACAACTGCACATAAAGTCATGTGCATCGGTTTCTATTGGCCTACATTATTCAAATATGCTCACTCCTAAGCCCTCAAGTGTTTGGTTTGTCAAAGGTGCGTCGGCCGAAATAGGAAGTCAGCCGCCCCATCACATCCTATTACAATGGAAGAACAATTTCAACAGTGTGGCTTAGATGTAATCAAAGAAATATTTCCCCATTTGTCAAAGCAACACCGCTACATCCTTACTGCTACAGACTATTTTACACAATGGACAGAAGAAATTCTTCTTAAACATGTGAATCATCAGGAAGTCATCAACTTCCTTAATCAGAATATCATTTCCAGGTTCAACATTCTGGCTTCATTTTTTTTTATAATGCAACATATTTTTTATTGTTAAAACTATATGACTTCACATTAGAAAATGAAATTGTATTGAAACATTCAACCAGCTATTATTTGTAGGGAAATGGTCTTGCTGAGTCCATAAATAATAACCTTATCTGCATCATCAAGAATACCATCTTCTATTAACAAAGGAATTGGCAAGTTCTGCTTTAGTAAATGCCTTATGGGATAACTGAGTCAAGTCAAAACCCTATTTGAACACATCCCCTTACTTCTTGGTGTATGCAAAAGAAGCCATCCTCCCCCCTACGATTTACTTGTCTTCTCTCCAACTTTCACAAGAATCCCAAGGAAAGCCTTTTTTATTTGTTCAACGTAGGATGGAAACCCTTCAAAATCTACACGAAGAAAGATTGAAAGAGAAAGAAAAAATTTCCCTTCATCAGATTCGTATAAAGAGTTGGTTTGACAAGAAATATGTAGGGAAGAATAGCTTTAAAGTGTGGGTGACTTAATCTTAAATTGGGAAAAATACCATGAGGACAAGGGAAAACACACCAAGTTTCAATCCCTGTGAATTGGACCATTCACTATTCATGAAAAGCTTGGCCAACACACATATCATCTACAATCATGAGATTTAAAGATTGACTCTCTCCCTGTCAATGTCCAAGATTTAAAACATTATTTTCAATGATGATCTGCGGCCATGCCCTACACTATGTACATAGTCTTTTCTTGATTTCATTATTTTTCTTTCTGCTTTCATCATGTAAATAAATGTTGTGTGTCCACGTGTTTTCTGTCTTATTTGTGTGTGGTTGTATTAAAAGAGAATTTTGTAACACTTCAACATTTGGCTAGCCTTCGGTCCATCTTCCTTGTGTTGGTTATATATTTTGGTTGATGAAGTCTTGACGGAAAATACGATCCATCCATGAGGAGAGTTTTGGTTAAGCCATGAACTTGTGTCTATTCAGGAAAGCTTATCCCCACGCTTAGTTCTTATGCTTGGTGTTTTCATGTTTATATAATTAGTAGAAGAGGAGAAGGGAAAGAATACAAATGAGCAAACCTAAATCAGAGGTCCCTATATGCTTGTGTGAAGGAACAACCTCTCCTACTCTCAATAAGTTGGGATCCCTCTTCCTCCCATAAAATTAATAAATGTTGATTCACAATCCTATAAAATAAATAAATAAAGGCGAAATAAGAGAAAGGACTCTCGTGCAGAGAGTTGAAGAAAGAAACTTTGTCAGGGTACTGACAAGGCTCACTGGTAGCAGAGCAATGTTTGTGTTCCTGTAGTGAATCCGTCGAGGTATTGTCTAGGCCTGCTGACAGTAGAGCAACACCATATATGAGAAATCCTACTCTGAAAATATTAAGCTCACGAACTTCACTACCCTTCCCAACTCGAAACATTGCAATATTGTTGAATCTTATGTTGTGTTAAACTAAGAAGGTATAACGGGGGCCATTTTTCTTCATGGGGTAAGTGGGGATACCAATTTAATCTAAACAATGAATCAATACTCCCTGAAGAACCAAGACCTTGCACGAAAGAGTTAACCAAGGTAGAGAAGATGGAATTATACTAGTGTGTCACCAAGTGTTGTCACTATTACAACACCCTCTAAAATTTTGGCTTACACTCAATTTCAGAGCCTTCCTTGGTCTTGTATATTGTAATTTCAAACATTGAAACTCATTCCATGTGTCTTCTTGAAGTATTTCGGTCCCTTTTTCATGATACGAAAATTGTCATCTTTTCTCATGTTAGTTGTTGCACAATGTGTATAGGTTATTTTGGTGGTATCAAGGGGTCATCTTTGTGTTAATGAGTTTGCCTAACCTTGTGAACAAATGTCACACTCATTTATAAATTTTTAAGCATTGTCACACAAGTGTCATCATGGTCGGTGCAAAGTGTATCTTTAGTGTCACACTTATCGTAACTGGTCGTAAAGTTGTCGCATTAAGGGAAGTTTATTGTTCACATATCATGGATGATCTATGTTGTTGTGTCATCAAGTATTCTAAGTGTGTGATCATAGTCAAATCTTATCAATGTTCACATCAACCTCACTAATCCCACACTTGGTAAATTTTCAAAAATTTTCCAGCCAAGCAATCCATACTCATCCGGCCTTCCTAAACTACACATTGTGTAGTCTTATCCCTCTAGCTATGACCTTGCCTCTTGATGCTGCACAGTGTGAAGTTCTTGATTCCCAAGATTGTTGCACTGCATAGTTCTAGTGCTCAAGCTCGAACCTTGGCTTCCATAATTGCACAATCCATCCTCCTAGCCTGACCTCAACTATGCATTACACATCCATAGCCTCAACCTCAACCCTTGAGCCCATTAGCTATGTAATTGTGCAATGGTCTAGTCTCCTTTGTCTCCCGGAACTGTGAAATGGGTTGATTAAGTTCCCAATACTGCCCTTCAAAATTGTGCAATTTTCTCCCTTAGCCCAGCCTGGACTACGCATTTCATAGTCTCAAGGCTCAAGTCTCACCCCTGATTGCTTGAACTATGTAATTGTGTAGTCACTGAGCCCCTATCCCATCTTTTCACATGGTTATGTCTCAATCAATGGATCAACATGCACTATCTTATACTAGGGGTTTTGTCGGACTGATGTCATCTCGTCATGAGTGAATTGTAGATGCAGGTATTTTATCATGCCATGGCAAGATAATGAAGAAGGAGATGAAGAAAAGAACATGCTAAAATACCTATTTCTAGCTAAGTATGCAAGATGGTCAACCAAGAGAAAGCAAAGGGGAACCAATTTTCAACCACAACTCAAGGCTTGAGATCATTGAAGACTCCTTACTATCAAGTCATATGAAGGTGGATAAAAGAACACTCTCAAGAAGACACATAGAAAGGAGCAACAAGAGGGGCTTTAAATTGCCATATCATCAAGAAGTCCATGTCAACAGTTTCATGTCATGAGTTGTCACATGCCACATCATATTGTGGATGATGTAAATTATCTATTCGAAATGTATTGAAAGTGGAAGTCCAAAGGACACATTCGGAATATGAAGATTCATGTAAATTCGAAAAGTCATAGGAAATCAAAGAATAATGAGGGTAGTAAAAGAGTCATAAGGAAGGTGAAGCATTACCTCATTGATTATATATACACCCTCATTATCTGAGCAAAGGACTTTTCACCTTGGCTCCTCCTGCATAACATTAGAGAGACAAACTAGTTCTTTTGAGAAGCAAGGGGTGGCTCCAATGCTCCAATATTGGAACTAGTGGTGTTCATTGTATACATGTGTCTTGGAATTTTTACATAATATAAGAAACCTCATGGCCAACACGTTCTTCATGCATGGATTATGAATATTTGTAATACTATTATGTGGGTTTTTATAATTCATGTTTACTTTCATTTGTTCTAGAGTAGTTGAACTATTTCAATTATTTTAGTAATTATCATATTGAGAATGTGTGTAATGGTTAGTATTGCTGTCACATACTTGTGGACCATTCCATTGGATATTAGACATATCTCTCTTGATAATTGATTGTATTGATCGTCACTTCTTTGTGGACTATTCCACTGGATGTTAGATGGATCCTTCTTGGTTACATGTGTCTCTACTAGTGTGTTTGTATTACCTCTCTCTTACAGGCTCACTTTATTTTCTCCCTCCGCAGTAAAAGAACCTTGACACACTTACATCTGAACATCCACCAAGTACACTCACTTGCTTTTCTAAGGAATGTTTTTGTTCCTCTTTCTTCCTAACAGTTAGAGTGAAGGAAAATATTTAAGAAACCGACAACCAAGCCATATTCTGGATGGAGCACCTATCCAAATGGTGTGAGGTCTAATTGGGACCACATATTAGGGAGAACCCTTGAATTTTGGCGGGTCTAGCACCATCAAAATTATCATAATCTATTTATGTTGCTAAAAAAACATAGTCATAGCACGCTATACCTTGAAACTATAACATCGAAATTGCATACTCGAGACTACGATATCGAAACCAGGTAGTTGAATTCAAGTCCCTTTTGTATTTGAAACTTGACATGGACATCATCAATTGCACCAATGATGAAGAAAAGTAAAATATGAGTATATTTGGCATCAACCCCATCTAGAGGAATTCTATCCTAGAGTGATGCAATATAATTTTAGGAGTTATTATGTCTCGTATATTCAATAATAAAAATTTCACTTGAATACAAGGGAAAAGCTTATCCATGCTTTTGATTATAAATTCTTAGGTTAGAGCTAAGGTTCATGATGTTGGATTTTAAATATAATCATTTATCTCTTTGTTTTAAGAATTACAAGGAAATGATGAGCTATTTTATTTTTAATATATTAGGAGCATGCAGGCCTTGAAAAAAGGTCATTGAAACTAGGTAATTGAAAAATGGTTCTTACAGTACATATGAATTATGAACATGATACAAGACATAATGTTGAAAAAAAATATTGTGATAAATGGAGATAAACCATAGTAGAGATGAGGTTGCAACATATACTAAGGAGAAGGGCACAAAAAATGGGAAATGTTGTAATGATGAAGGAATAATGTTGGCCTTTGCTTTCTACAAATACCTAGTAAAAGATAATGAGATCATGGTTCAATGCGGAAGGTAGTGGTGTGCTCTTCTAATCCTTCATATTTTAGGAGAGCCCTACTTTTTCTACCTACATTATTTTTTTCTCTTCTATGGTATGTAGACTGAGTAGTTAAATCGAGGAAGAAAGGGGAATTCTTGTCTTGCAATTAGACTCTAGCCATTTGAACATGTACTTCTAATTACACGCTTTGGGTGCTAAGGAGTATAAATTTTAGATATTGTATGTGTAATACCACTTCATTAAGGTGAGTTACCAAACACATATTAAAGGCACTCTTTGAGAAACAATGCTCTTATATTCTATTGGGATTCATTTTAGGTTGGAGCATATAAGGTTCATTGATGCTTTATAAGATGCTATATCTGCATCAAGTGTGACAAGTTTCATGAACCTAAGGATGGAGAGACTTCATAGGTTTAGGAGGGGATTCTAAGTGACATTGTGGAAGGTACAATGATTCCTAGGTAGTCAGATAATAATTATTGTTAGATTCATAAAAAAATTTAAAAAAGTGTTTGTAAATGTCTTCGTGAGAAGCAATTCTTACCAAAATAAATTATAAGCAATGGAATTATATGATTGGTGAAGATTAAAAGGCCATTAATGAAAAATTCAATGTTTTTTGAATGACTCATCTCACTCAAGTCGCATTGCAAGCATAACTAACCAAAATAGATAGAAAGTAGGTCATCATAGAAGGAATGACTTCTGTAGATGCAACAAAGTGTTTGTAAATGTGTTCATGAGAACCAGTTATTACCAAAAGAAATTATAAGCAATGGAATTATATGATTGGTGAACATTAAAAGGCCATTAATGACTTATCCAATGCTTTTTCAATGACTCATCTCACACAAGTCACATTGCAAGCATAGTTAACCAAAACAGACAGAAAGTAGGTTGTCATAGAAGGAATGACTTATGTAGACGAAACAATGTAATATTAAAAAACTCAAATATTGGAGGGGAAATTGCTAGAACTGACGGGACAAAATATTTTTCAAAATCATTGATGAGTCCCTTGGAAAATCCTCATAGTAGACAACCCAAAAATTTGTAACAACTTACAGGGGGTAATTTATGGATATTTGCTTGACTAAAGTATGATACAAAACTACAGAATCCCCCTTGTCATTGATAATTTAGGAATCGTTCCTAGAGTTGAGCATGAATGTACGATGGGATGATGTTTTAAAGGTGAGAAAAAATTGCACCCACATATCAAGCAACTATATGCAAAATCAAATACCTTGGTTGGGGAGACCAAGAAGGCAGGGTAAGTACCTGACACAAACTTTGTGGTGCATGATGTTGGGGAGGAAGAAAAAGAATCCATTCTTCTCATGTGTACATTATTAGTGATTATCGTTGAAATAAGAAAAAATAATGATATTTTATAGCTCTATATTCATGGGTTTAGGCACCCATTTCTTGGAAGTTCAGTATGCAAATATATGGATGTAGTTATATTCTAAAAAATGATAGAAAAGAAAAATATATGAAAAGGAAGATCATATTAAGGAATTTTGATTGATAAATTGATATCCATTATCAACTTCACATATACATCATCTCGCGTTTTGCCCACATTTGTAAGGATTTGGGTGTGAGCTTCCAGCTATTCAATGTGTAGCTTGTAATAACCCTGGTTAAAAATCCATGTAAAAATAAAAAACCACGGTCATGGGGCATGTATTCCAAGGTGAATGGTGGGGAAAACATCCTAGTGGGTGTCCATTTGGTTTATTATGGATGAGGAAATTGGCAAAGGCAATGGCAAGGGATTTAGAAAAGCATGAGGCATTTATTGGCATGTTATTTATGAAAATAATGGAAATTAGGAGAAAAGGAAGGTGAAAGGTCACATATTGCATGTGAGGAGGAAATTGAAGGAAAGTAATGGAAAATGAAGAAAATAGAGGCCTCATTAATAAAAATTCTTTTGAGGATCAGTGGGCAGGCTTGGCCAATGTAAGCTTGGCCAGTTTAGTTTTGGAGCTCTGTCATTATTCTCTCTCGCCCATACTCTTAGATACTTTGATTTTTTTGGAGCACTCTTGGAGGGTGTGGCACACTTGGAGTTTTGGAGCAAGAACGTAAAGGAGGAGCAGGAAAGTGTAAGAGGACATCAGGATTAGCAACTACAAAGGATTTGGCTTATAGGTACTGAGTTGCATGTATGTTTTCATCACTAGTTTTGGCATGCATGGCATATGCATGTGGATTATGGTCGTGATCTGTCACTAGCATTAAGGATTGCCTAGATTGACAGTGGATTTCCTAGCCTTACCATTTCCTAGATATCCATGGCATTGTGGGTTTATTTCTTTGTTTTTCTGGTTGGTTCTCATGTTTCCTTTAGCTTGGGTTGAGTTACTAGTTCCTGGAAGCCCTGGTTGGACAAATGCTCTAGAAGCCCTGCAACAACTTGGGTTGAGTTACTAGTCCTGGAAGCCCTGGTTGGACAAACACTTTGGAAGCCCTTGGTGGTTTGAGTTACTGAACCTGGAAGCCCTGGTTGGACAAGCACTCTGGAAGCTCGACAACAATTGTGGGTTGAGTTACTAGTCCTCAAAAACTTGGTTGGAATAAATTCTCTAGAGGCCTGGAAGACTTGGATACAGACCAATCTGATGGTGTTTTCTTGATGGTCGACCATGAGGTGGAATCACTGTTTGACGGGTTGAGGTCGTTGGCCTATGGAATCCCTGGATGGTTTTGGATTGATGTTTTCTATGAGATCCCACATTCATGCTTGGAATATGGCATGGGGGTGAATGGTTGAAGAGGGATTTGGCTCAACCATTCTACGGTTGGGTGGAACATGGACGTCTCATCCCTAGTTTGGATTTTGCATCATCAATATGAAGTTATTTCTCCTTGTATTTCTGTGGGTATTACACTGGTTTATATGTGGATTATATGGCTGTGATTTCCTTGGTATTTATGTTGCTATTATGTTGGTTATGTATATGTTTTATGACAATAGCTATTTATGGCTCTCATAATGTTTTTACTTGTAAATGGATGGACAATGTATCTATGGCCTAATGGATGAAACTGCAGCTAAAGTTATAAGTAAACAATGTCTCATAGAAAATTTCACTCAAGTATGAGACCCCTATGCTTAGATATGTTATTTACACCTGTAGATTACATATATGCCAAGTGTTTGACAGAATATCAGTCTCGGTTGGGGATGGTCAAGCCTAGTACTGGAGTTAGTTTTTGGTTTATTAGTCTTGTCATCATGTGTTTAATGGATTCCAAAAGTTACAATAAGTTTTGGGCAATGATCAGAATTATGGGCTTGAAAAGTGCCTTAAAATCCCCATACTCTAGCATAGGTATGCTGGAAATAGTCCTTGGACGCAGGCATGAAGGCTTATGGGAGCATCCAAAGCTCTTTAGACGCTGGCATGCCCATAACATGGGAGCGTCTAGAGGTCAAGAGGTCTAAAACCTCAGTAGGACTCAGGGGCTGGTTAGCAAAAAGGTTGGGATGGTTCTTAGTAGTCCTATTGCTATTGTTGAAGGTTTGTATGGTGTGTTTCCATCAGTTTCACTTCCTTAAAATGACTTAGAAGGTCAAATCATATCACAGTAACTTCTTGTCACATGTTTACTCCAATTGGTCGGTTAATTGGGTAGATTTGGGAGGAGGGTGTTACAAATTGGTATCAGAGCCTGGTTCACCCCTCAGATTGGATGGGTTTTGTTGGTCATGCATTCATGTTGGTTTCATATGTGTTCCTTATGATTGTATTCCATGTGCTTGTTGCATTTACATGGTGTTGATCATGGTTGTAGTGATGTCACCATGTGAAGATGGATGGTGTTATTGCAGAATGTGTCATCATGAATGTATAGTTGTATATGCATTTGTTATGCATGTTATTGTCTATATGTTGTTATGCATGCATTTTCATGGTTATGTTTATGCATGTATGGTAGGCCAAACCTACATTATGAAGTCATTATATAAAATTAGGTCATCATGATGCTATTGGTATGTTATGATGCTAATGTGTTGCCTGAGACAGAGCAGGAGATGCAGATCATCAAAGTGAAGTGGCAGCATTGGACATTGAGGCAAGAGCATGTTCTCATATAGGTTAGTATGTTGGGCATGCAGGTATGTAGGTTGAGGTTTGTTATATGCATTATGGTTATTTGTATGCCTTTTATTCTATTGATGCTATGGTGACATACATGATAGATGCTAGTTGATTAGTGTAGTCATATGCACATGTGTCAGATAGTCATGAATGATAGTAACCTATGCTTGTATGTATTGCTATTTTTGTTTTATGTTAGGATAACTTGATGATTATGTTATATGTTGTTGATGAACATAATATATAACTTGTTTTTGCTATATGATAGTTAGCTTGATGATTAGGGTTATTACATTAAGATATTGATGTTATATGTATCATACTAAGTTGGATTGGTCTATGCAAATGGTTAGGGTTATGAAATTTAGGTATGAGTTAATATGTTGTGATATTATCTCATACTAATATGGACTGACTTTGTAGATGTGATTATTATGTATGAATGATAAATGTTTATGAGCTTGTGATGTGGACATATTATCTAGTGACTATTATGGATATAATGACCTTATTTAGCATTGAGTTGATATGTTGTGAAGTTATATCATGCTAATCTGGATTGTTGGTGCAGGCAAGAACACCTCCCCTGAGATACATTAATGTATGAATTTTCTTATGTTTTCTATTTTGTGCTTCATTGTTTGGTTATGTCATCTAGTTGGTGTTTAAGTGTTTGGTGTCTATGATGCCATCTAGTTGATCTATCTAACCTGGTATGTTTATAGTATGTTGAATGTTTGATTTATTACATGATATGAGTATGAATCTAAAGGATTGCATCAAGGAATGATATTGTTTTAAGATGATTGTACTAATACATGTGTGTTGAGATAGTTGATATGTACTTGAGTGTAGTAGGTGATAGTTGTAGCATTTTGCCTAATAACTATGAGTTGACTATGGATTGTGACATGATTTTTAGTCTTGGTAAAGGTTGATTTCAAATTGATAGATATGATTGCCTTGATATTTGGAACATGTGGTTGATATGTGTGAACAATTGCAGGGTAACATGCTTGGTATTAGCTTGACAAGGTAATAGTTGATATGCTTATATATACTTAATAGCTGGGTGAAGTGATAGCATATAGTAAGACTCAATTGTAGCAAGGTAAATGGTAAAATAAAAGGAATTGGGCAATAATTCCTTTGGCTATGTTTGGAAACCCTAATTCCAAATGAATGAGTGTTTTGCATATAGGTAGCCTTCTTAACCTTGATTTTGTCTCGCATTATGTGGATATGTGTTATATTCATGAATATGTATTTGATAGGTGTATCAGTTAGTTTCCAGTTATGGATGTATTCGTCAAGGGAATTGGATCCCCTTGAGAGAAGGCATGGACGTGTTCAGTTACAAAACAATGTGCTAGCACAATAAGGTAAGGTAACTAGTATGTTTTTATGTTTATTTATGCATTGAAATTTATGCGTTCATGGAAGTATGATGTAGGGTATTACATGGCACAGAGACTGCCATGAAACCTTGAAGAAGGCTTAGGTTGAGGTTTCCTTTCGAAGCATTAGGAACCATGGGGATTGAGTCATGGTGTCTTCTGTTAGTCTTGTGCTTTTTGTATTTTGTTATTTGGTTGCACTTGATTTGTAGTTTTGTTATGTCTAAGTGCATGATCATGCGACTTAGTTTGTGGTGTCATATTGTTATTAGTTTTCATGGGTTTATTCTTGTTCGTTTCTTGTGCTTTCGTTTTAGGTTTTGAGTATTGGGAAATGGTTGGGAAAGAGGAAAGTTAATGGAGATCAACAAGAGCTGAATGAAACCTATCTGGTAGTGTAAGACTTGGATGAAGATCGGTACATGAGTAAGGGCAGTTGAAGGTAATAATATGACAATCAGTTGGAGTGGTTTAGTCCATTCATGTAAATGGACAGCGGTAGTACAATCATGAGAAAGGTAACATAAATTTAAAGTGAATGGATGTGAGGCATTTGATTCCTTAGCTATGTTGGGAACGATTATTCTCAATGTTGTGCATGATGTGCATGGATAAAGGGAGTTCTCTTAACCTTGACCTTATGCTATCTGGTAATTATGTTGTGATCATGATTATGCTTATGTCTATATATTTATACATGTATGTGTGTATGTATATATGTATGTCATGTCTGACAGGGTCATCATGGATCATGCTGTTTTTATGCTAATGTTTATATGTACATATGTATGTATGTTGTTGTTTGACTAGATCATTATTTTATATATGTGTGTGTGTATGCATATCATTGTCTAATAAGATCATGATTGTTTTATGCTAATGTGTATGTATATGTATCTATGTATCTATGTCATTGTCCAACAGGGTTGTCATAGATAATTCTTATGGAGGAATGATTGCTTATGCAAGTGAATGGAGTGATGAGGTTCCTGGTCTTATGGGAATAATGTGGGAAGAGTAGTCATGATGAATATATGAGGTCAGTATCATGTGGATATGAATTGATATTATATGATCGTATTATGCCTATGTTTATGTTATGGCGAGTAATGTTAAAGGATACATCGGCAGAAGGAAAATAATATGCTTTGCGACATGCTAGGATAAGCATGGACGGAAGAGAGACATTGGAAGTAAGGTTGCTTGGTAGAGACGGTGTGGTTTTGGACGTGTGGTACTACTAATGTGCATATGTTGTATATGTTGTACATGTTTCATCTGTGATCATGTGCGCACTTGGTGTTGTGCATATATAGTGTGTGTACATGTTTTTTATGCAATGTTATGTATAGGGTGGTGTTGGAGGCTCAAAATCTCTGCCTCAACATTGGGGAAAACCACCAAGTCGGGACCTTAGGGTAGATCCTTTTCCATTTGGGATGGTGGCTCCGACTGGGTTTTATGGGACCAGTTTACCTTAATATAAAATAAGAAAAAGGATGAATTAGATAGATGTGAGACTTATGATGTGATTAAAACTGAGAATAAAAAACATTTAAATTAACTATTTATCTATCTATATATCTCTCTCGAGAAATCTTATCTGTATATGTGTTTTTAAAATGATTTCACATTCGACATGACAATATAGATCATCAAGATAATATGAAGTTAAAGCAAACTATGATAACTAATTTAATTAAATAGTTAATTAAATTAGTTGATGAAATTGTTACACATATATCATATCATTGTTCATGCATATAACATATGATTTCAATCACACATATCAATAGTGAAAGATGTATGGCTGCTCATAGCATATATATGATAAACATAATAAAACAATCATTTAACTCTTAAGCAAAGGAAAAATAGACTGATAATAGTACCTGATATATTGTAACTCTGCTCATGAGAAAAACAATATTGGTTCAACTTTCTATTAAGATAACTTCAGTTACAGTAGTGCAAACAAAAGCTTTCTCTCCAAAATTCGAAACCCCTTCTCCATTCAAATGAAGGGGATTTATAGTTTTCATAAAAAATAGAAATATAGTAAAGCAGAATAAAAGTATGGAGTGATTTTAACAAACACCACTTAAAATAAAACCATAAGACAATTTTAGATTTTGTTAGAGAAACCCAGCTAAGACTATGAAGAAGACTACCTTCCCATATGCTACCGCAGTTTATAGATATCTGTCATATGCTTCAATTCAGGTGGAGACCGTGGTTGAATGTGCATCTGACCAGTAAATATAGTGTCATTGAGTGTTGGCTGCATATGAGTGGTTTTGTTAAATAAACATCTAAGCATTAACCATTGGCTATGAGGTTTGACTAAGAAATGCCAATGGCATTCTAAGTCTATCTCAGACAGATTTTCAATCCTCTCAGCTTTTTGCTTTGAAAACTCTTGCCATGTCTTAGTTAACAATTTAACATCAGGAAGAGTTCCCTCAGGGCAGTCTGAAATAAGATTTTCCTAAAACAGATTATCACTGATAACTTCAATAAGGTCATTTGAGATGTCCTTTGCAGTGAATATCATTGATTATGTTTGTTTCAAGCGAATTTCCATTCTCTGAAGACTATGTCCTTATGTGATTCTTCAATCCTTGGGAGACTGGCTGACATTCCTTCAGCACTATCTCTCCATGTTATATATCCTAAAATATTCTCTTCAATATCATTGAAGTATGTCCTCACATCAAACAATTGGTCTATGAATGAAGTAGTTGTTTGACACAAATTGTGAATCATAGCTAACTTTTGACATAAAATGACTTGTTGTTGAGCAAGGAGAGTATTTAATTCTCCTACTTCTTTTTTAAATTCTTTCAACTCAGGATTCACATTTAGTTTTTTAGTATTTTGTTATAATTCTTGAATCTGAGCATTTTGGGCCTTTGAATCAAAGTCATATTGAACTTTTAAGGCATTGAAATTGTTTTGAAGATCTATAAGTTTTACTTGTCATTGTTGAGAAATCATTTTCTTCTCATGCTCAAGGCCTTGTTCTAATTGCATTATCTTGTCATATTTTTCCTTTAGAAGTTGCTAAATCTCGATAGTTTTGTCCATATTGGTAGAATCATAAGCTCTTGTGAACTATGTAAGTCTGTCGAGTTCCTCTGCAGGAGTAGTCTGTGAACCTTTCCACAATACTTCAAAAGTAGTGTTTCCAGGGACTAAGGCCTAGGTTTGATCAATCTTTATCTTCTTTCTTTCTCTTTTGACTATGGCCTTATGTTGGGGACTATAGAATATGTCTATAGGAGGAATCTCTTTGACCCTTAAGATGACCTCGGAGGTTGGGAATACTGGTATAATCTCTATATCTTCAACCTCTAAAGGCTTGTCAGAAGTCCCAATATTGGGCGGGGTCTTCTCTGCAATCTCATAAATGATTAAGACCTTCTCTTATGATGGAATCTTCAAAACCTCATGTTTATTTGCTTTAAGAGCCTGACTACATTGTTCCCAAATCTCCTCAAGTTTAGAACTTGCCAGTTGTCCTTCAATCTGGGTAGAAGAAGAAGCCCCTGTCTCTTTTGGATCAGGGATATCAATAATATGTTTAGAAGAAATAACTGTAACTTCTTCCTGAATTGTGCTTTCCTGTGGAAGTTTAAGCAAATCCAAGGGTAAACGAGATAGCCTTGCTTCCCTGTATTGTGAAAACTGAATAATTTCCTGTGGAGATAGCTTCTCTGAAATCTATTTGGAAACTATGGCATAGGTGGCAGCTTTCTCAAAGACATCATCGAACTGATCAGGTTCGTGAGAGAATTGCTTTACACTTGATTGAGTAGTAACTTTTTTAGTAGTTCCATGAGGATCATACTCCCTGTTAAGGATAGGAAACTTAAACTCTAAAATAGATTTCACCTCAATAGTTTCATGTTTGAAATTATCTAATGTGAGTATACCACAATGGAAAGGAAAGGTAGGCCATACTTTCTTATTGGATTCTTTGAACACTTTAGAACTTCCATTACTAATACTTTGGTAAGTTATTTCACAGGCCAACAATTTATCAGGAACATATAGGGGAAAAACATGTGGATTAGATAGACTACCATAGACCTGAATGTAGGTAAACCACTCTTAACCAAACCAATTCCCAACTCTGAGAAAATCTATCTCTGCTTCCAGGGAAATCCTAGGAGTGCTTTTGTTAAAGATAATTTGATGAGTCGACATCATGACAACCTGGAAAATCTTATAGAAATGGGATTTGTACTTACAATCCCAGAGGATGCTATGATATATGTTAATAGGATTAGGATCCTCTAAAATCCATTTCCATCCCATGGTGACAAAATTCATATTTTAGCATAGGGCATGCATAACACATGCACTCATATAAAATGGGGGAATTATATCTTCTTAAACTGTATGCTTTCATCTCAAATCCAAAATGTGATTGGCTAAGTTACTAGATAAAATATTATGCCAATCCAATGCATCTCCTTCAGAAGCAGATTCTATTAAAGGATCCCATTGATCTGGGAACTTCTAAGTATTAGAATAGGAGAAAAGCCTACATACCATGGCAACAATTTGGCAATAAGGTCCTGGAAGGGAGTCTAGGGAATATATGCCCTTTTCTTCATGCTTGTTCTTATTGGTATCTCTCCTCCAATCATTGATGGATTCTGATGGATGATCAATGCCACTCATGAACTTCTAAATGAACAATTTTTCATATTTACGGTGAGGAGTATGGAAATGATACATAGTGCTGAAATCACTACCACTGAAAGAGTTGATGATTGTATCATTATTTGTTATGAATTTCCTTTCTGCAATGTTTAAATGTTCCAAAACCCACCAAATCATATTTTTGTAGAGAAAGAGCTTGGGCGGAGCAACAATTCTATGTAGAAATGAGTTTGCAACATTGATGTAGGTGGTATTAGAAACTGAAGCAAAATCTTCAGTCGTGACAGTTCCTTGAGTAACCCTTCATCCCTATTCTTTGAATAACTGATAAATATACTCCCATGAGGTACTGCCAGCATCTAAAGGACAAACGGTATCTAAAAACAATCCTGGTGTGTCAAGATTTTCAGCTAGCAGAGTGGCTGGCTCTTGCTGAGCAGCTAGTTTCTTTCTTTCTTTAGTTACCCTTGACATATCTTCTGAATTGTGTTTATCTGGACTGGCCTGGGATGTAAAACATAGTACTAAGTGATAATTCTCTCACCTAAAATCTCTTTACGCAAATAACGAATTTCCATAACAATTTCTATCTTTAAAGGGTGAATCATGACAATATTAATTCAAAATAAATGTTGTTTTAGAACTTCGAAAACCATAAATTCGCCACTCTTTAGAAATTAAATGAAAAGCGTGTATTCACATGGGCGATGGACATGTCAGCATATAGGATAAATCCCATGGTTACACTCTAAAAGTTATGATATTTGGGACTTCCGATATATATTTTTCAAAGTTAAATGGTTATAAGCATAGGTGATGTTGGGTACTAAGTTGCTTCTAAAGAATCAGCTTAATCCTCTATACATTATATTATCAACCTAGGATTTATCTTTTTATTACAAGGTTGTTGGCACAGTCAGTGCAAGGATAGTACTTAAATTACTGGGATCTATGTAAGACTAACATGAAGCAAAAGCTAAGAAGGAACACTCTCGGGAAAATACTTGATCTTATCAAACTAGAGACAGGAATAAATTGTTGTGCAGAAATCATAAAACAGTTTAACTATCTTTTTGGGAAATCATAAAAGGTATTAAATTTTATAAAACCAATAATCCTCACTCTACTGTGAAATTTAAGAATAAAGTATAATGTTTTTTAAAGGAAATTGTCTCTAATCAATAATTGCTATAATTGTTCGTAAATGTTAACAGTAAAACATGGCAAATGGAAATTCACTCAATTAAAAAGTAAATTTGAAGATGCACACGACTGAATAGTAAAATCTAAGAATTCATATGGCTAAATAGTAAATCTGAGCATTCAAACAATTGAATAGTAAATCTGAGAATTCACTCAAGGAACAACAAATCATTCAAGTGGAAAGCAGTAAAAAGTAATAATACAAAGAAGACAGTGATCATTCCAGGACTAGGCCTGCCTAGAGTTTTGTTGGTTCTAGTAAGAGAATCCCGAATTCCAGATCTGGTCTACATACTTCCTTATGAGCACCTGATACATAGTTTAATAATATCATCATATTCTTCTTGGGAAATATCACCTTGCCCATTAAATTAAGTGTTTCTATCCATTCATCTTTCATGCCCTTAATTAAAGTAGTTTTCAACACTTCCTTTGGTAGAGTGGTGTAAGGTGATCTCTGTAAGTTATACTGAAATCTCTCAATGTACTCCTCTAAGGTTTCACCATATTTTGCCGTTATTTTAAATATTTCATCTTTTAAGTCCCTAGATCGGCAATAATCTTGATATTTAGTAAGAAAACATTTTTCATTCCATCCCAGGAATTTATAGTACCTCCTCCTAATCCCATAAACCAACATAGAGCTGCTCCCTTCAAGGTAGAAGGAAACAATTTCAGTTTCTGCAGATCAGTAGTGTAATCATACCCTCTACATAGGACATCGAACTCGAACAAGAATGCATCGGGATCTTCAAAAGTCATTCCATGAAAAGTTGAGATATTTTGTAATGGAATGGATTTCATCAGGGCATTAGCCAATGGATCAACTATAGGATATTATATGGTCTAGGTCTACGCTTGCGACACCTGGTTCGCGATTTGGTCGAAAATTGGCCAATAACGTTCAAGGATTTTGTGATCATGAAGTATTATTTGAGCAGGGAGATTTTGGTTAATTTTCGACCCTCAAGGGGGCCTCACAACACTTCCTAGATCAAGAATTGCATGTGTTTTTCCTACAACAAGGGTTACAAGGGGTCCAGGTTTAGGAATTTGCAGGTCTGTTTCAACAGATCATGGCTTTGCAACACTCATTTCTCCCTCCCCTTCTTTTAAATTACAAGAATTCCCCTCATATCTATTATAAGGAATGAGGTGTTTAATAGGCATATCTTGGAAACTTTTTTCCAATCATTCAATTTTACTGTAAATCTCATTGTGCATTGTAGTTGATGACTCTGCTACTCGAGGGGCAATGGTAGAGCCCTTCCCAGATATTGTTCGGGGACCTACTTATGCTTGAGATTCATATTTCTAAATGATTTCATCTATAAAGGTCGATATTCCAAGGGCAACATGGCCTTGGATTTTTGTGTCTTTTGATAGGGATTCTTTTTCTATAGCTACCTCATTCCTATTCTTCTTCATAGTCATACACACCTACATAATTTAAATGCATCAACCAAGGGTGGGCGTTGGCACAAGCCTTTTACTTAGTGCATGTGCAGGTTCTTACCTTCCGTCTTCAATACCCAACCCTTCAGAGATACAGTCTATCACTTCTTTGACAACCTCCCTAGGTATGACGCCATAATGTTGGGTACTAAGTTTCTCCAAAAGAATCAACTTAATCCTTCGTACTATAGATTATCATCCTAGGATTCGTCATTTTATTACAAGGTTGTCGAAACAATCAGTGCAGGAATAATACTTAAATTACTTGGATCTATGTAAGACTAACATGAAGAAAAAAATAAAAAGGAACACTCTTGAGAAAATACTTGATATTATCAAACTAGAGACAGGAATAAATTGTTGTGCAGAAATCATAAAAATGGAAATGGTCATACGTTTGAATGACTTACTTAACGCAGTTGAATCCCAAAAATGAATCTAATATAATGCACTGCGTAAATCCCCCATACTTAAATTCAAAAAGAGTCAAGGGATCTCTACTTGAATGGTTCATGAGGCACAATACTTGCTAAGGTTTTGCAAATGGGGTAGCAAGCTAAGTGGGCTTGATTGTGGGGAAAACTCCACAGTTAAGCGCGCTTGAGCCAGAGGAGTTCTGGGATGGGTGACCTCCTGGGAAGTCCTGGTTACCGGGTGCAAGCCCCGGAAGTGATGATTGATGCTATGTGATTCGTTCTCCACATTTCACTAGTTTCAATCCCACTTCTTCACCCCTGTGAGCATCACCCGATGCAATGAGTGCTAAGTGAACTATTCAAAAAATCATGAGAAATTAGTCAGTTACGACTACCTCTCATGGAAATGGTCATACGTTTGAATGACTTACTTAACGCAGTTGAATCCCAAAAATGAATCTAGTTTAACTATCTTTTCGGCAAATCATAAAAGGTATTAAATTACATAAAACCAACAATCCTCGCTCTACTGCAAAACATAAGAATAAAGTATAATGCTTTTTAAAGGAAACTCTCTATAATCACAAATTTCTATAATTGCTCGTAAATGTTAACAATAAAACATGGAAAATGGAAATTCACTTAATTAAAAAGTAAATCTAAAGATGCACACTATTGAATAGTAAAATATGAGAATTCACACGACTGAATAGTAAATATGAGCATTCACACAACTAAATAGTAAATCTGAGAATTCACACAAGGAGCAACAAATCATTCAAGGGGGAAGTAATAAAAAGAAGAGAGCGATCATTCTAGAACTGGGCCCACGACCTCTGGAAGTTAACTATCTTGGAGAAAATTCAATACGCTGGATTAAAACTGAACCATCTGAGTTTTCATTGATATCAAAAGAGAATTACAAAAATGTCTGTAAAAACCTTAAGAGAGTTTGTTGTTTAGTCACCTTTTACAATTAGTGAGAATAATCATAATTATCCCTCCCTTTTTTTACTAGAGTTTAATTGCATTTATATATTACAACATATTTCTAATGCTGGAATAGTAAATCTATCCTGAGAATCAGAATATTCTCAGGATTTCTTATTTAAACTATAAAATCTCCATCATATTTCCAAGATAACAGATTGTATCCTTTCTTTGACTGTCCCATGCACATAGGCATGAATCCTTGATCAACATGTCACGATTAGCCCAACGGTTCTTCCACAACTTGGTTTCTCTTCAGCGATTTTAGGGAACAACAATCATCCATCAAATATTTCATGTACATAAATTAACCCAAATTGTGAATTAATGATGTCTTAAGTATTCAAATTGACTCATTGACAAGGTAGAATATCAAGATGTCATTAGCTACTTTCTAGAACTTCTAACTTCCAAATTATTACAATCTGAACTTAAAGAACTTGAAAAACTAATTATTAATTGAAGAAAAAGGGAAGAAGCATACCAATTCCATGGCCCAACATCACTCCCTAGCTTACCTTTTTGCATGTCCTCATGCAAAGATATTATTGACATGTAGGAGTGTTAAAGAGTAGGATGGGTAAGGTTGTTCGCCATAGTGCCGGAAAACATTCCTATTTTGGATTTCCTTGAATGCTCTAGTCTTATGTTCCTCTAAGAGCTCATACTCAAGTTTGTATTCATATGGAGGGTAACAGATGATGGGACATTTATACATGCATTTGATCCACTTAGGTCCCTCTGCTAGGACCAAGTGAGTGTATTCTCACATTCTACTTGTTGCTACTTGAAAATTTATGGAGTTAAAAGGCTCTTTATTTTTCACCTCATTGGTGGATATATTCCACCTCTTTTTAGTAGCCCTGAGGACTTCTACTTTAATTTCCTCAAAATACTCCAGTCCAACCTAGAGAACATCATTATGAACAGGTACAAGGGTAGAGACAACATCAGGTTGTTCCATAAACTTTTTATGCTTGATGAGTGTACGTAGAGGGCTCCTTGGTTCACCCCTGACCCAGAGGTCAAGACCATTCTCCCTTCATTGAAATGTGTCATGAGATTTTGACCATCTTATCTATTTCCTGGTGAAAGAAATGAAGGTTTGGAATTGTCCTTTACTAATAAAGGGACTGGGTTTTTCATCCCTCTAGTCCTCTAAGAAGAAATTATGCATATACAGTTCACATAAAAAGTATTTTACATGATCATCCTATTGCTGAAAAGATTTGATAAAATAAAAAACAATATTAAATTCAGAAGGTTGACCGGACCGAACAACTTTGACCTTGAGCAGTAGATATCTCTCAAGTAAAAATAGAGCATAATTCTTGGTTGGGGACCTACAGGACAAAGCATCAGAATAGATGGAGCAGACCTCCTTTGTCTGTTCCAAGGCTTTCTCAAGTTGGCCCTACACCATTTTTATATTTTTCTCAACTACCCTCAGTTTGGCATAAGTCTCATCCTCAGTGATGGACAATGCTTTAAACTTTTGTAACAATTCCTGATGCTCCTTTCGGGGCACCACTTCTCCTTGGTATCGTCTCAGGGTCTCTTGTTGTTCCTCCAATATTTTATTCAACACCTGAATGGTAACATCCATAATCAAAGGGGTGTAAGGAGGTACAAGCTCTGTCTGAGTAGTCCTGTTAATGAAAACCAACAATTATGTTTGAATAGCTGCCTCGACTGTCATCACATTGAAACCCAAATTAGTCTGTGTTCCTATAGCAACGGTAAGCGTTTCCTCTGTCTATGTTTCTATAGAGGCAACATAACTCTCAGTTTGAGCCTCAATCGTTCAATTTCCTTTCCTTGTCTTATAATTTCTGAGTTGTTCCTTAACTAGCTTCTCAACTGCCTCACTTTCCTTTGTAATTTCTGATTTTCTTTCTTCAGCAACTCCATTTCATGGCTAATTTTTCTTCTTCTGTTTCTAGCAAGTTTTTCAGTCTACGAAATTGAAGTAGAAGGGATAGCAACAATAGTCTCGGGCCCCTCGATTATGGATTTTTTGGCTGTGGAAATGATTACATGGTTTACATGGCCCTTATGAGACTGAAGAATGCTAGTAAGGTCATCACTAATCTTTTGATGCTTAGGGGATCATGGAACTATTCCTTCAGAAGGGGAACCATGTTCCATAATAATTGCAATAGACTCTCCTTAATTTTATTAGGGATAAGGATTCCCATGATCCTCTAAATATTTCAACATGACAGTAGCATTCGAATTGGAAAGGGAAAAAGGAAAATCAGGTGTAGGGGTTCGTTCAGGCGAAAATTTTGAACAACCTGCATCTTCGTCAAGATTGAAAAAGGTTCCCATATTCTCTAGTACTTGGGCTATTTCTTCCCCGTGAATTTGAGGTGAATTATCTTGATTCATTTCCTGAACATCAAGAGAATTATAAGATACATTTTCCTCTACTGGTTATTCACTAGAATTTGTGGAATTTCTTGTTATACTCAGTTTGTTCGATCTTCTACGTTTGGCGAGTAGAGAGACTAGAAGGGATGTTATTCTCTTCTTAGCCCTGGTCAGCTTTTGTGAAACTTGAGTTTGGGCTTGTTCCTACATGATATCTTCCCTTACCATCTCATCTTCTTTGTTATCTTCTAGTTGCTCAGATTCTGTAATGAGTGTTTCAGTTTGTGATGGAGGTTCATTGTTTCCCACAAATTCATTCTAGGTTAAATGGGCTTGGTTTAATTCTTTTATGATTATCAACTTTATAAGGCAATGATGACTTACTACTGAATCCTTGTCTTTCAATTTACCAACTCTAATAGAAATCTCATGCAGGAGAGAATTTAAAAAGAAGGGTAAGTTTATAGTTACCTTCTGCTTAAGTACTACCATCAGCTTCAGATGTTGAGGTCTAACTACGTCGTATCGACCGTCACAGGTAATGTACCTTTGTACTACTTCTGTTAATTCCTTCCATGGTTCTAGAAAGGAAGCAGGCTGATATCCCTTGCCTTTTCAAACCAACACTTCATCAGGATCCATGAACAACAACATTGCACTCTGCAACCCGGTATGTTTATCAATCCATTTTTCACCTTCCATGGAGAGGCCTATAACTTCTGCCAAGACTACTTCATTAACTAGTACCTACCTTCATTTTACTATATTTACTCCATTCTTGAAGTTTTGTAAAAATTCCAAACCAACTGAATTGTCAAATCCTTGTAATCGGGAGAAATACTCAATCCATCCCACCCACTCTTGAATTATTTGTGCTTGTTCAAATATTCCTAGTTGAGATGTTTCATTACGGATCTCAAAAAGTATTCTAAAGTTGCATACAAAGTTTTAACACACTATTGCAAGAAAATAACAATATTCAACTATTACCTCAATATAACACATGCAGGAAAAATTATTGCAATGATTAGGCATTCTTGTCAAATGTGCAAATATATTATCATACATGTGATTTTTTACGCCCCCCCCCTGGATGAAAATAAGGGTCGACCGTGACCTTTAGTGATATGGTGAATCGACGACATATTAGTACATTAATTAACATGATGGAAAATGATCAAATTAGGTGAGGTTACTTGGCGTAGTGATAAGGCATATTAAATGTCGAGGTATGCTGACTAAACAGGATCTGTGTGGAGTTTGAAGCATGAAAAATATTTTAATCATGGGTAAAAGTAATGTGCACCACAAGATTACCTTTAAAGAGAGAGTGAAATAGATTTATCACGATCGTTTTTTTTTTAAATGCATTCCCGATATCTAAGGAGAGATAGTTGTTCATACAAGCTTGAATTACCACCTTAGTGTTGTGATAGATTTCCATAATAGTTTGGTGATTCCTCCTTTATTTATTAAAAAGGGAAGTCAAAATTGTAAAGTATTTATATGGTGATTTCAAATATACTTCAATACCACAGTCATATCCTCTACTGCCAGTAGGCATCCATAGCCTTGACAGGGTTTCCTTTAGCCCCTTGATATGCTAGTATCCCATTCTACTAAAAATTCATGACTTTATTTCTAAAAAATTCTCAAAGGACCATTGTTCTGGCATGGTAACCAATTACTAACAATGTCATTCACCAGATCTTAACGAAGCGAACAAGCCAACTCATGATGAGACCTCTTGTCCTTTGATTAAAATATCAAAGGCCATTGCCCTAGCTTGGTGACCATAATATCAATGTCACTTTATTAAGTCCTATGCTCACGGTAGGTCAGCTCGTGATGAGACCTCCTATTCTTTTAACGAAAGTATTTTCTTGGTTTATTTTTTTTATAGGTTTCTTTTTTTTTGTCATAATGAAAGATTAGTGAATGGGGTGGCTTATCAAATCCTTAAGAGTTAGGGATGATGTAAAAAACATTATAACAAATTACCACTTTAAGTTGTCATTTTCTTCCCACAACTTTACTTTTTAAGGAGGTCACCAAACTATATGGGGAAAAGAAAAAACTCCCTTGGTGGCAATCAAGGTGATGTATCATGAACAATTTATGTTACTTACAATATTAGGAGTGCTAAAATTTTTGTTTTGATAGAGTTTTCCAAATCAAATAAAATATTCTTCATAAGGTAATGATTGGGATGACATAATGTTTGTCACCATGATAAAGGAAAAAAATGCTTCGAAATCACAAAAAGAATCAAGGAAGTGGAAGTCATAAGGAAACAATAGTTGTAAATAAAGGAACAACAATTGTGTCCAAAGGGAACAACAACTAAAATAAAAGGCAACTGTGGTTATGACAAATGGAAACAACAACTGTGATAAAAAGGAACAACGGTCATTATAAAAGGAATTAGTAATTGTTATAAAAGGAATAGTGGTCGTTATAAGAGGAAACAATAACTGTTATAAGAGGAACATCGACTCTGACCAAGGGAACAATAGTTGTGACCAAGGGAACAATGGGGGTGAAACAACAAGCTGTGCTAAAAGGAAATGACAACTGTGACGAAGGGAACAATAGTGATGGAACAAAAAGTTGTGCTAAAAGGGAATGATAGTTGTGGCGAAGGGAACAACAGTGATAGAACGACAAGTTGTGCTAATAGGGAATGACATTTGTGACCAAGGGAATAGTGGGGGAAGAGCAGCAAGTTGTGCTAAAAGGGAATGAAAACTATGACCAAGGGAACAATAGTGACGAAACAACAAGCTATGCTAAAAGGGAACAATAGTTGTGACCAAGGGAACATCAATGGTGGAACAAAAATTTCTGCTAAAATCAACAATCCCTTTTTCCCTTAGTTTATTATTGTTAAAAAAAAAAACTTAGTAAATTTCACAAAAATATATACATTATGTACAATATGAAAATATTTTTCAAAAATTCAAGTAGATGTAGTTGTTGGGTTGCCTCCCTAGTCAGCTATAATCTGGAAATTGGAATCATTACTTATCTGATGGAAAAAAGACTCTCTTGTGAGAGGTTAACGATATAGATGTAGTCAATGTCTGTTTGCGAGAAAAGAGACACTGGATCCATCAATAGTGGTTAAGGTCACTGTACCATTTTCATAGACTTTAGTAATTTCATAAGGTCCTAACCATCTCGTCTAAAGTTTTCCTGGAAAATCTTGAAATCTAGATTCATACAGCAGCGCCTAGTCGCCTTTTTGAAACATCTTCTTTTTAATGAGATGATCATGCCACTTGACCCTTTTTTGTTGAATAACCATTGTACATTGCAAATCCAATAGACATACCTTGTCCAACTCATTAAGTTGTTGTAAGCGTTGTTTTTGTGCTTCTGTGAAGTCCAATCCAACTTCTTTTGCAGTTTTGAGAGTCTTTATCTCGAATTCAGTAGGAACGATGCGTTCTTAATTGAAAACAATGTGGTATGGTGAATGGATAGTGGTGCTACGCCATGTTGTTTGATAAGCCCATAAGGCCTCCTGAAGTTTAGTTGCCCAATTTGGATGATTTGCGGATACCGTTTCGTCAAAATTTCCTCGAGAATTTTGTTAGTACATCCTACTTGTCTGTTTGCTTGAGGGTGGTAAGGAGAAGTAATTTTGTGCTTAATATGGTAGTTTTGCAGGGTGGAAGAGATATTATGAGAAGTAAATTGTGACCCCCCATCTGTTATTACTTCTCTCGGTAGTTTGTATCGCACAAAAATTTAAAATAATAAGCTAATAATTGCTTCTTCCGTTGCTTTCAAAAAGGCTGCAACTTCCACCCACTTAGTCAAGTCATTTGTACAAAATAGAATGTATGCCTATTGATTCGATGGTGGATTAAAGGGTCCAACGAAATACAATTCCCATCTTTCAAAGGGCTCTATTACAAGTTGCGGTTGCAGAGGCATCTCGTTGGCTTGAATGGGATGGCCTATTCTCTGGAAACTATCGCAACTTTGAACATACTTTTTGGAATATTTAAATATTATGGGCTGGTAATAGCCCATCTAGAGTACTTTGTGTCCAGTCCTACGATCAACAAAATTCCCACCATAGGGTTCATCATGACAGGCCTTGAGAATGTCATAAATCTCATCCTCTTTGATGCATCTGTGAATTTGAAAGTTAGATCTCGTGTGGAAGAGATATCCATCTATCCAGGAAAATCGTGCACTGCATTGAACAATAAGTTTCCTATCCCGGGGTGAAAAATGCGTTGGCACCTTCCCTGTTTCTAGGTAGTTGGCCACATCAGCATACCAGGGTGTCTTGAGTGTTACAACAAATAGGTGTTCATTTGGGAATTGATCATCCACTGGTGACAGATCAATTATTTTAGGTACTCTAGACAAGAAATCTACAACAAGGTTTTCTTTTCCTAGACGATCTTTTATAGTAATATCAAACTCCTGTAACAATAGCAACCATTGAGTTATTCGGCCATTAGTGATAGGTTTTTTAGCTAAATATCTAATAGAAGAATGATCAGTGTATAGAAAAATTGGATATCCTATTATGTAATGATGAAATTTATTAATAGCATATACAACAACTAAAAATTATTTCTCTGTCACTGTATAATTTAATTCTGTTGGTGTAATATTTTTGTTGATATAATAGATGGCGTAAGGTTTCTTGTCTTCTTCCTACCCAAGGACAACTCCTATTGTTGTGTCTAATGCATCTGATGAAATATGGAAGGGAAAATTCCAATTTGGTCCTCTTAATATAGGGGCTGTTGAAACCAACTTTTTAAGATCTACAAAAGCGACATCACATTTGTCAGTCCATTCAAACTCAACATTTCCTGTTAAAACATACAATGGTGCAACTATCTTTGAAAAATGTGCTATAAATCTATGATAATATCTAGTGTAGCCAAGGAAACTATGTACCTCGATTGGTGTACAAGGTGTAGGTAACATAAGAATTACCTCAATATTTGTTGGATCTACTTGAATACCTGCAACATAAATGTAATTTCCTAAAACTACACCTTTAGTCATCATCATATGGCATTTTTCATGGCTAAGGTATAATATGGTAGCAATGCACCATTCAAGTACTTTTTCCAAATTCTTTAAGGCCTAGTCAAATGCATCACCATATGGAGTAAAGTCGTCCATATATAGATCAATTCCTTCATTAATCAAACTAGAAAAGATACTCAAGATTTCCCTCTAGAAAGTGGTTGGAGCATTACAAAGCCCAAATGGTAAAACTTTATATGCAAATGTTCCCCATGGGCAGGTAAATGTGGTCTTGTCTTGATCTTTAGGAGCGATCTGAATTTGGTTATAACCACTGAAACCATCCAGGAAGGAAACTAATTTCTTCCCAATGAGAGTGTCAAGGACTTGGTCTACAAATGGAAGGGGAAAATGGTCTTTCTAAGTAGCCTTGTTCATTTCTTTGTACTCTACACAAATTCTCCACTTCCCTTTTTTCTTAGGGATGATACCTAATGGAGAAACCCACTGGCTATCCGAAATTTGATATATAAAATTGACATATACGAGTTTTTGTAATTCTTGTTTTAATATATCCATGAGATGTGGATTTAATCTTCTCTGGGGCTGCCGAACAGCACATGAATCTTTCTCTATATAAATATGATGAGTACATAATTGTGGATCAATTCCCTTCAAATTAGAGTATTCCAGGGAAAAAGCCTCTTTATATTTCTGAAGAATTTGGATTAGTTTTCCATTTTTTCAATCATCTAGATTGGCATTAATATTGAGGGTTTTACCAAGTTCAATTTCAATTGGAATGCTATTATGGACAACAGTCATAGGTATATGATCATTATTTGGAATTTCTAATAGATCCTCTTGGGCTTCATTATCAAGTATAGCTTTCAACATTTGACATGTTGGATTCCCCACGATAGAAGGTTTGTTAATGAAGCCATTAATTATATCATCTTCGGTTTGATTTTTAAACTCAAGGGCTTCATCTAAGGTAAGAGGAGAATGCAGATTTTCCTCCTGGTATCTGTGTGGGCATGGCTGATAATTTCCAATAGGCGGGCTGGGTTTAGCGAGTGGATATAAGATAAGGTTTTTTATGGAATTTCCTTTGGTAATTGTCATATTGCTTGTCCGACATCCTATATATGTGTATGTTGTCACCAAACATGGCCTTCCTAATATCAAAGGGTGCCCATCCAATCTATTCCTTGGACTAATAACCAAAAAGTCTACCAGGTATTCCCAGGAGTCCACAAAGATGATAATGTCTTCCAAAGTACCTTCTGGCTTAACTACCAATCTGTCAACTAACTCTAATAAGGTTGAAGTTGGTTTCAAAGTTGTGATACCCAGAATACCACAGGTTTCGTGAGTTAAAATATTTATAGCTGCTCCTAAGTCCACCAAGGTATTTGGGAAGTTGCAACCCTGAATTTGGATAGTTACTATAGGATTGCTAGGCTCATCGTACTTAACAGGTATCTATTTTCCTAATATGAGGTCAGATAATGTCCCTACAATGTGGATTGTTGGTGGATCTTTAGGTTTCCTCCCAGGATTTTTGCCACACAAGTCTTTAATCGTTTTAGCATAAATTGGAACGTCTCATATAGCCTAGAGGAGTGGAATTTTTATACATAAATTCTTTAATTCCCCTACAAGATAAAAATCATAGTGAATGGTTAGTTTAATTACTGTGAGTCTTTTGGGGAATGGGGGAGTAGAAACTGTAATTTTATCAGAACCTTGTTTCTTGGTCGCTCCATCGGCTGGTTCTGTTTCATAAATGATTACAGTTGGAGGAGTATGTTCTGCTATGGGCTGCTCCCCAATATGAGTTTCATTATCTTCTTGTTCTTGATTAGCTTTATCACCTTTTGGGAAGATAACTCATCTAGATCTCAGTCATAATTCATTACATTCAAGAGGGTTTATTTCATGATCCGAACTTTCAACAATTTGTAAATATTGAACAGGTCTATTGTTTGGATTGGGATTCGGCTGAGCAGGAAATTGTGGGCATATTGGGGGTTGGGAGTTCAGGGGTAATTGAAATGGGGCTTGAAATGATGGTTGAGACTGGGGTAGACTCCTGATAGGCGGATTGATTGGTCTTGCAGGGCACTACCAGTTTTGAGGCCACATTGAGTTTTGTACAGATGAGTTGGTCCATTGTGAAGGATAGGGGTTATTGGTTGAATTTTTCCATGAAGGGGTAGAATACTGTTGATTTGCCCATACAAGCCTGGTAAATGGTTGATTTGGCCAAGGCAGTGTAGCGTAAGGTTGGGATTGCCAAGTGGAATTAAAAGATGGTTGTCCCTGCCATGTGGATCCAGGAATCTACTGTTGAACATATTGTCCAGAATAAAACAGAGATGGATCATGCATCATACCTAAAGGACGGGCCTGCCATTATCGTCGTTGTGTCATAAGATATGTTGGTTCTGGGTCTTCCTCAAATTCTTTGAACATGACCTTTAATCCTAGGAGTGATGGACATCATTCTGTTGAATGATATTTGGTACAAATAGCACATGTTTCGACTGTATCCAGTGGGAATTCCCTTCAACTGTGTTTCTTTCGACAGCGAGGACAAAAAATGGCCAGAGATTGTTCTGTCTCATCTTATTTCTGCTTGGCCTATAACAAATCCAATTGTGTAGTTAATGTGCCCAAAATATCAGTTTTAAAATATTCTAAAAGGTTACCAATCTCTGCTTGAGTTATGCCTCTGCCTAGAGTTTTACTGGTTCTAGTAAGAGAATCTCGAATTCGATATTTGGTCCGCATACTTCCTCGTGAGCACCTGATACATAGTTTAATAATATCATCATATTCTTCTTGGGAAATATCACCTTACCCCATTAAATTAAGTGTTTCTATCCATTCATCTTTCATGCTCTTAATTAAAGCAATTTTCAGCACTTCCTTTGGTGGATTGTTGTAAGGTGATCTCTGTAAGCTATACTAAAATCTCTCAACATACTCCTCTAAGGTTTCACCATATTTTCTCATCATTTTAAAAATTTTGTCTTTTAAGTCCCTAGATTGGAAATAATCTTGATATTTAGTAAGGAAATTACTTTTCATTCCATCCCAGTAATCTATAGTACCTCCTCCTAATCCCATAAACCAACATAGAGATGCTCCCTTCAAGGTAGAATGAAACAGTTTCAATTTTTTAGGATCAGTAGTGTAATCATACCATCTACATAGGACATCGAACTTGAATAAGAATGCATCAGGATCTTTAGAAGTCATTCCATGAAAAGGTGGGATATTTTGTAATAGAATGTTTTTCATTATGGAATTAGCCAATGGATCGACTATAGGATATTCTATGGTCGAGTTTTGCGTTTGTGACACCTCGTTCGCCATTTGGACGAAAATTCGCCAATAGCTTTCAGGGATTTCATGATCAAGAGGTATTATTTGAGACAGGGATTTTAGTTAATGTTCGACCCTCGAGGGGGTCTCACAACAACTTAGATTAGGAATTTCAGGTGCTTTTCCTACAATAGGGGTTGCAAGGGGTCTAGGTCTGGGAGTTTGCAGGTTTGTTTCAATAGATTGTGGTTCTACCCCGCTCGTTTCTGCCTTGACTTCTTTTAAATTACAAGAATTCCCCTCATATCTATTAGAAGGACTAATGTGTTTAATAGGTGTATCTTGTAAAATTTGTTCAAATCCTTCAATTTACTATGAATTTCAGTGTGAGTTGCAGTTGACAACTCTCCTACTTGAGGGGCAATGGTCAAGCCCTTACCAAATATTGTTTGGGGACATACTGACGCTTGAGATTCATATTTCCAAATGATTTCATCTATAAAGGTTGATATTCCAAGGCCAACCTGACCTTGGGTTTTTGTGGCTTTTGATAGGGATTTTTGTTCTATAGCTACCTGGTTCTTATTCTTCTTCTTAGTCATACACACCTACATAATTTAAATGCATCAACCAAGGGTGGGCGCTGGCACAAGCCTTTTACTTAGTGCATGCATAGGTTCTTACCTTCCATCTTCAATACTTGACCCTTCATAGATATAGTCTATCACTTCTTTGACAACCTCCTTGGAAACAATGCCAAAATGTTGGGTACTAAGTTGCTCCTAAAGAATCATCTTAATCCTCTGTACATTAGATTATCAACATGGGATTCATCTTTTTATTACAAGGTTGTCATCACAGTCAATGCAAGGATAGTACTTAAATTACTAGGATCTATGTAAGACTAACATGAAGCAAAAGCTAAGAAGGAACACTCTTGGGAAAATACTCGATGTTATCAAACTAGATACAAGAATAAATTGTTGTGCAGAAATTATAAAATAGTTTAACTATCTTTTCGGGAAATCATAAAAGGTATTAAATTCTATAAAACCAACAATCCTCACTCTACTGCGAAACTTAAGAATAAAGTATAATTCTTTTTAAAGGAAATTCTCTCTAATCACTAACTGCTATAATTTCTCGTAAATGTTAACAATAAAACATGGCAAATGGAAATTCACTCAATTAAAAAGTAAATCTGAAGATGCACATGACTGAATAGTAAAATATGAGAATTCACACGACTGAATAGAAAATCTGAGAATTCACACAACTAAATAGTAAATCTAATAATTCACTCAAGGAACAACAAATCATTCAAGCATAAACTAATAAAAAGTAATGATACAAAGAAGACAGTGATCATTCAAGGACTGGGCCCAAGGTTCTGGAAGTTTACCGTCTTGGAGAAAATTAAATACGATGGATTTAAACTGAACCATCTGAGATTTCATTGATATCAAAAGCAAATTGCAAAAGGGTCTATAAAACCTTAAGATAGTATGTTGTTTTGTCACCTTTTACAGTCAGTTAGAATAATCATAATCATCCCTTCCTTTTTTTACTGGAGTTTAATTATGTTTATATATTACAACATATTTCTAATGCTGGAGTAGTAAAGTTATCCTAAGAATCTTCCTTATATATATTACAACATATTTCTAATGCTAGAATAGTAAATTTGTCCATAGAATCTGAAGATTCTCAAGATTTCTTATTTAAACTATAAAATCTCCATCATTTTTCCGAGATAACAAATTATATCCTTTCTTTGACTGTCCCATGCATAAAGGCAAGATTCCTTGATCATCATGTCACAATTAGCCCAACGGTTCTTCCACAACTTGGTTTATCTTCAGCAATTTTAGGGAAAAACAATCATCCATCAAATATTTCCTGTACATAAATTAACACAAATTTTGAATTAATGATGTCTTAAGTATTCAAATTGACTCATTGACAAGCTAGAATATCAAGATTCCATTAGCTACTTTTCCAGAACTTCTAACTTCCAAATTATTACAATCTGAACTTAAAGAACTAGAAAAACTAATTATTAACTGAAGAAACAAAGGGAAGAAGCATACCAATTCCACGGCCCAACAAGCTGGAAAATATACCGGGGGTTTGATATCAATGTTTTGGAATATCAGGGATTTTAAAGTGTGCCACCTAATATGTAAAGTTCTGATATAAGAAGAGTGGGAATACCAGAGGGTTGAGATATCAGAGGGGAGGAATATCGAAGATATCGGGTATCAAGAGTGTAAGATATCAAAACATTATGATATCGGGAGTTTTGAAATAGCGGAAGCATTTGGTATCGGGGATATCGGGTATCGGAGGTTTGTGACATCAGAGATTTTGAAATGACGCTTGGATGAAAGTTACGATATTTGAGAGCTCTGGTATGCCAGGTGGCAGTGTTGTGGGGCTGGTGTTACTTTGAAATATTAGATATAAAGGAAGCACCCTTTTATTCTTTTAGATATCATGGATTATTTTATCATAAATTTCCTATAAGGAATTTTATGATATTCGAATGTTTCGTTATGACTAACCTGATAATGCATTATTTTAGTCAATGAAGGCCTATCGGATTTTATAATATGTGCATGGTTTGAATCCTCTGATATATAATTCTGATATATGAAACCTTTATAAGAGGGTTTTTTTACAAAAGCTTAAAAATTGTCCTATCTTTATTAAGACTAAAGAATTTTATTAAAGTTCAAAAGGGTCCCCATTATTTATTATATAGCTAAAATAAATTTTCAAATGGTGGGGTTGTTGAGTACTACAACAGATGGTACACACAGTGTTGTGCGAATGTTACATATGTAGTGCTCAGTATAGATGGTGCTATCTATGTATGTTGGATATGCGGTGTTGTGTACATATTGTATTGTGTGCATGATGGATATGGGGTGTTGTGTGCATATGGTGTTGTACGTATGTTAGATATGCAGTGTTGTGTACATAGGGTGCTATGTACATGTTGTATATCCAGTGCTATGTACATATGGTCTTGTGAGCATGTTGTACATATGGTGTTGTGTGCATGATTGTACAAGTGATGTTGTGAGAATGTGGTGTCGTCTATATGTTGTACATTTGGTGTTGTGTACATGTCATGCATGTGATGTTGTGTACATGTGGTGTCGTGTACATGTCGTGCATGTGGTACTATCTACATGTGGTATTGTGTACATGTTGCACAAGTGGTACAATGTACATGTGGCATTCTATACACGTTGTGCAGGTGGTGTCATGTACATGTGATGTTGTGCACACATTGTGCGTGTGGTGCTTTGTACAGGTGGTACTGTGTACATGTTGTACATATGGTACTGGTGTACATGTGGTATTATGTGCATGTCGTATGTGTTGTGTTGTGGGCATGCGGTACTAAGCATGTGCATTGTGTGTTTGTTGTATCGTGACATGTGTACTCGTTGTGTTATACTCTGTGTAGTACATGTATTGTGTTGTGTTGTACACCGTGTGTAGGTACATGAATTGTGTGGTGTTGTACATCGGGTATAGATGTATTGTGTATGTGTTGTATGTCAGGTGTAGGTACATGTATTGTGTGGCATTGTACATCGGGCATAGATGTATGTATTTTGTTGTACATCAAGTGTAGGTGTATGTATGTGTGGTGGTGTACACTGGGTGTAGGTGCATTTATTGTGTTGTGTTGTACACTGGGTGTAGGTGTATGTGTTGTGTGTCAGGTGTAGATGCATGTATTTCATGGTGTTGTATGTCATGTGTGATGCACACTATGTGTATGTGCACATGGTTGAGGAGAAGTAATTGGGTGTTTGTCAGGTGCAGCAATTGATCCGGTGTGCGTACAGAATAAGTACAAAGGTAGAAGCTACAGATCGACCAAAGGATAAGTATCACTATTTTATTTTAGTTTAATTATGCATGTTATTTATGATTCTGGTCTATGATGATTACATGCAATCTATGATTCTAGTTTATGATGGTTACATGTGAGTTATGATTTTAATCTATGATGGTTGTGTTTCGAGCTAACATGATGTGATATGTTTATACATGATAATTTGGTCAAAGATGTTAGTTTGACTTGTTGTGACAAGAAAAAAATAGGATTGAAAGTGTACCTTATTGATGAGCTACTAATGAGGTACGATGTGAAATTATTTCAATTTATTTTAAATCTAATGGAAGTTATGTGCTTGGTAAAGGAAGCACGAGAATGCCCAGTTGGGTGGTTGGAATTGACTGAAAGAATTAGCAGCAGTAAAACAAATTCGAGAAGGCAACAGTATGTTGGTAAAGAAATTTAGGAGCAGGGCCATTGTGGGACATTGGTACCCAATAGTGACCATTGATTTCCATGAGCATGATATGATCGATATGATGGTTTTAAAGCAGGGATATGCCTTGGTTTTCAGACCTTCCAATGTGAGGAAACCTTGTCGAGGGATGGATTGTCTGGGATGGGGGTGCCAACGGAACTTGGAAGGTGTGTGACTGCACAAAAGGGGGTGACCGGATTTCTCGAGGGATTGTGTAGTAGAGAAGGGAAGGTCAGGGATATATTTGTTTTGTTCATTATCATTTCCAGATGGAATCAAGTACACATTGGGAGTATGCCATGGAACAATGAGTCGGTAATTGTTTACCGAGAGGACAAGTGGTGTAGGAGCAATGGATTTTGGACTTCCCATGGAGGAGGTGAATTGTGGTATTACTTTGAGGGTGGAGGTGTGAGCCTCTAGATTCCCTTGGTGTGGGTGTAGGCATCATATCCTTTTATTTATTGGTTGAGAAAATGTGCATATGTGTATATGTGTGTATTATTGTAAATACCGTATCAAGCTGGATTTATAAAGCTCCATAGACAGTATGATTATTTGTTGGGTGAAGAAAATGTGTTTTTTGTGTATCTATGGTTGTTATTGTAAATACCGTAATGAGTTGTGTTATAAATCTCTAGTAAATGGTATGTTTGTCATATTTAGTAGATGGTCATTGCAAATACTACAACAAGCTATGTTATAAAGCTCCATGGGTAGTATGTTTTGTTTTCAATAGTATTGTTGGTTATAGGTGACATTGAACACCGAGGACGATGTTCCCCTAAGAGGGAGGGTTTTGTAACAGCCCTGGTTAAAAATCCATGTAAAAATATATAATACCACGATCATGGGACACATATTCCAAGTTGAATAGTGGGGAAACATCCTAGTGGGTTTTCATTTAGTTTATTATGGCTAAGGATATTGGCAAAGGCAATGGAAAAGGATTTGGAAAGGCATGAGGCATTTATTGGCACTTTATTTATAAAAATAATGGAAATTAAGAGAAAAGGAAGGTGAAAGGTCACAAGTTGCATGTGAGGAGGATATTGAAAGAAAATAATGGAAAATGAAGAATATAAAAGCCTCATTAATAAAAAGGATTTTGAGGATCAGTGGGCAGGTTTGGTTAGTGTAAGTTTGGTCAGTTCAGTTTTGGATCTCTCTCATTATTCTCTCTCTCTCATACTCTTGGATACTTAGAGTTTTCTTGGAGCACTCTTAGAGGATGTGGCATACTTGGAGTTTTGGATCAAGAAGGCAAAGGAAGAGCGGGAAAGCATAAGAGGACATCAAGATCAACAACTACAACAAATTTGGCTTGCAGATACCATGTTGCATGTATGTTTTCGTCACTAGCTATGGCATGCATGGCATATGCATGTGGATTATTGGTCATGATCTATGACTGGCATGGAGGATTGTCTGGATTGACGGTGGATTGCCTAGCCTTGCCATTTCCTTGATAATCATGCTGTTGTGGGTATATTTCTTTATTTTTCTGGCTGGTTCTCATGTTTTGTTTAACTTGGGTATACTTCCTAGTTCCTGGAAACCCTGGATGGAAAAATGTTGTGGAAGCACTATAACAACTTGGGTTGAGTTACTAATCCTAGAACCCTTGGTTGGAAAAACGATCTGAAAGCCCTTGGTGGGTTGTGTTACTAGTCCTGTAAGCCCTGGTTGGACAAATGCTTTGGAATCTCGATGACAGTTGTGGGTTGAGTTACTAGTCCTGGAAGAATTGATTGGAACAAATGCTCTAGAGGCCTAGAAAGCATGGATAGAGACCAATCTGATGATGGTTTTGTGATGTCCGCCTGTGAGGTGGAATCACTATTTAACGGGTTGAGGTGGTTAGCCTTTGGAAGCCCTGGATAATTTTAAATTGATGTGTTCTATGAGATCCCACATTCATGCTTGGAATATGGCATGGGGGTGAATGGCTGAAGAGAGACTTGGCTCAGCCATTCTATGGTTGGGTGGAACATGGAAGTCCCATCCCAAGTTTAGATTTTGCATCATCAATATGAGGTTATTTCTCCTTGTATTTTTGTGAGTATTATCATTAGAGCAAATTTCAGCCCAAAGTGCCCATGATATTTTCACGTAATTTACATGTCATAATATGTAAACCAATCAAAATCCTTTCAATTTAAAAAAGGTACATGTCCTAAATAATTTTAAATTGAATAATTTGGGTATCAATGAAATGTTTTATTATTAATTTGGGTTTTGGTGAAACATTTTATTATTGATGTGGGTATTTGTGAAATATTATATTAATGTTATTTACCTACATTGCCCATATGAATTAGAATACCAAAATGTTATTAATGCAATATAAAAATTGATATTAGTGAAAAAGGAGTTATCTTTAGTGCGATTTTTTGGAAGATTTTCCAGTGGGTTTTTCTGGTCTAATTTCTCTAAAACACGACAGGAATTTATTGAAATCACAAGTTTGATAGGTAACCCCTGCACAATCGAAGTTCCCTAGGGTTTTTCAGGGTGTTGAATCCATATATATAGTCAAAAAACTAGTTTAAATAACACAAATTAAGATTTCACCTCAAATTTTTTTGCCGGATTCTGGTAGCAAAAAGTCGAAAAAGTCGCCCTAAAGACAACTCCAGTGACAAATATAAATAAAAAGTGCGGAACAATTTTAAATTTATAACCATGCCCCAAAAGACATAAAAAAAAAAAAATAAAAAAAAAAAAAAAAAATTGTTAAATATAAAATATATATAGACAATTAAATATAAAATATAAATACAAACAATTATAGTTAAATATAAAAAACTTAAATAGTTAAATATAATTAAATATAAAATAGTTAAATAGTTAAAAATTAGTTAAATATAAAATAGTGAAAGAGCTAAAAGAGTATTCTAGAAAAGACAAATTACCATATTTGGCCAAAAACTATATCCCAGGCAAAATTGTCTCTTAAGTAGACAATATCATTAAAAAAAATACTAAAAAAAGTTAAATATAAAATATATATAGACAATTAAATATAAAATATAAATATAGATAGTTAAATTTAAATATAAAATATATATAGATAGTTATTTTAATAAAAGTGTCATATATTGAGGGATTTCGATAAAAGTAAAAAATTAGAAATAATATATTAAAAATTTTATTAAATATCATGCTAATAAATATTGTGGAACATAAATAAAAGTAAAGTAATATTAAAAATTTGTCTACATGGCATTTTTTATTAATTTCTTGATTTTTCCTTAGGAGGCCACTTTTAGGCTGAAATTTCCTCTAATGACTGGTTTATATTGGATTATATGGCTACAATTTCCTTGGTATTTCTGTTTTTATTATGTTTTTTATGTATATGTTTTATGATAGTAGCTATGTATGGCTCTATTCATGCTTTTACTTGTAAATGGATGGACAATCTATTTTTGGCCTAATGGATGAAACTGTAGCTAAAGTGATAAGGAAACCATGTCTCATACCAAATCTTAGATAAGTATGAGACCCCTATTCTTAGATATGTTATTTACACCTATAGATTACATATATGCCAAGTGTTTGACAAAATTTCGATCTCGGTTGGGGATGGTCAAGCATAGTCCTGGAGTTAGTTTTTTGTTTTTTAGTCTTCTCATCATGTGTTTAATGGACTTTGAAAGTTACAACACGTTCTGGGCAGTGGCCGAAATTATGGCTTGAAAAGTGCCTTAAAATCCTCAGACTCTGGCATAGTTCTACTGGAAATAGTCCCTAGATGTAGGCATGCAGGCTTGTGGGAGCATCCAGAGCTCTCTGGAAACTGGCATGCCCATAGCATGGGAATGTCTAGAAGTCAAGAGGTCTAAAACCTAATTAGGACTCAAGGGCTAGTTAGCAAAAAGGTTTGGATGGTTCTTAGAAGTCCTATTGCTAACGTTGAAGTTCTGTATGGTGTGATATATCGGTTCCACTTCCTTAACATGACTTAGGAGGTCGAATCATATCATAGTAAGTTATCGTCACATGTTTACCCCGGTTGGCTGATTACTTAGGTAGATGTGGGAGGAGGGCATTAGTTGGGTGTGAGCTTCCAGTTTTTGAATGGGTAGCCCTACCGAAAACACACACGTTAATTAATTTAACAATTTAAGCCTCTCTAAATGAATGAAATATGCTTTTAATTTAGCTACGAATTAATCTGTGTCAGATCTTGCAAACTCGTCCATGGCCCTGCATCTCTCATTTCTTTAACACTTGAACTTTGGCCTTGACATGAAAATCACTCTTAGTGTAATCCATTATTTGAAATTGGCAAGAACAGATACTAACATGCATCATTTCCACCACCCTCTTCCATTTTCCATTTAGTGAAAAATACTTCTCATACAATTGTGAAAAATAATAACACAAAAAATCCATAAACGTTTAATGCATGGACATGTGAATATTAACTAAATTCAAACATATAAAGCCTAATATATATTTATTGGATTGGAGTTTCTGTGTGGCATTAGTCACGTGAATATTGTGAGTAGATAGTAGAAGTAGCAATGTTATTTCTACTGGAAAAGTATCAAATATAGAAATATATAAAGGTATCGGTCAGTGGACAAGGATTTTTGGGAGGTTCAAATCACACTCTTATCAATGTTTTACATGGATGGCATGGATAATGGCTTTTACTTTTTCCCTAATACAATTGTAACAAGCTTCGACATATCTATTACCAATTGAGTATTATATTGGTTTGACAATTTGTTTCCTATACACTTTGTGAGTATGTTATTGTTTCAAAACTTTAAATAAAAAATAAAAATTAGTTCCAATAATCATTGTGATTTTAAAATGGAAAGTAGAATGTAATGCCATTTGATGGCCATTACTCTTCATTGTTATTTTACAATGTGAGGCAATGATATGCAATTTAATACCTTATATGAAGAAAATAGACCTATAAGTGAGATCTCACTCGTAACATTTCATATGTCTTTTTTACAGTTGGTAATTAATAGCATTGGGAAATGATGAGGCTATTAATCGATAACATCAGGAAATGAAACATAAGTAGAGGAATATTTTGACTTTATACCCAACCAAGGGATTCGGCCGTGTTAGAGAATAATAAATGGAGATTCACGGGGAGATATAAAACGAAAGTGATCCGAATGACAGAGTTTATGCCAGTTAAACCCTTCAATAAAGCCCATATCTTTATAGAATTAATATATATATATATGAAAATATATATTTTTATTTAAATATTTATTAGTATAGATTCATTTTAACCACGGGTTTAGAAAAATTGGAGATGCACTTTTTGCCACTCGATATATATATATATATATATATATATCATTTTTCATTGTTTAAATTACATTTTTGAATGTATAAATGTGTTCAATGCGTTGAAAATATCCTTGGCCACCTGAAAGAGGCAAAAATGTAGAACAATAAGACTACTTGAATTGTTTTAACCATTTGTAACCATAAACACAGAAACATATAGTTGATATTGAAATATTTCAACCATACACACACAAAAACATCTAGTTGATATTAAAATATTTTACTAACATCGCCAGATTTATCCAGATTTTGATATGCTGTTGAACATAGCAAAGATGGACATATGCAATTATTGAATTACTTTTTATGTAAATGCCACAAGTAACATTATAAGATATTTTGAAAACTTGATGTTGTAAATAAACATTGCCAAATGATAAAATATGAATTGTTATGTTGTGATTAATATGTTATACCCTAATATTGAGAGTAGATTTGAAACAAAAAATATAATTTATAAACATTAAAAAATACACTAATAAAACTTAAATTTAATATATCAATTGTTATTTACTTTATTATGGAAATTGAATTAAAACTTCTTCAATTTAAAAAACCTATCGGCGTCTCCTTGCACCTTTTGAGGTAATTTCTAGTTATATATAGAGTTTCCTCTACAATATCCATTTGTATCCTCTTTTAGCTTTTTCCTCATTTCAATGTGGGTCTTACTAGCAAAAATGATTATTGTACTCTTCTACTTTTTGGATCACCTCTTACCCTTTTACATAGTCACATTACATTGATCCATAGACATAAATACATCATCTGATCCAACCAATCTCCCTTTCATTTATTCAAACTTTTCTCTTCTACCTGCTACTCTAGAAGTTAGTGTTGCTCATGTTGCTTTTTTCCTTCCTTGTAATCATCTGGTCTATTAATTTTTGTTTATTCATGTATTTTATATTTGGATTTTGATTTTGATTTTGGTAACTTTAGAAATTAAATATAACTTTGGGTAACTCTTCTGAGGATGGGTTGGAAGATCCACATACCCTATTTACATCAAACAAACCCCTTTAATTCTAATATAAGAAAGCCTGGTTTAATCTTGATAGTGAAATATTGAAAGGTGAGCACATGGATTTGGGTTACACTTTCTGGCAAAGAGAGAGCATGTTTTGGTGGAAAGGGGATGCTCGATTGACCCATTTTAAGCACTCAATAGAGAAATTTTTAAGTGCTCGATCTAGCTTCTTAGAAAAACAACATAGCTCGATCGAGCATCTAAACAAACTCTCGATTGACCTCCTTTCTAACTCAAGTTAGAATATTGATCGAAATTTAGGTCTCAATCAAGATCTATGTCTCAATTGAGTGTTATGGGTCGATCGAGCGTCTAAACAAAGTCTCGATTGATCTCCTTTCTAACTCAAGTTAGAATATGGATCAAAATTTAGGTCTCGATTGAGATCTATGTCTCAATCAAGTGTTATGGCTTGATCAAGCCCTTTTTCTTACTAAAAAACCTAGGTTGCAGTATGCACAAGCCATTTTGTGCAAACCACAAGGAAAAAGGAGTTCAACAGAATATTTCTAAGCTCGGTCGAGATGGAGTAACTTAATTAAGTTGCCCATCAACCTCACCAATGACCCAAAGGCTCAAGCCAAGGTAGGTTTCCTACCTTTTTTGTCTCTTTTATTTAATTTTTCTTGCAAAATAAAATAAATTTATTTGGACAAAAAAAACCTACCATACAAAAACCACAAAAAAAAACCATGAAACCAGAAAAACCCACCAAGAAAACCCTTGAAAACCACCAAAAAAACTATAATTTAGGTTTTAAATTTTGTTTATTTCATTGTATAAGTTATCTGCAATGGTAGCATATTTATTATGAATATTTTCTATGGTAAAAACTTTATTTTTTAATTATTTTAGGTTTTAAAGTTTTTCATAGGAATTTAGTGAAATAAATTTTCAAAACAAAAATGTTTTTTTGTTATTTAAAATTTATATTAAATTTCAAAAAAAATTGACCAAAAAAAAGCCCAAAAAAATTCCAAAATAGAAAGCAACTAAACTATAACCAATAAATAAATAAATTACGAGCTTTAGATTGACAAAATGAATATGATTATTTATGGTGAACCTCTATTAAATCAAAATAGGAACAATTGGTTCATTTTTTATTTTAAATTTAAATTAATTTATATTTTAAATATTCTTTAATAATAAATATAGTAATTTATTTTAAAAATTAATTGTACTTAAATAAAATATTAACTAAATTAAAAGTCTAAAATGATTTTTTTGTTATTTAATTAAATTTTATTAACACACACACACACATAACATAACTATATATAACATCAAATATGGAATATTTAACATAACTATATATAATTATATAATATAACATAACATGTAACGTAGTTTTATAACTATAAATAACATAAGTAGCTATAACATCATATATATATATATATATATATATATATATATATATATATATATATATAACTATTTTACATAATGTGCTCTTCATAATAACATAAGATGGGTGATGCTCAACAACTTTTTAAGACTCGAGTTTATCTACTCATATTTGTAGAATTACTTTAATTTAGTGATATGAAAACTATATATCTCTTAATTCCCACCCTTATTAAATTTATTACTTGTAATAATTTTGTAACTCGCACTTCCCATTTTCTAATTTAATTATATAGTGTAACATAGCATAACTATAACTATAACACACACACACACACACATAAGTTCAAAGATACATACATCAAATCGATGATGAAAAGTGCATTTAAAGTGAATATAAGTTTTTTGACTCTTTTCTAATTTGTACCATATTGTTTCATTATGTAGTGTGTTACACCAAAAACATTGTCTTCATGTGCTTGCACTTAGTACATGTCATGTTTCAATGTCAAACATTATAAGAACTTGTCTTATGGAGTATAATTTGGTTGGCTAAAATTTTATTAGTTTTGCAAATAGGTTTATTTCATTTTTTTATATATATTTACATATTTATGCTCTATGAATAAAATGCATTATTTAGAAATTGGAAAAAGTGTAAGCTAGATTTGATTACTTATTTCAATTTTGTTTACATGGAACTCAATACCTTGGATGATAATTTATCAAAAAATAGACTCAAAGTTTAGGACTTCAGCCTAGATCATTCAACTTGATTTTATAATTGGTTTTCTTGTCAACATTCTTTCTATGTCAACATTTTTTTCTTGGATTAGTTTATATGTATCATATTTGCAGAGTCATCTCCCCTATGCCCCCTAACCACAGCCCATCGGAGTGTTGGGGGATCTATTATACATGGTCGGGCTTGTTATAGGCCGTGTAACCAAACTAGAGTGTGAGTTCCACTCATAGATCCTCCCTCTAACACTAATCAGAGTGTCAATTGTAGTGTGTTTGTCTCTGTTGATGATCTTGTTACCGATAGTGGACCTTGTTCACCTGTTGCATGTACACCTCTTGCATTTTAAATCCTCTTTAAACTTTATGTGTTTATGTCTTGAAATTTTCTTTAATTTTTAAATCGTCTTCAATTGATGTGTTTGAATTTAATGTATATATTATTATGCTTCTAGTTTGTTATATATGTTAAATTATATTTATGATTTGCAAACCCTTAGCAAGGTGAATATGAGGATCACAGTGCAACATCGATCCCTCCGTGGAATGACACTATAGCCAATATCATAGTTGAGGATGTTAGGGCCCAACAGACATGGATCACATGAGAGTTGGATAAAATCTCTGCTAGTTCACCTACTAGGCATAGTTTGTCTTTGATGTTGGATAACATCAATAGGTTGATTGAGACATACCAAAGGGTGGGCCCATAGAGCCACCTCCTATATTCCATACATAGGATTAGGAGGTTGGAGGTTAGAGGCCCACAAAATTAGAAGGAAGTGAAAGACACCACCAAAAATATTGTTGTTCGTGGGAAGTTGTTTGACATCCCTCTGGACTATCGTGCTAGACATGTTGGTCTGATTCTGCTAAAATATTTTAAGAATGTTGATGTAACCCCTTTTGTTTATGATCGATTCATTGGAGCTTGGGGCCAGTTCCCCCACCATGACCAGGTCCCCATTTACTTTGTAAAGCATATATATATATATATATATATATATATATATATATATATATATATATATATATATATATATATATATATATATATATATATATATATATATATATATATATATATATATATATATATACATATATATATACATATATATATACATATACATATACATATACATATATATATATATATGGATTTCGTGTTACATATGAGGCTGGATTACACCAGCACCATATCTGAGTTTTATGGACTTGACTTGAGACGTAGCTATGATCGTTTCAAGGCTCATAGAGGCCTTGCGCATGTAGCACCACCTTCAAGATTTTTTCCACAACCATCTCGGAGCATGGTATTTCTGACGAAGCTAGTGCAGTCAACATAGCTCGACGCTGAGACTAGGAATACCATAGCAGATAGCATGGAGATGACATTGTCCATTGAACATGTTGTATTACATAGAGAGATGAGCATATCAACCACGTTTCCTCATGACCCACCAGTTCCATTACATGATGATTCATATATCAAGAGTCTAGGACATGACCAACTTTTTTCATATGCATGTATGTGTCGTGATACCATCTGTGACACTTGGAGGGTGCACGACCCACGTGACACATACCAGGTACATATATACGAAAATTTTGACTCTTATCATCAAATTATACATTATTTATATTAATAATTTCATATCATATTGCATTTATATTAATAAGTTCATAATAACATGCAATTACATACACATCCCAACGACATAAATGAGCTTCTAAGGTCATTTGAGGGGGAAGTTGATTAGCCAAAGTAACCTCCTCTAGTGAATGTTTCCATGGATCAGTGTCCTCCACCTCTACCTCATACCACTCATGTGGAGGAGAGTCTCTATGTACAACCACATGGACCAACAATTGAGGTAAAAAAAAGTATTCCTAAGATTTCAAAATTTTTTTTTTTTTTAAAGTTACATGTATGCATGTTAATTAATTTGTAGACTAATTTTAATTTGTCTTTTCGATTGTGTACATAGGCCCAAATGCAGAGTGGTGTCATTGTCGTATTTATGTGGACACATGAGTGGGATGTTGGGTATAAAGGCATCGTGCCACCAGAAGGGGAGCACCAAGCCCAGATTGATCAAACCCCATCCCACCTGACTTCCATTTGCACTCGACTAAGCCACAGGTAGAGGACTAATTAAATGCACAATTAAAATTATTTTCTTTCTAGATTGTTTATTTTGTACAAATAATGTTCTAATTAATTTGAATTTGAGTGTGTTATATTGTAGTATTGGATTATGGACGCTTAATCTGTGCAGTATAACATCCATAATAGTTCTAGAAATGATACTTTCCAGAGTGGATCATAGATATTTTGTATATTTTCAAGCCCATTTCATAGGGCACATTGACATCTGATGTTCTTACTTTGTATATTTTCATACATGGTCAGTTTATGGATACGTGAAAGTTTATGGATGCTTATTATTTAGTTTATGGATGTTCATGTACAATTTAATTTGTATATATTTTCATATGGATTGTTTATTCTCATACATTTATTATTTCAATTTATGGATGCTTATTAATCTTGTTTATGGAGTTTCATTAAATTTTACTTTATGGAATTGTTAAGTATTTTACTAGTTTAAAGGAATTTTTGTTCTATAACTTTTATTAAAAAGGATAAAAATTTTGACTTCTCGGGAAATAAACTACGAAATAAGTACAATCTTAGACTATGATGCAAGTCACTTTGATACTTAAAATGAACTAAAATATATCATGGTTCAATTAAAAAACACAAATAGGATTGAAATAAGTTTTAAATTCAATTTTAAAAGATGTCTTCAACCAATAAACAACAAATAAATTTTATTAAATTTTATTTCTTTTGAGGTCATCTACAGGAGCTTAGTCATAACATGATATAAGTCATATGTATTGGAATTTAATATACCAAAAACCAATTAATGATATATTTTTAGAAATTTTATATAATTTTAAGAACTTTCCTAAATTTACTTGGCTATCCAAATATTTCAATCAATTCCTTATATTAAGACCTTCAATTAAGAACTTTGAAGAAGTAAATTTTACAAAATAACAACTTTGATTTCTAGTTTCATAGAATATGGAAATAAGTACTTGATCTTACTATGATGCAAGTCACTTTGATATTTAAAATGAACTAAAATATTATCATGTACAACAATTTAATATTGAACTTGTAAAAAGTGTCTTTTTGTGAAATCAATGTAGGTTGATTTAAACAATTAATGATATGTCTCTATTATTTTATGCACTTTCCTAAATTTACTTGACTATCCAAATATTTCAATCAATTCTTATCTTATGACCTTCAACTAAGAACATCTTAGAAGTATAGCTTTACAAAATAACAATTTTAGTTGTCATATTGACTTATAAAAAGTGTATTTTATTGCACAATGAATGCATGTTAAATTACAATGATTTTAAAAGAAGTCAAGATGTAAACTACACAGAAGTTTTATTTGATTTTATATACTATTTGTTGCACTTTTTACAATCCAATATGAAGCATGTGTGTAACTCTTTCCATGTTTTATATCAATCTAACACATGACATTTATTAATAACATAAAAATATTTTAATGTTGTTCATAACCTAGATAGTTGAATTTCCCTTTATATATATATATATATATATATATATATATATATATATATATATATATATATATATATATATATATATATATATATATATATATATATATATATATATATATATATATATCCCTATTGATTATAAATTTTAATTAAATTTTAGATCTATGGGGTTCAAATAAGGATCCTATCCTTAAAAATAAAAACTCCTTGAAATTTGGAAATATTTAGAAACTTAAGCACCTCAAGGAAACTAAAGTTTATTTAACATATATGTACACCATTATGAATCCATCATAGACCAAAGGGAAACATTTTTGTATTCAAAATTACAAAATTACAAGAGTATTAAATTTCCACATTTATAAATTACAAAATTCATATATTGATCTCTTATACTAGATTAGATTACACTTGATTGTTATAGAATCAGCCTGAGGGATTTCCATTTGCATCGTCGACTCATCTGGCCAATGGCTCGTAGGAATGCAAGTCTCCATAATATGTTCATGGTATGATTTTTTAATCTTCCATGCCCTTGGTACACCTTTCTTTGTTTTGATTTTTATGAGATTTATCTAAGTTTCTATGACTAGATGATTGTATTGGCAAGATATATATTCAGGCATAAAAACTCTATAAATGATGTGATCAACCTATTTTTTAAACTTTTCCAAAAAAATCCATCACAACCATGTCACCAATTTGGCATGTGAATTTTCCATCTTCACACGGCCTCACCAACCTACTTTTCACCTGTATGCATAACATCAAATAGTAGGTCTTTTTCTCTTCATTTCTTGAGGGGGAAGTGGCAGCAAAAAAATTTCCTACAAACAAAATACAAAATATGTATTAGTAAAATATGTTCAATCTTTCAATTTATAGATGAAATCGTTAAAGATAGATAAGCCACATACCTTCCCATACAAGATCAGAGACTCGATCATGATCAAGTGAAAAGATGGACTCGTCATCATGCATTTCTTGCCAGATCGGGTTTTGATGAGGTCCCTTTGGATTAAGAGGTACATATTTCCATCCTTTCATATACTCGTGTTTTTCACAGTGATCAAGTCTACATCCATCAAACCTAATGCAAAAATCACAAAAACAAGAAATTTTTCTTGTCCCGATGGCAAATATTTCCTTAATCGCTTTGCTCCCACATAGTGTAATTCCATTGTTCCTTCTATAGTATTACAATACCAAGGAATGGATATATTCACACCACTAAGTTTAAAATTCCAGAAGAACCTACGCATGAGCCTAATAGATTCAACCTTCATGTCCTAAATGGGATCTACACTAGTTGAGCACGTATAGTGATGATTTGAGTCGATCTGCATCATGACTCATTTTGTACCTCCTAAGTTCTCGCTTCACACAAGCATGTGCACCATTATGTTCACCCTTTCCATGTCACATTTCAAAATAACTCCAAGTATGTTGAATTTATGTCTTCTTGTGTAATTGACTTAACCAGTAAAAATTGTGTGCTAACTTGAACTACCCTACATAACCATCTAACCATATATGAATCATGCTTTCTGATGATATGTCATTTTTTTGAATGATTCATAAATCAGGTCAAAGAAATGTTGCATGAACAATGTGTCATGCTCACTATCATCACTCATGTAAAATTGATACCCCTTAATCACATCGCGTGACTCTTCAGTGTTATCCCTACCATCAAGATTCAATTGTGCATGTCTATACATAACATGTACGAATATGGGCACTTGGTCTAAATGATAGTAATCATTCTAGACCTTTGTTTGAGGAGTGAATGTGTAATTCTCAGCAAAGTATACCACTGATAATATTGTGCATGACTGGAATACTTCGCGAGAATTCTTAAATTCAAAATATTTCCACATGGACCTGTGCAAGTGTTCGATATATTTATATATATAGTTTTAAAACACCCCCATGAATTGTGAAATGGGAATCTCATCCTCCACGTAGTTGATCCTCCTAGGCACCAAAGTTGAAGAATATGGTTGATTCCCCATGGAATACTCATATCACTTTCATGTGACAGTGACATATGACATCCCAGACTGGTTGGGATCAATAAGAAAGTTTCTATGGAATAATGCAAAATCCCCACATTCAGTGCATCTTCTCCCACCTATACATATGTTCTTGTAAAACAACTCTTTTGCATCCCTTCTGCACAATAGTGATGAAAACAAATCATGAAATATAGGAGGAGGAGGGTCATCATGACAGTTCTTCTTGTAGTGAAAATTGATCAACTTGATACGTCACATGTTGTTCCTTTAGTGTTCAATTGGCTCCATAGGGCACATATTCATGAAACAAAATCACACACTATAGGAGGAGGAGGGTCATCATGATAGTTCTTCCCCAAGTGATAATTTATCATATTGATAGGGCAGATGTTTTTCCTCTAGTCGTCGATCAGATCCATAGGGCACACATTGATCATCATCTAATTAATCAGCTTGATATGACATATCTTCTTCCACATGTGGTTGCTCAATTTCCATCCTTGCATAGTGGAATACAAAATATACTTGTAAGTCAAGTGAATCATCATCATAAGACAAGTGAATAGTACATTTACACATGCTTAGTCAAGAAATCACCATAGGTGGAAGGTCATGATACGATTTGATAGTAGAAGCTAGGTAGCAGAATTTGACATGGACCAAGGGTTCAAAGTTGAAAAATGAAAAGAAAAGGGTTTCAATCTCAAGGAAAGATGGGTCGAAGAAGAGTGCACCAATAAACGTATCAATCTTTATTTCAATAAAAAGGGTAATTCAAAATACAATGAAAGGTAAAATCATTCCTCCTCAATCATTAAAAATCAATTTCAAAACCCTAGGGTTCTAGTCACAAACCCTAGGGAAAAGCTAAATTAAAAAAAAGGTTGAGACTTAGTAGCTAGGTAGCAAAATTTGACACGGACAAAGGGTTCTAAGTTGAAACATGAAAAGAAAAGGGTATCGATCTCAAGGAAAGATGGGTCGAATAAGAGCGCACCAGTAAAGGTATCAGTCCCTATGTAAAAAAAAAGGGTGATTCAGAATATGGTGAAAGGTAAAAGCATTCCTCCTCAGTGAATAAAAATCAATTTTCAAAGCTTAGGGTTCTAGTCACAAACCTTAGTGAAAATTTAAATGAAAAATAAGTTGAGTCTTGGCATATAGGTAACTAAAGTTGACACTAACCAAGGGTTCTAACTTTAAAAATGAAAAGGAAAGGGTTTCGAGCTTAGGGAAAGATGCGTCGAAGAAGAGCGCACCAGTAAAATTATTGGTCCTTATGTTGGAAAAAAGGGTGATTTTGGATATGATGAAAGGTAAAAGAATTCTCATGATTATGTGAGTTATATGTAGGAGGTGCCTAAAGATGATATAATCCCTATAAAACATGTAACCAATGATAAGCATTCTATTCTGAGAAAGAAATCAATTGGAAATAAAGGAAACAAGTCATCAACACCTGAGATTGTTGCATCTGTAAGCACACTTGAACACATACATTTTCTTTAGGAAAATTAAATGAATCACATACATTCTTTAGGAAAAGGAAAAGAATCACATACTTAAGACAAAGCAAAAAATAAACGGTTAATTTTCCCTTTAGTTCTAATGTGTGAAACAATCAAGAAAAAAGGTTTTGTGAGGTTTTTCATATGAGAAAAATTCCTAAAAAGGCTTAATGTCATCCCGCTCAAGTAGTAATTGGGCCTTGTGAAGATTTTAGAATAGGGTATTGGGGCCATGTCATAAATTTCACTAGTGACACTTCCAATAGCCAAAAAACCAACCAAGATATGGATAGGGTTATCGTGATCAAACGTACTAAGGCTGCATCTCAAAAGAGCTGGCAACACTTCCAGTAGCTTGACCAAGGTCACCTCAGGTCTAAGTGCTCCTGAACCTAAACCTATAGGGAAGGATTCCCTAAGAATTGGACACTAACCTACCGGTGTCCAGTGGGAATGGATGAATCTCAGCTTCTCGTTGTCCATTTTGGACCCAAAACCCCTACCACTTGTCGGGAGACAACATGAAGGTTCATGCTAATCTTCCATCTAACCCTTATCCCCTTCATGAGTTTCTTTCAATGTACCAAATATGTCACTAGATGATGCATGATTTTAAGCTCCCTAAAAAACAAATTTCTATGTTTCAATATGAAAAAAGCCACGAAGGATTATCTGCTTCCTATCGTCATGGTCGTAGCTTGAACTATAAATTATCTTGTGGCCCCTATGGAGACTTTAGCATGTTCATGTTAAGGTTGTTTTTATAAAATTTGCTTCACTTAGGGTGTGCAACAAAAATAAGCCCAAATAAATTATGTACAAATATTACAGAAAGAGGATACCCTTTATACAATGTTTAAGTGAGCTTAATGTGTGGGGTGAATGTGTGTTCAAGTAAATATGTGAGCATACAAAGTTTGAATTGATGTGGATATGCGGTGATCCTTTACATTTCCCCTAATTACACTATGTGATGTTTGTTCCTTGCAAGGAAATAAATGATGTGTGGATGATGGGCGACTTACTTTTTTCCTCATTATACTATGTGAGCATATAGGGAGATGGAAGTGTTAGTACTTTGAGAAAGGGTCTAGATTCCAACATAGGTTCGCCACAAGGACACAAGGGAGGCAATGCCTACTTTCTTTCTTTACTAACAACAAGTCCTCGTCCCAAAAATAAATGAATTAAATAAAATATTTGGTTAGCAAAACAATTAAAAAATATGTGTGGATGATGGGCCACTTACTTCTTTCCTAATTATACTATGTCAACATATAGGGAGATGGAAGCTTTAGTGCTTTGAGAAAGGGTGCAGATGCTACCACAGGTTCCCCACAAGGACGTAAGGGAGGTATTGCATACTTTATTTCTTTACTAACACCAAGTCTTGGTCCCAAAAATAAATGAATGAAATAAAAACTTCGGTTAGAGAAATGAGTAAAAAGGAAATGTGGATTTAGGGTTGCTTACTTTCCTCCTAGTTAAGTTAGGTGTGGTGTGAATTGGAATTAGAAAAACAAGTTAAAAAGATATATGGATTAGAGCTGATTACTTAAATCCTCCCAGTTTTAATCTATGTTTGTGCGCAAAATTTGAAAGTAAAATATAAGCAATTACTCTACTTGTAATGGTTAGTAAATAAAATTGTTCAATAGTGATGGTGTGTGCAATGTGAATAGTGCACATACAAAGTGTTTGAATTGCAAGTATGTGGATATGAATTTTATGATCCTTTAATACAATTCCCCTAATTATAGTATGTGATGTTAGTTCCTTTCAATAAAAGAAAATATGTGTGGATAATGGGCCACTTACTTTTCCAAATTATGCTATATGTTGGCATAATATAGGGAGATGAAAAATTAATGTTTTGGGAAAAATTATATTTACATTACCAACTAAATTGAATAATGTAACTTGATTTAATTAAATAGCCAAAATTTGTTTCTTATGCATAAATCACTATTTAACTTCAAGGGATGCCACAAGAGAACACCCAATAGAGGAACCCGGATGTAAAGAATAAGAAATTTGCAAACTAGTTGAAGGCATGCAATTTGTAAAATATTTACAGTTAAAATTTTATATTTTACATTTTAAATATGATCCTATGTTAACAATGAAAAAATAATTCAATTATATATATATGATAAAATTAGATTTATCTTTTATGTTAAATCATGACTCTGTTGGCAAAAAAAAAAATTAAATAATTATATATATATTTAATAATATATTATAATTTAAGTGGTTAAAAATTGTCTTTTGAAATATGTCGTATATAGTTATATAATGTGTGGTTATATATTTCTATAAACGCTTAATAAAATACAATATTGAATTTTTAAAATAATTTTTTTAAATTTATTTTTATGATTTTCCCATTATCATAATTCAAAATTGTTAATATATTTTAATCTTCTTTCTATAAAATTATTTTATTTAATCAATCATTTCAAGAAAATGTACCATACTACTATAAAAAAAAAAAATGGAATTGCTTTATTCATTTAATAATGTAAAAAATAAAAAATTAAGTTCATAAATATGTATCTTTTAATATATCTACCTCCCTCTCTCCATTTACCAAGTGAAGCATCTGACCCTTTTCAAAATTAGTTCTTTTTAGCAACAATTTTTCATTTCTTCAAGATACTATATAAATCCTAAACTAAAATTGATCTCGACAAGAAGGTTGGTGTTATATTTTTGTTCATACATCTCATTCACCGAACATTTGAATTAAAATCCAATGCCAACTAAAAGGGATTGTGAGAAGAGAAGGAAAGATAAAAATGATTTAAAAAGAATAGGTGTTAAGAATAAAATTAGAGAAATTGGAGAGTAAATTGTTAATATACCTATTTCCCAAGTAATATAGTCTCACAAGCAATAATATCTCTTCAATCTCCCCAAAACACATGTTTAAGAAATAAGAAAACTTAAAACCATTTGGGCATAGGATTGAAGGGTGTGTGATAAAGGTAATCTATTGCTAGATATAACACCAAAATGTTACTAGTGAATCTAGGCTTGAATCTTTGTTTGGTTTCACAAGAAGTCACATTTACGAAGTGAACCATTTGACCTTTTTCAAAATTAGTTATTCTTAGTAACAATTTTCCATTTCTTCAAAAGACTATATAAATCCCAAACTAAAAGTGATCCCTACTGTAAGAAGAATGGTATTATATTTTTGTTCATATATCTAATTTACCAAACATTTCAATTATTTAAATTCAATGTCAAGTAAAAGGGATTATGAAAAGAGAATGAAATATATTTAAGTGATTAAAAATGAATAGATGTTAGGAATAAAATTAAAATATTTGGAGAGTTTACTAAAGAAGCCAAAGGGAGTGGCTAAAAAATGAGATGAGGATGAATATCTAGCAAAGTTGATGAAGATATTGTATAATAATTTGCAAGGTTGTTGAACTAAAGACTAATAGAAATTAAGTTTAAATTCTTATATACGAAGTCTAAATACATATTTCAGAGAGAATTATTACTAACTTAATGATATGGTGAATCTTTTAAATTTGAGAGAATGAGAGATTCTTGAAAAAGCAAGCTAGTGATTACCAAATTGAAGGGCCAAGTTTATTTCATGAGAGAAAACAAAATCTATATCTATAAATTTATAAAAAATTAATTAACTATAAAATAATTTGTGACTAAAAAACCATACAATACATAAATACACACTCCATGATACAATAAGGAACCTATTCAACTAATTTTTAAGTGCGTTAATATTTGAAAGCTTATCACACAAGATCAAATCAGTTGGAAAAGTTTTTCTTCATTAGAAGCACCATATCATTTAGCGTTTTAAAATGTGTAACTAAAATTACCATAAAACAATAGTAAGAAGAACTTTCTTCAAGAAAGAACTTATTATAACTACAAATAATTTCACAATTCCAAAAAAAATGTGGAAGAAATGCGGGATGAGAAGTATGATAAGGCCAATGAAATTGTTGATAAGGAAACAAAAAAAATCAAGAAATAGAGGTTTTAGTGGATTTAGAGAACAAGGAAGATGCTTCAAGGTCTTACCAAAAATGAATGTACATTGTTATCATTAGCGGTGAAGAGGGGCACAAATTATTTGAGTGTTTTTAGGAGAATGTACATGGAAAATTTAGCACAACAATCAAGTAGGGCACAAGGAGGGGTAAGAGGATTTTAAAAACTATATGTTTCTACAAGGAACATTTTCTATGCACGTGCAGAGATGGATATCCAATGTCTCTTATGTTTTCAATTATTTTCATCAAATCTTGACAAAATTTAAAATAAGGTTCCTCCTTTTTACTTTTGAACCATACTTTGCAATATATTTCACGATTACATGTTGGGAAACAATTAGATGAATTTAACCGACATTAGATTGTCATAGTCTAAGAAGATTAACATTGTAAACATTTCTAACATATCATCAATATGTGCCTGATAATTTATTTATTTTGTATCTCTTATTTATGAATTTAATATTGATTAATAACATGAGCCTTCCATGGTGCATTATAGTGATATGCAATAATACACTTATTTTTTTGAAAGCGCAAATCTATACTACACTTTGTATGTATTTAAAAAACTTGTTCTCTTTAAAAAAATCTCATAACCTTCGTGTGAGAATTGAAATAAGAAACTTGTGAGGTTTTTCAAAGGTAGGGATCATCATTTAGGATTCAAGGAACCATTAAATGTGATTGTCACGAAAATTTAATGTTGTTATATATGTTTAACAAAGAATGTCTTCTCAACATGCACATTGGAAGGATGGATACTCTTGCTCTTTCTAGATCTTGACATGTTTTCTCTCTTTTAACTCCTAAAAGGATATCAAACATCAATCAAACTAATGTTTATATGTTTTGGAGCACCTATGTGACAACCATTTTTGTTAATCCCTCTTGTAAATAAATTGCCATGAATTGTAATTCATGTAAATAATATATGGAAATTATGTTACAATGGTTTTCTTTGGTTAAATCACATCCTTAGTTTTTGTGGGTTATCCTAAACCATTACAATTTGAAGGTGGTTCATAATTTGCATGAATTCAAGTGGTTTCAAAAAATTCCAATAAACCATGGTTTCAAGTGGTTTTCAATAATTTGCATGGTTTCAAGTGGTTTTCTTTAGTTGTTGTTACATCTCAATTTTTAACTACATGGTATTACTTTCAATGCTTATTTTATCTTAGTTTTATTGTTTCATTCTCCATTTGTTTCTTGTTTTCAATCATATTTCCTAATGCATACAATATGGAGCAAGTAATATGAGAAGTGAGACAACTTGAATTACTTGTATTTCTATAAATTTCTTAAATTGCATAATCTTATTATTCTCTCAATGTCCATCTTTCTCTAGATTTTCCTTGCATTTCCTTTGTGATTGGAAATTTCTTTCCTTTTCTAGATCCAAATCTCCAATTTCCCATGTTTGTTGTGAATTCTTGTGTAATTTTCATGCTCTGATATTTTTTTATGAATGAATGTTTGTTGTTATTTTTTCTACATTTGAATTTAGACTCCTTTTTTTGGGTTGACAACATATGCTCAATCAAGCTGCTAATTCGTAGAATTTAACAAAATGGCATTAATAAAAGTTGGCAAGTTTTGGTGGGCGGTTAATTTTTTAATTGCTTGTTTGACCACCTTCACGGCTCAATTGAGGGTTTCTTTAAATCTCAATCGAGCTCCTGAGGTCCTCAAAATCATAGTTTTAGCACCCCTTCTACAGATTTCTCTACAACCCCATTTTGTACCCTAGCGAATTTAGGGCTGAATTTGTCCTTAAGTGGTGGAGTTGATCATGTTGGATTCGTGAAAGATCCTCTATCCAATGGCATATGGGTTTGACACTTTCTAATTGAGATGATCTTTTTCATCTAATTGTTTTTAAACATAACACTTGAAATTTTTTTGGACAATTTCAGAGGGATTGAAAAAAAATCAATAACATAAAATGTACAGAATGAAAAAATTTCAAAGAATACCACTATCTTCATTTACGAGTCCTATTCAAAAGGGTACTCATGTTTTTTCAATTTATTTAATGAGTTGAAAAAAATATTACGCGAACATGTGTCTCTAAAATGCAATTGAAATAGTACTTCACCAACTTCAAAATATAATAAAAATATATAAATTTTTCATAAAAAAAATAATTTTTTAATATGAAAAACTTAGTTCTCTCCATTTAGATCATGCTCATATATATATATATATATATATATATATATATATATATTAAAAACTACACATTTTTTTACTACGTTATGCTACGTGAACACACACATACCTCTTAAGATGTGTGAAAGTTTGCAAGGAAAAGTATTGCATTTAATGGAAAATTGAGAAATTATATGACACTAAAAACTTTAAAAATATATATATAATTAGGACAAAAACATAATTCTCCACATATTTTCTTTTTTACTCTGAATCAAAATTCACAATGCTTATATGAATTTTGAGGGATTCAATTTAGTAAAAGGGGAAATTTTGAAATTTCATCACCACATTTGGCCCAGAAGTGTAAACCATCTTCATGCATTCACGCTGAAGCTATTTGAATTCCATCATTTCAGTAGCTGGAGTTGTGGCGTGGTTGTTATCAATGCAATCAACTAGTCTGTAAGTAATTATTATGTAACTAGATCACAAAACAGAAGAAAAGATAGATCAGAGACTTGAAATTAGCCTCTTTGAGGGGGAAACCTCCTTTACATCACATAAATGAAAAATTCTTGGATGATACAAATGAAAAGAACTCCTTGGTATATATAGGATTCTACGGGGTCACAATATAATCAAAGCCTACATAAAAATAATAATGTAAGGTCACAACAATAACATTAGTGGGGTTCTATGGGGCACAAAAATAATAATATGGGGGCTACATGGGCACAAAAATAACAATATGGAGGCTACATGGGCACAACAATAAAAATAGGGGTGCTAAACTAGTATTATAGGGACCTAACATGTCCCTCTCCTTCAAAAAAGTGTTTTCCTGAATGCTTAAGTAGTTCTAGATGCTTTTGCATTAAATTCTCATCCTCCCATGTTGAATCTTCAACGGGTAAGTTCTTCCACTTAATGAGATACTCTAAAATCGATCGATTCCATAGTTTTCAACTTCTTGTTTCTGTGACCATTTTTTCTCCAATATGATTTTTCCTTCTTTAACCATGAAACATGGAAAACTAGGTGTACTCGGGAAGATGCAAGCAGCTCCAATTTGTATGCCATAATACCAATATTTCGCAACACTTAGTAAGGACCATAATACTTGGGTGATAATTTATTATCCTTCTTAGCTTGCTTGAGGGACCCTTTTTTTATGATTTTAGCCTACATCAAAACTTCTTTCACTACGATGTTGATCTTCCCATTGTTTCATTTGATTTTGTGCCATAGTGGGGTTATCCTTTAAGAGTTGGAGAACTTTTTGTTGATGCTCGATGTGATCTTCCCTTACTTGAATCTTATAATTTTATCTTAATGATGATGTAACGAATGGTGGATGATATCCATAAAGTGCCATAAATGGGGTCATTTTTGCTGCAGTATGCAAGGAAGTGTTATACCAGCATTTAGCCAGAGGTAACCACTTGACCCATTTTGTTTGTTTATCAGATGCAAAGCAACGAAGATTTCATCCCAAACATTTTTCAATATCTCAGTTTTCCCACCAGATTGAGGATGATAATACGAGCTATGAGCTAATTGAGTACCAAGTCAAGAAAATAATTATGTCCAAAAATTTCCAATGAAAATGGTATCTCTGTCACTTACAATAATATTTGGGTTTCCACGTATCTTTTGAATTGTTTCCATAAATGCAGTAAAAACTGTATTGGCTTTAAAACGATGAGATAATGCACAAAAGTGTGCATACTTGGTAAGTCTATCAAATACCACAATGATGACACTCTTCCCTTCAGCCTATGATAAAATCCATTGATACCTCCTCCCACCGCTGACTTGGAATGGCTACAGGTTGTAACAGACCCAGGGTCTTAATTGTCTCAACTTTATTTTGTTGGAAAACTAAACATTCTACCACAAACTTATGAATATCAGATTTAAGGCCATACCAAAACAAATTCCTTCTTGACCCTATCGTAAGTTTTTAAAAATCCGGAGTACCCTCCTAAGGTGGAGATGTGTAATTCCAAAAGAATATTTTGTTTGAGTTGGGAATTCTTACAGAGATATAAGCGATATTTGTACCATAATGAATCATTTTTCCAAATAAATGTATCAGGTGTAATGGGATTTTGCTACAACTTTTGAATGAGTGTCCACACCTCTTCATCATTCTTTGTTCATCCTTTGCTTCAGTTATAAAATTAGGCTAGATAATAGAAATGGCACAGAGAAATGCCTCCACATCCTCATCCTTTCTTGAGAGTGCATCTACAACAACATTTTTCTTCCCCTTTTTGTAAATTATTTCAAATTCATAACCCAACATATTTGTGACCCATTTTTTTTCTCTTCTGAAGATAATATTTGTTCCAAAAATTATTTAAGACTATCATGATCTTTTTTTACCTTGAAGTGTCTTCCCATTAGGTAAGGTCACCATTGCTTTAGTGCATGTAGTATTGCCAACATTTCTTTCTCATAAATAGGTTTCTGAAAAAAATTTCCCTTGATTGGACAACTTCCAAAGAAATGGATCTTCCTTATTTCATTAAAACATCACCAGTTCCATTTCCTAAGGCATCACATTCCACAATAAAGGTTTTTGTGAAGTCTGGTGTAGGTAAGACTGGTGCTTGGCACATTGCCTCTTTAAGATGCTCAAGGGCCTCAGTTGCTTCTGGAGTCTAATAAAATGCATATTTCTTCAATATTGTTGTTAAAAGCACTATTGTTCTCCCATAATTCTTAACAAAATTGCAATAATACCCTTTCAACCCGAGAAATCCTCAAAGATTCTTTAGGTTTGTGGGTATTTCCATTCCTTAACGGCTTTAGTCTTATTAGGGTATACCTTAACACCTTCATGAGATACAATATGACCCAAATATTCCACCTCTTGTACTCCAAAGAAACATTTGGAAGTTTTTTCACATAATTGTTTATCCTCCAATAGTTTGAGCACCCTGTAAACATGTTGAACATGATCCTTCCAAGACTTGTTGTAGATTAGTATATCATCAAAAAAAACTAACACAAATTTTCTAAGGAAGGGTTTGAAAATTGAATTAATCAAACCTTGAAATGTGGAAGGTGCATTAGTAAGGCCAAAAGGCATGACCAAAAATTCGTGATGACCTTCGTGAGTTATGAATGTTGTTTTTGTAATGTCTTCAGTATTCATTCTAATTTGATGATATTCTGAATGAAGATCTAGCTTAGTGAAGTAAATTTATCCATGTAATTCATCCAACAATTCATCACTGGCAGGAATGGGAAATTTATCTTTAATAGTGAGCTTGTTGAGCTCCCTATAATATGACATGATTCATCCTTCTTATGCACCAATACTACTAGAGTAGAGAAAGAAATTTGAATAGGTGAATTATACTAGCCTCTAGCAATTCTGCAACCATACGTTTAATTTCACTCTTTTGGGCATAGGGATATCTGTAAGGCCTGATGTTTTGATGAACACTTCCTAGAATCAAGTGAATAACATTATCATAATCATGAATAGGTTAGAGGCCTTTGGGAGTCTCAAATTCCTTGGAATGATTGTCCAAGATTTTTTGGATATCTGGAGAAATAGATGATTTCGATGTTTGAACCTCTAGTGAGCATAATCGTGTAATTACACCCCATTTTTATTTCTTAAAAATATGTATGATGCCATTAGAGATGATTATCTTCCCTAGTTTCCCTGCAATACCCCTTAATTCAATTTCCATTTCTTCCCAAAAAAAATTTAATAAGAGCTCTTGAAAATTAAAATCTATCATCCCTAAAGATTGTAACCATTGGACTCCTAGTACAACATCAACACCACCCATTGGAATGAAAATGATTTGACTATTCAATACATATTCCCCCAGGGTTATTTTGATATTATGACACTTTCCAAAGTAATTTATAGTTCCTCCATTTGCAACCATCTCTTAACACTCTAGTGTTGGATATAGAAAGCAATTCAATTCCTTGGCTATCTTAAAATAAATAAAATTATGGGTACTACACAAATCAATCAAAATTGTTACCTTTTTCTTCTCGATATATCCTTCTATCTTGAGAGTTTGAGGAGTGGTATTTCCTGCCAATAGATTACAAGATATGGTCGGATTCATTTCTTCTTTCCCTAGGTTAGGTTCCTCGTGTATATCTTCTTATTTTCATGTTTCTTTTTCCCTTTCTTCCTCCTCTTCACAATCTATTTAAAATAATTTCTTCTCAACACACTTATGACCTTTAATTTATTTGCTATCACAACTGTAACAAAGCTCTTTTTCTCTTTTTTCCTCCAATTTTTGTGGTTTCAACCTTGTAGGTTGTGGAAGGCTAGGAGAAGTAACAGTTCCATCTTTATAGTTGTGAGTAGTAGACTTCCTTGTTGCCATAATTTTTCTTTCAACTTTTCTTACTACCCTGCATGCCTTCTCCAATGAGTCAGGTTCCCAAAGGAAAACCTCATGTTGGATGTTATCCTTCAAAGTCCCTAGAATACATCAATCACATGCTCCTCTGAAATATTAGTTACCCTGATATTCAATTGTTGGAAGTCCTCAATGTGCTCCACCATTGAACCATTTTGTTTAAGATTTATCAATTGGCTAACGAAGGTGTTGTTTTTTGTATCCTCATAATGTGTTATCATTTCCTCTATAAAAATTTACCAAGTGACGAGTGGTTTATGAGAACAAATTCATCGATACCATACAAATTGTCTGGGTTCTAAATATAAATATGTAATGTGTACCTTTTTGTGTGTTCAAATCATGTAGATCAAAATATTGCTCCATTTATAGTGTCCATGTTACTCTATCATTGCCATCAAACTTCCTCATATCAATATTTGGAATGTGGTTGGTCTTCAATCCAAAGTTAGAGTTTTTGAAATCATGATTAAAATTCCTTTTTTTCTAATCATGAGTTTCACGGAATACCTTTTCACCATTAGGAAGCATTTATGGTAGCAACTTTTTCAAACCTTCGGTGTCTGCTTTTAAACTATTCATGTCGCCTTTTATTTATGATTTTAAAGCATCCATGTCGCATTTTATTTCTGCTTTTAAACCATCCATGTCCCTGTTTAAGTAATCCATGTCCCCATTTAAGTAATCCATGTCCCCTTTTAGTTCATCTTTGGTTGCTCTTTGTGAGAGTGAAATTTGTTGCACTTGGTCCTGTAATTTTGATATATAATTTGCAATTCTTCCTTTTCATGTGTCATAGTAGAGATTTCTAAGGGCTTAATGGGTGTAGAATTATTTTGTTTGGGAGGTTTTTTGGAACCAAATACTAATATATATATGCTTCAATATACCCTTGGAATCACTTCAAAATAGTTTTTCAAACAAAAATTATGCAATTTAAAAAAAAATACACGCCTTTTTCTTACTTTTAGGAGCTCAATCTTGAAATGGTTGTAACTCTGTAATTTTGTATCTTCAAGGTCTGAAATTTCATTGTATTGTCTCCTTCGAAGTCTTCTTTCCAATGCCACAATTCAAATGGATATTGGACTCATCAAGTTAAAGTTATGTCCAATATCCCACAATGACCTGGTTATGGATGAGTTTAGTAGAGAAAACTTGTATGGAATTCCAGGTGTCTCTATTTCAACCTTCAGACATAAAAATGATTCAAAATAAACTACAGTTTGTGTGATTCTATACACATTTTACAAAGTTCAAATCTAATGTTGGTAGAGAAAGTTATGATGATTTTATCTAGGTCGCTTGTTTGATACTAGATTATGGAGCATGCAAAAAGTCTAACTTCTTCAGACCATATCTCTAAAAATATAGCGAACCAAGATCTGAAATTTCTACATGAAGTTCACCAAGATTTCGGCTTCATATGGTCGAAATTTCAATTTCTGAAGCTTCGTAGAAAAAAAAATATAGTGAAACTTCCAATATGACATGTTTGAAACAATTAAACCCAAGAATCAAAAGCTCTGATACCAAATGTTATGCAACCATATCACAAAATAGAAGAAAATGTAGATCAACGACTTTGAAATTATCCTCTTCAAGGGGGGAAACTCCTTTACATGACATAAATGAAGAATTCTTGGATGATACAGATGACAAGACCTCCTTGATATATATAGGAGTCTAAGGGATCACAATATAATCAGAGCCTACATAACAATAATAATGTAAGGGCACAACAATAACAATATTGGGGTTTTACGGGGAATAGCAATAGCAATATGGGGGTTGCATTGGCACATCAATAACAATATGGGGGATACACTAGTATTATAGGGACCTAACAGTAACATAGCAAAAGTGTATGAATCAAATTCTAAATTGAGTAGCCAAAGATTCTACTTATGTTCACTTGTTTTCACAATATATTCTATATAATGCTTTTGGTTCCATTATTTCATATGCTTTTGGTTCTGTGGTACAAGTTTTTTCTCATTTTTCACCATTGTTGTGTATATATATAGTGTTTTATCTTTTGAATTTCCTTGAAAACTCCCAAATTTTTATCTTTGCAATCATTTTAGGGCTAAATATCTTTCATGTTGAATTGGTTATGTGTTTTCATCTCTAATTCGAATTGATTCACCACAGGAAGAAAAAGGAGTTGTAATAAAACAACAAAGGTAAAATTTTCATTAATGGAGCATATCGATATTATCAGGCAAGGATCTAAAAGGTTTGGTCTTGTTTCACCCTCTTTTATGGGACTGCAATCAAATCAGATGCTTACTTCTCACTCAAACCAAATGGACATTCCAAAAAAAATTGTAGTCCCAATCCATCCACTAGAATTCAACAAAGAAATATATGATATGGCAGTACCCAATACAACCAAATGAACATTGCCTCTCATTTTAATATTTATGGGGCCCAAAATGTAGTGCCCATAAAGAAATAAGTGTGTGTGTCTGTGGACAAAAGGTTCCCAAATCATACTTCATTGTATTCTTCTAGAGCTATTAGGGAGGGGATCTCACATTCTCGGAGCATTTCAGCCTCCGATGAAGTCGAGGATCAACAAGTGATAGATGTGAGGGAGAAAAGAATTATGTTGTCTAACAAAGAATCAGCGAGGAGTTCTAGGCTCTGGAAATAACATTAGTTGGAGGAGTTGAGAGCTCAAGTTGTTCAGTTGATAGAAATGAATAGGAAGATACTAGAAAAATTCAATATTGCTTCACAACTTTATGCTCATATAATAAAAGAGAATTTCCTCTTCATATCATAGGCAATGGAGCTAATGTGACAGCCCCAAATTACGTTTCCTCATGAAAATTCAATGCAAATGTTTTACAAAAATCTATTAAATGGGTTGGTCAAAGGGACACGGATTCCAGAGCTAAGGAGGTTGCTTGCTTGGGATACACAAGCTTTCCTTGTTGTAGGAAATATGAAATTGTATAAAAACCATTAAAGGTTGGCTAGTGTGCCTTAATAAAAGGGTTCTCCTAAATTAAATTAGGGCTTAAGCTGAAGTATGCAACCCATGGTTCCTTGGAAAAAATTGCGAGGAAAGAGGGACAAAAAATTTATGATGATGGACTATGTTGGCAGTAAGGGTAGAGAGAGTCAATCCCTGCATAGGAAATAAAGGAGAGGGTTCGACCTTATGGAGACAAACTCGTTGATTCATTTGATCTGCATTCATAAAGAGAACATCATAGAGGAGAAGAGAACAACAAGGAGTTGTGCAGAAGAGAAGAGAAGATAAGTTAGGAGTTCGGTTGGCAAGACTAGTTGGAAGAAGGTCTCTCCTTGGTTAGGAATAATGGACTCTGGATTCCCTGTATATCCAGAGGGTGAATATGGGATTTCTCTGGATTCACTTGATGACTGGGGTGGAGGATTTTTTCTTGGATTCCTAGAAGGAGGGCCTCTGAAGCCTTTCTTGTTTTTGACCTTTCAGTGGGTTTTGGATTACTCAAAGTGGGTGGAACCACTATGTTTTCTTGAAGGGTGGAGAATTGCTTCTTTGGATTCCCTTGATACTCTTTGGTCGAGACTTGCTTCTTTGGATTCCCTTGACATTCTTGGGTGGAGACAATTGGCCTTTGGATTCCCTATATATTTTTATTGGCTACCATTGGGTAGTTGAAGGGTGGAGGCAGCTTACCTCTAGATTCCATGTGCATTATTTGACTGATGAGTGGCTAGTGGGTGGGGGAAATAGGTCCTCTGGATTCCTTGTTTCAGCTAGAAGTTGGTATTTCAATCTTTTGAGCAAGCCCCTCAGTCTTTGGAATCTGGCTCAAGGGTGACAGTTTCAAGTGAGCTTAGTTGTAGTTGTCTAAAGTTGTTGGAGAGTCCTTGTCCTAGACTCAGTTGACCAAGACATTTGAAGATAAGTGTTCTTATGAATTTTCGATACTCATAAACATGTGTTTGAATTTCTGGATTTAAATGGTTCTTGTAAATTTCCTGAACATGTGGTTGCATTTCTGGATTGAAATGGTGCTTGTAAATATAATGAACATGTGGATGCATTTATGGATTGAAATGGTGCATGTAAGTGTAATGGAAATATATTGTGTTCCTACCATTTACATGACGATTAATACACTATGAAATGTTAAAAGCATTGAAAGGGTCCATAAGGATGTGGACCAAATTATGGAAACAATTGACATAAGGGTTACTTTTATTAATTTATAATGATTACATTGGAGACAACTTCGGTTGACAAGGTATGTACATATTGTGGGCTACAAGCCCATGTTACCATTATGTGGCAATGTGTAATTTTGGGGACTACTTCCTTTATTAACCTCAATAAACTATGACTCTACATTAGAGGCTTCTCAACCTTACATTTTCAATAGTCATGGAGGTCTTCGATGAGTGCCTCAACATTGTTGGTCAAGTCGTTGCAAGCCTTAGGGAACACTATGGTCTGCAGATCATCAGGTAGCGTTGATCTCCTTATGGCCCTTTTGGTGTTTTGCAACTCTCATGGATTCAGGAGAAGAAATTTTTTTGTAAGCTCAAGAGGATAGCACTAGTAGGGGACTTAGAGATCTATAGTGGCCATGGCAGAATGTTGGGAAAATCCATATGTTTGTAGACCCACTGCATCCAAACCATAACTACATCCATGCTGAATGGAGAAGTTTGCATAGAGCGGTGCCATAATAAATTTAAGTGAGGAACTTAATATTATAGATTCATCAGATAAGGTTATGTTAAGGAATTTAGACTTTTGTGATCCATAACATTGTTTAGAAAATCTTCGGCAAAATCACATAACCAATCTTTTGTCGACGCGTTTCGAACCAACCAGTGTGGTTCATCGTCAGGACAAGTTGAAGAACCAATCTGGCCAAGCTTGATTAAATAGAGGTGCAGAGACTCCAACGGCTAATTTTGACCAATGACCCTAGTCAAGTTAGTTAATCAATATTTAAAATTATATAATAAAGGAGTTAATTAAAAATAATTAAATCTAATATTAATTATTAAGAGAATTCATATATTAATAATCTAGTTATCATGGTTATTTCGCGTTTATCCATATTTAATATAATTCCAATATATTTTTTTACACATTATTAGGTAAATGGTAATAATGGTAAGTTAGAATTATAGAATATATTATTTTTATTTATTATTTAAATATAAGGGTCTATTCAAAATTAAATTTAGTAAGTTATATATGTTTATTAAATAAACCACTTAATAATTTATAATTCCAACAAATTGTTAAATCATAATTATTCCTAGAATTTAGCTCCTTAAGGAAAAAACAGATTTTAGGGTTGTTAAAATCCAAATTGGTATATCGTAAATATCTATTAAACCTAATGGTCAACTACTCAATATTAAATCAATATTTCAAGTTTAAATATATCATAATATACCCATAAACAATCATTAATAATCCATATTTATTTAGATAAAATAAAAATACTTATTAGACATAAGTTAAAGGGCAACTCGATTCTAAGGATATAATAGAAATAATAAAGATATAAGGAAAAATCAAATTTAATTATAAATTGCCCAATAGAAAAAACAGGTTAAGGTTAATATACCAGGAATCCCGAAACTAAAACATAACTTATAATGACTTAAAAACTCCATAATACTAGGACAAACTTGCCAAAAGAGAAATTAAAGGAGGACAGAAACCCTAAGACCTAACACAAAGGGGGATGAGGAGGCTAGGAAGACAGGGCTGGGACCCAGCAACGGCTAATCTTCCAGCCATCATCCCTATTAAGATTGTTCGGCCTTTTCTCAATCTCCAGGGCCTCTCTAAATTTGCGATGGTGAAACTGGGGAATTTTGGCAATGACTTGAGCCTCCTCTATGCAAACATGATGCATAGTCTTCCCTGCATGCTCAGCCAGGGCCGAGGACTTGGTCCTACCATGTCTTAAGTCAGCCGAATGCTCGCTGATCCGCTGATTGATAGAGCGACCAGTTTCACCAATATAAGGGGTCCCACAGGAACAGGGAATGATATAGACACCCTTCATGCTCTTCGGGTCAACCGGGTCTTTTACAGACTTGAGGGAGCCACGGATAGTATTGAGAGGTCTGAAAGTTGCGGATACACCAAACTTTCTTAGAATCCTCGCAATCCTGTCTGTGGTTCCTTGGATGTAAGGAAGGTTCACACCTAGAACATGATCTTTAGGAACCCTTCGGATTGAAGGCTCCTTCTTGGCCTTGAGGAAGGCTTTCTGACCGAGGTGCCTATTGTAACCATTCTTCTCAAAAACTTCTAGGAGGTGAGCTTTCTCCGATTCCAGGCTCTCCTTATCCGAAATTCTCACAGCACGGGTGGCAAGAGTGCTAAGAACCCCTAACTTCTGAGCGGGGAAATGATGCGACGAAGCATGCAAGTATTGCTCAGTATGCGTCTTCTTTCTAAACACCTGATGAGAAAAGGAACCATCCACCTTTTTCGAGATGAGAACATCCAAGAACGGAAGACAACCATTCTCTTCTTTTTCCATCGTGAATTTAATGGCGGCGGATTGGTTATTGAGGTGACAAAAGAAACTATCTAGTTCGTCAGGACCATGAGACCAGACAACACCAGTATCATCAACGAATCTTTTCCAAAGCTTTGGTAAGAGACGAGAGGAGGCCAAAGCCTTAGACTCAAAATCCTCCATGAAGAGATTAGCGACAACAGGGGACAAGGGGGAGCCCATGGCAACCCCACAAGTCTGCTCATAGAATTCTCCTTCGAAGCTGAAAAAGGTAGAGGTCAGGCAAAGCTCAACCAACTTAGCCGTATCAGGGTCGGTCAGCTTATTAATTACCACCATGGCCTCATTGATAGGAATGCAAGTATAAAGAGAAACCACATCGAAACTAACCAAAATGTCCTCGGGCTCAAGATTAATTCTCTTAAGATCCTCGATAAAAGAAGCTGAGTCTTTGACAAAGGACTCAGTCTGCCCAACCAAGGGTCTTAACTTAGCGGCGAGGAATTTGGCCAGGAGGTAAGTCGGACCACCGATGGTATTGACAATGGGTCTCAGGGGGACCCCATCCTTATGGATTTTGGGAAGACCATAAATCCTAGGAGTGATGGGGTTTCCCTCAATAAGTTTCTGGGCTAGAGGAACCGTGGCATTGCACGACTTGATCGCAAGAGCGACCGCTCTGGAAACCTTCTTGAGGGGATTCTTCGAAAGCTTCTTATAACTACCACTATTACAAAGATGGTCAAGCATCTTATCCCTGTAATCCTTTCTATCCAAGATAACAGCAGCCCCACCTTTATCAGCTTTTAAGACCACGACGTCACGATTCTGGTTCAAGCTCTTTAGAGCTTCAAACTCAGCCTTGCTGATATTGCTACGGGGAGGCTTAGCCCTCCGCAGGGTAACGGCACAATCTTGCCTAATCGTGTCTTTAATCTTATCAGGAAGGTTCTTAATGCCATACTCAATATCGCAAATGATGTCTTCAACAGGGATTTTTCTAGGCGCTAGGGCAAAATTAAGACCTTTTCCTAAGAGATCAAAAACCGCAGGCGGAAAGGAAGAGCTTGACAAATTCACCACCTTATTGTCCCGAGGGAGGGAACTTGAATTTATCACCGACGAACTCTTAATACCAGCCTTACAATTAATGGGATCAACCCCCCTTAATCCTTTAATATACCGACCCTTATTAACATTATGATTATCGATATCAATGTTACTTTTATATAAACCATCTATATTATTATCCTTACCATTGTTACTCTTATCTAAACCATCTATATTATTATAATTACAATTGTTATTACTAATAATAGGCCGACCATTAATATTATTAAATACCTTAATACGCTCACCCTTAGAATTATCAATTACATTGTTACGTTCATATAAAATATTTATATCATTATGATTACAATTGTCAATACGTTCACCATTAGAACTATCGATAACATTGTTACGTTCATATAAAACCTTTATAATAGGCCGACCATTAATATTATTAGATACCTTAATCCGCTCACCCTTAGAGTTATCGATTCCATTGTTACGTTCATATAAAATATTTATATCATTATGATTACAATTGTTAATACGTACACCATTAGAACTATCGATAACATCGTTACGTTCATATAAAACCTTTATATCATTATACTTACAGTTGTCAATACTAGAATTACGCTGTATCAACTCGTTGTCCGAAATAACCCTAACGAAAGTGCTCTTGTCCGAAACCGGATCTTCAAAACCACCCACGCTACCCACGGTCTCATCTTCTACCGACACACATTTCGGGGAATACGAACCTTGACCCAAAGTCTTCAGCTCAACAACGGCCGGAACCCTACTTACCTCAGAACCGCCTGATCCATTCTCGCAAATCGGCTTCTCTCCGCGCAGATCCAGAACCGTTGACACACCACAAGAGATGCCAGCCGAAACCAAATCATTTAACTGCCGCGGAAGGAAAGGAGAGCGAACACACGCACTTGCTACATGGTTGAACGGGCAGACAGCTTCATCGCTCGAAACCTGGCCACTGCTCACAATACCGCTTCCTCTCACCGAATTCGAACCAGAGGTTGGCGATCTCAGACCATCAGAGGCAGATCTGCTCGAAACCCAAGCCCTCAGGGAGGAGACCTGGTTAACGGAGACCCGACTACCAGAACCCTGATCATCGACAAGATCTGATTCAGGAAACGAACAGCGCGAAAGTTTATTAAACTTCGCGGACTGCCTGAGCTTAAGGAGCTCTTCCAATCTCAGGGACTTCAGTGCCGAACAGGCATCGATCCTGGACCAGAGACAGGCAGGAAAAATACTCGCCAGCTCCAAATGAGCCGACAGAAGAAGCCTGGATCGATGATCCAGATCCCTCCTAACCCTACTAATTTCAGATCTGACCAACCCTAAGCTAGCCTTCAGAAACACGTTATGATTTTTAGGGACATTGAGATTATGCTTAATCCGGGCAAAGCTAGGAATAACCGAGGAGTCTCTGCAACGTTTCAGAAATACCAGATCAGATTTCAACTTAGTAACCTGCATGCGTGACCGCTCGAATAGATGAACCTTCTTAGCAGCGGCTTCTCCGTGCAGGGAAATTATTAAGGAATTTAGACTTCTGTGATCCATAACATTGTTTAGAAAATCTTCGGCAAAATCACATAACCAATCTTTTGTCGACGCGTTTCGAACCAACCAGTGTGGTTCATCGTCAGGACAAGTTGAAGAACCAATCTGGCCTAGCTTGATTAAATAGAGGTGCAGAGACTCCAACGGCTAATTTTGACCAATGACCCTAGTCAAGTTAGTTAATCAATATTTAAAATTATATAATAAAGGAGTTAATTAAAAATAATTAAATCTAATATTAATTATTAAGAGAATTCATATCTTAATAATCTAGTTATCATGGTTATTTCGCGTTTATCCATATTTAATATAATTCCAATATATTTTTTTACACATTATTAGGTAAATGGTAATAATGGTAAGTTAGAATTATAGAATATATTATTTTTATTTATTATTTAAATATAAGGGTCTATTCAAAATTAAATTTAGTAAGTTATATATGTTTATTAAATAAACCACTTAATAATTTATAATTCCAACAAATTGTTAAATCATAATTATTCCTAGAATTTAGCTCCTTAAGGAAAAAACAGATTTTAGGGTTGTTAAAATCCAAATTGGTATATCGTAAATATCTATTAAACCTAATGGTCAACTACTCAATATTAAATCAATATTTCAAGTTTAAATATATCATAATATACCCATAAACAATCATTAATAATCCATATTTATTTAGATAAAATAAAAATACTTATTAGACATAAGTTAAAGGGCAACTCGATTCTAAGGATATAATAGAAATAATAAAGATATAAGGAAAAATCAAATTTAATTATAAATTGCCCAATAGAAAAAACAGGTTAAGGTTAATATACCAGGAATCCCGAAACTAAAACATAACTTATAATGACTTAAAAACTCCATAATACTAGGACAAACTTTCCAAAAGAGAAATTAAAGGAGGACAGAAACCCTAAGACCTAACACAAAGGGGGATGAGGAGGCTAGGAAGACAGGGTTGGGACCCAGCAACGGCTAATCTTCCAGCCATCATCCCTATTAAGATTGGTTATGTGATTTTGCCGAAGATTTTCTAAATAAGGTTATGTTATTTATCTTATGGGAAACATAGACATGGAAGCTCTTGTTTGGATGCCTAGATATTTCCTTATCGTGATTGCGAAATGGCGGTGTGACATGGACTGAAGGTAATATCTCGGAGTTTTCTTTTGCAGCGTGAAGGAATGAAAAGGATGACTGGGAACCAGGCTAGTTGGGCTCACAGATCAGAGGCATGGAGTGTTCCCATTGGCTAGGATGGAGCCCACTTAACAACTCATCCTTAGGGCCATATGGCAGGAGTTTTTTGTTGCATCGAAAGGAAATGACAAGGCTAATCGAGCACGGGGCCAGCTAGGCTCACAACTTGGAGGTGAGGAGTGATCCCATTTTTCGGGATGGAGCCCTCATGATAGATCACCCCGATGGCAATTTTTCCCATAAGTATTATTTGGGAGCTCTCTCAGAAGGACGAGATGACGTGGCGCTGAGATAGGTTAGCCTCCATGTAGCCCCAGATGCACTAGGATTGGTGCAAATTGGGCGAGGGGATAATTCATCCCATAGAGATGTCCCCAGAGGTTGAATGTGAAGCGCAATAAGAAAGAGTCGAGATCACTCGACATGGGATATCATGGCACTCTTGCAACCTGGTCCAATCAGAAGAAGGGCCGGTCCATGTAGACTCGGGGGTTCTTCCTCAGAAGGTAAAAAAGGTGTGTATTACAGAAGTGTCAGGGTGGTGGGGTCAGGATGATGTATCTTGGTGGTCCCCACCTCGAAGGAACAAGAATAGTGGTCGAGGTGAACTGTCGAGGGGTGCAGGATCAAGATGATGTGTCCTGGAGGCCCCATCCCAAAGGTATAAAGGAGGGCAGCAACTGAAAGTGTCAAGATGAGGCAGAACAGGATGATGAGGTGGTCGAAGAGAGGGGGCTCCTCTTGAAGTCACGTGCCCATCGGAAAAAACCGTAAGAGGGCTTAGAAAACCCGATACCTCCTTCTCTAACACCCCCTGCAGTGGTTTCAAAAGGGTTAGGAAAGGTGTCATAATAAATGTGAGTCGTTGATCTGGTGATAGATGGTATTCCATTTACCACTCATTCGTAGGGGTGACCCTACTCATAAACCTTACGCACATTACCCTGTCGGAATCACACACGATGGATTTTTTGTTTGAACATGTAGGGATCCTCCCGGAACCTGCATGTCTTTTATGTGACGTTGATGGGGACCACTAGAGTAAGAAGTGTGGCAATTTTTTATTAGCACCGGGGCATAGAGGTGGGGCCCATTGCATACGGGCAACTAAGCATATAATAAACCAAGGTAATATATGCTTAAGTGGAGTTATATATATATATATATATATATATCTAAGGAAATTTCATCCTAAAAGCGGTCTCCTAAGGAAAAATAATAAACAATAGTTAAAATAATAAAATAAGAGTTATGAATTTTGGAGGGAAAAGAAGAAAAACTATTTTTTTTTAATTGTATTTTTGGCTTATCTCCTTATAGGTTTACTCAAATTTCAAGTGTAGACACACATTGGATGTGAAATTAAATTCCACATCCAACAAGTATATATTATGCATACTTTTGAGAATACCCACATTGATAAAAATTGAAGATGTGTTAAAAAAGTATGTTGAACACGATTTTTTAACATTCAATTTTGATCAATGTGGGTCTTCTCAAAATTATGAATAATGGTACTCATTGGATGTGGAATTTAATTTTGCATCCAAGGAGTGTCTACACTTCAACTTTGAATAAACCTATAAGGAGATAAGCCAAAAATACAATTAAAATTAGTTTTTCTTTTTTTCCTTCCAAAATATTTACATATACCTCTTTTTTAAACTAAAGGATTTTGATTGGTTTACATATTATGACATGGAAATTACATGAAAATTTCATTGGCACATTTAGGTTGAAATTTCATGTGTGTGTGGGGGGGTGCGGGGGGCAGGGTCAATTATAAATTAATAAAATGAAACCATGGAGTTCTGAGTCATTGTGCTCAAATGAAAAGGAAAGAATCCATAATCCTAAGTTAATGAATTAAATTCCCTAAGAGTGAATTGATAAGGAGGAATGTATAACAAAAAGAAATTATCTCATTCTTCTGACAGATAATAAGAGGAATTGGGTTATCAAGTAGCAACCATCCCACTGGGGAAAGAGGTGGGGTGGTTGTTACAGGTGGTATCAAAGCATCCAGGTTCAACAATTGGAATGGATGGGCTCTGTCATGAGAAAGAGATGAATTTCAAAAATTAGCTAAACAAGTTGTTTAGGTGTTAAAATCTGGTCTAAATAAATAATTGCAAGCCTAATTGGTAGATCAACCTTTTAATTTATTTAACATAATAGAAAACTAAACATTAGACCTATTTGAATAAATTAACAATTGTGTTGACAGTTGAAGCATATTGTGCAATTTATAGGTCTGTATATTGCCTTTCATTATTTGTTGTTTTCCAATAACGTGTGCTAATGTGGATGTTTTGTTGCAGATAACCCACTGCAGAAGCTCTATAAGAGCAAGATCATGGGCATAATTTTGATGTTTATTTATTACCTATGTAGTGACAATTGTAATTGCTTTTTATGTGATTGATGCATATGAAATACTAAATATTATTGGCATACTAACATGGTTGATTTGTCACAACATATATATCCATGATAGCTCCATGAGTGCAATGTTCATGGTCATAATTGTGTTTATTTATGTATCACATGAAAAATTTGACAATGTGTGTGATTGAAAGAACATCACAAACAATGTAAGGTAGATGCAAATAGAGAATGGGGAATAGAATTTGGTTTAGTATAGTTTTGACCAGTCACAACATGGAAGTGAAGGGATCAGGGCCAATGAAGAAGAAATATTAGTTGACCAAGATGGAGGGAATCACTCTCCAAATTGGATGGATACTCTGAGAAGCCTAAGGGCTAAAGTTCGAAGCTTCAAGGCAAATAATGAGAGCTTGCTAAGAGCTCAAGAGAGATGATCTGAGATAAATGTATTCATCCACAAAGTCTCTCAAATTTGCAAAGACAAAGGAAACCTGAGATGAGGACTAGTAATAGGGACAGAAAGAGACCTTTGGATTTAGAAGAGAATACAAGTGGGGCAGATGGTAGTAGGTGCACAAAGAGGCATAGGCTTGAAAGTGAGGATAATATGATGGGAAATGCACCATTAAGAACCCTAAGGGGAGGAACTAACACTTATGTGCATCATTCTAGCAGACCATCTAGTTATGCTACCACAAGGCACCACCATCACTGTCTTCATCACCATTATCATCATCAGGAAAGGAAGGAAAAATACTACATGCTTGAGGAATTTAAGAAATCCAAGCCACCCATATTTGATGGGGAAATGAAGAAATTATAAGAGGCAGAAGCTTGGATGCTAGGCATGATGAAAATTTTCAAAATTCATGATTATCTGAAAACATGAAATCTCGAATTTCCACCTACATCTTGAAGGGAAAAGAATACATATGGTGGGGAGATTTGAAGAATGTTAGAGGCATTATTGAGAAGGAGATAACTTGGGATGAGTTTGAAAAACTCTTTAGAGATAAATACTTGTATGAATGCTACTATGATGGAAAGGCAAAAAAGTTCTATAAAATCAAGAGGGGGAAATTAATAGATGATAAATATGTTACCAAGTTCTTAGAACTATTAAGATGTGTCCCATTTATCAAAGATGAGAATTCCAAGATTCAAAGATTTATCAGTGGGCTTCCTATGTCATTCAGGGACAAATTGAGTTGTTGGAACCTCAGACTCTAAAAGATGTTATCAAGAAGCTGAAACACTGCTATGAGCAAGCAAATTAACACGAGCTAGAAATAAAAGGTGACTGACAGGAAAAGAGCAGCGCTGGAATTAAGAATAATTGGTCCAAGAAAAGGTCTAAAAATAGAGTAGGTAAGTATACATCCCCTGCAAAGAAATTTCAACAGAAAGTTATTGTTGTTGTTAAGAGAAACATGAAGAAACCATCATCAAGGTAGCTCAAGACTGAGGGATGAGATCCACTAAGTGTTAGACATGTGGTGGAAACCACAAGAAAAGAGATTGTCCACATCAGCAGAATGTTGGACCAAATATTTACAATGCCCAAGAAGCTTGCATAGTCGGTGATGTAGCTTGAGATTTACCCAGAATTTATGCAGTCGTACATAATCGCCAGGTAGACGACCAAGCATCCATCATTGAGATGGAAGGTAAGTTACATGACCAAAATATTTCTATTTTAATTGATCCAAGTTCTAATTACAACTATATCTACGTAGAATTTGTTGAGAAATGTAATTTGGTCAAGGAATTTCATGAATAACAATGGTTGGTTCAACTTAAAACCAAAACTAAAACCAAAAGAAAGATTAATCATTGGGTGAGATCATGTACATTTGAACTCAGTGGCATGCCTACAAAAGAACATTTGAATGTATTTCCATTGGGTGCATACAACATGTTATTGGGCATGGACTGGTTGTACTTGCACATGACCAAAGTGGAATATTTTGAAAAAGAAATCAAATGCTTAGATGAGAAAGGAGAAATAAGAGTTTGGAAAAGTAGGAGAAAGTCTACTTCAGTGAGGTTAATCACGGACATGTAGGCCAAGCACAATAGCAAAAAGGGATGCATGTTTTCTGCAGTGAAAATCTTGAGTGATGGGAAGGCTAGCAGCTATGTTGATAATGAGGAAAGTGAACTGCCAAGAAGGTACCTGATTCTACAGCAGTATGCAGATGTGTTTCCAGTGGACGTTCCTGGATTACCTCCTCATAAAGAGGTAGACATCTCTATTGAGTTGGTATCTAGAGTAGCACCAACATATAAGGCACCATACAAGATGAGTACCCATGAGTTGGTGGAGATAAAGTTGCAACTAAAGTAGATGTTGGACATGGGCTACATAAGGCCAAGTTTGTCTCCAAGGGGAGCAACTGTATTGTTTGTAAAGAAGAAGGATGCAACCCTTAGATTGTGCATTGACTACAGGAAATTAAACAGGTGACCATAAAGAACAAGTCTCCATTTCCAAAGATTGATGATCTCTTTGATCAGTTGAGGGAAGCGACAGTGTTATCCAAGATTGACTTGAGGTCTGGATATCATCAAATAAGGATCAAGGAGGAGGACATTAACATGACTACTTTCAGGACAAGATATGGGAACTATGAATTTGTGGCGGTACCCTTTGGGATTACCAATGCCCCTACCATGTTTGTTATCTTAATGAACAATCTGTTGAGTCCTTATTTGGACAAGTTTGTTATTGTGTTTGTTGATGACATATTAGTGTATTCAAAGACAGAGGCAGAGCATGAACCACATCTGGATGTAGTTGATGAGCCCCAAAAATGGACAAATATTTGGGCTCATCCAACCTCCTAATTCGACTTGATCCACCATTCTCATTTGTTTATTGCATGTTTTTGATTATTTTTATGTTAATAGAGTGAATTTGGTTAGTCATTATGCCAACAAGTCTAATGGGTGCTTTGTGTAGCCTTTTTGGTCAACTTGGAGACAAAATTGAAGGTCTTAATGAGCACTTGGCAGCCAAATTCGTGGGAGAACAAGCTAGAGGATTTGTAGGAAGGTGTCCCCCTCATTTATGGGCCCTTACCTCAAATTCTCCACCATCATCTCAGAGTTCAAAGGCCACCAAATCAATGAGCACAAGGGCAGCCAAGCAAGTCAAGTTGGACTGCTGTTAACTACAAGTCTTGGGCAGCCAAGTCCCTAACTTTTAGGAGGACTGTTGGGTCCTCAAATTGTATAAATAAGAAGGCTTGGGGCCTCATTTTGGTTAGCTAGTGGTTAGTCATTTTGTTAGCTAGTTAGTCATTTTGTTTTAGCCATTAGTTAGCTAGTTTGTAGTTCGATTTTTATGCAATAGATTAGCTTTTCTTTCAGCTCATGTTCAAGTTCTCCTTGTGGACAGTTTTGATGTACTTTTCATTTCTTGATTAATAAAGATGGATCCAGCTTTGCACCAGCTCTAAATCTTTCATGGGAGGCTGTAGCTCTTGGGGTTGGGCCCATCTCAAGCGCCCAGTACCTCCCTTGTTTCTCTTTATGTGTGTTTGATGCGTTCTTGAGAAAAAAAATCTGCTCTTTAGATTTAATTCATGCTGTGTTACTTAGGTTGCTTTCAATGGTTAAAGTAGTTTCTTATGTTTAAGATAGATTGGTAGGAGTTATTCATGCGTGTATATCTCTTTGATAAGGTTTTGTTCACAGGTTGTACGTGATTCTTTTCATGAATAAGGTTGCTGTCCACCGATTTCATTAACTTGTTAGATAGATCACATGATATTTCGATTGCATGCAAGATGTAGTTGGTTTGATCAAGTAACCACTATGCAGGGCATCTTCATCACCTCCTCGTTCATTTGAGCCTCGTTCAGATCAACTCCTCCACCACCAAGTCTGTTCCCTCATCTCCCATTTTCTCTTTTGCCAAGTAACCTTACCTTCTTCCCCATTGTTGTCTCAACTACCTTCAAGCCAAGTCAGCTTTCCACACCATCTCACCACTCCATCCATCAGTTCCTGGGTCACTTCAGACCTCCATCCTACCTCCATAACCATCCATGCATCTTCCCTCAACCATCCATCCTCAAAAATCCAATTCGTAAACATCCTGTAGAAGAATTACAGAACATCCTGTAGAAGACTTACAGCACTTCCTGTAGAAACCCCTGCAGACTTCCTGTAGAAGTTCATAAACACGGTTGCATGGCCTCCAGACTTTGTGAAACTCTCAGAAAGAATGCTAGGGATCCCTTAGACCCTCTCTGTACCTGCCTGACCTCTTCCATGCATTTCATCCCTTGATCCATCCCTGCACAGTGGAAAACTAGTTAGAAGCACATGCATGATAATTTCAACAACTTAATCAAAAATACAAAAAGATGTTTTCTTCAGATAGTGATAACGTAGACACATGCATTTTACCTTCCTAGAAGTAATGGCATCTCTTTTCGTTGTTTGCATTCTTTCCTTTGCATCAGTAGGACTAGCTGGTAGAATTAGGGTTTGCTAGGGTTTGCTAGGGTTTGTGTTTCTTTTTGGCTTTCAGTTCATTTTTGCAAAATAGATTAATTTCCTTCGAGATAGCCTTCGTCCATCATTTAGAAAGCTTCTTCTGAGAGCATATAGAAGTTGGCTTGAGCCCTAGCGGACTTGTGCCAGCAGACCAAGTGACAGCTGCGACAAGAGCTAGTACTTGTGCATACGGCACCGTCGCTTCCAAGTTTGTACGAACTACCGGGTTGATAAAATTAGAGATAGGAAGCTCCAGGAGTTGTAGCATTATTGCTACAATACTGGAGCCCACCATCTTTTTGGCGCCGTTGCCGGGGAAGCGTCATAGTATTAGTAATTGTTTCTTTTCTTCTACTTCCTTACTCTTGCCTTCTGCTAAGTAGTTTACTTCATTTCTATTCTGCAAACGTAGCATAGCATTTCCTGATTTCATAGATTAGCATTTCTTGCTTTCATAGATTAGCATTTCCTGCTTTCCTAGATTAGCATTTCATTTCTGCAAGCGTAGATTAGCATTTCAATTCCGCAAGCGTATACTAGCATTTCTTTCCTGCAATTTCATTTGAGCAAAATAGATTAGTCTTTTCCTGCTTTCATTTCAATTCCGCATTTTCATTTTAGCAAGATAGTTAGTTGCAGTTCAATCTATTTCAGTTTTGCATGTAGAAGTAGAAAAAAAGAAAAAAATCAACCAAAAAGATTTCATTTCATGTCTTGTAGGAGTAGAGATAAGTTAGAAAAATGATTGCACAACACCCCCACTGCTTCACACAGCCAAGATTCTCTCTTCTTCGATGGCTGTGATTGAAGAACCCCTGGGTGGACATCAAGACATATTTGAAGAACCTCTAGGGGAGAAGAAGAAGAAAACATTCCTCTGGAGCAAATGGCTACAAGAAGAAATGTTGGGAGCAGTCCCTTGTCCAAAGATGAATTTGCAAATCAGATCGAAGATTTCAAGAGTGATATGAGGCAGTTTCTTGCCATGCAACTGGATACCTTGCGGATCCAAAAGAAGCAAGAAGAAGCCAAGAGGGCTTTGGCCATTTTCTGTCCTAGGTGCACTAGAAAGCATCCTAGGAACGAATGTCCAATGCACCCTCTAGAAGTGTGTTTCATCTGTGAAGAATACCATCCTACAGATCAGTGCCCTTCCTTGCCCAGAATCAAAGCTACATATCAAAGAGCCAAGGGAGCCACTGAATCACTCTGTTATATGAACCAAAGGAGGCCACATGGACCTGTACCCTACCAGCAGGAACTACAAGGGACACCTGAGACCTATTATGACCCTTACCAAGCCACCTTCATGCCTTCTTGGGGTCCCCCTGCTCATCCTTCCTGGTTCACACCTCCTCCTTATTCCTTCACAGATCCATATTATGCCCAACCAGCTGCTCATTCGTTTCACTCTTATGCTCAGCCACAGCCTCAGTGGAATGCACCTTATTAGGAGTGGAGGCCCCAGTACAACTCTCATCCCGCTCATTTTCCTCCACCACCTGCTCATCCACAACCATCGCCTCCTCCTCCACCAAGGCAACCCCAAATGCCTACCCAACCACAATTCCATCCATCTCCATCTCAATTTCACACCCCCACTCAGCTACCCGTACCTCCATTTCCAAAACCCTGCAATGGAGCAGCTCAACCCAATTGCAAAGCTGAGGCACAACATGTGCAAATGACTCCTTTTGAGCTCAATGATGTTCACCAAAGCTCAGGAAGAGTGTTGCAAAACAAAGATTATATTGACAACATTGAAGGACCAAAGGAGAAAGAAGATTCAGAAGAGGAAATCAAAGAACCATGGGCTGCACTTGATCAAGTGAAGAGATCAGAATCAGAGATCAAGAAAGCTTCCTCATGGTTACCATCAAACCCTCCATGTAGTCAAGAGAAAGATCAGCAAAAAGAGGAAGAAGAGAAAGTCATGTTAGAAGGTGACATGAAACATGATTCAGATCAGAAAAAGGACCAAGGATATCAAAGCTATATTGAGACATGGTTCCAGACAGTCACTAAGTTGCAGCAGTACTCACTTCCTCAGCTATGTTTTGTACTTTCAAAGCCAGATCATTTTGTCTCTGAAATTTGGATAGTTGTCAAAGCATGCATTCCGAGCCTTCACATCATTTTGTCTCTAATATTGATGTGCACATGGCTCCATTGGAAGTATTCTTATACTTGAAAATGATTTTGTTTTTTCAAGTAGGGTAGGGTAGAAAAAAAAAAAGAAAAAAAAAAAATGAAAAAAGAGGAAAATAGAAATCTAAGGTGAAAACCTCCTCGGAGGCGCCTTAGATTGGCTCATTGATTGAAAACCTCCATGAGGCGGTCAATGGGTTGGGAAAAAAAATGAGAAAAGAGAATAAGATCTTTGGGTGAAAACCTCCCTTGGAGGCGCCCAAGGCAGGCAATTAGGGTGAAAACCTCCATGAGGAGCCCTAGTTGCTTTTCAAAAAAAAAAAAAGAGAAAAAGAAAAAGAAAAATAAAGCTAATCTCCATTGAATGATTTCATGTTGCAGCAATGACATTGCAGGTTGCAAGAAGGATGTTTCATGACAGGAGGAGCACTCAAATCAAGGTTAAAGGAATCTTTCTTGCCTTCTACAGGAAGCTCTGTATTTCTACAGGAAACATCCTATAGAACCTTTGGACGAGCCAAATCCAATTTCAAAAGTGAATCTAATGGTGGGAATCTGTTGATTAGGCCTACAAGCACTTTTGTGTCCATCCCTTGCCTTCATCCATCATTTTTTTCACCTCCTTGTGCTTCTCGTTGTGCTTCTACAGGAACTTCCTGTAGAAATTGTGGGAAACTAGGCATGCATTTCAAAAAGTGGTTTGGCAAGCATGGTAGCTTCCTCAAAGGTTCAGAAGTCCTCATGCAATCTTCCAACTCCTCCTCCATCATCTCCATACCTGCATCACAGCCAAAATTCATTTTGTCATACCATGCAACCAAAATGCAAAAAGCTTTGAGGCAAAAATCCATAGAGCAGAATTTGTTTTTGCCATAACCTAAAAACCATGCATCCATTTGACAAACCACTTTATGGGGAATTGTACAAGGTTGATGAAAACATGCCTGAGCAGTTTCATGCAATTCTGATGCACGGTTTCCAAGAAATCCGCCTCCATCACCATCAGCCATTTTTGCATTTTCTCCATAACCGTGCATCCGTTTCAAAACTTGTTTCATGGGGAGATGCACGTGGGTGATAGTAGCCTACCCAAGCAGTTTCAGCCGATTCCGATGCACAGTTTCCGAGAAATCGAGCTCTGAAATCTTCAGCCATTTTCCATTTTTCTCGAAATCCGTGTATCCATTGATCACGAATTTGCTATGGGAGATGCATAATGATGGTAGGAACATGCTCACCGAGTTTTAGATCAAACCGATCTACCGTTTGGGAGAAATGGCAAAAAGAAGTCTGGTTTTGTGACCATGCAGCAGCAGCAGCTTGAACGGGCAGAGTTGAACGTGGAAATGATTGCATGCACTCAGATCCGGCCAGAGGACACCTGCACATGAAAAAAGCAATCAAGGATTAGCAGCCAAGCCATATGCAATCAGGAAAATAAGCATGCAGCAGCAAAATCAGAGCAGGCAGCAGCAAAAAGCTCACGGCAGCCATTCAACTTCGAGGTATGTGACAAACTCATTCCTCTATTGCATAAATTTAATTCGAAAAATGCATGAATTAATGGAATGGTGGGATTAAGCCACGAATTAGTAAGGTTTAGCTTATTGTCGTCCCTAAGAACTTATCCGGCAGTCATGCAGCATGGTCATTCACGTGAAACTGAAAAAAACACAGCCAGTTATGGATAGTTTAAACTCCAGTGAAACAAATGGTAAGGGATTACAGGCAGATGGAACTGCAGGGGACGAATAGTTTGCATGGGCTAAGTGCAGGTCTCTGCCACCTCACCACAAATCACGCAGTGAATAAAGGAACGCTCGGCTGAAGACTCACGTAATTGTTGTTCAGGTACACTTGCTAACTGTTGTTCATTTACACTTGCAAATGTTAAACTCATGTCCTTCATCAAGTTTTGGGCTTGTTAACAATTCTCCCGCATGCAAAGATCATTTAAAGGTGCAGAGACATCCTACAGGCGTTTCTACAGGATGTCGTCTACAGGAAAGTGCAGCAGAATCTTCTCGAGCAGAGAAGCCTAAGGTTTTTCATCAAGTTTGGAGCTTGAAGAAAGATGGACAACTATCATATGGCCAAGGATGAAAAACTTGTCCCTCCTTATGCTAGACAGGGGTATAATTCCCTTGCAATACCACTATCAGAAGACCAATCAGGTGCTTTCACAGCTCTTCTAAAATGGCCAACCAGTCCAGAAAGCATGGAGATGCCCGTTGTACGAGTTCAGAAGTATGGTGTGTCACGTTTAGCTAAGACTGTAAGCCACTGATTTCAAATTGAAAATGAAGCTCTTGAAGTTTTGCATGTGGATCAATATATTCATAGGATTCTGGTAGAAGAAGATTGGAATGGCTATGAGGACGCAGCAAATAGCCTCTATGCTGCTTCAGGAGATGCTAGCTGAAAACTTAGAAGTTAGCAATGCATGCAGAAAACTTAGAAGTCAGCAACGCATGGTGAACCTATACATGGGTGTGAAGGCTTGATTTCGTAAATTGGTTGTTAACTTGTGCAATTTATGTCATCCTCTGCAGCAAAAGCAAAATGGTCACACGTTTTGGCTTCATCAAATCCTCACTGCAATTAGGTTCACCCATTATCATTCCTCATATTTCTTACCTTTGTTACATAAGTCTACTTGCCAGCTGCAGCATAAATGTTTTATAGCAGCACATAAGTTGCTGATACAACGAGTCCAAATAAAAACGCATTCTGCCGCATGTTTCCCTAGCTCCATATTCCCATGGGTTCTTTGGGCATCCATGAAAGCTGCCACATTATGGCAGGTGATTCATATAGCATTTTGTTGATCTTCTGCTTTGGAAACGTTCCTAGCTTGGCCATGGAGGTCAACCAGGCATATTGCTCCAATTTTATGTTGTGCTATGACCCTAATTAATGGAAGCAAATCATCAAATCACACTAGCTCAGAGTTACAAGCAGCAGGCAGTGAACAATGAGCGGGTTACATGTTCAGAGTTACAAGCAGCAGGCAGTGAGGAAGAAGAGCAGGAAGGAGGAGGAGATGAAGGCTGCCACAGCCCAGCTGAAAGGAAAATCGCCCACAGCCAAGCAAGATACAGTGGTGCTGTCTGTTTCTACAGGAAGACAGAAGACTGTTTCTACAGGAAGCCAGCGAACAGTTTCTACAGGAAAGTCTGAAAAGCGGGAAACCAAAGGAGAAATCGGCCGAGATGCTAGCCAAGGAAGTCACCAAGGCCATCAAAGACAAGGGGAGAGATTTGGTTGCTTAGAGGATGAGCAACACTTTCAGTAGGGGGGTGATGATGAGCCCCAAAAATGGACAAATATTTGGGCTCATCCAACCTCCTAATTCGACTTGATCCACCATTCTCATTTGTTTATTGCATGTTTTTGATTATTTTTATGTTAATAGAGTGAATTTGGTTAGTCATTATGCCAACAAGTCTAATGGGTGCTTTGTGTAGCCTTTTTGGTCAACTTGGAGACAAAATTGAAGGTCTTAATGAGCACTTGGCAGCCAAATTCGTGGGAGAACAAGCTAGAGGATTTGTAGGAAGGTGTCCCCCTCATTTATGGGCCCTTACCTCAAATTCTCCACCATCAGCTCGGAGTTCAAAGGCCACCAAATCAATGAGCACAAGGGCAGCCAAGCAAGTCAAGTTGGACTGCTGTTAACTACAAGTCTTGGGCAGCCAAGTCCCTAACTTTTAGGAGGACTGTTGGGTCCTCAAATTGTATAAATAAGAAGGCTTGGGGCCTCATTTTGGTTAGCTAGTGGTTAGTCATTTTGTTAGCTAGTTAGTCATTTTGTTTTAGCCATTAGTTAGCTAGTTTGTAGTTCGATTTTTATGCAATAGATTAGCTTTGCTTTCAGCTCATGTTCAAGTTCTCCTTGTGGACAGTTTTGATGTACTTTTCATTTCTTGATTAATAAAGATGGATCCAGCTTTGCACCAGCTCTAAATCTTTCATGGGAGGCTGTAGCTCTTGGGGTTGGGCCCATCTCAAGCGCCCAATACCTTCCTTGTTTCTCTTTATGTGTGTTTGCTGCGTTCTTGAGAAAAAAAATCTGCTCTTTAGATTTAATTCATGCTGTGTTACTTAGGTTGCTTTCGATGGTTAAAGTAGTTTCTTATGTTTAAGATAGATTGGTAGGAGTTATTCATGCGTGTATATCTCTTTGATAAGGTTTTGTTCACAGGTTGTGCGTGATTCTTTTCATGAATAAGGTTGTTGTCCACCGATTTCATTAACTTGTTAGATAGATCACATGATATTTCGATTGCATGCAAGATGTAGTTGGTTTGATCAAGTAACCACTATGCAGGGCATCTTCATCACCTCCTCGTTCATTTGAGCCTCGTTCAGATCAGCTCCTCCACCACCAAGTCTGTTCCCTCATCTCCCATTTTCTCTTTTGCCAAGTAACCTTACCTTCTTCCCCATTGTTGTCTCAACTACCTTCAAGCCAAGTCAGCTTTCCACATCATCTCACCACTCCATCCATCAGTTCCTGGGTCACTTCAGACCTCCATCCTACCTCCATAACCATCCATGCATCTTCCCTCAACCATCCATCCTCAAAAATCCAATTCGTAAACATCCTGTAGAAGAATTACAGAACATCCTGTAGAAGACTTACAACACTTCCTGTAGAAACCCCTGCAGACTTCCTGTAGAAGTTCATAAACACGGTTGCATGGCCTCCAGACTTTGTGAAACTCTCAGAAAGAATGCTAGGGATCCCTTAGACCCTCTCTGTACCTGCCTGACCTCTTCCATGCATTTCATCCCTTGATCCATCCCTGCACAGTGGAAAGCTAGTTAGAAGCACATGCATGATAAATCAACAACTTAATCAAAAATACAAAAAGATGTTTTCTTCAGATAGTGATAACGTAGACACATGCATTTTACCTTCCTAGAAGTAATGGCATCTCTTTTCGTTGTTTGCATTCTTTCCTTTGCATCAGTAGGACTAGCTGGTAGAATTAGGGTTTGCTAGGGTTTGCTAGGGTTTGTGTTTCTTTTTGGCTTTCAGTTCATTTTTTCAAAATAGATTAATTTCCTTCGAGATAGCCTTCGTCCATCATTTAGAAAGCTTCTTCTGAGAGCATATAGAAGTTGGCTTGAGCCCTAGCGGACTTGTGCCAGCTGACCAAGTGACAGCTGCGACAAGAGCTAGTACTTGTGCATACAGCACTGTCGCTTCCAAGTTTGTACGAACTACCGGGTTGATAAAATTAGAGATAGGAAGCTCCAAGAGTTGTAGCATTATTGCTACAATACTGGAGCCCACCAGTAGTGCTATAGTTGATGAGGGAACATAAGAGTTATTCAAATCTCAACAAGTGTGAATTTTTCCAGTCATAGATACATTATTTGGGGCATATTGTCTCTAAGGAAGGGATCTCAGTTGACCCAAAGAAGATCAAATCTATAATGGAGTGTCCAACACTAAGGAATGTGAATGGGATTAGATCTTTCATGGGATTAGCAGGTTATTACAGGAAATTTATTACAAATTTATCCAAGATAGGCCATCCTATCACATCCTTGGAGAAAAAAGGAAATAAATTTGAGTGGACATCTCAATGTGTAGCAAGGTTTGAGAAACTGAATTAATCACTCATAAATGCACCAGCGTTGAGGATTACGGATCTTGACAAGGATTTCGTGGTGTGCTTGGATGCCTACAAGGAAGGGATCGGTGGAGTCTTAATGCAGGAAGGGGAAGTAGAATGTTATGATTCAAGGAAATTAAATGAGCATGAGGTGAATTATGTGACTCGTGATCTAGAGTTAGCTTCCATCATTCATGCCCTGAAGATGATGACATTACCTCCTTGGCAGGAAATTTACACTTATGACATACCATAGTGGGCTCAAGTATTTGTTTGAGCAACCAAAATTGAATGCAAGATAGTCTAGATGGATGGCCATACTTAGTGAGTTCGACTTTGAGATCAAGTACATCAAAGGCAAGGAAAATAGGGTTGTGGATGCACTTAGTAGGAGGATTCAAGTGAATTGCTTGGAAGCTATAAAATCCTACAAAATAGACCTGGAAGAGAGGGCCAAGAATGCAAGACAACATGATGAAAAATATCAGCAAATGAAAGAAAATATGATACAAGATTAGTGGGATGAGGAATATAAACTCACAGGTGACGACCTAATTAGGTTCAACAACAGAATTTATGTGCCAAATAGTGATGAATTAAAGAGGCTTATAATGAAAGAGTTTCATGTCAAACCTTATTCAAGTCATCTAGGGTACCAGAAGACCCTCATAGTCATTAAAATGTTCTATCATTGGCCAAAATTGAAGAAAGAAGTGGTTTATTTTATGGATAAATGCATAAAATGTCAGCAAGTGAAGGTTGAATGCAAGCATCTAGTAGGACTATTCAGCCTATTCCCATTCCAAAATGGAAATGGGAATTAATTTCAATGGATTTCATTACATGTTTACCTAAAACATACAGGAAACATGATGCAATCATGGTAGTTATTGATAGATTGAGAAAGGTAGCTCATTTTATGGTAGTCAAATCCACTAATTCTACCAGTGAGGTGGCACAAATCTTCATAAAGGAGATTTCAAGACTACATGGTATTCCCAAGAAAATTATCTTAGATCAAGAAGCTAAGTTCACTTCGAGGTTTTGTAAGGAACTGTTTACAAGTTTGGGGACCGAGTTGGCATTTAGTACAACATATCATCCATAAACAGATGGGAAAACAGAGAGGAAAAACTGGATCCTTGAGGACATGTTGAGGATATATGTAATGCATTAACCCAAGAAGTGGGATGAGTGCCTACCACTTGTGGAGTTTGCATACACTAATAGATACCAAGAATCCCTAAATATGAGTCCATTTGAGGCATTGTATGGGAGGAGTTGCAATACTCATATCAGCTATAATGATCTAGTGAACAAGGTCCTTATTGGGCCTAACATGCTCAAGGAAATGGAGAAACAAATTCATATCATCAAACAGAATTTGAAAGTGGCATAGGGTAGGCAGAAAATCTATGCAAATCAGCATAGGGTGCATAAAGAGTTCCAAGTAAGGGAACATGTTTATTTGAGGATTAAATCGAAGAAGAGTTTGTTAAGGATATGGCCATTTGCCAAGTTGGTACCACGGTATTGTGGGCCTTTTGAGATCCTTGAAAGGATTGGACTAGTGGCCTATAGGCTGGCTTTACCTCCATCAGTTAAAGTTCATGATGTTTTCCATGTTTATTTGCTTAAAATATATGTGAAGGATTCTAATCATGTGATTGATTGGTCTGTGCTACAAGTGGAACAAGAGGGACAGTTCCATCTAGATCCATTGTACATTCTAGACTAGAGGAGTCTCATGCTTTGGAATCGATCCATAGAGAAAGTCAAAGTGCAGTGTAGGCACTTGGGCCAAAGGAAGCCACTTGGCAAATGGTTGAATTCATGAAATAAGCATGTCCATTTTTGTTTGTTGGTTGAAGCATATGTGTATATATGTATAAATACTATATAGAGCTATATATATAAAGCTCCATAAAATAGTATGTGCTTTTATTTTGTTTCCTATGTTGCATATGAGTAGAAGAATGTCAAGGGTGGTGTTCCCTAAAGGGGGAGCAGTTTGTGACAACCCAACCCAGGTTTCCTCATGAAAATGCAATGTAAATATTTTACAAAAATATATTAAATGGGCTGAGTCAAAGGAACACAAATTCCAGAGCTGAGGAGGTTTCTTTCTTAGGATACACAGGGTTTCCTTGATGCAAAGAATGTGAATTGTTATAATATTCATTAAATACTAGCTGGTGTGCCTTAATAAAGGGGGTCTCCTAAATTAAATTGGGGGTGAAGCTAAAGTATGTAGTCGGTGCGGCCTTGTAAAATAATTGCAAGGAAATAGGGACATAAAATTTATGATGATGGAATGTGTTGGTAACAAGGAGAGGGAGATTCAATCCCTGCGTAGGAAATAAAGGATAGGGTTTGACCTCATGGAGACAGACTCATTGATTCATTTGATTTGCATTCAGAAAAAGAATAATGTAGAGGCGAAGAGAACAACAAGGATTTTTGTAGAAGAGAAGAGAAGACAAGATAGGAGTTCAGTTGGCAGGACTGGTTGGAAGAAGGTCTCTCCTTAGTGAGGAACAATGGCCTTTGGATTCCTTGTATAGCTAGAGGATGGAGATGGTATTTCTCTAGATTCCCTTAATGGTTGGGGTGGAGGATTATTTCTTAGATTCTTGGAGGGAGGGCTTCTGAATAATTTCTTGTTGTTGATTGTACTGTGGGTTCTAGATTCCCCAAAGTGGCTGCAACCATTGTGTTTTCTTGAAGGGTAGAGACTTGCTTCTCTAGATTCCCTTGACATCCTAGGGTCGATAAATCTAGCCCATGGATTCCTTATTTGTGCTTGGGTGGAGAAGAAGCCTCTGGATTCCCTATGTATTTTTTAATCTTCCATTAGGTAACCGAAGGGTGTAGACAACTAGCCTTTGGATTCCCTGTGCATTATTTGACTTCTAGGTGGTTGATGGATGGGGGAAAGAGGTCCTATAGATTCCCTATTTTACCTGGTAGTTGGTGTTTCAATCCTTTGAGAAAGGCCCTCAATCTCGGGAATCTGACTCAGGGCTGACCGCTACAAGTGAGCTTGGTTGCAGTTGTATATGGTTGGGTGGAGAGTCCTTTCCCCAAGCTCAGTTTCCCAAGACATTTCAAGATAATTGTTCTTATGTATTTGCAATACTTGTAAACATGTGTTTTCATTTCTGGATTGAAATGGTGCTTGTAAATGTCCTGAACATGTGGTTGCATTTCTCGATTGAAATGGTGCTTGTAAATATAATGAACATGTGGTTCCATTCTGGATTGAAATTGTGCATGTAAGTGTAAGAGACATAGATTGTGTTCTTATCATTCAAATGATGATTAATACACTATGAAATATTAAAATAATTAAAAGGGTCCATAAGGACCTGAACAAAACTATGGAAAAATTTGACGTAAGGGTTTCTTTTATTAATTTATAATGATTACATTAGAGACATCCTACGTTGATAGGGTTTGTACATATGTGGGTTGCAAGCCCATGTGACAATTATGTGGTATCGTGTAATGTTAAGGATTACTTCCGCTATTAACCTAAACAACATGTTACTCTACATTAGAGGCTTCTTAGCCTTGCATTTCTAGTGCTCATGGAGGTCTTCGACAAGTGCCTCAGTGTTGTTGGTCAAGGCATTACAAGCCTTATTGCACACCTTGGCCTGCAGATCATCGGGGATTTTTTATCTCCTTGTGGCCATTTTGGTATTTTACAACTCCCGTGGATCCTAGAGGAGAAGCTCTATCATAAGCTCAGAAGGATAGCACCACTAGGGGCCTTAGTGATCCATATCGGCCATGGCGGAATTTTGGTGTAGATCTAGACGTCTGCATACCCACTACAACCAAAACATCACTACATCCATGGTGAATGATAGATTTTGCACAGAGAAACACCATGGTGAATTTAGTCGCGAAACTTAATCTTATAGATTCATCAGATAAAGTTATGTTATCGGTCTGATAGGAAACCTAGTATCATGATTGGGAAATGGTGGGGTGATGTGGCCCAAAGGTAGTATCCTAGAGGTTTGTTTTGTAGTGTGAAGGAATAGAAAGTATGACTGGGCATTGGGTCAATTGGGCTCACAACTTGAAGGAAGGGAGCATTCCCATTGGCGAGGATGGAGCCCACTTGACATCTCATTCCTGGGGGCATATCCTGGTAGTTTGTTGTTGCATCAAAAGGAAATAACGGGGATAACTAAGCACTAGGCCAGCTAGGCTTATATCTCAGAGGTGGGGATTGATCCCATTGGTCAAGATGGAGCCCTCATGACAACTCATCCTTACTGTAATTTTTTCCATAAGTATTGTTTGGGAGCTCACTCGGAAAAACGGGATGACGTGGGGCCATGACAAGTTGGCCTCCATGTAGCCCCGGATGCATTGGGATTGGCATAGAGTGGGCTAGGGGTAAACTCAACCCATATATCTCTCCCAAAAGGTTGAATGTGAAGCGCGAGAAGAGAGATTTAGGATGACTCGGCATGGGATGTCATTGCAATGTGGGTCAATCAGGAGGGGTATTGTGGAGGTGTGGCCCACTAGTCCACGTAGACCAAAGGGTTCTTTCCTGGAAGCTTAAAAAGGTTCATATTACGGAAGTGTCGAGGTGTTGGGGTCAGGATGATGTGTCCTAGTGGTACACACCCTAGAGGCATGAGAAGAGCGGCTGAGGTGAACTATCGAGAAGGCCAAGATTGGGATGACATGTTTTGGAGGCCCCATCCAGAAGGTATAAAGGAAGGTAGTGGATGAAAGCCCTGAGATGAGGCACAATGAGATGACGTGGTGGTCAGGGAGAGGGGGCTCCTCTTGACATCGTGCACCCATCGATGAAAACTGCAAGCGGGTTTGGAAAAAAGGATACCACCTTCTCCAACACCCCCTACGATGGTTTCAAAAGGGTGAGGAAGGGTGTAGGAATAAATGTGAGTCATCGATCGAGCGATCGGCAATGTTCCCTTTACCACCCATTCTAAGGGGTGACCCCCCTCATAAACCTTGTGCATGTTACCCTGTCGGAATCATACACAATGGCTTTGTTGTTTGAACGTGTGGGGATCCACCTGAAACCTGCACATATTTTATGTGACATTGATGGGGACCACTAGATCAAGTGGCATGTCGAGTTGTTATTGGCGTCAAGGTATAGAGGCAAGGCCCATTGTATATAGCAGAGCATATAATAAACCAAGGTAATGTATGGTTAAGTGGAGTTATATATCTATGTGTGTGTGTGTGTGTGTGTGTGCGCAATGGGGCTACCACGACCCTGGAGAGGGGTATGAAAGCATCACACGCACACACACATATAAATCCTTTTCAATATTTCTCCATTTGTGAAAAATTCTCAGCGTGAAAACATAGGGCGTAGCTCTTGAAATAAGAAGGGATCCCAAAGAAATAATGGGACCATTGAGATATGAGAATTTGGGCACTCGGCTTGACTATATAGAAACTTACAAACTGTCTTATATGTGTGTGTGTGTGTGTGTGTGTGTGAGTGGCAGAGCCACTTATAAATTAATAAAATGAAACCACAAATTTCTGATTCGTTGTGTTCAGATGAAAAAGAAAGAATCCATAAAACTAATTTAATGAATTGAAGTCCCTAAGATAATTTTGATAAGGAGGAATATATAAAAAAAAAAAATTATCCCATTCTTCTAACAAATGACAAGAGGAATGGGATTATCAAGTAACAGCCATCCAAGAGGTGGGATGGTTGTTACATATGAGTCACAATCTACAGATATTGGATAATATGATAAATGCCCAATTAAATGATGGCTTGAAAACTATGGGTATCGAAACTGGGAATTGAAGTATTGCACATCTCATCCTCCAATCAAGCACCATTGCTCATCCCTTATCTCTTCTGATATAGCTAAGCTAGAGTAGCAGGTTAAGTTTTTTAAGGATAAGACTAAGACCATTGAGTAGGTAAACACTAGAATGGAAGATTATCGAGCATGTGCTTCTGAGGTAGATGAATCTTACAAGTCTCTAGTTAAACAAGTGTACCCATGCCTCTAGATATTACAGAGGATTTTACTCGAGTTGCTACCACTTTTGTAACCAGTTAAAGAATGATGTATTCAACTTCAAGGAGTGTTGAATTCCATAAATCGGATGGAGAAATGTGCCAAGGAGTACCTTCAGGCATTTCCAAAGGTCCCTGGAATTAGCTTGCAAGAACTGACATATAATTCCATCTTTGTGAACGAGGATCTAATAGATAGGAGAAGCTTGAAAAAGACAAATATATAGTTGTAGCACAAAATCAACAACATTACTCATTGGCTAAGAGAATAATCAAGATGAAAAAGCTACCCGCTATTGGGGCGTCAAGGAGAGGCCAAACTAGATGAATAAGTAAACAAAGAACTACATGAGTTTCTAAATGCTAAATAGTTTTCCTTTAGATTCTTCACCCAAAAACCTACTAAATACGATCTACGAGAACACCTTATGGAGCCCATCCCACTAAGCAGCAAACAATACTAAATTATTTCTTAGTCTTCTTGATGAAAGAAGTATTGGTTCTCTCTTAAAATACCTTAAAGTACCATGTCATAATGGAGAGTCTATTACATAATAGAATTAAAATGATTAAATCATACTATGAAATATTCATATCCTATCTTCAAGAAGTCGTCAAGGTCTCAGGTGAGGATCCAATCTCATTGTAGCAATTGTTAGCTTGTTTGTCAAGAGTTTTACAAATGGAAGACATATGCTTATATCTTCACAAATTTTCCCTAAATTTAGATATAGTATATTTTCAATGCTAACAATATTTATAAAGTAATCTCTATGTCTATTCTCCAATGCTTTAATCGAGTTTTATGCCAACCCCTTTTACCTCATAAATGGATATCATTACAATTTGAAGTAATAAGAGGAAAACTTGTATCTTTTATTTTTAATTAGCTTGTACTTATAAATTAGATATCTAATCATAAGAAGTTGAAAGATGGAATAAGAAGTTGAAAGATGGAATAAGATGTATTATTGTAATCCTAAGAAAATTACCGTGATTATTATTTTAAATTATATTTTTTCTGAAAATTCTTTAAAATTATTATAATTTCAAATGCTACATTTAATATTATTGTAGAGAAAAATACCATAATAAAAATATGTTTAATATGTAGTTAACACATCATAATAATAAGAATAATATAAAATTTAAATTTTCTTTTAATTAAAATAGTTTTATATCAACTTTTATATATGAATATAGATATCAAAAATCAATGGAAAGTAAAACCTTTTTCGCTTTTTCGCTTTAACTATATATGATTTCTTATTTCAATGTGAGCAATGTTCCATTTATATTTATCATAAAGTTGATATAATATACTTTAGAAAAATCTATTAAAAAAATTCAATATTAATTATATAGATAGGTATATTTATTTATTTTAAATAAAATAATTTAATACAATTTGATATTTATTTATAAAAAATAATTAAAAATGATAAATTTATTATACTAAAAGATTAATAAAAATGATAAATTTATTATACTAAAAGATTATGCTGTATTTTTTTTAAAGAATAAAGGAAATATAATTCTTTCCCTATTGAAGTGACACTTTGACAACTAAATTTGTATAATAATATGATACATAAAAATAATCAAATCTTATAAATAATTATTTAATTAAAGAAAATATTTAATTTTTATAAATTATTTTTTTTAATTAATAAATTTTAATTTTAAAGATATATCAATAATAAATAAATTAATTTTTTTTTTCTCTTTCTCAAAAGGCATATAACACATTTATTGTTATATACATATATAAACTAAAAATAAAATAAAAAGAGATCTATTTTAGATTAGGGTTTTAGAATATTAATTTGATTATCAATAATTATTAGATGGATGGTAAAGATTTAACTTCCGCTAAATGTTCTAGAATATTCATAGTAGTATATGCAAATCAAAAGATGACATTTATCTCCAAAGTAGTCATATGTTTTTTTTGCCTTCTAATTAAATTGATTAATTACAAAATTGTCATATGAAGTGAGTTATGGTTTTTTTGACATGTGGTATTGATAAGTCATGATATTGGTCTATAGCATTGTAACAAAACCTATTTACAAATTAAGGATCTTCTTGGCAATGTGAGAGTGAATCTTGATGGCTAAGAATCTTTGCTCCATATTTTTTTTTTAATATTTACAAAAAACATGGAACAAGATTCTTAGCCATTAAAATTTACTCTCACTTTACCATCTATATATATATATATATATATATATATATATATATATATATATATACACGCTTTGATACCTTATTAGTATGTAACCTAGTTAAGGCCATACCAGTGAGATCATTGAGGTAGTATGATTCCTTTTGATCCAATAAGGAGCTTAGATTAAGCTGAACGAGAGTTATGAAGTTAATTACATGTATTCATTTATTATTGTTGATAACTTGTGTTATAATTTAATTAGTTTTTATCAAAATTTTATTTTATTTTAGAAAGGTGGTCGATGCAATGTAGAATAGAAGGTGGTGGGGTGTATTGTTAAGTCACTCCTTGATGTGAAGATAACTCGTTCTTATCCAGGCTAGTGTGGCCCAGGCTAAATGCTATCTCCAGATGATTTTGATAACTTAAATGCCCCTAGATCATAATTTCTCAAACCAAAATTTAAATATATAGTAATCTCATGACACACAACATAACAAATAAAACAAAATCAAAATTAAAAAAATAAATATTTCTATATTTATTATGAATTATTTCGATAATATTTACCAATCATATAGTTTATATAATTATATTATATTTAAAAAATATATTCAATAAAACAATAAATAACTATTTACGCAAGAGAGAATGAATTTGCTTCACACCTTCATCAGCGTAATTTTAAGTTGATCTGACGGACCGGTTTATTTTGAAGTGCGTGCTAGATGACTCATACTCATCATTATCCGTGAAAATCGTTATCAGTGAAAATCATCTTAATGCTTCTTGCTTTCCATTTAGGTATTTTTCGTTCCTGAAAATATTTAATAATTAAATACAAAAATCGGCGAATCTCGATAATACAATGACTTGGCACTCTAAAATCCTTATGATATACCTTCACTCTTTTTTTCAAATAAAATACTGCTCTTTGATTATTTTTATTATTTAATATATATAACCGGTTGTGCATAATCCATTTGTCTCTTCTTTTGGCCATTTCCTCGTTTCAATGTGGGTCCTACTGGCAAAAAGAAATTCTTACTCTTCTTCTGTTTGGATTGCCTTTGCTCTTTCACATGGTCACATTTCATTGATCCACAGCCTTAAATACATGCTCTGCTCAAACCCATTTCCCTTTCATTTCTTCAAGCTTTTCTCTGCTACCTGCTGCTCTAGGAGTTCAGTGCTGCCGATGCCATTTTTACATTTTTTCCTTGTAATCATATGGTCTGTTCATGTACTTTGGATTGTATTTAGGTTTTGATTTTGAGTTGGATAAATTTAGGACTTAAATATATAGCGTTGGGTAGCTTTTCTGCAGGTTGGATTTGAAGGTCTACACGGCCTACTTACAGCAACCAAAGGCCTTCAATTCTGATATAGGAAAGCTTGGTTTAATCTTGATAGTCCAATATATTGAGGTTAATTGAATGCTATCATTGCAGTAGCTGTAGCTGTAGCTGTGGAGTGGCTGTTATCAATACAATCAACTGGTCTGTAAGTAACATAGCATGTGTGTATGAGTCAGATTCTAAATTGGGCAGCCAAAGATCCTACTTATGTTCACTTTTCTTCAGAAGCTGTTCTGTATGGTGTTTCTGTTCCATTGCTGTATATGCTTTTGGGTCTCTCGTACAAGTCTTTTCTCGTTTTTCACCATTCCTGTGTATAGCTATAGGGTTGTCTCTTTTGGGTTTCCTTGAAAACTCCCAAACTTTAGTCTCTGCCATCATTTCAGGGCTTTATATATTTCCTGTTGAATTGGGTATTTGTTACCATCTCCAATTCAAATTGATTCATCACAGTCGACAAAAGGAGCTGTAACACAGCAACTGCTGTAACATTTTTATTAATGGAGCGGACAGTTATCATCGCGCAAGGATCTCAAAGCTTTAGCCCTGTTTCGCCCTCTTTGACAGGGCTGCAGTCAAAGCAGATGCTTGCTTCTCATTCAAACCAAATAGACATTCCCGAAAATTCTGTCCTCCCAATCCATCCAGTAGAATTCAGTGGAGAAATATATGACATGGGCAGTACCCAATACAACAATATGAACTTTGCTGCTGATCTGAATGTTTCTGGGGCCAAAACTATAGTGCCCACAAAGAAGTCAGTGCGTGAGTCTGTGGACAAGAGGTGCCCAGCTCAGAATTCATTGTATTCCCCTGGAGCCAGTGGGGAGGGCATCTCCCAATCTCGGAGCATTTTAGCGTCTGATGAAGCAGAGGATCAGCAAGGGATAGACGTGAGGAAGCAGAGAAGGATGATGTCTAACAGAGAATCAGCAAGGAGGTCCAGGCTCCGGAAACAACATCACTTTGACGAGCTGAGGGCTCAGGTGGCTCATCTGAGAGCAGAGAACGGGCAGATACTGGACCAATTCAATATTGCTTCACAGCATTATGCTCACATAATAGAAGAGAATGGCGTCCTGAGATCGCAAGCACTGGAACTGAGTCGCAAGCTCCATAGCTTACACGACATGATAAACGCCCATTCCCATGGTGTCTTTAAAACTATGGGTATTGAAACAGGGAATTGCAGTGCTGCACATCTGAGCACCGAATCAGGCACCATTGCTTATTCCTTTATCCCTTCCGATTTCTTGTTCTGAGCCCAAATTCAATGTGTACATTGTGAAATACTTCCTACTGTTTATCGTATTAGGTCTCAGTACTGTAATGCTTTCTCCTTTCATTTTACAGAATGGGTTTTTTCAGCTGTTGAGTGGTATTTGGCAAATGTAAAAACAGGGTAAATGCGGCGGAGTCAACAGGAGTAGAGTAAACCATGTCATGGATTGTTTAGAGAGTTTGGCTGGGTTATCATTCATTTAGTTTACCCTGGTCAAAGTTTGGAGTTGGTTTGAGTTTGGCTTGGTTATCATTCATTTAGTTTACACTGCTCAAAGTTTGGATTTGGTGTTCAGCATATAATATGGTGGTATGTTAAATTTAACAGAGAGTGCATGTATATTTTTTAAAATAATAATAATATAAATATAAAATTTTAGTTTTAGTTTGGATAAAATTTTAGTAAAGGGAGACGTGTCTGAAGTGTGTATTTTAATGTTTATTATGGATTGATGCTTATTCATATTTATTAGTTATTTAATTTATATGATTATGCTAATTATAATAATATATTTAGTATTATTTCTAGTTTATTGGGGTAGCTCAATTGACAATGGAGTATTATGTAAACCTTCGAATGCCACATGGGTCACATCTCAAGTAGTGCCTTACGAGTACACTTTATTATCAATGTATCTTCCCAATTTATCTTCTAAAAGTTTATAATTAAATTTGCTTAAATGATATGATAAGAGGAGAAAGGTAAGGCAGCCTAAGGGATTTCTTTAGTGTTCCTTTATCTCTCCTACTTTATCATCTTCACCTTATTAAAACTATGAGTAGTGGACAAAACTAATTCCTACAATGACGTCATCACTCCTATATTTCAAGAAATTGTCTTCCCTACATTCTTGGAACAAAAAGAAGTGGGGTGAGGGATGGCGGTGAGGAACTTCTTGTGAGGAAAATAAAGGAAACCATGTTGGGAAAAGGGGGAGAGAGAGAGTTTTATAGGAGAGAAGGGAAAAAACGAAGTGCCATGAACATATAGACTAGACCAACTATGAAATGAAGTAGAAATACTTTTTTAAAGAGTTACAAAATGAGGATAGTATGCAAGAAGTTTTGTGACATCAGCTGGACCTTTTTCTGCGTTCTCCAAAAAGCACAAGAAGAAAATATTTCTAAGCGCTTGAGAAGAAAAGAGAAGCTCTTTTATGTAATGAGAGGCAAGTAATGTGGGTGTCTATAGCTGCTATGTCCTTTGCAAAACATGGTAGCAGAAGCTTTCTTGGTTGAATCCATTGTAGAATGAACTAAGAGTCATTATACCCAGAAGCTATCTTTCTTAAATCCATCATAGACTGTCATTGTACCTCCTTTGCCTCGATGATATCATTGCTTGCCTTGGGGGTTGATTTCTTTAGTAACCTACCTATGGTTGGGTGGAAATCACTTAGATTCCTTGGTTTTACTAGTCAACTACTATGCACCCATATAAGACTTTTACTTTTTTTTGCAATTTCATTATTTACTTGCATCTATTTTAAAAAAATTCAAGTTGAGGGATTTTTTTTAATTTGTTTTTAGGCTTAGATAAACTCTATATAATTGTTGTCAATTAAGTTTATCTCATGTAGTTGGGAGGAATAATTGGAATCCTCCCCACCCAAGTTCAATTCCCGCAAGTGACATAATGAGCTTTGATATAATGGCTTTGGGCCTTATTGTTGAGAATGAATAGTTTATTGAGAACAAGAACATGTATATTCCTCGTATGGAATATAAATGAATTTCTAAAAACTAGATAATCGCTATTGTTCCAATATGAAACTTTGTTAAAATTATTTTTGTCTATAAATTTGTGCACTGTAAGTAATAGAAAAAATAGATAAATTCTTGATCTTTAGCTTTTTCAACCTTGTTTTTCTCTACATGTTTAGGTTAAGTTCACAACCAATAATGTTATCCTCATCAATAACTAAAATATGATAAAGTATAATAGTTTTTGTAGGTTCTATTATTTGTAACCTTGGTGTTATCTTTCTTAATCATGGAAGTAAGAACATCAAATGTTTAATCGAGAAAAATATTTTGTTACATACATAATTGGTTAAACTAAGCTGGAAACAATGGTACTTAAGCTAACAAAAATAGTTTCTGACTCTCTTTATATCCATATTGGCTTTGGTGTAAATAAGGAACTATACCATATCTTTTATTTTATTTAAACTCAATGTTTATGATATATAAACCCTTTCACATGAACTTTGATTTGGAAGATTTTAGATTTTATTTGTACTCTCAATGCCCTTTGAACAAGTTTGATAAAAAAAATTTATCCACGGTATAAATAACTTCAAAAAAATACAGGATTTGGAAATTTTTAATTCAAGTCCCTAATCATATGGATTAGTGGGGCATGATTGGGAGCATAGCCACAAAGGGGTTTAAGTGTGGAGTTCTTTAAATGAATTAGACTTAGCTTAGTGAACACAATTCATTTATTTCCCTAGTGGTCTGTGGTCGATTAATAGAACTGTTAGTTGACAATGCTTTTGTAATTCGCCTCAATTGAAGTTCACTAATCAGACAAGATAAAGGTATAAGGTTTATATTTTGGTTACTTTGGTCCCTAGTGGTTGGTTAACAACAATGTCTATTAATATAATCCAAATAACTAGAGACCATTTGTTGACATATTTGGAAGTTTGGAGGTCTAGAAATTATTTTAATTATGTTTTTATGTGAAATCTAGATTCAAACTCTAGTAAGGTAGAACACGTGGAGCCACATAATTTATACTATGATGTGGCATGATAACATGGCATGCTAAACTGACACACTGACATGGAAAAAATATGATCTCTAGCCTACGTGGTGGGATGATGTGGAATTGATAAAGTGGAATTTGAAAATCCAACATTTTGAGAAAACGTTCAGTTCTAGATGTGTCTGAGAGAATGTGGATCAAAATTTTTAATTACCGTTACCATGAATTGTTCTCATCTTCTAACAAATCTAAAATCCGGAGATACAACTTTTTGGAAAAGTGTCCCTTTAACTATTTTCTTGGATTTAGATGTTTTTGATAGAATTCAGATCAAATTATGTCAATGATCGTTACCATCTAATAATTCCCATCATATATTGGAAATAAGATTTGAAGTCTATCAAACTAGAAATCCGTCTTTTTGAAGAATCATGCCAATAGGTTTTTCTGAGATCCATACCTATTAATTTCCTTTATGTTAGCGATTCTAATCATTCAACAGAAATCAAATTCAGATTCTATTAATTTCGAGATCTAGTTTTTTTGTAGAAAAGGTCTTTTGGGAACTTTTCTAGATTCATATATGGTTAGGTAGCTACTGTGTCCACCCTATGTAGGTGGCACAATATGGTCGTGACATGTAGAAGAAGGAATTCCATGTGTTAAGCATGTATCATGTTACATGGAAAAATGCAATCATAACATGTGGACGGGTCATCACGAGTTAGCAACCTATCAGCTCCTGACATGGAATAATTAAATAAAGCTTTTGAGTGCCATAGCTTGGTGTCTAGAATTTAGAGCTTGATGAAATTTAAGTCATTGGAAAACTCTCGACAAACAAAACATTATTATGATATTAGATAAGAACTTAAAGTGATTAAAATAAGAAGATTTTTAATAACAATTTTTTTTAAGTAAATTAAAAGGTTGAAATTTTAAACATAACAATAAGAAATTATTAAGAAATTACATACCAAATATTGATTACTATCATTCGTAATAATATATTTAATTATATTGATAAAATTTTAAATTTAATGAATAAGTTTGTTAGAAAAGAAAATTGCAAAAGTTTCTTAACAACACTTTGTGTAATATTTTTTTTTCCAAAACAGAAAAAATGTGTTCAGACTAATAAAATGAGAAAGTACAATAACAGAGGATGGATATCCCACTGATCGCCTACAAGTAAGCAACAACTTGGAAACTATGATTAATACATCTATTCTCTAAGATTCATAGATTATTCTCTAAGATTCATAATCGGTAAAAAGGAGTCATGTTACAATGATATATACCTATAGGAACTTTTCACAAAAAAGGGAAACAAAGAGCAAGCAGGTTCAATCTGTAGATAGAGTTAAATCAAAATGTATCTTGACCACTGAAAAGAGCCAAAGGTGAAACATTTGAAAAATATATTATTAAGATCTGAGTTGCAACCTTCCTTTGAGAGGTGATTTTCTTCACCATTCTGTCTCCGATGGATGTGAGTGATGGAGACAGAGAAAAACTCCTTGAGCAGGGATTTGATTCTGCATTTCCAGGTGTCAAGGTTGGGAGAGTCTAAGGAACCTCGATTTTTAGCCGAGTCGATGATAGATTTGGAATCCCCTAAAATGGTAAGAGCTTTGATGCCAAATCAAGAAGCACAGAATAGGAGCACCCAAAGAGTGAGAAGTTCATGATGAGTATTGGAACCAATTCCATAGTGCCATAGAAACCTGTAGAAGCTCTCAAGGTCTATATGGATGGCCATGCCACAGCCACGGGATTTGAATGAGGAGGCGTCGTCAAAAAAACCAACTCGATAAGAGGACTAGATGTTCTAGGGAGGAGAGGGGCGTTTAGGGGGCGATTTCTTGAATGGAGAGTATTCAAGATAGGAGGAGAAAATTTTGCAGTTGGTTTTCCAAATGTCTGGTTTTGCAAAGATGAGGGCGTTCCTGGATCACCAAATCCCCTAGATGATGAAGAAATCTAGTGTTCTATGTTGGGGGTGATCCACAGTCCAACTACCAAGATAGGAGAGCATGTCCATGCAGTTCCAATTTGTTCGAAAGTTGTAGCACATGTGTCCAGACAGAGGAGGAAAAAGGGCAGTGGAGGAAGAGGTGGTTGATGTCCTTTCTAGCTGATAAGCAGAGACAACATTGCTCCAGGGAGTCCTTTCTAGCTGATAAGCAGAGACAACATTGCTCCGGTCCCTGGAAGTCCCTCTTACTATTGGAATTATGATGCATGTGTTGTACTTGATGGCAACCCACTTGTAGCAAAACAACCCACTTGTATATGGTAACTAGATGAATCTACGTAACTAGATGAATCTACAGGAGAGATATAAGATGTGACAAAATGCATGGCAGTTGTGTTTATAGATGTGACAAAATGCAGGGCAATTCAGAGGAATGAGTTCAGAAGTAATGTACAATGGAAAAACGCATTATAACAAGTCTATTCATAGGGAACAAAGTAATGGTACAAAAGAATAGGATGAAGGAACAAAGGACTACAAATCAGAATCAAGAAGTTGAAGAAAAAAAACATTTTCATGTATGTTAACTGTATACGCAAGTTCACTGTACAAAAAGAGTGTATACACATGGGTTCACTGTACAAAAAGACTGTATACGTATTCACGCACTTTCACAAGAGGAAAAACGTGTATGGGTTGGAAAATCAAGGAAATTTAGGATTAAAGAATACCAAGGGTCAATACCATGGTATTAGCCCACAATATTGAGCGGAGTAATGGTTATTTGATCCCATCCAAGAATATCATAGGCTCTAAGTGTTGTTTTGGTCCAAGGTATTGAGAAATGCTAAAACTCTATAAGGAGGAGAAGATCAAAGGGCTAAGTGCACATGTAATGAATATCTTATGAAGTGTTAGATCAAAATAAATTATGCATGTTATGGGTTTCTAATGCTTTGCTTGATCTGAACTAAGTATGCACCTGAGTGTTTGATGATGAATGAGATCTAATAATGGATTAGGATCATAACAACTTATCATTATGTGATCTGATAATGGATAGGCTAGATCTAAATGCTAACGAATGTTTTATCCTTTATATGTCATGGTCTGGGTATATCTGAAGTCTGGAATAGCTGCAAAGTTATAAGTTTGTATTTGCAAATCTATATGTTGGTTCGCCTTGGTGAAGGCGCGTATACACGCAGGTTATACTCTTCCAAGTAGCGTATGCAAAAGAAAAGCCTATTGTTCAGAGATGACTGGTCTATCTGATTAGTGTTGTTGTTTTATTATTGTCTGTCAATGATGTCTTCTTTAGATCTGAATGTAGAACTGAATGTATAAGGAGATTGAGTCTGATTGACTGATTTATTAAGTGAGAAGGGTGATCTTTTCTGCTGTCTATTTAGATATCTGTAATTTGACAGTAGATCTTCAGAATGTTACTGGTTGACACTGTTTTGATTCAAATGTTTTTATGATTTAGTATTTTTAGAGGTATATGCAGGGTGGGTTAAAGTAAGTGGCATATACATTGTTGGCTTAGTGGGTCTTGACCTAGGTTCAGAGTTAAGTTTTCCAAACAAATCCCTACACTACTGGCGCTTTCGGCATCAACCCACGGAGTGCGAGTTGAAGTCTCACTCGAAGCAGTATGGGGGAATGTTGGAACCAAGTTTCCGCACCCAAAGATGAGCGTGATGTCGTTTTATGCCCTAAACCTGCATTCGCGCAAATCGATAAACCCTTAAGGCTTATTGATATAACTTCCTTTTATCACCCTGTAGACCTTCGTGAAGATCTACGACTGTCTTTCGTGAACCCTAGAAAGGTAAATCCTCCACTTACGTGCCTCTGTAATTACCCCTAATTCCGTGTTTACCCAAATCAACTTAAGTGTTTGATAACTTTAACATGCAACAAGATATGCTTCGCGTAAACAGATATTATTACTTGCATTCATAAGAAAATATAACTTATGTAAAATCGCGCATCAATACAGTGTTAATTCATAAACCCATCATTCATCATAACATAATAGCACATTCATTCATAACATAAGTAAATAGACAAAACACAAGGATTGTTGGAATAATCTCTTTATTAATGCTTCAGTTCTTCTTACAGAATCAAGACTTCCCTGCACACACAGCTACAGGAGTTCGCGCACTCAGTTGCAGACTCTACTCTAGGCCTCTACGCACACAACTGCAGAGACTCTCTTATACTCTAAGACTTATTTGCTCTTACTTCTAATGACTCATTACATCTTCATTCGTCTCTACTATTATGCCTTAGACTCTCTAAGACTCTCATTTTTATACAATCCCATGGTCCGCAGACCATGGGTAGATCTACTAAATCCGACACGACTTACATAACAGAAGGGTAAAACCCTTTATGACACTTTACTATCTACGTGCTTCGCGACCACATCTTGCGGAGACTTTATATTCTTTACAACAAAACATCAGCTTTTTGCCCCAAAACTTGGGCTTTTGCACCAAAATTGACCCTAGGGGACCCTGTCCCAACAGGCCCCCAACACAAATATCGTGACTCGCCCCCTAGTCACTCTGCTGGCGCGGATATCTTACTTCAAAGACCCTAGATCGACTTTTTCTACTGCTACTTCAGTCACGCTCTGCATGGCTGCCTATTTGATCTTCTCCACTCGCTGCTCTATTGTTGGTCTTGCACTACCTTCCTTTATCTTCTGTCGTGTTCTCTATAGGCTCAAGAGCTTTTCCTCAATGGTGACAGAGATAACATAGGCCTCATCTATCCAAGGCTGCAATCTGACCTTGAGGACCACCTCTTTCCTTTGCACTGCCTCCACCTATTCGAGCAACTGTTTTGCCTCATGCAGCTTAGTTAATCGATGTGGTATAGCGATGGTGCGAGCCGTTGCTCTTTCTTCATCGTACTGCTGCTGCAATTCATGGGTTTCTGTGTTCAACCTTTGCAGGTTAGGTTCTTCGTGGAGCGTCGTGACTACCTATATGGACTGCTCAAAGAGCGCATGCAATCTGCCACCGCGGCATCTACTGTTGCGACTCCATCCTTTATAGTTGCTTAGCGATGTTCTCTAATCTCTGATGGAGTTGAAGGATGTGACTTCAACTCGAGCTCTATTATCTTCATATTCAGTTCAAACTGAACCTTCGCCACTTCTGTTTTTTCTTCGCATCCACCGACGCTTCCTCCGAGATATGCAGTTCAGGGACTGTTCTGCATGCCTCAGCCACCACAACTACAGTTTGCTTGTTCTACTCCTGAACTTTCTTTCATGCTTCTAGCGCAGCTATTTTCTCTATGAACATTTGTTCGTTGTTGACCTTACACTTGCTGATCATGCTCAGTGCGCGCTGCTCCGGGGCCTTAAGCTCTACGATCATGCCTGCTTGAAGTGTGTGAAGGAACTCACTAGGGAGCGCAGCGAAGTTGAGGCCCACATTCTTCAAAGTGTTGACCATAGCCTTGTCAGGGCCGCCTCTGTGTTCAAAGCTCCATCAAGCAGTGTGACTACCTGGAGATCCATTGAGCGAACCAGCTCCGTTACTTGAGTGCTCCTCGATGCCAAACTGGTTGATGCAGCGCTGCTCTGTCCTGCACCTGCCTGAAGCCTAGTTGTCTAGATCTACAACTCATGCAGACTCGTCTGTATGGCACTTAGTGCCTGCTTCTGTTGCTGCTCAAACTACTTCAATAGTTCTTTTGTTGTGTCTCGCACCTCATCTCCAATATCATCCAAGTCACCCTCTATCAAGGTAATTGGATATAGCGATGACTTGGTGGCTTTCCACTTTTTGCGCGGACCTTCCTTTTCCTGCTCCCTATACCGCTTCACCCGGAAGGGAGTGCTCTCTTGTTGACCTCTGCCACCCTACGCTAACCGCTCTTCCTCCTCCATTTGGGGTGAAGGAGACTTCTGACTCCTTTTGGAGCCACGATGTTCCTGCTCTGTCTGTTCTTTTGCAGTGCACTCCTTCTCCTCGACCTCTTTCTTCCTCTTTTCAGCCAACAGCTGAACCTTTTGACTAGCCACTTCCTTTTTCTTTTTCTTTGCGTACTTGCTAGTCCTAGTAGCCTCATCGGATGCAACATGCTAGTCTGTTGGCCAACGCTTGATGACTTTTGCAATCGCGTCATCCGTGGCCAGGTAGGGTAAGTCAAACCATTTCTGGTCGGGGTCCTTGCGCACCCGAATGTAAATATGGTGGAAGTCCACCTTGAACTCCGCGTACCCCGACAACTTCTCGAACATGGTTGGTGACAACCGTGACTTCTGGTTGATGGCCATGTGAATACTCACCTCCATCAACACCTAGAAGACTTTGCTTTCTGTTACCCACACAACATCTTTCGTTGCCCAAAGAGACACAAACTTTGCTGCTTCTAGTAAATCCTTCTCCACAGGAGGAAATTGGCTATCCTTCGGCAAGTCCCACGCGACTAGCACTATTGAGAGCAACAACCATGAATAGTGAAAAGTCTTACTATCATTCTGCGCCTCTCTGCAGTTCGCGAGGAACTCTCTACACAGGTAGCGCACCCAGTTGAACTGTACACCCTTCGCGCATTGAGCTGCTAAAGAAACTATTGGTGTCAGCACCTCGTCCACATGACACTTCCTCATCACCTTGTCAACCGAAATTTGCATGGAAATCTTGACCACGGGGCAATAATGTTGGTAATCAAATACTCATGCGCTTTTTGGCAAGCTTAAACTTGTCCTTCATCTTCTCAGTGAGGTCGTGCTCACTCGTCTTTCTGCCAAACGCCTTGGTTGGATTCAGTCCAGAGTGCGGTAATAATGTGATCCTGTCGATCAACATATCTGTGATAGGGATCGGCTCATTTGACCATAAGCACCTATCATGGACCAAGCACAACAACTACTTAATGTCAATTAGGTTGATATTTGACCGATGATAATGCAACACCCATAACAAGTTCAGTAGCACTGACTTGTTGACTCTGCGAATCCATTCCACCGGCTCCAGCACGATGACACCAAATTCTTTATAGAAGACCCTCTGAATGAAAGTGTCAGTAGAAAGGTGGGGGAACTGCCTGTGGTCCCCCAAATCCTAGTCTTCAAGCTTCAAATGCAGGACCCATGCCAAGCGCGAACCTTCAAAGGTAATATTCTACGGCAATAGGGGCGTGTTGAGGGAGAATTGTCTGACATTTGGGTCCTTCAAGACCTTCACCTTGCCCTTTCGTAGAGGGATATACTCCGACAACTTTGAAATGGGGTCTACTCCTTCAATATCTATGCCTTTTGCGCCATCCTCTGCTTCCAGATCTGCCACCTTCCCTTTCTCCTTCGCACTCGGATTTTCTTCTTGCCATGCCTAGGTAGCTGCATGTTTCCTTGGTGACTCGTGCACTGGCATTGGCTTCTTTTGCTTATCCTTATTTGGCCTGGGGACCTCTCTCATTGGTGTAGGCTTTGGCCTAGGCGACCTCGGCATCGTAGGCACTGTTGCTGGAATCTCCATACTAACAACCTCAGGGGAGGCTCCCTCAAAGGAAATAGTCTCTCTAGCGCTTATAGTTTCTGTGGGACCTGGTCCTAGCATGATGTCACGGATAAGATTTTTGTCTAACTCAGAATATTGAGCAAACACAGAGCTTGCGAGCAAATCCTCAAAGAACTCACGGTTCATGTGCAACAAACAACACAACTTAGAAATTTTCAGAATGCAAAGTGTTTCTCGTTGAATAGCCATGTGTAATTTATAGGCAAATTCGAATTCAAATTCGACCATTCCCCGAAAATCCGTCCATAAATGCGAAGTTTGCGAAAGATTCCCCAAGATTTTACTCTTAAATTCAACCTCAATTGCCTTACATGTCAGCCGCCCGCTCCTCTTAACCATATTCTGGCAGTCAAATCATGAACAATAACAATAACGGTCACTTTCTGGCTACACTACACGGTCTCCCCCCTATAGTGCAGCTCCCTTCGCGCTTCTTCTAGTACTATGACATCGTCTTGTTTCGCGCAGCTCTATAACCCAGGCAGTGTAGTTTATAGTCTCGCGCCTCCTTGCAGCTACCTGGAGTGCTAAGACTGTGCTACCATCATGTAGTCATCGGGTCGGATCCCCGATGTATGGTTTCAATCAATTGCTATTTACCTTTCTCGGAAATGGATCTCCATTTAGTTTCACAAGCTGAACTGCTCCACCATCGGTAATCTCTTTGATCACATATGGCCCCAACCAATGCATCTGAATTTTCCTAGAAATTTATCAAACTTGTTGTCATATAATAAAACTAAATCATTTACCTTGAAGGTGTGCAGTTTTATGTGTCGATCGTGCCATGCATTTTCGCATTCCCTCTGACCCTATTGATGGAATCCAGCTAGAAACATGTCTTCCTCAAGATCTATCAGCTGCACGAGCCTCTCTTCTAAGGCCCTGCAGTCCACCATCCCTGTAAATGTCACTATGTGTAGACTAGGCATGATATACTCCATAGGCTCACTGCCTCTATGCCATAGACCAACCTAAACGACGTCTAACCAGTAAGATTCTTACAAGTAGTTCTATAAGCCAATAACACAGAGAGTACGCTCATGTCCCAATCATTCCTCTGCGCATGCAAACCTTTGTCACCGCGCTCTCCAATATCTTATTAAATGCTTCAACTATCCCATTGGCCTAAGGATGATATGGCGTACTCTTCTAGTGATAAACTTTGAATTCTTCTATCAACGCACTGATCGTTTCATTAAGGAAGTGCGTACCACTATCACTCATCAAAATCTTTGGGCAACCAAACCTGGTCAACACATATTCAAATAAGAACTTCATTGTTGTTACCCATGTACAGTCCTTCACGGGTTGTGCCTCCGCCCATCTGGTCAAATATTCAGTCACGACGATGATATACCGCACACCCAGCTTCTTTCTTGGAGGTTGAATCAGTCCTACAAAATCAATTTCCAATTTCTCAAATGGCTACAATGATACCTACAAATTCAAAGGTAGCTCATCCCTCCACAATGGCCTACTGGTTCTCTGACATGCATCGCATGCCCTACAATATGCTTTGGAATCCTTATGCAATGTTGGCCAACACAACCCAGCGTGTAAAATCTTCTGCGTTGTTTCTTTCCTTGCATAATGGCCTCCGACAACCCCTCCATGGGTTTCAGCTAGGATACTGCTTCGTTCAAAATTGGGCACATAGCGTCGCAGTATCTCATCCGATCCCATCTTATACAAGTGACCTGCAATAACAGAAAAAATTGTTGCGCGCACCACCAATTCCTTCTTCTATTGACTAGTGTATCCTTTTGGAGTTGTTCCTGTGGTCAGGAAGTGGATAATGTCAGCAAAATGATTGTCTTCTACGTGTATTGCAAAGAGTTGTGCGTCAGGCAAACCTTCCTCTAAATTGGTAGGCTCCTCTCTAATCTCAATGCGCGACAGATGATATGTCCCTGCATTCAATCACCCTGGCTTAGCAATTACTTTGAAATCATACTCTTGAAACAACAGCAACCATATGCATATTTTCCCCCCCAACACAGGCTTGTTGACTAGGTACTTTAATGCAGAATGGTCTATATACATCTTAAAGTGTCTGCCTAGAAGGTAATATCGGAACTTCTAGAGCCTGTAAACCATAGCCAACCCTTCAAGCTCTGTCATTGAATAAGTCTTTTCAGCCTTAGACAACTCCCTGCTCGCAAATTCTATTGGGTGATCCAACTCTCCTTCACTGGCCTGCGTCAGCACTGCTCCCAACGTGATACATGACACATCCACATGCAGATGAAATTCCTTCTTCCAATCTAGGAAGACTAGGATCAGCGCAATGACCATTTTCTCCTTCAATACATCCAAACTCTGTTGACGTTCCTCATTCCAACATAATGTAGTGTCCTTCTTCAATAGCTTTTCCATCAGCGCGGTAATCTGGGCATAGCTCTTGATGAACTTTCGATAGTATCAAGTATGACCCAATGTTGCGTGCAGCTGTTTAACACTCCTTGGCGCGTCTAAGTTAATTATGACCGCGATCTTAGCGGGGTCCACCATTAATCCTTGTTTGCACACTACATGACCCAGCAAGATCCCAAAGGGGACACAAAATAAGCACTTCTTCAAATTTAGCATGATCTGATACCTCTGGCATGTATCCAACATCAAGCACAAACTAGCTACATGGTGCTTTACCAGTCCAAACATTGTCCAATCATCAAAATATACCTCCAAAAACTTGTGAATGAACTCTTTGAATGCCGCAATGACTACGCGCGAGAAGATTGCTGGCACATTCTTAAGTTGAAAATGCATTACCGTATACTGAAAGCATCCCCACTCAGTCACGAAGGTAGTCTTACTCCTATCTTATGGTGCGATATTTATCTGATGGTACCTAGAGAACCCATCAATGAACGAATATGCTTCCTGTCCTCCAACGTTATCCAATACCTCATCTGTGAATGGTGTTGGGAAAGGATCATGAACGCAGGCATTGTTCAGCTTCCTGAGATCTACGCAAATCCTTATTTCATCCTTCTGCTTCTTTTCCTAAACTACCATTGGAATTACCCAATCGGACTCCTCCATTGGTTTAATAATACCCGCTTCCAACATCTTGTCCAACTCCAAGCAGAATTTTTCCTTGTACTTAGGATTAAGGCGATATGGCCTCTGCTTAACAGGCTTCGCGTCTGGTTTCAATGTTATTTTCATCGCTCCTAAATCACCTATTATCCCCTTCAAGTCTGAAAACTTTGTAGGCAACAAATCCTATTACTCATGGAGAAACTCAGTAACCTTATTGACCGTAGCGTCATCCCAGTAGTCTCCTATGTTCACCTGTCTGGTTTTTAGTGGCACGATGATATCTAGATTCTCTATCTGCGGCCCCTAAACTTCGCAATGACCTTCCACCTCTGGGATATTAATGTTCCTTGGATCCTCTTCTTCTTCTTCAGCGATCACATTGTAGCACTCTAGCGCATGGTGCAACTGGGTGTTCCAATATGGTTGAATCAAATCCAAGGGATCTTGTGGTATTTTGAAGATCGTTGCCTTGACCTCCTGCAACGCTTCATCGATGCATTCAAATCTATCCTCAAAGTTGAATGTCATCAAAAATCCTTGTCTCAAAATATTTCACTCATCAGTGTCATGGCGAAACTCTATTTCCAAGTACCAATTCATTGGTATTACATCCAAACTATGATAGAACAAATGCGCCCACTCCAGTTGCAGCTCTACTCCATAAGCGTCAGTCCATTTTGCTAAGTGATCCCGCGGATCATTCCTTCCATCGTATTTCTCCGTCAACCAGAATTTTGGTCGACCAAACCGCAACCACATCATCTTTCTATATTCACGCCATCCATCAAAGTTGTCTTTATATGTACCCCACCACCTTGCGGGTGTAGCGCGCAATGCCAAATATAAAGCTCGGAAGCGATGCTTCTCTGGTACTTCCATTTCAAATGCATCCAAAAATTTGTCTACGTCAGTTAGACCATCATAATAAGGCAAACTCCTTACCTCCAATGATACATAGTGCAACGATTTAGTCATCATATTATAGCGTAGAGTAGATGCTTCATGCAACCTATTTTGCTAGTGTTCCAACTCCTCATCTGAATCTAATGTATAGGAACTTTCGTGGTCACATGCAATGCATCCATCTGCTGTCAAAATCACCTAATCTTGGTCTCACACTCTTATTTTGTAGATCTGGTCCAAATCATTGTCACTTTCATAATCACAGACCGGTTCAGTATAGCACGATCCTTTTGCAGGTTCCAACGGTACTACTATGTGGAGCGATTCCTTCTCAAATGACATTGTCCGCTTCTTCAAATTGATCACCCCATTCATGTCAATAGCCCAGTTGATCCCAAGGAGCGCAAGGTATGGATTGTTGTCATCAACAATTTCTATCACTTCGAAATTGGCCAACGCAATTGCACCTTTAATATCGACTATTACTCCCTGCAATCTTCCCATGGGGATAATATTCTGTTGATTTTCCATCCACAATTTAATCGGAGACCACTGTAGTGCGGGTCTCCCCATTCTTTCTCACGTCTATTTAGGTAATACATTCACATCCGACGCCAAATCCAAATTAACTTGATCCATTTCATACCCCCATATTTGTGCAGTGAGTCTCATCTCATGCCCTGTTCTTGCCTTGTGCCTACCAATTTTTCTAACTACACAAGGTCGTTCAGGAGCATTTTCTTTTCTGGCACACTTATTTATCAACTCTTGTAATCCTTTGAAAGCCTTGCTATCACACAATAGCTTCATGCAAGTTTCCAAAAATTTAGTAAGCATGGATGGGTCCATTTCTTCAGACTGTTTATCCTGACTTCCTGAAGTCGAAGCCTCAACGAAGCTTTTCTTCTCTTCCATGAAGGTTTCTTTCACATGCTCCAAATCAAATCCAACCTATTTTTCTAGAGCTTTGCAGACCCACTCGCTTTCTTCAGGTTGCTTTCCCTTATCCTTGCCAGTTTTCATTCCACTATGCAGCCTAATATTCACATTAGGATCCTCTTTTGAGGGTTCATCCCTCACCATCTGTAGGTTCTGGGTAGGCTATTGAGGTTGCGTCCCCTTTTCCCGCATCTTAGCTATTAGTATAGGGTAGTCTTATGTCGTGTGGTCAAACTGAGTACAGTATCGGCACGACAGGCGTGTCGGGTTCGTACACTCCCATGCGTAGTGTCCTGGCACTCCATAATTGTAGCAAATGACTTGTCCCCGACCTCTCGCAGGTCCTCCTCCACCTCGACCTTGTCTGTGCCCCTAATATCCTCCTCACGCTCCCCCAGCACCTTGATTCGTAGGCCGAGTTTCTGTCTGCATCCGATACATGGGCGCTCTCTCCATCATTAACTCTTAGCTATGGTAGTTGTGCTCATTGTGACACACTGATTTGGAGAAGTTGCAAAAGAGTTGTTTTGGTGTTTGTACAAATTTCTACAACAAGTGACAATTGTCTATCACATGTTTTCCAGTTACCTGAAAGATAGCGCACCACAGCGCGGGCCTGGTACTTGGCCTGGCTTGATCTTCCGGCCTTAGAGGCATCGACCCTCCTCCTAAAACATAGTTTGCGAAGACAGGGCAATCATATTTATCATGCCCCTGACTCTTACATTTCAGACACCAAACTTCTTCGTGCACCTTTGGCCAAGCCGCTCAACCCTTCTTTAGACTTTGGAATTCTAGGCAAAGATTCTGCAACTCGCGTGAATCTGCTAAAATCCCAAAGAAGCATATTGAATTGGTGTCTCATGCAATCTCATTGCAATATCCAGGGCTTCTGCTTGGGTCCCAATATTTTTTTGCGATAAAGCAACCCTTAGGTGAGGCAAGAGCAAAACCACAAACCATTCGCGGTGTTGTCCATCCGTAAGATTCATGTTAGCTTCGCAGTTCTTGCATTTCAATCTCTAATCTAGCTCCGAGGTTGTTTTGTCAGACTTCATCACGATTTCCTTGAATCCAACAATTGATTGTGCTTCAAACTTGGGCCTACTGAATTTCTTATTCAGCGCAATCTGAATGTCTGCCAATGCAACCATCGATTATCAGTACAGTATTTAATTTACCACGTTAGTGTGTGATCCTGTAAATCAATAACCAACATTTCTTTCTTCATCTGATCATCTGTAATATTCTAGGTTGTCCACACGGCCTTCACAATGAACCAAAACTGGTTCGGGTCCTCATTTCCCAAGCCCTTGAAAACAAGGAACTTCACTACATTCGCCATATTGAACGGTGGCAAAGGTGGTGACGGTGTGGGCTAAAGTGTATGTTGTGGGGGTGAAGATGGAGGTGTTGTGGGCAGATGGGGTATCCACGAGAACCCTTGCCTTATTAACTGGACAGCGCTCTATGGTGAAGCCTGTGCTGCTCCTCATCGTCACTCAGAGGAGGCTCAATCAACGGGCTATATTCAGGGCATGTTCTCCCTCTATCCCTGAATAACTTTCCACTCTGCATAGCTCCAAACATCAAGGTAATTTCATAACCCACTTTTCACACAAAAGCATTTTAATCCAAGTATTCAAAGATCTTAAATACTTACCTTGTGGTTCCTTGAAGAAGCGTCACTCTGCTTTGTTGTAGCTGACCGAGGTATCGAACGTGAATTCTATCACAAACCCTCCGATGACACGATCAAGCCAGTGATCGACAACGCACGTGATCTTATCTTCAGAGACTCCAATCTCCGCACTAACTCCGGGATCCACACTATTGGACCGTCGAGCCTCCACCTTCCTTGGCCGTCTGCCAATTTAGTGATCCACTCATATAGCTCGATTGAGAAGGAACAAAAGAAAATTTTGTGTATCTCTATGTACAGATACATGTCCAACCACTGTTCTTTCGTCAATCATGGATTCCTGTTTTCTTGCACTGCGAATTCTTGGATATTTCTATCCAACCACTCCTCAATTTCTTTTTTTGTTGGGATTCTAGTTATGTGACATCACACATATTTTTATGCAAATCCTAATCCTGGCAACGGAACCATTTGTTGGCTTAGTGAGTCGTGACCTAGGTTTAGAGTTAAGTTTTCCAAACAAATCCCTACAGTACTGGCCCTTTCGGCATCAACCCGTGGAGCGCGGGCTGAAGTCTCATCCAAAGTAGTATGGGGGGATGCTGGAACCAAGTTTCTGCACCTAGAGATGAGCATGATATCATTTTATGCCTTAAACCTGACTTCACGCAAATAAATAACCCCTTAAGGCTTATCGATACAACTTCCTTTTATCAACCTCTAGACCTTTGCGAAGGTATACCACTGTCTTTCGTGAACCTTAAACAGGTAAATCCTCCACTTACGTGCCTCTGTAATTACCCTTAATTCTGTGTTTACCCAAATCGGCTTAAGTGTTTGATAACTTTAACATGCAATAAGATATGCCTCGTGTAAACAGTTATTATTACTCGCATTCATATGACAATATAACTCATGTAAAATCACGCATCAATATTGTATTAATTCATAAACCCATCATTCATCATAACATAATAGCGCATCCATTCATAACATAAATAAATAGACAAAACACAAGGATTGTTGGAATAATCTCTTTATTAATGCTTCAGTTCTTCTTACAGACTCAAGACTTCCTTGTGCACACAGTTGCAGGGGTCCACGCACTCAGTTGCGAACTCTAATCTAGGCTTCTACGCACACAGCTGCAGAGCCTCTCTTCTAATCTAAGACTTCTTCGCTCTTACTTCTAATGACCCATTACATCTTCATTTATCTCTACTATTATGCCTTAGACTCTCTAAGACTCTCCCTTTTATACAATCCCATGGTTCACGAACCATGGGTAGATCTACTAAAGCTGACACAACTTACATAATGGAAGGGTAAAATCCTTTATGACACTTTAGTATCTACATGCTCCACGACCACATCTTGCAGAGACTTTACATTCTTTACAACAAAACTTGAGCTTTTTGCCCCAAAATTGACCCTAGGGGATCCTGTCCCAACATACACATAGGATGGCTTCATTAAAGTAGCGCATACATTCTAACACATGATTTTTTAGGTTGCAATTGGTTATGGTTTTTGATATAGTGTTCTAGGTTCAAATTTGTGTACTGGTTACAATGATCTGTTTGTTCCAGTTGATTGGTCAAATTTTGATTAAGTAACGATTGATTGGGTTTTGAGTGAATGGTTGATTCAATTGTGTCAAAGGTTCAATGTGTCAGATGTTTTAGTGACTGATTGATTCGGCTGTGGTTGATTCAGAGGTTGATGATTAGGTTTCAGTTATATCAGAGATTGATGATTGGGTTTTAGTGATTGTTTGATGCAAATGTATTTGATGGTTGTATTTCAGTGGTGATTGATTTTGAGCTTCAATGTTACAGATGGGTCTAGTGTGAAAATTTGATGAAATGTGGCCTTCATATTGTGTTGTTGTGTACCATGAGTATCCAGTACGAAAATTTATGAAATGTGGTCCCTGAAGGATACTGAGGGTTGGAGCCTTCAGTGAGCAAGTAGAATCTTCCTGCCAGTAGTGGTTGGTGATTTGAGAAGGGGGTTGGAGCTCCCTTCCATTAGCCACTGGAGAATGAGTGAAGGTTCTAGCCTTCTATAGGTCAGTGCCTACGTACTAGTAAACATATTGGCTAGTACAAGAGCTAGGGGGTTGTAGCTCCCTTCCAGTAGAAGTTGGAGAACGAGAGAAGGTTGTAGCCTTTTGTAGGTGGGTTCCTACGTACTGGTATGAGTTTACACTAGTACAAGATTGTAAACAACTTATTGTTCATATTAAAAGAAGACAGAGACAACAGGAACTGGTGGTTTTTCTCCCGCGTTGGGTTTCCACCTTAAATCTTGGTGTTCATGTGTGTTTTTTATGTGTGATGGTTTATTTTGTTATTACTGCAGATGGTTAATATTTAATGTTTAATAAAGTACTAATGCACTGATTAAAGATCAACATATGATGAATTAACTAAATCAAATTTTCCTTGGATATACGTTGGTTTCCTTAAGAACAGTTGCATGCACACGCGAGTTCCCTTCACTAAAGTAGTGTATATAAATATGATTATGAAATGGAAAAATTTATTGATTTGTAAATATTGATTCCCCCCCCCCCCCAACCTCTCAGTATTATTCCCAACAATTGGTATTAGAGCAGGTCCTTTGGAAGAAGCTTGATCGTTTGAAGGAGATTCGTCGTAAGAATGGGAAAGAAGAAAACGAAGAAAGCACCTCAAAAGAAGAAGACATCTCAAAGGAATTGTGACAGTGGGAGAGATGATTAGCCATTATGTGGAAGAAACTCTTCAGATTTAGAATCACCTCAGAATGAAGATGAAAAAGCAAAAGAATTATTAGGTACGAATTTGTTGTCCTCTGGTGATACATTACTCTGTCCATTTGAAGATAAGGAATGTGACAACGAAACAACTAAATTTTCTCTTATAGGTGAAAGAGAAAGAAATCAAATAGAGGTAGAATTTAAAAAGCTCACAGACACAATTAGAGATCAAAAATATCTAATTGATAAAAGGGAATGAGCCTACAAAGAAGAAGTTACCAGGTTGAAAGCTCAGTTTGAGGAAGGAAACAAAGTAAGGAAGCAGTACAAGGAAAAGGAAGATCAATGTCAAAGGCTATAGAATGAAGTGACATCATTCAAAAATGAAGTAAATGAAAAGGATACAACAATCAATAAACTTATAGAAAGATGCAGTTACTATAAAAGTCTTGAAGCTGAGATGGTCTCTCTAAAAGAAGATCTTGAAAATTCAAATAAGCAAAATGAAGAACCACCGCAAGCAGATGCAGAATAAGAAAATGGGATTCTCAAATTAAGGAAACAAGTAGAATAAGGTAGAAAGGCTGAAGAAATCATGAAGAAACAATATCTGGAAAAGGAAGAGAAATATCAGGTTGAAGTAAATATCTTGAAAGGTAAATTAGAAGAAAAGGATAAACTGTTACGATTTCAAGATAGTACTAGTATTTTGGATAATATTCTTAGTAGTCAAAGGTCTCCTATCACCAAATCTGGTCTTGGTTTTCATGAAACTGTTGAAGGTGAATATAGCCAACAAGATGAGGCAAGGAACTCTAAATGCAAAATCTGAAATGCTCAACAAGGAGATAAGAGGTCAACCCCATCAACAACCAAGGAAAGAAAGACTTCAAAGAAAATCATTTACTCCTAACTATGGAAGTGATAATCAGTTCTTCCTCTATTGAACAATGTTGAATGCTTTGTATGTCATAATTTTGGACATGTTGCAGCAAGATGCAGAAGTAGAATGGTTCAAGCTAATAACTATCACACAGAAAGATCACCAGATTCTAGGTACTTTAAGGGATATATTTTTTCTTTCACTATGTTTGGTCACAAAGCCATTGATTGCTTTAGAAGGAATATGAAACATATAAGATGTTATGCTTGTAACAAGTTTGGGAATATAGCAAAAGAATGCAGGAGAAAATTTCGGCCAACATACCAAAAGGAGAAAACATCATCACACTCCAAGGTATGGAAGAAGAAGGAATCACAGTCAGAAAGATGTGGGATAGCTCAATATACAGAGAAAACAGACTTAGGAGAAAGTGAAAGTATGAAATTTAGGTGTTTTAATTCTCATACGCAGTTATCATGAAGACAAGTCACGTATATACGCAAGTTCGAAGTTGCACAGTCGCATATATGTTGGATTAATGAAGAAGCTATCGGACAGCCTTAGAAAAGGGGTCTGATATGGTTCAATTAATTATCAATTGTATTTTTTGTCTTAATGATTGATGATTACAGTCTATGGATGTTATTTGGAAGTTCTTTGGATCCTCATAAATGGTTGATGACGTGATGTATTACTGGTTGATGATGATGCCTTGATGATTCTTACTGATATTTGCAATGATCAAATTTGACAAGGAACAGTTGGCACAGGTTCAAGGGAAGAATATGCTATGCTTCTAATAATGCATTGTTGGCATTATGCTTAGAGGTCTTTGGTACTTATGTTGTTGAAGTGTTTAAATGATACATCATGCTATGCTGAAGTCATAAGTTTCCTATGATGAAATCTCAAATGATAATTATATTGCTTGAGCCACATGGATGATTTTGGATGACCCTTTTGATGATGCATATAGTACATAGTTTATGTTTCTTACATGGTGATCTTCATAAGGACAAGGAGAAGAACAAAGCTTGAATACACAACTTCATTATTTGATATGTTATTGTCATCATGCCTTCAAAGATGCATAAACTTCATATGGTGCAATTATGGATAAGGATTCCTATAGTTCTTGGCTCTCACATGGTTGAGGATTGTTATTGTTGATGGTATCAAGAAAGCTTGACAAATGACTATGAGTTCGTGGTCTGCTAGATACATATTGCTATCTCTTTGATGGATACACATTATGCTGGATACATGGATGATTACTTAAGTTGCATATTGATAAATATTGTTAGTTGGCCAAGAGAATGGTGTTATTGCAGGTCACTTGAAGACACAACTATTTGAAGACATGGATATTTGGAGACATGGCTTACTTATTCACATGATGATGGTGACTTCTTACTTTATGATGATAGATTTGATAATCACACATGTTGATTATCATGATTGATGCTTATCAGATGTGGTATGTTAGAAAACTCTCTAGTGAAGATGCATGGTTGATATATTGGTGGAAAGATCATGCAGTTCTTGATGATGATGTTATGATCATAGATGACGTCTATGGTGTTTTCACATACATATGATATGATGTGAATGATTTTTTATCTCCTTGGAGATATGACATATGCTTAGTTGATTCATGGAAGGTTATGATAAGGCTCTTTCTACTAAGGAAACAGGGAAAGTTGATCTTGTTTAGATCAAGAGGATGAGTTGATATCTATATGCGGCATACTTTGTCACATGTTGATGATATTTACATTGTCATATCTTGGGAATTGATGATAGACATATACAACGCTAGTAGAAAATCAACAATTAGTGACTAGGTGACTAAGAAAGTTAGTCACCACAACTTTTCCAAGAGAAATACTACCAAAAATGAGAAATCTTAAGTGACCGAACTAAAAATGACTAATATAAATCACTAATTTAGTTGCGGGTTAAAATATGTCACTATCTAATAAGTAATACAGCTAAAAATGGCTAACATGAATCACTAATTTAGTCTAAGAAAAAAAATACAACTACCTAACAAGTACTACAATAATATGAATCAGTTTTTTATGTTAGTCATCTTAATTGTGTCAAGCAATCTAAACTTACAAGTGATAGGGGATTGAAAGGTTGTTTAAGATTAATTGAAAGGTTATCTTTCCTTAAACACTTCTTCATCCTCACATGGTGTATAGGTGAGCCAACTTTGCAGAATTTATCTCTAATAATTTGTAATTTTAAAAATATATATTTTTAATAAAAAAATTATTTTATGTATTTTTTAAAAATCTATTCATTGAATCTAATTGGATCTAGTTCCAATTTGAAATTAATTTGAAGGGCAATTTTAATTTTTAAGACTAGAATATCAAATAAAAACTACTTTAATTTCATATTAACCGACCTAAATCCATCTTAACCCCGGATCTATCAAGTACCGAGAGGGGTCCAATCTCTCGAGGTGCAAACTTTTTTTTCTAGTGCAAAACTTGAGGAAATTTTTGCACCTCGAGAGATTGGATCTCTCTCGACACTTGATAGTTATAAGGTTAATATGGATCTAGGTTGGTTATATAATACTATATAATATCTATATTTGTATTTGTGTCTCTTTGTTATTCCATCTCTTTATCTCACCCCCCAAACTTACACACACACTCTCTCCCTCTCTTCCCCTTCTCTATCTAATTCTCTCTTCCCCTTCTCTCCCTCTATATCTATATCCTTCTCTCCTCTCTCCCTCACTCTCTCTCCATGTCTCCCTTTTGACCCCCTCTCTCTCTCCACCTTTCTCCCTCCATGTTTTTCTTGTTCCCTCCCTCTCCTACCCCTCCAATTCCATCTCTCTCTCCTCATCTATATCTTCCTTCCTCTCTATCCCTTATCTCCCAACTCCCTCTATCTCTCCCCCCAAATCACTCTCCCTCTCTCTCTCTCATCCTTCCAACTATATCACTATCTCCCCCCTCCCTATCCTTCTCCATATCTATGACTCCATCTCTCTCCCTTCCCATTATCTCCCTATCTTTATCCTCTCCTCTTCTTTCTATTCCCTCTTCTCCTCTCTCCCTCACTCTCTCTCCATCTCTCCCTTCTTACTCCTCTCTCTCTCCACCTCTATCTCTCTATGTCTTTTTTCTTTCATCCCTCTCTCCCCCACTCCAACTCCATTACTCTCTCTCTCTCTCTCTCTCCCCTCTCTCTTCTTTCCTCTGACTCCCTCTCTTCCGCCTCCCTCTCTCTCTCTCCCCTCTCTCTTCTTTCCTCTGACTCCCTCTCTCTCTTCCCCCCCATCACTCTCTCTCTCTCTCTCTCTCTCTCTCTCTCTCTCTCGTCCAACTTTTTCACTATCTCCCTCCCTCTCTCTGCCTCCTCCCCAACTCTCTCTTAAATTTGATCACATTATATTGTGTTTAAGAAATTATCTAAAATAAAAAGACTTAATTAGTTGTAAAATATTAAACCAATATTTTGGATCAATCATGTCAAAGAAAATAAAATAATGAAAAACTTTAAAAAGTCATGCACCATATTTAATCTATTATAATTAGTCAATTTGCTTGCTCTCATCCCTTGGATCCTTAGCTAATATGGATCTATGCCGGTTCTTTATATATATATAAATAACTGGCATAGATCCATCTTAGCTTAATTTTATTAAAACCTGAATTTAATTTCTATGGGAATAATTTTAGTAGTCGTGAGGATCATGGAAAATTTTAGGGGAAAATTTTTGCCCTTAGGCGAAATTAAGGGGTTTTAAATTTTTAGTGGGAAAATATTTTGTATCATAGTACATTTTTACAAATCGCCTCAAAGTTATTTTATAAAAAAATTAGGTATGGAGGTTAGCCCACCTTATTTTAAGGGAGAGAGTAAAAAAAGTAAATTTAGCCCTTGAAATTAGGAGTTACAACCTTCGATTCGCTCTAATTTTCAAGAATAGGTTTTATTTAAGTGAATCCTATGGGCCAAATACCATACTTATAAAAGAGGTATGGTAAATAAATAAAACATTTTTTATATTTACTCCATAAGTCACCTTATGTACATGCAAGGGTGTAAACAAATAAAAATATAAATAAAGTGGAGGTATGGTAAATAAATAAAACCTCTTTTGATACTTACTCAAAAGGTATAGTAAATAAATAAAAATATAAATAAACTAGAGGTATGGTAAATAAATAAAACTTCTTTTTATATTGAGTCCATAACCCTCTTTCTATTTATGAAGGCTCAAAAAAGAGATTTTATCTAAGGCCAAATACCATATTTGTAAAAGAGGTATGGTAAATTAATAAAAATATAAATAAACGAGAGGTATGGTAAATAAATAAAACATTTTTTTATATTTACTCCATAAGTCACCTTATATTTACGAACACTCAAAAAATGTGTTATATTTAGGTGAAACCTATGGGCAAAATACTATGGACCAAATACCATGGGCTAGATTATTATTAATACCATGCAAAAAAACATTATTAACCCTAATTTTAGTATTAACAAAAATAAAAATGGCATATGGTATTGACCCATGGTATTCACGTGGAATGTAGCCTATTTAAAGGGGGAATTAAACCAGCATAGATCCATCTTTACTCTAGATCTACTAAGCCCGAGAGGGATCAAATATCGTGATATGCAAACTAGCATAGAGTGAAAAAATATTTGATCTATTAAGCTCCGAGAGGGATCAAATATGGTGATATGAAAACTAGCATAGAGTGAAAAAACATTTGATCCCTCTTGCGGCTTGGTGGATCAAGAGTAAAAATGGATGTTGTAATTTAATGTATGTTAAACATTTTAACTTAGTTAAAATAAAAAATAAAATAAAAATCAATTATTAATTTTATTAATTTTTATAGATTTCTAATGGTAATTTTTAAGCTCCAGGTTTAGGATAACCCATGGTATTGACCCATGGTAATACCATGGTATTCAAGTGAGCATAGACTATTTAAAAGGGAAATTCTATCATCTTAGATCCATCTTAATTCTGGGTATACCAAGTGCTCAGAGGGATAAGTAGATTTCATCCCTCTAAGAGTGGTAGATGTGGAGTTAAAATGGATATAGATTGGTTTTTATGATAATGAAGATATTAAATAGACTTACGAAATTATATTGTAAAAACATCTTAAGGTGAATGGTTAAAGCTACATTTAGTCACTTCACAAAATTTAGTAAAAAATACCAATATCTCCATTAATATTGGTTTTTCTGATTTAACAAAAAAAATTCAAAACAGTGAAACCTTATCACTCTTTCCACATCACCTTCGCAGAAGATTTCCCACAATTTTTCAAACATTCTCAATATGATATCTTCATGAAAAAGTTTAGGTACTGATGTTGGATTAGTTGTTTGAAAAATAAGTTGGTTTGTACAACCTTTCATCTTCTGTGCTATTCTTAGTTTGTCCTAATGATCTGTAGGGGTTGGAGCCACTGCACCATATTTTCCTAAAAGGTGGAGATTGTTCACCAAAAAGGAAATTAATCTACATGTTACAACGGTGTTAAAAATGCGAGAGGTATGAGGGTAGTGAATTATGCTAATAAGAAATTTAGATTGGGAGAGACGTAATTAAATTTTATTATTTAATTGAAGATTTCCAATTAAAATAATAATAAATTTACATTTATATATTCATATATTGATTGGAAGGCTTCTCACAATGGTCACTTCTTTCAATTAGATCCCCTTCAAGCCTTTGGAATACCTAATACTTTCTTATATAATACAGTTGGGGCTTGCTACTTGTTGGTGTGTTGGGGTAAACAAACTTGATGTGTTTTTTTTATCTCGCAGTTGGAGTCTATGGAATAAGAAAGAAATTTGATAACTAGAAAAAAGTGGTAGCTTGACAAAAGTTGTAGAGAAAAGATTAATATCTCCTACCTTGACAGAACTTGTGGTCAATATCAACACCTACAAGAACTTTGTTGTGGAATATTATCAAAACTAATAGAAGGATATAAAAGAGTGTATTATAAGAACAACACGGCCACTGAAACTTGGAACATTGTTTGTAGGAAGAGACAATTATGTTTCTTTTTTCTAAACATGTATGTTAATATATTACAATTTAATGAATATGTTTTCTTATTATCATATATGGTTTCATACTTTAACAAAACATTCACCAAGACTTCACAATGTTTTATTATTCAGTAAAAGATTTGCCAAGATCTTACAAGATTTTATAATTCAGCGAAAGATTCTCCATCACTGTACAAGATAATATAATCTGGTGAGAGATTCGCCAAAAAAATTATATATACATATTATATTATTGATAAAATCACCTCCCATTTTTCTTATGTATCATCGGGATTAGCCCATTTATTATACATATAAATTTAGGGTGGTTCTTAAAATTTTCCCTGGTGAGGATAGAGTGTTTAGATATATCTCAAATTGTAACGTTTTCCCTGTTAGATTCAATTAAAAAATGTTTTAAAATTAAATTAAAATAAAATATTTTTATTATGAAATAAGTTATGGTTTTTTGGCATGTGGTATTAATAAGCCATGGTATTGGCCCATGGTATTGTAACAAACCCTATTTACAAATTAATATCCATGGTAAAGTGAGGGTGAATATCAATGGTTAACAATCTTGTCATATTGTTATAAAATAATTTATGGTTTTTGGGCATGTGGTATTGATAATCCATGGTATTGACCTATGGTATTGTAACAAACGTTATTTTTTACAAGTTAATAATATCTACCGTAATGTGAGGGTGAATATCCACGGTTGAGAATCTTGTCGTATTGTTATAAAATATTTTGGTTGAGAAATAAGTTATGGTTTGGGTGAATATTCACGGTTAAGAATCTTGTCATATTGTTATGAAATATTTTGGTTGTGAAATAAGTTATGGTTTTTGGACTTGTAGTATTGATAAGTCATGGTATTGGCCCATGGTATTGTAACAAATCATATTCACAAGTTAATAACAAAATCAAAATATAACAAATTGAATATTTTTATTTTTATTAATTTAACTTTTTATTATTAATTGAGGTTATATTTAAATGTTTACACTCATCCCAATATCATTTTTAACTTCTTCTTCTTCTTTTTAACTTAATGTCTTACACAAAAATAACAAATTCTTATTAAAAATAAATCATTTAACCCAATTTCAATTTATATATTTTATTTTATATTATAAATATTTCTTTTATTTTTCCATTATAAATATTTCTTTTCTTTTTCATTTCTAGTTTAGCGTTGGGTTCAAATAAAATATTCACAGTTTACAACATCACATTGTATATCTGCATGGAAATGCTAGAAGAAGGAAGACCATCAATGTGATCTATGTATTTCATGGGATTCGAACGGAGATGGAGTTTACATGGGAAACACCTGAGGAGAGCATCAATGATTAAATGGAGGAAGGGCAAGGTCATTCTGCATGGGGATTTTGGTAATTTTTACATGGGTATGAATTTGGACTCTGGAGAGTTCTTCCTTTTTACTAAAGATGATTTTTGTGCTTATGGGTAAAAAATTTCGAGGGTTTATATGTTCAAAGCATAAATTTTATCTAGAGTTGAGGGTTTAATGATTATGATGATACAAATCTTGAAGATTTTGGTAATTTTTACATGGGTATGAATTTGGACTCTGGAGAGTTCTTCATTTTTACTAAAGTTGATTTTTTTTCTTATGGGTAAACAATTTCGAGGGTTTATATGATCAAAGCATAAATTTTATCTAGAGTTGAGGGTTTAATAATTATGATAATGCAGATCTTAATTGTGGCAAACAATTCATGAAAAGACAATGCACAAGTAAGCATTTTGCATGTCCTTATTGAGATTTTGGTAATTTTTACATGGGTATGAATTTGGACTATGGAGAGTTCTTCATTTTTACTAAATATTATTTTTGTTCTTATGGGTAAACAATTTCGAGAGTTTATATGATCAAAGCATAAATTTTATCTAGAGTTGAAGGTTTAATGATTATGATAACGCAGATCTTGATTGCAGCCAACAATTCATCAAAAGACAATGCACAAGTAAGAATTTTGCATGTCATTATTGTAAAAAGGGTTTAATGATTATGATAATGAAAATCTTGATTGCGGCCAACAATTCATCAAAGGACAATGGACAAGTAAGCATTTTGCATCTCCTTATTGTACAGATCAGTTCGCTCCTCCCTAACTTTTCTAGGGTCAGAATGCATGAAATTTTATTTTTTCTTTTAACCTTTTTTTAGTGTTTGATTGTTTGTGTAATGGACTCTACCGTGCCCACATTCAAAGGGATCGAGTGATGCAAGCATATTTTCTAGTAGAATGCAAATGCTAGACCTTCCTCAAACTTTGTTACATGAAATTAAAATTTCTTGTAATCATGAACATAAAATATTTTATGTTTCATCCTTAGATTCTGATCTCAATGCCTACAGTTTTAAACCATGTTACTATATTTTAAGTAGAATATACTTAGATCCATTAAACCTTACAACTCTCCAAAGCTTAGGTTAATTTCAACTAAAAAGAATGAACCTGAATGGCTTTTGCAATTTAGATTCAATGCTTACAAACAATGATTAAAAATGGAAGAACCCAAATGGTATGATAACTTTTACCCACCCATCAATTTCCAAGACCTTTCCTATTATTCTGAACCTAAATAGAGAGAGTAGAAGAAGAAGAGGAGCCTGGATGAGGTGGACCCTAACCTGCTTGATACTTTTCAAAAGTTGGGCATGCCCTTGACTAGAAGAAGAGATTGACCAACGTTGTTGTAGATGTTGTTTTTGACAGTGTTTTCATTGCTACCATGCATAGGTAGACTCTATAGGCAGTTGATGTTATCTTTTGTTCGTTATAAGAGGTAATTCGAGAGTACCTTTATGTAGTTAGGAAGTAGCTTGGTAGGGTTGTTCCTCCTGCTGATAACTATTATGCTGCATTGTATTCTTTTTTTAGTGATAGTTCCTTCTATTAAATCCCCAAGCACACTTTGTCACCCATGGAAATATCCACTTATTTCAGGATGAATGAGATGGAGACCAGGCAGTTTGAGAGGACTCTTATTGTTGTAGATGAGAGGAGTTTTGTGAGGTGAGAGGAGTTCTGTGACATATATTGAAGGATGCACTGCACCATTTTATGACACCAATCATCTCCATGCCACAGTAGTGGATCTCTATTACACTAAGGGAGCAACGATAAAGTATTCCACTATAAATAATTGGTATGTCAAGGACGAGGAATGCAGACGTGGGATTTATAATTTTATTACGAAAAGAGGTTTGTGTGATGGAGACAAATCCTACAGGTAAATCGTATCATTATATTTCTATGAAATCTCGGAATGTGTTCAATACAGAAATATGTATGTACTCTTGAATTTATCTCTGTAGTAATAAGATCAAGAATAAAGTTGTCATTGCAAATAATTGGGATCTACCATGTAAGTTTACTTTACTACATGGAATTCTTGATTTGTTAGATCCCAACTAGTTAGGGTTGAATTTATTTTTGTTGTAATCAGATTAAGAATAAAGTTGTCATTTTAATCACTGAAATATACCATGTAAAATTTAATGACTACATGAAATTGTTTATTTGTTAGATGCCAACTTATTAGGATTGTGAAGAGTCCTCTTTCATGATAATATTTATCAATTCTCTATTCTTGCTCAAAGAATTACATATTACAAAAAGGTGGAAAACAAATGAGATGAAACTGAATGGTTTCTATTTTAAAATGTGTGGAGGGAGTATAAAATCATTTTCAGTTGCATTCAAATATTTTGGAGCACCCACTAAAGTGCTTCAATTTCCTCCTAGTTAATTCCATTTCTACTATCCCAATGCTTCTAGAAGTCCTTCTCCAAAGTGATCTCTTAACTATCTTGGAGGGAAATTGATTACTTGATTGGAACCCACGGATTACAATTTCATTAGGAGTAAGGGATGAAAAATCTTCATATTCTTCAATATATTTTGCAAGTTAAAAGAATATCGAACGATTGTCTTTCTGTTTAATTGATACGACAATCACTCGACAATTTGTTAGGATTTTGAGACCTTTTTCAATGATTTTTTTTTTTTTTTGAAAGTTATGTTATCAATTAAAGAAATTAAAGAAAAGGTGAAAATGATGCAATGGAAGGATTTTTTGTTTTAGTGCCTAAGAATGCCTTGCTAATGTGAAGGGCTTGGTATTTTCTTGACTCAAGATTAGTCGCATTTGACTTCCTCACATTTTTTTTAATTTCATTTTTGTTGTGTTTATATTGTTATCCTTGAAGTTGGTGATCTACTGTGTGTGTAATAGGAAGTATTAAATACAAAACACTCTCAAAGGTGATATTGATGGATGACTGACTTTAAATGACCCTACATGACACTTTAGTATTACATGATCATGCAAAGAAATTGTTAATCAATATTAAAGGGAATATGCTTAACGTGCAATGTTTCTTGGCTTGTCATATAATTATTGCATTTTGGCCCCCAATAATATATTTGAGGCTAAGTTTTGGTTGCTACTTGTGGAGCTTCCTTTTGGCTCTGAAAAACATCGAAGATAAATGTCCACTACATTGGCATTGGACATCATCAAAGAGGAATTTAACAAAATCAGTAGAGGGCATGGGATCAGTTGGTACAATGAGCGGATAACGCTAGAGAAACACTGAGGCACCATCATTTCTTGTGTATTTAGATTCACTCAAAATTAACTAGTCATAAAAAGTACCTTTTTCTTCTGAATATTTTCATGTATACATACATATCAAAAACACAATTTCATACTAATTATTAAAACTAATAATTATCTGATAGTCATAATTTATAATTAAATAGTATAATATGATTAATATTATTGGACAAAACTATAGGGTCCGACTGTGAGGGGCATTGTGACAATATATGTACACTTCTCATTGTATTAGACAATCATCTCTCAGAGTGTGATATCCATCCAACGAAATGTACTCCCAGAGGCCATTGTGGGTTTGAAATTTTTTCTTTCAGTGGAAAAGTGGTGATATATTTTTTTAGGCCTTAGTGTTCTGCTTCCCTAAGGTTTTGACACCACTCACAGCTAGCACCTTCATTCAACTCATATTGGAAAGTTGAATCATTTTGTCTCCACAATCCAATATGATGTTGGATCAATCTCATGATCCTAAAACATAGGTCATAATAACGAGGAACTTTTACTGTGGGCAAAAGAATATCCAAATTTAAAGAACATGACTCTTTTAGAACAAGCAATAAGGATATTTTTTGCACCGATATTTTTTTTTCCATTTATTTTCAAAAGTTATCTATTGCGTGATATTTTTAACATGTAACTTAGTTGGTATGATTGTGACTAAGGTTTTGTTGAAGGTTGAATAGTAATGTTATTTTCTATGGTGGCGTTTTATTTGTTTTGTTTATACAGGTCATCTAGCTGCATAGTGGCCACTATCGAATGTTGAGGTATATGTTGTATAAACTGTTAGAGAATTATATATTACAGAGAAATGGAACACATAAAATATTGCAGAAATTTAAAGACAGAAAACGCATAAAAAAAGAGAGACACAGATATACGTGATTCACCCAATTTGGACTACGTCCACGGAGAAACACCCAGTCCTTCCTTTTATATTATCCAACAAACTAAAGAGATACAACATATAGCAGATCCGCCGTAATTCCCCCTTTGCTCTCAATCTCCTCTCTCTTCTTCACTCAGAATACAGATCTACATAGATGCAATATAGTTCCCTCATATATAGCAAGGGGTTGCCTTCTAGGGAAAAAAACCCTAAATTAAACATAACTTCTACCGTCAGATCTCTGCCTAATGAATGACCCAGATTGACTACGAAATTACAACATTTTACAAGGAAATTTTACATCTATTCTTAGCTTCAGGGGCGTTGCCCCCGATCCCCCCACCAAGGAGGGGCTCCCAAAGGTTGCAGCCGCCCCCCCATGGACCCCCCCTGTAGCGAATATTTTACGGGCGACGTTGCCGCCCCATTACAAACTGGGGTCCAATGCAGCGATACCATTGAATACAGAAGATAATCAGGCTCGACACCCAACATAAATATTTTATATTCTACTTTATTTTATATTCAAGTATTCATCGTCTTTCATGTCTTATACTCTGCATTGTATCTTTCTTCATTTTTAAAAGAGGAACTCAATATTTATGGTAAGAAGCAGTGATTGAAGAAAGAGGTGAATAATAACACTAGAGCGACAAATGCAAAATGAGAGAGAGAAGAGAATCTATTTAGTGATACCCTTAGAGCCAATATCTTGCATAAGACACACTTATAGAGACCAATGCTTAAGCCTTCAGAGTTGATGAATTCACTTGCAATGCTTTGGTAACACAACGATAATGTTTCGAATTGATAAAACAATAGTTCATGTGTAAATTGTAGTCCAACCGATATTAAGTTGGAAACTCATATTGTAATACTTGATTTTATATAAAAAAAATTATATGGTTGAAATTATTTTTATTTGCACTTGATAATATTTAGTCTTGTAATTAACATATGTAACTTTGCGTTATCATATTAGATAAACATGCACATTGTATGACATTTTTTTAAAATTTAGTCACAAAATCATAATAATTAATTTATGCTGATTAATAATAAACACATAAAATCAATCTAAAACTACTAAATTAGTAGTTTATATTAATAAATGATGAACACGAATAAAATGAATATATGATTGAATTAGTCGTTTATAATGATTATGAATGAAATTAATTGAAACTACTAAATCACTCGTTTATATAATGAATACGAAAAGACCAAAAAACGATAAATGACTACTACAAATGATAAATTTTTGATTAAAATGATCACAAAATTTTGCATATATACGACTATTAGTAGCTAATTTATAGTATCTTATAACACAACTAAAATTTAGTCATATTTCTTTGGTCATTAATTGGTTTTAAATGATGACTAAAATTTGCATATATTTGACTATTCGTAGCTAATTTATAGTATCTTATAACATGACCAACATTTTGATCATATTTATTTGGTCATTAATTGGTTGTCTCAAGGATTCATATAGTAATATATTTTGTTGTATATTTGGTCATTAATTGCGACAATTAATAACTAAACCAATGAAAAATTAATGACCAAATTTATGACTAAATCTACTAATAGATGGTAAAATTGAGGAAACCAATTAATGACTAAGCTAAAAATGACTAAAAGTTGGTCGCATTATAAGATACTGTAAATTAGCTACTATTGGTCACCGGCTGAAAAATAGTTATTTATATGCAAATTTTAGTTGTTTTTTTAGTAACTAATTGGTAATTTTGTACTAGTGCAAGTTGTTGGTTAGGATGTTTTTGACATATGCTTATGGTGTAGATCATATATGGTGTATGATAGTTGCTGATAACTATCATGGTCTTGTTATAAATGTCATGAATATCATTTGATGTAAAGGTCATATAAAGGCCCATGATGTAATAATATGTCTCTGTATGTCATAGTCTTTTAATGAGTCCTTTTTGGTCATATGATATAATTTGTATCCTCACTATGCATGGGAAGGATGATGAAATAATTGCTATATTTCAGTCATGTATAAACAATTGGTATATCCCCAACTGGTTGGGTGGATGAGTCAAATTTGGTGTATCCCCACTTGGTTGGGTGATTGATGTATGTCTGAGTCCTTGGTGATAGGAAGGTCATACTCACATAGTCGAGCTATAGAGTCATGTTATTCTTTTGGAAAATATTTTTGCAGACTCTTCATGTGCTCAAGGGGAGCATGGACGGTTTAGTACATCACAGCATGTACAAAGGGGGAGCTTAATCAGAGAATTCAACATGTGCCTAGGTGGAGCATGATTAATGTTCATATTCAAATGTTGAGATATGAAAGTCTTCATTTTGGTCAGCCATTTTCCCTTGATCTCAAAAGGAGAGAATATCTTGGTCCACCCTTTGCCCTTGATGTCAAAGGGGGAGAGTATCTTGGTGTTGCTTGATACATCTAACAGGTTCTACAACTTGAAGTAATCAACACCAATATGGTTGCCATCAAGTCCAAAGTGGGAGATTGTTGGCTTTATGATGCATGTGTTGTACTTGATGGCAACCCACTTGTAGCAGAACAACTCACTTGTATATGGTAACTAGATGAATCTACGTAACTAGATGAATCTACAAGAGAGATATTAGATGTGACAGAATGCATGGCAGTTGTGTTTACAGATGTGACAAAATGTAGGGCAGTTCAAAGGAATCAGTTCAGAAGTAATGTACAATGGAAAATCACATTATAACAGGTCTATTGAGAGGGAACAAAGTAATGGTACAAAAGAATGTGATGAAGGAACAAAGGACTACAGATCAAAATCAAGAAGTTGAAGAAAAATGACATTTTCAGGTATGTTATGTTGTATATGCAAGTTCACTATACAAAAAGAGTGTATACATGCGGGTTCATTGTACAAAAAGAGTGTACACGTATGCACACACTTTCACGAGAGGAAAAACGTGTATGGGTTGGAAAATCAAGGAAGTTTCGGAGTAAAGAATACCAAGGGTCAATACCATGGTATTAGCCCACAATGTTGAATGGAGTAATGGTTATTTGATCCCGTCCAAGAATACCATAGGTTCCAAGTGTTGTTTTGGTCCAAGGTATTGAGAAAGGCTAAAACTATATAAGGAGGAGAAGATCAAAGGGCTAAGTGCACATGTAATGAATATCTTATGAAGTGTTAGATCAAAAGCAATTATGCATGTTATGGGTTTCTAATGCTTTTCTTAATCTGAACTAAGTATGCACTTGATTGTTTGATGATGGATGAGATCTAATAATGGATCAGGATCATAACGACTTATCATTATGTGATCTGATAATGGATAGGCTAGATCTGAATGCTAATGAATTTTTTATCCTTTATATGTCATGATCTGGGTATATCTGAAGTCTGGAATAGCTACGAAGTTATAAGTTTGTATTTTCAGCTCTATACATTGGTTCACCTTAGTGAAGGCGCCTATACACGTAGGTTATACTCTTCCAAGTAGTGTATGCAAAAGAAAAGCATATTGTTTAGAGATGGTTGGTCTATCTGATCAGTGTTGTTGTTTCACTGATGTTTGTCAATGATGTCTTCTTTAGATCTGAATGTAGAACTAAATGTATAAGGAAATTGAGTCTGATTGATTGATTGATTAAGTGGGAAGGGTGATCTTTGTCGTTGTCTGTTTAGATATTTGTAATTTGACAGTAGATCTTCAGAATGTTACTGGTTGATACTATTTTGATTCAGAGGTTTTTATGATTCAGTTTTTTTAGAGGTATACGGAGGTTGGGTTAAAGGAAGTGGCATATACACGCAGAATGGTTTCATTGAAGTAGCATATACATTCTAACACATGATTTTTTAGGTAGCGGTTGGTTTTGGTTGTTGATACAGTGTTCTGGGTTCAGATCCGTGTACAAAACACCTACACGAATCCAACCAATGATATCTTGGTTCTGAAGGTATTTTGGCTTGATAAGTTGGTTCTAAAGGCCCATATTTGAGACATATCTCCAAAAAAATTTGAGAAGTAGTGCCAAGTTGAAAGAGGAAATTTCCAATAGTCCCCATCTGACCAATTTGACTGAAAGGTTGAGGATCTGCACGTTGACGAGATGAAATTTGTGTTTCAGTTGTGTACCTGCCCATATGAAGGTTGTGATGATGACATTGAGTTGATGGACAACTCCTGTGGGGAGTATGAAGATGTGCATCCAATAGATGGGTATGTTGTGTAGAACGGACTTCACAAGAATAAGGCACCCACCCAAAGAGATCCAATGATGACACCACTGATTAAGTCACTTGCTAATTTTTTCAAGGAGCTAGTCCCAGTCGTTGTTACTGTATCCATTAGGCTTGAGGAAGAAGCCCAAGTAAGTGAAGCCATTGTCCAAGTGTGAGACTTTTACCCCAAAGATATTGGAGATCTCCTTGGTCGTGTCTGCTTCCAACTCACTTCAAATCAAATTAAACTTTAACTGGTTCACGAAAAAGTCTAAAGTGAGTCCAACAATCTCTAAAAGTGTACCAACTAATATCACCAACTAATTTATGTTTTTAAAAACTAAATCATTTATATTTATTAATATAAAAATATTAAAAATATTTACAATAAAATTATTAAATACTTAAGTGAAATAAAATAAACTAACTTTGGAAAAACTAACACTACAGCCATGAGCATATGGACTAACTCCACACCACCGTATCGAAGTATTTGTAATTAAATCATTTGATAAAAGAATATTAAAATGGTTATGCTGCATAGTCAAATGTCTGAACTTTTGTTTTGATAAAAAAATATTAAAATAGTTATGCTACATAGTCAAACGTCTGAACTTCTGTTTTAATCAATTTTATAAAAGGGTTAAGGGTTGTGATACAGGACAAAAAAATTATACTCACTTGTATAACTTATTTAGTTTTGTTTTTTTATGGTCTACTAGTGTATTAGTGTATTAGTTGACGTTATTTATTCAATTTTTTTATTATTATTATTATTTAAATTTATTTATTTGTAAGATTATTGGTTGAAGTTTTATTAGAGATTGTTTAGTAACTTCCATTTCTATTAATTACTAATCTTTTGTATTTTGTTTTCTTTCATTTTTATTTAACTTTTTTAATTTTTGTCTTTTTTTACTATTTCCATTTTCATGAATTATAACTTTTTTACTATATTTTCAATTTAAAATGGCTTATTATTATATTAAAAACGTATTTTAATAAATTTTATTATAAACAATTATATATATTAATAAAAATTAAAAAAACACACACACAGGTAAACAATATTAGTTTATCATATTTCTTAATTTTGGGTGATGGCATTCAACAATACAATATTTTATTAGATTTTTTATTTTTGTAATGAAATTTTTTATTTTGTTATGTTTTTACTTAATTAAATCATATTTAAGCTAAATGGTAGGTACTAACTACTATGTAGCACTTGTTAATTTTATTTTTAATTGATTTTTTAACTTGTAAAAAGTGAATGTATGAAAACCATTTTGGATGTTACTTTAAATTATTTTTTCAAATATTTCATTATATTATTAAAAAATTAACTAAAACAAATTAATGCAATATTAAAAGCTAAAGGAATTTATTTTTTATACTTTAATTACTTCATTTAATTTTTATACTTTAATTACTTCATTTATTTTTAGGAGTTAATGTTAAGTTGATTGTTTGATTATTTGAAAGGTTGTTTATAAAATGTAAGTGAATTCCTAATATATTTCTTAAACGTGAGGAAGAAAAAAGGTTAAGAAAAAATATTAGATATATAATTTATATATATTAAATAATTTTTTACATTTAATTTAAATATTATAATAAATTATAAATTTTGTTGGTAAAAAATAATGATTTTTATTTTTATTTTATATTTAATAATAAATATTTTTTTTATATTTTGTAATAAAGAATATATATATAATTGGTTTGATATAAATGACAATTTAAATGGTTATTATTTCAATATTTAATTTGATAAGGGGAATTGATTTTGTTTTATGGTTTAAAAGATATAAATTACGTTTGGTGTGCACTTTTTATAAAAGAAAATCGAGTAGATTATTAATGTTGAAGGAGTTGATTCTTTAATCATGATTTGTGTTTAAACCAAAAACATACTCTTTAATAGTGTAGTAGAGCTCATCATTACAACTATAAGCTTAGATGTATCTACATCATTTTTTGGTGTCACTCTATAGAAATTTTTCATTAACCTGAAGCATTTGTGTCTTTGAATAAACATCATTTGGACGATTTGTCTCTAGATAAAGTATGCACTAAAGGTTGTGTCTCAAACTAATTTGTTGTTAGGTCTATTTAGAATCTTCACACTACATAAGTAATCTTTTATCAAATCATGTTTTGTATAAATTCTATCACAGATGAAAGTGCCCTTAGCCTCTTAGCTAGATTCCATCTTGGAGAAAGATAACTAGGGACTTTGTAATCCATTTAAGGGCTTCCTTAACGCACAAGTATAGTGGGGAATTAAATAATCTCACCTAGAACTTTTTGAGGAAATGGATATTGAAGTATGGTTGAATTTTTGGGAAACATGGTTTGATGAAAAGGCCAGCTATGCCCCTATACCGGGGCCCCCACTTCATGACAATTTTATGAACAAAATCTTATTATATATGTTGAAGTCTAGTTAGAATTGAACCAAAGTTCAGGAAGATGGGAAGAAACCATTGAATCTATAAATCAAAATGCTTAACTTCTAGTCATTAATGAGATATTAATGTGCCATTAATGGGATATTAATGAGCTTTTTTATCTCCTACATGAATAAGTTTCAAACAAGGGGATGAATTCAAAGTTCTTCATAATGAAAGAGTTTGATTATAAAGTCATCATTTCTTAACTTTTAGTCAATAATGAGATATCAATGAGTTTTTTGAGCTCCTATGAATAAGTTTGAAACAAAGGTATGGATTCGATGTTCTTCACAATGAAAGAGTTTGCTTATAAAGTCATCCTTTCTGAAGAGGAATGCACTTTGTTTTGGATTACATCAGTGAAGGCGCAAGGAATTAAGGTTTAAGGAGAGGGATTCCCTTCATCTCTCTAGTAATAGTTAAAGGAGGAGTTGGGGTCTTAAGAGAGAACTTGTCTTTTATCTTCTTTGTAGAGGTTGAAGAGAATACTCACCTCTAAGAAAATTTATCTTTTGAAATATCATTATATGGATGTGTAAACCTTGTTATAAAAAGTTTCTTAATTATAATAAGCAAAAAATAATAAATAAAATATAAAAAACATACTCTTAAAGAAAAAACAATTACATTCAAAATTTTAAAATAAGTTTATTTGAGTTTGTTCCTACGTTAAAACTGTAGATTAATCAAAATTATTATTTTCATTTTCTCATATTTAATTCATATAAGATATATGGTAAATACTATTACCCATTTAAAAAAAATTGCACCACTCATTTAAAATCATTATAAAAAGAAATATAAAATTTATATTTAATTATTTTCTTAAAAAAATAAAAATATGGAATTTCTGTAAATAAATAAAATATTGAATTTTGTAAACATATTTATCAATGCATTTTAAGCTATCAATAAAATAAAATACTCGATAATATATCATTTAACATTGATGATAATCAGCCCAGTTCCCTTTTTTTTAATACAATTTTATTTATTTATGCCTTTTAATTACAAGTAATCACAGCCTCAATTTCCCAAATTTTAACCCGTTATATACATGACAGTAAGAACCAAGTGTTTTTCAACTAAAATCAGTGGTATAAATGGTAAGCAGCAGGCTTTTCGTTAAAAACGTGTCTCAACATGAATCATACAAACCTCACATTATTGATTTCAGTGGTTTGGGGCACTTCCATAAAAATGCTATTGCTACTTTTGGCTTTTGTTACATTGAAGGCGGGGACATGCAACCACCGCACATACGACAACGGGCGGTAATTTACTCCTGTGAAATACGTTCAACAAAATGGCCTTTGCAACATTAATAAAGATAAAAAAAAATTATGTTATGCATAGTAGATTCCCATTTTAACGGCCTGTTTTTACATTAAACACAACCTTGTAGCACCTCATTTTCTTCTCATAATGATGAGCGCTTTGATAATAATAAAAATTGCATGATCTAATGCAGCTGCCATAGCAGTTTGCTTAAGCTGAAGTGACCATTTTATTAATATTTCTGCTTCTTAAAAGCAATGAAATGATCGCTCTCTACAATACTTCATTTTCAAGAAATAATGGAATGATCGCTTATTGAAAACGTAACCTCCATATTTAACAAACTAATTAATTATTTCTTTATGACTGGCCTCTTCCCAATCTTGTTCAATGCCCGTGCCGCATCTAACAGTGAAACATTGAAAAAAATGCAGCACGGGCATTGAAAAAGATTGGGAAGAGGCCATTCATAAAGAAATAATTAATTAGTTTCTTTCGTTTCGTATCATTCAATTGACTTATTTTAATCTCGAATAAAAGGCGTCTAGTTCTTATAAAATCTTGCCCCAAAACCCCCCCCAGTCTATCACTCATTTTGTCACTAAGTCTATTAAAGTGTTTTTTATAAATCCCCCCATTCAGGAGTGTCTCATTCCCATACTCCCAAATTTCTAAAATCTATTTCCGATGGGTTTTCAAAGATTCACAAACAATGTTTTTTTATAAACCCTTCGATTCAAGAGTGTCTTATTCCTCATACTCCCAAATTTCCAAAATCTATTTCTAAAATCTATGGGCTCTCAAAGATTCACAAACAAGGATTTCTTTTAGACCTATTGTTAGTGCAATCAAAGCCCCTACCCATGATTTTGGTGGGTTCCTACTCTCTAATATTCAACAATTTGTTGGATCCTCCCCCTTTTTCATTAAAGATTCTTTTGATTTTATTCTTCAAACCAAAAATATCAGCCTTGATGATAACAACTTCTTAGTTAGGTTCGACTTTGTGTCTCTTTTCACTAATATCCCTCTTTATTCTTTAATTAATTGATTATTGATATTACTCTCATTATTAATTTAAAATTAATTAAATTTTATTCTAAATTTATAATTTTATTATTATTTTTGTTAATTTTTAAATCAATATAATTCTTTTCCTTTGCAGCCAACAATTCATCAAAAGACAATGGACAAGTAAGCATTTTGCATCTCCTTATTGTACAGATCAGTTCGCTCCTCCCTAACTTTTCTAGGGTCAGAATGCATGAAATTTTATTTTTTCTTTTCACCTTTTTTTAGTGTTTGATTGTTTGTGTAATGGACTCTACCATGCCCAAATTCAAAGGGATCGAGTGATGCAAGAAAATTTTCTGGTAGGATGCAAATGCTAGACCTTCCTCAAACTTTGTTACATGAAATTAAAATTTCTTGTAATCATGAACATAAAATATTTTATGTTTCATCCTTAGATTCTGATCTTAATGCCTACAGTTTTAAACCATGTTACTATATTTTAAGTAGAATATACTTAGATCCATTAAACCTTACAGCTCTCCAAAGCTTAGGTTAATTTCAGTGAAAAAGAATGTACCTGAATGGCTTTTGCAATTTAGATTCAATGCTTACAAACAATGACTAAAAATGGAAGAAATCAAATGGTATGATAACTTTTACCCACCCATCAATTTCCAAGACCTTTCCTATTATGTTGAACCTAAACAAAGAAAGTAGAAGAATAAGAGGAGCCTGGATGAGGTGGACCCTAACCTACTTGATACTTTTCAAAAGTTGGGCATGCCCTTGACTAGAAGAAGAGATTGACCAACGTTGTTGTAGATGTTGTTTTTGACAGTGTTTTCATTGCTACCATGCATAGGTAGACTCTATAGGCAGTTGATGTTATCTTTTGTTCATTATAAGAGGTAATTCGAGAGTACCTTTATGTAGTTAGGAAGTAGCTTGGCAGGGTTGTTCCTCCTGCTGATAACTATTATGCTGCATTGTAATTTTTTTTTTAGTGATAGTTCCTTCTATTAAATCCCCAAGCACACTTTGTCACCCATGGAAATATCCACTTATTTCAGGATGAATGAGATGGAGACCAGGAAGTTTGAGAGGACTCTTATTGTTGTAGATGAGAGGAGTTTTGTGAGGTGAGAGGAGTTCTGTGACATATATTGAAGGATGCACTGCACCATTTTATGACACCAATCATCTTCATGCCACAGTAGTGGATCTCTATTTCCATTGAGGGAGCAATGATATAGTATTCCACTATAAATAATTGGTATGTCGGGGACAAGGAATGCAGACATGGGATTTATAATTTTATTATGAAAAGAGGTTTGTGTGATGGAGACAAATCCTACAGGTAAATCGTATCATTATATTTCTATGAAATCTCAGAATGTGTTCAATACAGAAATATGTATGTACTCTTGAATTTATCTATGTTGTAATAAGATCAAGAATAAAGTTGTCATTGCAAATAATTGGGATCTACCATGTAAGTTTACTTTACTACATGGAATTCTTGATTTGTTAGATCCCAACTAGTTAGGGTTGAATTTATTTTTGTTGTAATCAGATTAAGAATAAAGTTGTCATTTTAATCACTGAAATATACCATGTAAAATTTAATGACTACATGAAATTGTTTATTTATTAGATCCCAACTTATTCGGATTATGGAGAGTCCTCTTTCATGATAATACTTATCAATGCTCTATTCTTGCTCAAAGAATTACATATTACAGAAAGGTGGAAAATAATTGAAATGCAACTGAATGGTTTCTGTTTTAAAATGTGTGGAGGGAGTATAAAATTATTTTTAGTTGCGTTCAATTATTTTGGAGCACCCACTAAAGTGCTTCAATTTCCTCCTAGTTAATTCCATTTCTATTGTCCCAACACTTCTAGAAGTCCTTCTCCAAAGTGATCTCTTAACTATCTTGGAGGGAAATTGATTACTTGATTGGAACCCACGGATTACAATTTCATTAGGAGTAAGGGATGAGAAATCTTCATATTCTTCAATATATTCTGCAAGTTAAAAGAATATCGAACGATTGTCTTTCTGTTTAATTGATACAACAATCACTCGACAATTTATTAGGATTTTGAGACCTTTTTCAATGATTTTTTTTTTCTTCTGAAAGTTATGTTCTCAATTAAAGAAATTAAAGAAAAGGTGAAAATGATGCAATGGAAGGATTTTCTGTTTTAGTGCCTAAGAATGCCTTGCTAATGTGAAGGGCTTGGTATTTTCTTGACTCAAGATTAGTCGCATTTGACTTCCTAGCATTTCTTTTAATTTCATTTTTGTTGTGTTTATATTGCTATCCTTGAAGTTGGTGATCTACTGTGTGTGTAATAGGAAGTATTAAATACTAAACACTCTCAAAGGTGATATTGATGGATAACTAAATTTAAATGACCCTATTTGACACTTTGGTATAACATGATCATGCAAAGAAATTATTAATCAATATTAAAGGGAATATGATTAACGTGCAATGTTTCTTGGCTTGTCATATAATTACTGCATTTTTGCCCCCAATAAAATATTTGAGGCTGAGTTTTGGTTGCTACTTGTGGAGCTTCCTTTTGGCTCAGAAAAACATCGAGGATAAATGTCCACTGCATTGGCATTGGACATCATCAAAGAGGAATTCACCAAAATCAGTAGAGGACATGGGATCAATTGGTACAATGAGCGGATAACGCTAGAGAAACATCGAGGCACCATAATTTCTTGTGTATTTAGATTCACTCGAAATTAACTAGTCACAAAAAGTACCTTTTTTTTTCCGAATATTTTCATGTATACATAAATACTAAAAACACAATTTCAGACTAATTATTAAAACTAATAATTATATGATAGTCATAATTTATAATTAAATAGTATAATATGATTAATATTATTGGACAAAACTATAGGGTTCGACTGTGAGGGGCATTGTGACAATATATGTACACTTCTCATTGTATTAGACAATCATCTCTCAGAGTGTGATATCCATCCAACAAAATGTACTCCCAGAGGCCATTGTGGGATTGAAATTTTTTCTTTTAGTGGAAAAGTGGTGATATATTTTCTTAGGCCTTAGTGTTCTGCTTCCCTAAGGTTTTGACACTACTCACAGCTAGCACCTTCATTCAACCAAGTGAGGTACTCATATTGGAAAGTTGAATCATTTTGTCTCCACAATCTAATATGATGTTGGATCAATCTCATGATCCTAAAAACATAGGTCATAATAGCGAGGAACTTTTATTGTGGGCAAAAGAATATCCAAATTTAAGGAACATGACTCTTTTAGAACAAGCAATAAGGATATTTTTTACATTGATATTTTTTTTCCATTTGTTTTCACAAGTTATCTATTGTGTGATATTTTTAACATGTAACTTAGCTGGTATGATTGTGATTAAGGTTTTGTTGAAGGTTGAATACTAATGTTATTTTCTAGCTGCATAGTGGCCAATATCAAATGTTGAGGTATATGTTGTATAAATATTTTATATTCTACTTTATTTTATATTCAAGTATTCAACGTCTTTCATGTCTTATATTCTGCATTGTATATTCTTTCATTTTTAGAAGAGGAATTCAATATTGATGGTAAGAAGGAGCAATTGAAGAAAGAGGTGAACAATAACACTGGAGCAACAAATGAAAAATGAGAGAGAGAAGAGAATCTGTCTAGTGATACCCTTAGAGCCAATATCTTGCATAAGACACACTTATAGAGACTGATGCTTCAGCCTTCAGAGTTGATGAATTCACTTGCAATGCTTTGGTAACACAACGATAATGTTTTGAAATGATAAAACAATATTTCATGTGTAAATTGTAGTCCAACCGATATTAAGTTAGAAACTCATATTGTAATACTTGATTTTATATAATAAAATTTATATGGTTGAAATTATTTTTATTTGCACTTAATATTATTTAGTCTTGTAATTAACATATGTAACTTTGTGTTATCATATTAGATAAACATGCACATTGTATGACATTTTTTAAAATTTAGTTGCAAAATCATACTAATTAATTTATGGCGATTAATAGTAAACACATAAAATCAATCTAAAACTACTAAATTAGTAGTTTATATTAATTAATGATGAACATGAATAAAATAAATATATGATTGAATTAGTCGTTTATAATGATTATGAATGAAATTAAATTAAATGAATAGAAACTATTAAATCAGTCGTTTATATAATAAATATGAAAATACCAAAAAAAGATAAATGACTACTGCAAATGATAAATTTTTTATTAAAATGACCACTAAATTTTGCATATATATGACTATTAGTAGTTAATTTACAGTATCTTATAACACAACTAAAATTTAGTCATATTTCTTTGGTCATTAATTGGTTTTAAATAATGACTAAAATTTGCATATATATGACTATTAGTAGCTAATTTACAGTATCTTATAACACGACCAACATTTTGGTCATTAATTAGTTTTCTCAAGGATTCATATAGTAATATATTTTGTTGTATATTTGGTCATTAATTGCGACAATTAATGACTAAACCAATGAAAAATTTATGACCAAATTTATGACTAAATATACTACTAGATGGTAAAATTGAGGAAACCAATTAATGACTAAGCTAAAAATGACTAAAAGTTTGTCGCGTTATAAGATACTGTAAATTAGCTACTATTGGTCACCAGCTGAAAAATGGTCATTTATATGCAAATTTTAGTTGTTTATTTAGTAACTAATTGGTAATCTTGTACTAGTGGAGGTTGTTGGTCGGGATGTGGTTGACAGATGCATATGGTGCAGATCATATATGGTATATGATAGTTGCTGATAACTATCATGGTCTTGTTATAAATGTCATGAATATCATTTGATGTAAAGGTCATATAAAGGCCCATGATGTAATAATATGTCTCTGTATGTCATAGTCTTTTAATGAGTCCTTTTTGGTCATATGATATAATTTGTACCCCCACTATGCATGGGAAGGATGATGAAATAATTGCTACATTTCAGTCATGTATAAACAATTGGTATATCCCCACTTGGTTTGGTGGATAAGTCAAATTTTGTGTATCCCCACTTGGTTGGGTGATTGATGTATGTATGAGTCCTTGGTGATAGGAAGGCCATACTCACATAGTTGAGCTATAGAGTCATGTTATTCTTTTGGAAAATATTTTTGCAGACTCTTCATGTGCTCAAGGGGAGCATGGACGGTTTAGTACATCACAGCATGTACAAAGAGGGAGTTTAATCAGCGAACTCAACATGTGCCTAGGGGGAGCATGATCAATGTTCATATTCAATTGTTGAGATATGGAAGTCTTCATTTTGGTTAGCCATTTTCCCTTGATCTCAAAAGGAGAGAATATCTTGGTCCACCCTTTGCCCTTGATGTCAAAGGGGGAGAGTATCTTGGTGTTGCTTGATACATCTAATAGGTTCTACAACTTGAAGTAATCAACACCAATATGGTTTCCATCAAGTCCAAAGGGGGAGATTGTTGGCATTATGATGCATGTGTTGTACTTGATGGCAACCCACTTGTAGTAGAACAACTCACTTGTATATGGTAACTAGATGAATCTACGTAACTAGATGAAACTACAGGAGAGATATTATATGTGACAAAATGCATGGCAGTTGTGTTTACAGATGTGACAAAATGCAGGGCAGTTCAGAGGAATGAGTTCAGAAGTAATGTACAATGGAAAATCTCACTATAACAGGTCTATTCAAAGGGAACAAAGTATTAGTAAAAAAGAATAGGATGAAGGAACAAAGGAATACGGATCAGAATCAAGAAGTTGAAGAAAAATGACATTTTCAGGTATGTTAAGTTGTATATGTAGGTTCACTGTACAAAAAGAGTGTATACACGTGGGTTCACTATACAAAAAGAGTGTATACGTATGCACACACTTTCACAAGAGGAAAAGTGCATATGGGTTGGAAAATCAAGGAAATTTTGGAGTAAAGAATACCAAAGGTCAATACCATGGTATTAGCCCACAATATTGAGTGGAGTAATGATTATTTGATCCCATCCAAGAATACCATAGGCTCTAAGTGTTGTTTTGGTCCAAGGTATTGAGAAAGGCTAAAACTATATAAGGAGGAGAAGATCAAAGGGCTAAGTGCACATGTGATGAATATCTTATGAAGTGTTAGATCAAAAGAAATTATGCATGTTATGGGTTTCTGATTCTTTTCTTGATCTAAACTAATTATGCACTTGAGTGTTTGATTATGGATGAGATATAATAATGGATCAGGATCATAACGACTTATCATTATGTAATCTGATAATGGATGTGCTAGATCTGAATGCTAATGAATGTTTTATCATTTATATGTCATGATATAGGTATATTTGAAGTTTGGAATAGCTGCAAAGTTATAAGTTTGTATTTTCAGATCTATACGTTGGTTCACCTTGGTGAAGGTGCGTATACATGCAGGTTATACTCTTCCAAGTAGCGTATGCAAAAGAAAATCTTGTTGCTTAGAGATGACTGGTCTATCTGATCAGTGTTGTTGTTTTACTGATATTTGTCAATGATGTCTTCTTTAGATCTGACTGTAGAACTGAATGTATAAGGAGATTGAGTCTAATTGACTGACTGATTAAGTGAGAAGGGTGATCTTTGCTGCTATCTATTTAGATATCTATAATTTGACAGTAGATCTTCAGAATGTTACTGGTTGATACTGTTTTGATTCAAAGGTTTTTATGATTCAGTATTTTTAGAGGTATACAGAGGTTGGGTTAAAGGAAGTGGCATACACACGTAGGATGGTTTCATTGAAGTAGAATATACATTTTGACACATGATTTTTGAGGTAGCAGTTGGTTTTGGTTGTTGATACAGTGTTCTGGGTTCAGATCTGTGTACCAGTTACAGTGATCTATCTGTTCCAGTTGATTGGTTGAATTTTGATTAAGTAACGGTTGATTCAGTTGTGTCAAAGGTTCAGTGATTGTTTGATTCAGTGTGTTAGAGGTTTCAGTGATTGATTGATTTAGTTGTGGTTGATTTAGAGATTGATTATTGGGTTTAAGTTATATTATAGATTGATGATTGGGTTTCAATGATTGTTTGATGTAGATGTATTTGATGGTTGTATTGCAGTGGTTATTGATTTTTAGCTTCAATATTATAGATGGGTCCAATGTGAAAATTTGATGAAACGTGGCCTTCATATTGGGTTGTTTTGTACCAGGAGTATCCAGTATGAAAATTTATGAAATGTGGTCCCTAGAGGATACTAAGGGTTGGATCCTTTAGTGAGGAAGACAAAGCTTCGTGCCAGTAGTGGCTGGTGATTTGATCAGGGGGTTGGAGCTCCCTTCCAGTAGTAGCTAGAGAATGAGTGAAGGTTGTAGCCTTCTGTAGGCCAGCAACTACGTACTAGTGAACATATCGGCTAGTACAAGAGCTAGGGGGTTGTAGCTCCCTTCCAGTAGAAGCTTGAGAACGAGAGAAGGTTGTAACCTTCTACAAGTGGGTTCCTACGTACTGGTATAAGTCTTCACTAGTACAATATTGTAAACAACTTATTATTTATATTAAAGGAAGACATATACAACATCAATAGGTGGTTTTTATCCCACATTGGGTTTCCACCTTAAATCTTGGTGTTCATGTGTGTTGCTTATGTGTGATGGTTTATTCTGTTATTACTGCACATGGTTACTATTTAATGTTTAATAAAGTATTGATGCACTGATTAAAGATCAACATATGATGAATTAACTCAATCAAAAGTTCATTGGATATACGTTGGTTGCCTTAAGAACAATTGCGTGCACACGCGAGTTCCCTTCACTGAAGTAATGTATATAAATCTGATTATGAAATGGAAAAATTTATTGATTTGTAAATACTAATTCACTCGCCCACGCCCCCCTCTCAGTATTATTCCCAACACTTACAGAGTGTTTCCCAAGTCAAAATCCTATTATGAGGCCCCAACCACAAGGAACACTTGATTTTGAGTTGGAAATTCCATTTCTAGTTTCTAGCCAACCAAGAGAAGTGTGAAATATGCCTAGAAGTTTGGTAGATTATCCAGTAAGCTTCATTTGTTGTTACCCTTTCCCGTTGTGAGCTTCGACACCATATGAATCTGTCATCTTTTTTGGATAGGAAAATCCCAGAGAGTTTGAGATAAATGATGTATGATGTTCATTCCTGAATCAAAGGTGTTGGTATTCCCAGCTCTTCAGCATCTTTCCAATGTGTAAATGTGGAGGAGGAGAGATATTCATTTGCTATATCCTGTATCACAGAAAATCCGTGATTATTCAAAAAATTAATGAGCGGAGGAGATAAAAGGTGTGGACCTTTTAGGCCGGAGAGGGGGTCCAAACCGATATTTGGGATGGATCCCGAACCAACATCCCATTTCGTGTTCCCAAACAGCTAGTGCTTGGTGTGGAGAAGGTTGCGCCAAGAAAACGAGCAGTTGGGAGGGTACAAGACACCTACATGAATCGAACCAATGATATCTTTGTTCTGAAGGTATTTTGGCATGATAAGTTGGTTCCAAAGGCCCATATTTGAGACATATCTCCAAAAAAATTTAGAAGTAGTGCCAAGTTGAAAGAGGAAATGTCCAATAGTCCCCATCTGACCAGTTTGACCGAAAGGTTGAGGATCTCCACGTTGACGAGATGAAATTTGTGTTTCGGTTGTGTGCCTGCCCATATGAAGGTTGTGATGATGACATTGAGTTGATGGACAACTCCTGTGGGGAGTATGAAGATGTGCATCCAGCAGATGGGTATGTTGTGTAGAACAGACTTGACAAGAATAAGGCGCCCACCCAAAGAGACCAACAATAACACCACTGATTAAGTCACTTGCTAATTTTTTCAAGGAAATAGTCTCAATCCTTGTTACTATATCTACTAGGCTTGAGGAAGAAGCCCAAGTAAGCGAAGCCATTGTCCAAGTGTGAGACTTTTACCCCGAAGATATTGGAGATCTCCTTAGTCCTGTCTGCTTCCAACTCATTTCAAATCATATTAAACTTTAACTGGTTCATGAAAAAGTCTAAAGTAAGTCCAACCATCTCTAATGGTGTTGAAACCAATTAATATCACCAACTAATTTATATTTTTAAAACCTAAATAATTTATATTTATTAATATAAAAATATTTACAATAAAATTATTAAATACTTGAATAAAATAAAATAAACTTTGGAAAACGTAACACTACAGCTATGAGCATATGGAGTAACTCCACACGACCGTATCGAAGTATTTGTAATTAAATCATTTGATAAAAAAATATTAAAAGGTTATGATACATAGTCGAACGTCTGAACTTTTGTTTTGATAAAAGAAATATTAAAATAGTTATGCTACATAGTCAAACGTCTGAACTTGTGTTTTAATCAATTTTATAAAAGGGTTAAGGGTTGTGATACATGGTTAAATATCTGAAAAAAAAATAAAATATACTCGTATAATTTATTTAGTTTTGTTTTTATTGTGTATAGTTTTGTTTTTATTGTGTACGAGTGTATTAGTTGATATCTATTTATAGTTTAATATTGAAAATTTAATTTTTGTTATTTTTTATTATTATTTAAATTTATTTATTTGTAATATGATTGGTTAAAGTTTTTTTAGAGATTGTTTAGTAACTTCTATTTCTATTAATTACTAATTTTTTGTTTTTTGTTTTATTTCATTTTTATTTAACTTTTTTATTTTTTGTGTTCTTCTACTGTTTCCATTTTCATGAATTATAACCTTTTTACTATATTTTCCATTTAAGATGACTTATTATTATATTAAAAATATATTTTAATAAATTTTATTATAAACAATTATATATATTAATAAAAATAAAAAAACACACACACATATATGTGTTAATATAAACCATATTAGTTTATCATATTTTTTAATTTTGGGTGATGACATTCAACAATATAATATTCTATTAGATTTTTTATTTTTGTAATGAAATTTTTTATTTTGTTATTTTCTTACTTAATTAAATCATATTTAAGCTATAAATAGTAGGTACTAACTACTATGTAACACTTGTTAATTTTATTTTTAATTGACTTTTTTAACTTGTAAAAAATGAAAGTATAAAAACATTTTTGGATGTTACTTTAAATTATTTTTTCAAATATTTCATTACATTAATAAAAAATTAACTAAAACAAATTAATGTAGTATTAAAAGCTAAAGAAATTTATTTTTTATACTTTAATTACTTCATTCATTTATTTTTAGGAGTTAATGTCAAGTTGATTGTTTGATTATTTGAAAGGTTGTTTATACAATGTAAGTGATTTCCTAAAAAATATTAGATATATAATTTATATATATTAACTAATTTTTTATATTTAATTTAAATATTATAATAAATTATAAATTTTGTTTTGTAAAAAACAATGGTTTCTATTTTTATTTTATATTTAATAACAAATATTTTTTAATATTTTGTAATAAAGAATATATATATAATTGGTTTGATATAGATGACAATTTAAATGGTTATTATTTCAATATTTAATTTGATAAGAGGAATTGATTTTGTTTTATGGTTTAAAATATATAAATTATGTTTGGTGTACACTTATTACAAAAGAAAATCAAGTAGATTATTAATGTTGAAGGAGTTGATTCTTTAATCATGATTTGTGTTTAAACCAACAACATACTCTTTAATAGTGTACTGGACCTTATCATTACAACTATAAGCTTAGATGTCTCTACATCATTTTTTGGTGTCACTCTATAGAAATTTTTCATTAACCTGAAGCATTTGTGTCTTTGAATAAACATCATTTGGACGATTTGTCTCTAGATAAAGTATGCACTAAAGGTTGTGTCTCAAACTAATTTGTTGTTAGATCTATTTAGAATATTCACACTACATAACTAATCTTTTATCAAATCATGTTTTGTATAAATTCTATCACAGATGAAAGTGCCCTTAGCCTCTTAGCTAGATTCCGTCTTGGAAAAAGATAATTAGGGACTTTGTAATCCATTTAAGGGCTTCCTTTCCCCACAAGTATAGTGGGGAATTAAATAATCTCACCTAGAACTTTTTGAGGAAATGGATATTGAAGTATGGTTGAATTTTTGGGAACCATGGTTTGATGAAAAGGCCAGCTATGCCCCTATACCGGGTCCCCCACTTCATGACAAGTTTATGAACAAAATCTTATTATATATGTTGAAGTCTAGTTAGAATTGAACCAGAGTTCAGGAAGATGGGAAGAAACCATTGAATCTATAAATCAAAATGCTTAACTTTTAGTCATTAATGAGATATTAATGTGCCATTAATGGGATATTAATGAGATTTTTTTATCTCTTACATGAATAAGTTTCAAACAAGGGGATGAATTCAAAGTTCTTCATAATGAAAGAGTTTGATTATAAAGTCATCATTTCTTAACTTTTAGTCAATAATGAGATATCAATGAGTTTTTTGATCTCCTATGAATAAGTTTGAAACAAAGGGATGGATTCAATGTTTTTCACAATGAAAGAGTTTGCTTATAAAGTCATCCTTTTTGAAGAGGAATGCACTTTGTTTTGGACTACATCAATGAAGGCGCAAGGAATTAAGGTTTAAGGAGAGGGATTCCCTTCATCTCTCTAGTAATAGTTAAAGGAGGAGTTGGGGTCTTAGGAGAGGACTTGTCTTTTATCTTCTTTGTAGGGGTCAAAGATGATTCTCACCTCTAAGAAAATTTATCCTTTGAAATATCATTATATGGATATGTAAACCTTGTTATAAAACGTTTCTTAATTATAATAAGCACAAAAATAATAAATTAAATATAAAAAAAAAAAACATACTTTTGAAGAAAAACAATTACATTCAAAATTTTAAAATAAGTTCATTTGAGTTTGTTCCTGTGTTAAAACGATAGATTAATCAAAAAATTATTATTTTCATTTTCTCATATTTAATTCATTATAGAATATATGGTAAATATTATTACCTATTGTAAAAAAAATTACATCACTTATTTAAAATCGTTACGAAAAATATATAAAATTTATATTTTTTAAAATTTATATCTAATTATTTTCTTTAAAAAATAAAAATATGGAATTTCTGTACATAAATAAAATATTGAATTTTGTAAACATATTTATCAATGCATTTTAAACTATCAATAAAAATAAAATACTCGATAATATATCATATAACATTGATGATAATCAGCCCAGTTCCCTTTTTTAGTACAATATTATTTATTTATGACTTTTAATTACAAGTAATCACAGCCTCAATTTCCCAAAGTTTAACCCGTTATATACATCACGGTAAGAACCAAGTGTTTTTCAACTAAAATCAGTGGTATAAATGGTAAGCACCAGGCTTTTCGTTAAAAACGTGTCACAACATGAATCATACAAACCTCCTCACATTATTGACTTTAGTGGTTTGGCGCACTTTCATAAAAATGCTAATGCTACTTTTGGCTTTTGTTACATTGAAAGCGGGGACATGCAACCACCGCGCATACGACAACGGGCGGTAATTTATTCATGTGAAATACCTTCAACAAAATGGCCTTTGCAACATTAATAAAGATAAATTTTTTATGTTATGCATAGTAGATTCCTTTTTAACGGCCTGTTTTTACTACTCAAGTTAAATGTAGGTACTGCTATCTTATTCTCATTCTTACTCTTAAATAAGGAATTAGCAGAATTTTTATATAAGCAGAATATTTATATAGATTAAATTAGAGTCCTATAAGATTTATAAATTAAATTATCAATAAATATTTATATAATAAATATTTAAAAAATAATAATAAAAATAAAAACTCATAAAAATTAATTAAATTATAATTATATTAAAAAATATGTAATATAAATAAATTTTGTTACAATATTATTCATTAATTCTATGACTTACTAATATAATACTTATTAATATAATATGTCCAATATTTTTTAGTAATATATATAAAATACATTTTTTTTGCACAATTAACTTGAATAAACAGAAAAAGACGAAACATTAAACACAACCTTGTAGCATCTCATTTTCTTCCCATAATGATGAGCGCTTTGATAATAATAAAAATTGCATCATCTCATGGAGCTGCCATAGCAGTTTGCTTAAGCTGAAGTGACCATTTTATTAAAATTTCTACTTCTTAAAAGCAATGAAATAATTGCTCTCTACACTTGTTCATTGAAATAATGAAATGATCGCTTATTGAAAACGTAACCCCCATATACGTTCTCTCTTTAACAAACTAATTAATTATTTCTTTATGATTGGCCTCTTCCCAATCTTTTTCAATGCCCGTGCTGCAGCATTGAAAAAGATTGGGAAGAGGCCATTCATAAAGAAATAATTAATTAGTTTCTTTCGTTTCGTATCATTCAATTAATTTATTTTAATCTTGAGTAAAAGGCGTCTAGTTCTTATAAAATCTTGCCCCAAAAAACCCCAAGTCTATCACTCATTTTGTCACTACGGCTATTAAATTTTTTTCTATAAATCCCTCCATTCAGGAGTGTCTCATTCCCATACTTCCAAATTTCTAAAATCTATTTCCCAATTTGTGGGTTTTCAAAGATTCACAGACAATGTTTTTTTATAAACCCTTCTATTTAAAAGTGTCTCGTTCCCATACTCTCAAATTTCCAAAATCTACTTCTAAAATCTATGGGCTCTCAAAAATTCACAAACAAGGATTTCTTTTAGACCTATTATTAGTGCAATCAGAGCCCCTACCCATGATTTTGGTTGGTTCTTACTCTCTGAAATTCAACAATTTATTGGATCCTCTCCCTTTTTCATTAAAGATTCTTCTGATTTTATTCTTAAAACCAAAGATATCAGTCTTGATGATGACGACCTCTTAATTAGGTTCGACTTTGTGTCTCTTTTCACTAATATCCCTCTTTATTCTTTAATTAATTGATTATTGATATTACCCTCATTATTAATTTAAAATTAATTAAATTTTATTCTAAATTTATAATTTTATTATTATTTTTTGTTAATTTTTAAATCAATATAATTTTTTTTTTGATTTTAAAATTAATTATATAAATATTTAATTAAAATCTTTGAAATAAAAATATTTATTGTTATTATTATTATTATAAATTAATCTTTTATTAATTAATTTACTTACTTATTCATTATTATTTTACTTGACCTTTAAGGGTTATTTTTGAATAATTTTATTATTTTTCCTTAAAATTTAATTCATTTATTTTCTATTTTAGGATAACCAACATTTGCATGTTATCATTCAATATTCTCTGGTCTCTCGTGATGGGTGGAGGGTCCACCCAAAATGTTTGGACAAAATATTAATCCTAGACACAGTCCCATCAAAACTTCTACAAATATTAATAGTTGTTGAAATATTCATTTTATTATTAAAGGCATCGTCTACAGAGGCTACTTTTCAAAAAAGCTATTTTTTCAAAAAATCTGATTATAGGAGTGTTTGAATTGTTGTTTTGATGGTGGAAATGGATTCAAAACCATCAAAAACTACAAAATCCTCAAGTTTGACAATTGTACTCCAAATTTCCCAAAATTTCTGTCCCATTCAATTGTAATCCAAATTTCCCAAAATTTTTGTCCCATTTTGACAAAAATCATGTCAAAATTTCCACTGTTTTCCAAACGAATTTGTGCCTAGACTACTCTATATTAAAATTTATTTATTTAATATTTAAATATTTTTTAGTTTATTGGCTTACCGTATATGGGGAAATTATGATTTAGGAGTATTTGTGCCACATCAACTTTAACATCTCATTTTATTTTTTATTAGTTCTTGACAACTAAGGACTCTAGCAATCAACTTGAACATCTCATTTTAATTTTTATTAGTTCTTCACAACGAAGGACTCTAGCAATCAACTTGAACATCTCATTTTATTTTTTATTAGTCTTTGTCAACGAAAGAATCTAGCAATCAATTTTATTGTCTATCACTATTAGTTTAGCATTGACCAATGCAAGTTATAATGTTTAATGCCTCAATTTTTTTCCCATAAATTTTGGATGCAGTTGCAATATTTATTCCATGATTTTTAGATATTAGTAAATGATTTTTCATTGTTAAGTTTCACATGAAAACCACCTAAAATTAAAATCATTGAAAACAACTCATACATGTAAATAACATATTTACAATTCGTTATTGCCCACCGTAATTTAATAAATATTTGCATAAAAAATGGATAGTAACAAAGTGTAAATAAACATACTTACCTTCCCACTGTATTCTAATAACTAGGACTAAAAACAAAGGTGCATACTTACTAACCCACCAAAATTTATGCCCCTTGGTAAGAAATTAATTTCCCGCCATATTTAATAAATATTTGCATAAAAAATGGATAGGAAAAAAATGTAAATAAACATACTTACCTTCCCACTATATTCTAATAACTAGGACTAAAAACATAGGTGCATACTTACTAACCCACCAAACTTTATCAAATCCGATGACATTAACTAAATTTAAAATATCAAATAATTAAGTTAAAATAAATATTTTTAATTCATTTTATTACTAATATAAATGTTTTTAATTTTAAATTTGAATATTTAAAATTTAAGATAAATTTTCATTCCATGTAATCAAGAATTTCATTCTCTATCCAATAAGTAAAGGTAAAACATTTTTCAAGGTTCCAATACACTTCAACAACAATGTTCTAACCCATTATAATAAACTTAACATATCACTTTATATGTATATATATATATATATATATATATATATATATATATATATATATATATACACACACACACCATGTTTCTTAGTTTATTATTGTGCAAAAATGTGTTTTTTATAATATAATATAAGGGAGATGTGTAATTCCTTCATGGTTAAATGGACTTGATAGATGATATTTAAAAAAATATTAATAACAAAAAAATACTATTTTGTATTTCTACTTTCTAGCATGAGGAAGATGTGTAAATCATTACATGTTTAACAACCAACATAGATCCATCTTAATTCCAAATTTATTGTGCATTAATGGGAATCAAATTTTGAAAAAATGTTTGCACCTCTAAAAATTTAAGAAAATGTTTATAGCTCTAAAACCAAAAATAAAATAAGGTGCATTATTATTTTAAAATTATAGATTACATTTTCTTTCAAAATTCTATAAAAGTATTAAATCCCAAATTTTATATTTATAGTCTTATGGAGAAACACTTTCTACAACTTATATGGAGAGAAATGTAATTACTTTCATTCTCAATATAATATTGACACATACTATTTTAGAAACAATAATAATAATAAAATGTTTTAAAGTCAATCATAAATAAGATATTTCAACCTCTTAAATTATATTATATATATATATAAATAATTTTCATATTTTAATAATAAATATTTTCTGGACTTTATTGTGAAAGAGAATTTTTTTTAAGTATTTAAAATGGAATTGATATGTGAAATTAAAAAAAAAATCCCATGTTAATGATTAAAAAATATTTCATTATCCATTTCAAATAAAAATCTAATTATGTAGATCTATACCGACCATATGTCAATTCCATTTTGAATATAAAATAAATTATGTATCCCGTTCATACTAAGCAACATACAATTGAAATGTTTTAAGCACCCATGTATATCCATTTTGACCCATCCAACGGGGATGGAGTTGAGGGAGAGGGGTTAGGGAGGCTAATCGCTGCTCCAACCCCGATTCGTTCCTCTTTTCTCTTCCGTTTCTTCTCCGCCACATATATTTTTTGTTCTTGCAGGTGTTTCACTGGCTCGTGGTGTCTTTTGAGTTGTTGGATGAGATTTTCTTCGCCAGGGTTTGTTGCCTGGTGCTCCCTCTGCTCGCTCTCATCTTCAACGGTGAAAAGTTGATGAGATGGTTTTTTTTTTGGGTGGTCGTCTTATGTCAATTTTCCTATTTCATGCCTTTTTCTCGCCACGTCATCAACTTATGGATTGGGTCGAGTGCCTCAACTCATTTCCAGCCTGTTTACTGTAGGATGTCTCGCGCTCTAGTCTTCTCATCACTCTTTTCTCATGTGGTCGTCGAGCGCATTGCAAGCTCTTCGTCGTGTTCTCCCATTGGGTTTTGCTGCTTCCAACAGCTAGGTCTTGACATGGGTATCTAACCCATTTTTTGTACAGTCATCAGCCTAGCTGTGTATTGACTGGCTGTTGGCTTTTTTTTGGTTCACTGTTTGAGCTTTCAGAGGACCTACGTCCCTCGATTTCTTCTTGGGAATTCGTGCCCATATTGTTTGGTATATTTTTTCTCAGTAATCTGTGGATTTTAGATTCTAGGGTTTCACTACTGGCCTTTCTGGAGAGATATTTGCTTAATTTTAGTCAAGTTTCATTTCAAGATTGTATACTACTGTGTATATAGAATGTAATTTTATTCCTTGTTATTATAATAAAAATTACTGTCATTTTTTTAAATAAAAAATAAATAAATAAATATTCATTTTGACCCAAATTTATCATGAAATAGAGAAGATTAAATCCTTTAAAGTAAAATTTTTTTATAAATTAGAATTTTTTGAAAAAATATTTACACTTAGAAAGATTTTATCCCTTCAACATATGATTAATCTACCATTAAAATAAATAACTTACAATTATTTAGAAAATCGAAATTAAATTAGATAATATTTTTTATTATATAATCTTTAAATAATATATAGTAAACCTATATATATATTCAAAATAAAAGGGATCAAATGCCTCCAATAAAAAAATGAAATCTCATTAAATTTTAAAAATGAAAATTTCGTAACTTCGAAGATTTCAAAGATCTTCCAGTGACAATAATCCTGATCAACAACTAGTAAACTCTCATAACATTACAAATTCCAAGAACATCACAAAAGAATTATAATATTAAAATATCCCAAAGTATTTCCTAACTTTTAAAACCTCATTTAAAGTATTAATCACTCTATTTAATAGTTCCAAGACCATAGGAGTTTCACAACATTAAAATCTTCCAAAGTATTACTGGCTTTTTAAAACTCTAATCCTTCTATCTAACAGTTTGTCATTGACACATGTTTTTAAAATAAAACATTATTATCCAAAGATAGACACCTTGGAAACTCCATCCGCCTTTTTATATGTTCTTTTGTATAGATGTCGGAAGTCAATTTGTTGGAACTGCAACTTCAAAATTTTCAGTGTTATTAAATTTTCAGTGTTATTAAAATTCATCCAAGTTATAGATTAATTATTTTTGACGTGTAAAAAGCTGGACATTATTATTTATAAGGGCCAAAAAGAAAGAAATAGATATGGGATGGAAGAAAAGAAAGAAATAAATATGGGATGGAAGAAAATCAAATAGGTAGGAATGAACGACCAGTTAAACTAAAAGAATTATTTTTATTTATTAATTTTTTATTAATAATTATTATAAGTTTTAGGAAGTTAACTATTAATTTATGTTGTTAATAAAGTTAATTATAATTATTTATTATTAATATTATTATTATTATTATTAATTATTTAATTAAAAGTAGAAATGGAACCAATTAATAGTAATATTAATGTTAATAATTATTATTATTAATATTTTGAGTTAATAAATATTATAGTAATCATACTAAGTTTTTAATAATAATTATTATGACTTAGAATGGTTAATTAGTTACATTATTAGTATTAATTTAGTAATTAATACTAATAATAATAATTAATTCTAATAATAATGAATAATTATAATTAATTTTATTAACAATTAAAATTAATAATTAACATATTAATAAACTTTCAATTTTATATTAACTATTAAAATTTATAATAGTTATTAATAAAAATAAAAATTTCATAAATTAAAAATAATTCTTTTAGTTTAACTGGTCGATTCATTCCCATTTGAATTTCTTACATCTCATATTTATTTCCTTCTTTTTGGCCCTTCTTTGTAGAAATTTTTCCTCATGATGAGTCTTGTTATAAACTCGAAAAGTTGACACAAAATAGCCACTGTGAAATTTCTGACCACTAAAAATACTCAAGATACCCTCCACAGAAATCTACAAACAAGAATCAAGTTTATTTACTTGAAAGATTTCACATGATAAAGAATCGATATTATTTTCTTGGAAGATCTCTATGGACTCTTTTTCACCGAGAAATAAGTGTGGTAGTTTTCTTTTTTTCTTTTTTTTTTAAAGGTGCAAAATTACAAGTGTGGACATTGAATAGCACATGTCTTTTGATAAACATTTTCTTCAAGAAATTAGATCGAGGTCCTTAAATTGGGAAATATTCTCCACCTTTAGTCTATGCATATTTCATTATTTACATTTTATTGCTTTTTATAATGGGCATGTAGTTTGACTAACATTTTTGAGCCCATATATAACATTTATTATGACAATCTTTTTTAAGGAAAGAACGTGTGCTTATATGCAGAAAAATAAATAGTTGTTTGGCTAGTTTTCTTTGGAAAAGATTATGTATTTTCGTGCATAGAAAGAATGTTTATTAAATTAGTTTGCATTTATATGTATGAAAGTAATATTTGATCGTGATAATTTTTTGAAAAATAAATATGCTTTTACATGCATGGAAAGAACATTGAGATAGTTTTCTAAAAAAGAAGCATGTATTTGCATGCATGGGAAAACTAGACATTGTGTTAGATTTCTTGAAAAGAGAAATGTTTATGCATTCATTATGTATTAGATTTCTTAAAAAGAGAAACGTTTTTGCATATATTATTGTATTAGATTCTTGGAAATAGATAAATGTTTTTACATGCTCTATTGAGTTATATTTCCTAGAAAAGAAAACATGTATTTGCATATTCTATTGTGTTAAAGTTTCTTCTGGAAAGGTTCTTCTAGAAAAACATATGCATTTACATGCATAAGAACAACGTCCATTGTGTTAGCTTTCTTTTATGTATTTTCATGCAAAAAGATAATAGTTGAGTGGCTAGTTTCTTTTGGATAAAGTTTATGCAATTTCATACACAAAGAGCATAGCTAACATGTTACCCTTCCTTTCAAAAGAATATAGGTAGTTTTGGTGGTTGTTTTTCTAGAAAAGAATGTGGCTTGTATAAATGAAATAATACTTAATGTGGTGTTGTATCTTTGAAAAAGTTCCCTCTTCTTGTGTGAAAAAATAGTGATAACCCTGAAATTTCTTTTAAATATTATCTTCATGAATCTTTTATTATCACTATACTCTTGTGGGCAGAGGTAAAATGTATTTCCTCATTTTCTTATAATGCACGTGAAGAGGGATGAGTGAGTATGCTTTGGTGATCTTTATGCATGTGGGAATTTGAATGGTTAGGCATGGTTCATAACCATATGCATGCATGGATAGACATACATGTTTCGTTAGTTATGTGCTTTTAATCAATGTATGTGCAGTGTTGTTAAAAGAGGCATGTCTCGCTATTTTTCTTACATTTTATGTATGCACATGAATATATGTTTGAAGCGTCACTAAAAGAGAATTATTGTTGGTTTGATTAATATTTTATCTAATCATAATATCAAAGATTGTTGACAATAGCAGTTGTAGCAAAGGATTGTAACGTACGTAAAAAATAAATTATGTTTAACATCAGGAAAACAAAGAGCTTGTGGTCCATGCAGATTCAAGGAATGTCAATTGCAGGATATTCCTATAGAGTTCCATAAATGTTTTGTTTTGACACCCTTTTTCCACCATTTTCCTCTTTTTCATCATCACTATCAACTAAATAAAGGCAATAAATCATAGATTTTGATAAGGTAATAACTCTTACATGTCTTATTTTTCATATTCGTTAATGTTCCTTATTATTATATTAAAGAGTGCATTAACTACAAAATTAACATGATTCTGCAACCATTTTATAAATTTGCAACTACCTTCATGGTTCGCGGGGTTTTGGTTTTGGTGTGCATATGGGTAGTTGAGGATTGATCCTCTCATGGATCTCCTCCTATTCGCTTGAACCAGTTCACCAAAGGGATCACATAGTAGCATAGTCAAAGATACAGGTCAACACGTAGCAACAAGAGTCTAGGCACAACACAATTTCTCAATTTGCTTTCCAAATAGCAAATTGACGAAATGACGCTTTTCTTGTTTAAGTTTCATGTTTGAATTAGGATTGAACATCAGACTTGTAGGCATAGAAGTCTCAACAGATTGAGCACATATTTTATATAAATATGTATCCTCTGTAAATGATATCAGGGAGGAATTATTAAGTTAATTACTAAAGAAATTATGAACTAAACCTTCGTTCTTATGTTAATTTGAAGTTACTTTTCTAATTCGATGTGTACGTCATTGTGAATCATACCTACTGGATGTGGAGGGCCCCTGCAGACAGTCAAGGTTTTTAGTTTATTTTCATTTCGTGCTTTAGAATTGATTTCATTCAAATTGCTTTCTGTTATCACTGCTTTTTAGTTTAATTACTTCATTGTTTTCATTATTTTGTATAAATTCAGTTATCTCGTTTACCATTTCACATTTTGTTATGTTTGCAGTGATTTAATATATTAGTCCTTCAATGTTTTTCGCTTCATCACAATTAATCTTTTCATGCTTTCTAGAATTAGAATTTATATCACTCTACAATTTGTAATTAGAAATTTCTTTCATGCTTTTTAGAATTAGAATTACATATAGACAAGCCTTTGAATTTCAATACTTTGTTTTCAGACTAGCAAAGTGTTTATATAGATTCATAATTTTAGGATGAATAACATAAGACATTTTAGAATGATAATCAATTAGATATGATTTGACAGATTAATCTAACAACATCTTAATTCTCATTCATTATAACAATAGCTTAACTTTCAAGTATTAATTTATAGAAATCTAACTCTAATGAAAATCCAGATAACAACTCAAAACAAACATAACCATCATCTTACTAAATTAAAGAATAGGCTTCTAGCATATATAGTGCACCTACACTTAATAATTTTACCAACTATGGTCTCTAATTCATGCTTGCAATTTAAGAACATTAAATTGACCAAACATTTTGGCGTTTCTGTCGGGGAAGTGTAAATATAAGCTTTAAAAAAATTCAAATAAAAACATGACATGCATAGGGAAAGAGACTCTAGATGTAGGTTTGTAGGTCGAGGAAGAAGTTCAATTCCTACATCATCACTCAATCCACCATGACCTCGTAGTACCACACCACCCACACAAACTTGAATTCCATCCATAGCAGGCCAATATAGACTTCCTGAAGTCTTAAGATCTAAAATCCAATCTAAAGGTTCACCAGCTTCATCAACAAAGTTTGTGATAGAAGAAGATCCTACATCTCCAACAACTGGAATAATTTTTCTATCTTCAAATAGGAAATAACTTCTAGCTCAAGAGTTAGAAATTCCTTCTGAAGAAGAAGAGGAAGAAACTTACTTCAAACCATTGATAGAGGAACTAAAGGAACTAGAAGAAAAACTAGATAATCCTCTTACAGAACCAGATATCTCTTTTGAGGAATCCATCATGGCTGAAGAAGGAGAAGGAGTAGTACACAATGTCAATGGTGAACAACATAGGATTGGAGGAGGAGGAGGAGAAAGAGAAGGTGAAAGAGGGGGTGGTAGAGGTAGAGGAAGAGGAGATCTAGAACATTTTGGATTCCCTATCCTTGATGAGGATACAACATTAACAATGAAGAATATCTCACCCTCTATTCTCCCCAATTTTCATGGAATAAGAAGTGAAGACCCATATACATTTCTCTTTGAATTTGAAGTATTATGCAGATCATATGACTATCTACATGATGCTCAAAAACTAAAATTGTTCCCTGCCACCTTAAAGGATGTAACATTAAAATGGTTTATGAGTTTAGAAACAAATTCTATAAGGACATGGGCACAAACGAAAGATGAATTCTTAGAGAAATATAAGGATTATTTTATGCCTCATAGCATCAAAGATGTAGTATTTAAAATGGTACAAAAAGAAGATGAGAATCTTAAAGGCTTTGTTGAGAGATTTGTTTATAATATCAAAAGGGAAAAAATGAACAATCTGGATGAGGAAAATTTGAAAGCTCTCTTACTCAAATCCATTAAATATGAGTGGATTGATGTTCTCAATCTAATGGGAAAAGGAGATATTTCGCAGTTACCCTTTGCAGATATTTGTGATCTATGTGTACATATTTCAAGAGGTAAAGTAAGAACAGTAAAAATTTCAAGGGATCCTCTTTTATCAAGAGTAAATAAATCTACAGTTAGGACAGTAAGTAGGGCAGAAATAAGTAGTTTGCTTGATAAATTTAAAACAGATATTTTAGGGAGTCTTAGTGAGAAAATTGGCACCCTTAAAATACAAAACAAGCAAAAAGTTGAAAATGTTGCATTATCCATCTTTTGTCTTAAACGTAGAAAGAAACATGCTCTAAGACAATGTCCTTTAGATTTAAAATGCATAGAAACCTGTGTTATATGTGCAGAAAATCATGACGCAAAAGAATGTCCCTCTATACTAGGTCTTAAGGTTGTGTTAGTGAAGAAGGAATGCCAAATCAAGTAGAACCCCTTTACTTTATTGCCAAAAGACCATGGAAAAATCATCAAACAAATCAAACTCAAGGTTTTAATCCTCAACAATTTACACAAACTTCACAAAATAATTGGAATCCACCTATGCCATGGCAACCTTGGGCTCAAACACCACAATCTTGGAATCAAGGATGGAAAAATCCTTATGGAAGATATTCTCAATATCAACAATATCCGTCACCTTATCCAAATTTTCCACCACAATACTTCCCTCAAACCAACCAGTTACCTCAAGCTCAAGCTCAAAATGAAAATCCACAACTTTCTTTTCCATTTGCACCAAGACCAAATCAATTACCCATTCAACCACTTCCAAATCCAAACAATAAAACTTCACAACCTGTTTACAACTTAGAAGGACAAAATCCTCAAACTTATATGATAACTCCATTAGATCTAAATAATGTTCAATTAAGGTCTGGTAGAGTATTAGAAAAGAATAAACCATTTGTTGTTATTCAGGAAATAGAAAAGAATCTTCAAGAATGTAATAATAACTTTGAAGAATAAATTTCCCTTCCTGAGAAAGAAAATTTTGAAATAGAAAAAAAATCCCACACATTCTAATAATAATCTTATTATAGAACAACCTTCAGTATCTATCTCAAGACCACCTTTTCCTGAAAGGTTGAAAATCAATAAAGGAGTAGAAAAGCAAATCATATTGCTTGATTATGATATGATAGATGAATTAAAAAATGTCTGTATAAAAAATCCTTTATTATATGCAATCAAAGAAATACCGATTTTTTGCAAAAACAATTAAGGAATTGAGTACTAAAGGATCAAGAAGAAAAAGAAAAGAAATAAAAAGAATTCAATTAGTCGGGAAAATTGAAGATATTATGATGGGGAAGACAACAATTCAGAAATACTTAGATCCAGGAAGCACCATTGTAAAAACACATATCAAGGGAACTGAAATACCAAATACTCTCATTGATCTAGGAGCAACCATAAACATAATGAGAAAAAAAACTATGGATAAATTGAAGCTTCCTAATCTTCAATACACACCAACATTGTTACAATTAGAATACAGGTCTATAATTAAACTCGATGGTTAGAAGATATATATGTATCCTTAGATTCTTGGGAATATCTTGTTGATTTCATGATTCTAACCCCCAAGAATAATTTAGGGGGATGTCCATTAATTTTAGGAATGCCATGGTTAGCTATAGACGATGTTTTTATCAGTTGTAGATGAAAAGACATGTTTACCTCATATGGAAGCTCGACAAACAAAATTACATTGTACCCAGCTACAAAAAACAATAATATAAGTAGAGAATGAAGAATGGATGGATGAAGATAATGATATACAACCAGTTTTCACTATTGCACAAATAAATAAGGAGGATCAAATTTTAAATTCAATAGAAAATCATGAACCCTATTTATATTGTGATCATAGTCAAAATTTTCAAGAACAATGTAATATTGAATATCTATCATCTAGACAAATGACTTTACATTCTATGGAAAATTTTGGAAATTCTTTAATAGAAATTTTTGCAGGAAAAACCTTGAACATCAATGAAAACCTGGAAGAATTACAAAAAAATAAACTTGTAGAAATATTACAAAAACACTCTTCTGCATATGCATGGGAATACACTGATATGAAAGGAATTGATCCTAAAACATGCATGCATCATATTTATATTGAAGAGAATGCTAGGCCAGTTTGAAAACCACAAAGAAGAATGAATCCAAACTTAAAAGAAATTGTTAAAGAAGAATTGTAGAAACTGTTAAATGTAAATTTCATCTATCCAATATCAGACAGTCAATGGGTTTCACCCCTAGTAATCGTTCATGAGAAAAATGGAAAATGGAGAGTATGCATTGATTACAGGGAATTGAATAAAGTAGCTTAGAAAGATCATTTTCCACTTCCTTTCATAGATCAATTTTTAGATACATTAGAAGGGAAGAAATATTTCTCATTCTTGGATGGTTTTAGTGGGTATAATCAAATTTAGGTAGCACCCGAAGATAAAGACAAAACCACATTCACCTATCCATGGGGGAATTATGCTTACCGAGTACTTCTTTTTGGATTATGCAATGCTCCACCGACATTCCAAAGAGAAGTACTAGGAATTTTCTCTGATCTTATTCATGATTGTGTGGAAGTGTATATGGATGATTTTACAGTTTATGGAAATTCTTTTAAAGAAGCACTTGAAAATTTAGAAAACGTTCTCATAAGATGAAAAGTAGTAAATCTTTCATTAATTCATGAAAAGTGTTTTATGATGTTTAATGAAGGAACTATTTTGGCTCAACATATTTCAGGAAATGGAATTAAAGTAGACTCGTCTAAGGTACAAGTTATTTCCAAATTATCAATCCCAAGTTGTCAACGAGATGTTAGGAGTTTTCTCGGTTTTACTGGATATTATAGAAGATTCATATAAAACTTCACAAAGATTTCATCTCCACTCTTGAAATTACTCACCAAAGACTGTGAATTTAGTTGGAACTCTAATTGTCAGAAGGCTTTTGAAAATTTGAAAAAGAATATCTCTGAATAACCTATCTTAAAAGGAACTAAATGGAAATTTCCTCTTCATATATCAACCTATGCTTCAGATACAACTCTAGGAGCTATGTTAGGACAAAAAGACGTCATTCCTTATGCCATTTATTATGCCAGTAAAAATTTAACTCCTGTAGAGCTAAATTATACTGTAACTGGGAAGGATTTTTTAGTTGTCATTCATGCCATTAATAAATTTAGGCATTACATTACTGGCTATGAAATTTTCATTCATACAGACCATTCTACCATTAGATATTGAATGAATAAACTAGTTGCTAATGGTAGAGTAACAAGATGGCTATTACTGTTTCAAGAATTTAATATCACCATTCTAGGCCGGCCTGGAAAAAAAAACACAATTGCTGCCTTTTTTTATCTAGAATTCAAAATGATAACAATGATATACTTGTAGATTTTAAGTTTCCTGATGAATATATTTTTGCAGTGTCTACTAAATCACCTTGGTTTGCAGACGTTGCCAATTATTTAGTTTCAGGAAAGTTACCCTCCTATTTGTTTCCTAGAGAAAAGAGAAGAATCATCCAAGCAAGTGCATCTTATTCATGGATAAATGAAGAACTATACAAGACATGACTAGATCTCATCATCCGAAGGTGTGCAAGAGAAGATGAAATACCTAAAATACTTAAATCATGCCATGATGAACCATGTGGAGGTTATTTTGTTAACAAAAGAACTTCTTATAAATTCCTTCTCTTAGGGTATTATTGGCCTTCCCATTTTAAGGATGCCAAGGAATATGTTAAGAGGTGTGATAGTTGTCAAAGAATGGGGAAACCTATTCCTTCAAATGAAACGACACTACAGTATCAAGTACTCATCGAACCTTTTGAAAAATGGGCTTTGTATTTTGTTGGACCAATTAATCCATCTTCAAAACAAACAAAAATACATTCTTGTATGCACTAATTATGTTACTAAATGGGTAGAAGCTAAAGCACTTTATTTTGCTACTGAAAATGTCGTAGTTTCATTTCCTTTTGAGGATATTTTTACTTGTTTTGGTGTCCCAAGAGAAACTGTAGCAGATCAAGGAAGGCATATTACATCCATAGTAGTGCAAAATATAGTGGAAGAATATAAAATCAAGCATCGGAAGTCTACACCATACCCTCCACAAGCAAATGGACAAGTAGAGTCTACCAACATAGTGATTGAAGCAATCCTCACCAAGACAGTTCACTTGCAGAGAAGGTATTGGGCAGAAAATATTCTAGAAGCTTTATGGCCCTACCGTACCACATGGAGAAACACTATGGGACATACTCCCTATGAACTTATTTATGCGAAGCATGTCCTATTTCCAATTGAGTTCTAGATTCAGACCTATAAGACAATAGTCAAGTTGGGACTTGACTTATGAGAAGCACAAAAGCAAAGAATGGGACAACTCAATGAGATTAATGAAAGAAGGCAAGATGCTATCCAGAAGATTGGTTTATTCCAACAACATAGATCTAGATGGAATGATAAATACACCAAAGAAAGAAATTTTCAGCTAGGATACTGGGCATTACTTTTTGATTCAAAGTTTAAAAATTTCCAAGGAAAATTTCAAACTCACTGGCTTGGGCCTTATGAGATTGAAAATCTTTTTGATAATGGAGCAGTCAGAATTAGGACTATTGATGAAGAAAAATTTCCTCTCCTGATGAATGGACATTGACATAGGATCTATCACAAGCCAATGACAAAGGAGGAATTTGTAAAGATTTTCCAGGACAACTCTGATTTGGAGTTGGTTAAGAAGAATTCTTCTCCTTCTCCACCTTAGAATTTTCTTTTTTCATATATAATAATAATAATAATAATAATAAAATAATAATAATAAATAGATATGTATAAACATGAAAACCAACAATTGTTGGCATGTTTATACAGAAAATTCAAGATGAAAACCAAGAATTTCTGGCATCTTCAATTTTCTTTGTATTCCATTTTCTAGAATCCCATTTTATTTTATCCCTTTCTTTTAAAAAAGAATAAATAGCTACAGAATCATTGATTTTCTACAACTTTGATGACTTTCTGCAACCAATGAGATAGACACCTATGATCATGCAATTGAAGGAATGATTGACTCCCTCCACTGCAAGGTACCTGAATACAACATAAAAGGCAACTAAAGGTTAGCAAGCAAATAACTTAAAGGTATGAATTTATTTAATTTAATAATAGGGATTAAAACATTACATATATGAATTGAAATGCATAGTACTACCAAAAAATCAAAATCATTATTGCAAATATTTGGTTGTGTCATGTCAAATCTTGCATAATGCGCCATTCAATTAGAGTCATCATCGCTCATATTCCGATCCATTGAATAATCTTAACAGTTAGATTCTGCCTCATTCCATTATATCCTCACTACCTACACTCTCATTGTTCCATCACTCACACTCTCAACCTCTCCTCTCTAAAAACCCTACCAAGCCATCCTACCATGTCAAGCAAAACAGTTGTGAAACAAAGTTTCTTGGCCATGGGTGTGATAGTCAGAACGAAGCCGATAGGCAAGAAATTTTTAGAGGGGTATCCACAAACAAAATAATTACTGCAGAAAGAACAGTGGCTCGAATTTGTAGAGAAATTCGATGGCTTTCATAGAGAAGTGACCAAATCCTTTGCTAGGGCCTTTGATGGAGTCGAAGTGGAGATAGGGGATGTCAAATTTGCAGTGACAGAGTCATTTATAGCTAAAGCCACTGGATTGCCACAGATTGGAGAGAAATGGTTTAAAAACATAGGTATAGAAACAAAGGACTGGAAGGTTTTCTTGAAGAAACCAAGCATGGAAACTACCATTTTCAAGAAAGGCATCCCAAGCACAACATTGAAAAGTAGGTGGAGGAACTTACTTCTAATAATCCAAAAATTTGTTACCTGCGAAGTAAGGTTTGGATGTATGTTTTTCTATCATATGCGGCTGCTAATGAATTTCCTTGAAGAAAATGAGATAAACCTTCCATATTTCTTGTTGAATAGTCTTAGAAAGATGTCAGGAAATGTTTAGAGGATAATTCATTTCATAGATATACAATGTATCACTATGGTCTAGTCAAAATACATGTTGAATTTCATCTCCAAAACATAGGTGATAATTGGGAAAGTTTTTTAGTTAGAAATCACTTTCAGGAAGAAACTCATGGCCATCCAAAAAACAACATACCTAAGAGGGGAAGGAAAAGGAAAATTGAAGAGACGCAAGAACAAGAACCACAACAGCCACATAAACTGTCAGAAGATGACATCCCACTTGTAGAAGTTTTAGAGAAAATGAACAAAAGAAATGTTAGAAGAAAGAAAGCCAGAAAAGAAACAGATATTTCATCACAAGAAGAGAAGCCTAAAACAAAAAGGAAGAAAACTCAAAAGACCCATGTCATAGCTTTAAGAAGGATTACCATACTCAACTCAGCAAAAGGACTACCCTCAAAAAGCATAGAGCATGTCAGTATAGAAATAGAAGAAAACTCAGAAGCCAAAGAAGAAGATTCACGAACTCCTCCAAGAGTTTCATCTCCAAGGGTTTCATCACCAACCGTCACATCGCCTCCTCAGATTCCAAGACGAAGAACGCCAGAGATTGATCCGATGCAGCAAGAGATCTATGATTATATTAAGTCCTTAGAGAAAATGGACGCAACAAGAACATAAATTCCAATTGAAGAGGAAGAAGGAAGTCAGTTTAATGAGCCATAAGAACCTCCAGTAGTCAAAATATTGAAACAAGAAATCTTCGAATTGGAGACATTAAACTGATATATCAAAAATGAAAATTAGGCCTTGAAAGCACAGAAGGAAATTCAAATAGCTAAGAGTGATAACCTCCTCTTACATCTAAGTCTATGATTTGATAAGAACAAGAAACTGAAGAAGAAAAACAAGGCTTTACAGAAACATGTTATAAACTTGAAATACAAGATCCTCATGAGAAAACCAATGATGGTAATTACTGGAAAGAAAGCGAAAAAGATGAAGTTGGATGTACTGGCAGAAGTGTCCAAGAAAATGCAGTAGTTCAAGATATCAATTTTAGTTTGTATGAGGATATACAAAATCTCTAGTGTGGGGGAATGTAGAGTTCCATAATTGTTTTGTTTGGACACCCTTTTTCCACCATTTTCCTCTTTTTCATCATCATTGGCAACTCGATAAAGGCAATAAATCATAGATTTTGATAAGGTAACAACCCTTACATGTCTTATTTTTCATATGTGTTAATGTTCCTTATTGTTATATTAAAGAGTGAATTAGCTACATAATTAACATGATTCTGCAACCATTTTATAAATCTGCAGCTACCTCCATGGTTTGCGGGGTTGGTACGCTAATGAAGCAACTAAGCATATGGGTAGTTGAGGATTGATCCTCTCATGGATATCCTCCTATTCCCTCAAGCCAATTCACCAAAGGGATCACACAGTGGCGCGGTTAAAGATATAGGTCAACATGTAGTAGCAAGAATCTAGGCATAACATGATTTCTCGATTTGCTTTCCAAATAGAAAATCGACGAAATGACGTTTTTCTTGTTTAAGTTTCATATTTGAATTAGGATTGAACATCAGACCTGTAGGCATAGAAGTTTCAACATATTGATCATGCATTTTATATAAATATGTATCCTCTGTAAACGATATCAGAGAGGAAGTATTAAGTTAATTGATGAAGAAATCTTGAACCACCCTTCGTTCTTGTGTTAATTTGAAGTTACTTTTCTGATTCAATGCGTACATGATTGTGAATCATACCTACTCGATGCAGAGGGCCCCTACAAACAGTCAAGGTTTTTAATTTATTTTCATTTCGTGCTTTAAAATTGCTTTCTGTTATCACTTCATTTTAGTTTAATTACTTCACTGTTTTCATTATTTCATATAAACTCAATTATCTCGTTTACCATTTCGCATTTCGTTATGCTTGCAGTTGTTTAATAGATTAGTCCTTCAACATTTTTCGCTTCATCACAGTTAATATTTTCATGCTTTCTAGATTTAGAATTTATATCACTCTACAATTTGTAATTAGAAATTTCTTTCATGCTTTTTAAAATCAGAATTGTATATATTCCGTAGACAAGCCTTTGAATTTCAATACTCTGTTTTCATAGAACCAAAGTGTTTATATAGATTCATAATTTTAGGATGAATAACATAAGACATTTTAGAATGATAATCAATTAGATACGATTTTACATATTAATCTAACACCATCTTAACTCTCATTCATTCTAACAATATCTTAACTTTCAAGTATTAATTTATAGAAATCTAACTCTAATGAAAATCTAGATAACAATGAAAATCTCAAAACAAACATAACCATCATCTTACTAAACGAAAGAATAGGCTTCTAGCATATATAGTTCACCTTCACTTCATAAGTTTACCAACTCCAATCGATAATTTATGCTTGCAATTTAAGAACATTAAATTGACAAAACAATTCCACTCATGGGAAGAACTAGGCCAAAAAGACATAATGTTCAAGGATTCGTGGGTAAATGATATCATGATTAATGTAATAGCTTCTAACTATTTATGTTTTATTTAAGATGATACTTCTTTGTAAGATTTTATGACAATGTTCAAGGGATGGACTCCCTTATAGCCATTGAGTAAGGGGTGAACACCCTCATGAGCATTTAATAAAATTAAATGTTTGTTAGTTTTCACCCTACGGGGTTTCTAGGGTATATCACTGTACAATGATGTGTTTACCTATTGTGTCATTCTAATGATGTTTCTTCTTTTCATAATGTGACACTTACATTATCAATTAAGTGGTTAACTGGCCTAACTAAATAAAAGAATATCAATTAAGTGGTTAAATGGCTTAACTAAATAAACGATGAAAATGGTGTAAGTTTATGATAGAAAGCTTATGTTAATATACCGCAACAATGGTTGTTATGTAGCTTACTATTTCACTTCTGGAGTTGGTCTATGTAATGATTAAGGTTTTATCTAAAGGTTTACTAGGGGATGTTACATTTTGTATTAGATAAAAAGGTTGCAACACTAGCACCTTTTGGGAATTGGTAAGTGAAAAAGAAATAGAGTTATGATTCTAGTGGGCATTAGCTCAGGTATGATTCTAACAAATTCCATAATGGTATATGCAGTAGACTACTTTTGACATGAGATGCATGATACATGTTAATAACCACATTGAAGAATAACAAGTGATAATGTCTTCTTTAAACTACACTCATGACATTTCAACCTTTATGCAGATAAGAGACAATAAAACCTTGGTTGCATTTATGAAAAAACTTGACCACTAACTAGTGATAGTGTGGATAACAAGCTTTGCATGCATACTATTACAATAATGATTATGGTGCACTTAAAGAAAATGAATAAATTTACAATGCATTTCTTATAAAGAATGAATGCATGCATTGTTTTGTTTTGTTTTGTTTTGTTTTGTTTTTATCTAGGATAATCGGTAACTGGTGAGAGTTATCCTGTACAAGACCCAGGATCAAATCCAACTGGCTGCCACTATAAACCTAGGCTAGGTGCAACGGCCTACAAGGTGCACACAATAGCAATTAACTTATGCCTCAACAAGAGCCAAGACGTCCACTCGGGGGTCACCTACTCTTCTAGCCAAGACACAACAATGCATGCATTGTTTTGTGTGATTACAAAAGAATGTAGAACGTGGGGTTTTCCTTGAAGAGGATAATAAAATGTTTTAAAAACATTGAAAGAACCTCTTTGGATGTTAATGGTAAAAAATGAGTCAAGTGGTAGGACTTGACTATAATGAATAAATGATGATTGAGTCTTGTCGTGGAATTGGATTGAATTTAAAATGGTCGGTAGCATTGATTATGTTTTCATGGCTAACTATTAAACTTGTATGCATGAATCAATTTTGATTAAAGATTTTTACAAGTTGTAAACAAAGTGATTGTGGTATTTTAATTCTTGTTGTTGGTCTTATAGTGATAATACACTGTTGAATTTGGAGTTGTTTTGATTGTTACCATATTTTTTATGGATACTTACACATTAATGATAAACCAATGTTTTATATGAATAATTTTTGAATATGCTTTTATGCATAACAATATTGTACGCAAGAAACTGCCATGATTGCAAAAGCGGATACTTGTTAGCAATGCATGCTTATTAATACAAGTTCTTGAAGGCTACAAAGAACTTGGATCATGTTACAGTAGTGTCATTAAAGTGACTGATTTGATGTTTCTATCAACTTAATAATAGAACCAGTGGTAATCAAATGATGTTGATTGCATTGTTTGTTCAAACTTCACAATTTTATAAATTGATGATTCAATGATGGTGTTGGTTGGTATGCATTAATGATTGTTGATTAGATGCTTTTGCATAAATGAATATTTCATGAATTAGAACTATGGGAATGTCAACGATTAAATTCCTATTTCCTTAACTGTTGTTTTAGAAAACAACTTTATGGAAGTTTTGTTTTAAAGTTCCTTGGATGTAGCATTTGGAAGATGTATCCTTATTTGTTATGATTGTTATAGTGCATAGAAATTGTTTATGAAAAGTAACAAGACCAATACCTTTCTACATTGTTAAAATATTGAGAATATAGATGCATGCAAAAGTGAAATGCATCTTAGATGTATGTGACAAAATATTCTGTGCATAACAATATTTTGTAGAAGGTGTAGTTTTATTAAAAGCAATTGTGACAGATGTTGTTGATGTGATTAAGCAAGGGTAGCTTAGTGGTAACATAAGAACATGTGAAAGGTAAAACATTGGAATGTGAATTGCAACTACAAATAAGAAGGTATAATGTTTAATGTTACAATATGCAAGATTCGTATTATTTTTTTTAAATTGCATGTTGATAATTATGTGAAAATTTGAAATGAATACTACCTATATGATATGAGATGTTATTTGTGAATTCCTATCAAATTTACTTTTATAGATTATGGGACCCATGTTGAGGGTCAAGTATGAATGTATGATATACATAAATGTTTCTTTTGTTTTAATTTTAAAATTCGTATGGTCAATTATGTAAATTATAGTGGGAAAAAGTGATAAAAGAGAATTTCACATGCCATACAATTATGAGCCAGCTGTGAAAGGCCAGGAGGCCTTGGGCTGATGACAGTTGCCTACTTGGATTTCCTCGCTCTAGAGATAGATGATCTTAGTAAGGGAAAAGAGTTGGCCAAGATGTTGAAGAGGGGGGAAAGCCTAAGGCAACTCTATTGATTTTGGAGCGTTTTGGAGGAGGCCCAAAAAGTGAGTTTTTGAGCTCTAAATTCCTCAAGGACAGGACGTTGTTGGAGGAATATGTAGGACATTACCAACAAGAATCCTATGTTGGACCTAGTGTGGTTGTTGTTAGAGAACTATTTGAGATGTGAAATTGGCTGAATTTGGTTGTGGAAACTCATTTCCATTGGTTGGGAGGAGCATTCTTTAGCCCATTGTGGTTCTCATAGCTGAAAAAATTAAGTAATTAGTTACGTGTTGTGTTAAAAATGAATTTTATGTATGATTGTGTAAGCATTTTATGTACATATTGGCAGGAAATGAGTCTAGTGCTCGGAAACGAATAACTGAAGTGTAGTTCTTTTATTGTATTACCAATCTTGTGAATGTCTTAGCAAGGGCTAAGATATTATGCACGTGGTGTAGTTATCAATTATTTTGATGATTAGAGAGTTAGGTGATCTCTAAGTACTTGTGGAAGTACTTTGATTAAAATATCACCTGGCATTGCATAATTCATTAATGATTGAAAATGTTGTGATTATTATGATTATGTTGAATTTGTTAGTCATTCGCTACAAGGTGTTTGCTGCGGAGGCTGCGAAACCACCCTAGGTGCTTGCTGTTGGGTTTTCAAACCACTCTTAGAGTGCTTTCAGAGTTGAAAAAACCACCTATAATTATATTTTTCCATAAAGTGATCATGATTTCTATGAATAAATGGCAAGTAGCAATAGGTCAGTATAGATACTTTGTTTTGTTTCTATAAAATTGATTAATGTCTAAGTGGTTGAAAGTGAAAATTCAAAATTTTTACAACTGTAAATGCTTATAACTATTGATAAAAAATTATTGTTTCATTTAATGGTTTTTCTTGGAAATGAAAATCCTTCGTTTTGAAGGGGAATGATCTCCTTTAAGTTGTTTAGATTGTTATATCATGAGTAAAATTTAAAGTTCCAGCTAGGACTGAACACCGAGGAAGATGTTCTCTTTAAGGGGGGGAGTATGTAATACCCCTACCGTAAATTACCATAAAATATTTCATAAGAAACTCATGTAGTTACATGAATAAAAGCATTATTAATTTGATATATGTTTGACCATTCTCATCATGAATCAATTAATAGTTAAAAGGAATTCTTGGTAATTTCCTTCCCATTATTTATTCGCAATAGAACTATGCTCTGGAAGGAGAGGAAAATGGTTTTTTGATATAGGGTTTCATCATAATCAAAGAAATTATAAAATGTGGTTTTTTGTCTGTTGAACCAAAGAAATTACAAATGAAGTGAGTTGTATTTCCATTTAATTAATGGAGTACAGTGGGCCATTGGTATTTAATTAAATACAAACAACGATGACTTGTCTTGCAATGTTTAGCCACCTCTTCTATGACGTCATTCATCAGTGTTGCTTTCTAGCTGCAATGCACATATTTTGAAGTATCTAGAAGCCAAAATGAAAGCTATAAATCTTTACATAGCACGATATAATGAAAATCAATTTTTCTTTATTTCTTATCTTCCTGATGGTGCCCAAGGCTCATCACTCATGAATCTAAAGTAATCAAACAAAGAGAGGGGAGTCAATCTAAGATGGACTCATCGGTTATAATGGTCATGGATATAAGTCACCATGCCCTTTGAAGACTATTGTTTTCGCATATGGAGCATAAAATAATAAGAATCAAGTTTACTTGCTTGAAAGATTTCATATGATAAAAAGTCAATATTATTTTCTTGGAAGACCTCTATGTACTCTCGTGTACAGAGAAACAAGTGTGGTAGTTTTTTTTTAAAGGTGCAAAATTACAAGTGTGAACATTGAATAATGAATGAATTTTGATAAACATTTTCTTCAAGAAATTAGATTGAGGTCCACAAATTTGTAGGATATTCTCGACTCTAACCTATGCATATTTCATTATTTATATTTTGTTTGAGTCTAGTGGTAAATTGTTTAGTTTATTATTCTTTATAATGGGCATGTAGTTTGACTAACATTTTTGAGCCCATATATAACAATTATTATGACATTTTTCTTAGGAAAGAACGTGTGCTTATATGCACAAAGATAAATAATTATTGGGATAACTTTCTTTGCAAAAGATTAAGTATTTGCATGCATGAAAATCATGTCTATTAAATTAGTTTGTATTTATATGTATGAAAGTAATAGTTGATTGTGATAATTTCTTGAAAAAGAAATATGCTTTTGCATGCATGGAAAGAATATTGAGTTAGTTTTCTCTAAAAGAAACATGTATTTGCATGGATTGGAAAAATAACCATTATATTAGATTTGTTGAAAAGAGAAATGTTTTTGCATGAATTATTGTATTAGATTTTTTGAAAAGAGAAATGTTTTTCCATATAATCTTGTATTAGATTATTGGAAAAAGAGAATTTGTTTTGCATGCTCTATTGTGTTAACATTTCTTCTAGAAAGGTTCTTTTGGGAAAACATATGCATTTGCATGCATAAGAACAATGCCCATTGTGTTAGATTTCTTTTACGTATTTCCATGCACAAAGATAATAGCTAAGGGGCTAGTTTCTTTTGGATAAAGTTTATGTAATTTCATGCACAAAAAACGTAACTATTATTCTAGCCTTCCTTTAAAAAGAATATGGATAGTTGTGGTGGTTGTTTTGCTTGAAAAGAATGTGGCTTGTGTAAAGAAATAATATTTAATGTGGTGTCCTATCTTTGAAAGAGTTCCCTCTTTGTGTGAATAAAATAACCATGGAATTTGTTTTAAATACTATCTTAGTCAATCTTTTATTATTATAGTACTCTGGTGGTGATCCCAAAAAATCTTTTCCTTATGATGCATTTAAGAATTACATTTTAAGCTTGCATTTTAACCATGAAATTACACGTGCATAAAGAAGAGGAAGAGAGGAATAACAAGTCACGCATAGAAGACATAGGATTGATATTGGAGTTCATCCAGGAGGGACTACGTCTCTGGGCCCTACTCGAATTAGTGAGGAGGCCCTGTTTTCATTAGATGGAAAATTACTGAAAGTACATCAAAAGTCAAAATGACAACCTTATAGCTCCAAAATTGAAGAATCCCAAAAATTGTAGATCTCTGATGGATAAACGGACAACTCTGTTGAGTTCATGGAGTCGAGAAATGCTAAAACCATATAAAATTTGTCAAAAACTGACAAAGTTGAAATCTGGCCCCATGGAGAAATTGATCAAATCATGGTTCTAGACCCCTCTGTACACTGATCATGGTTCCATCTGCATATAAATGCATGTCCGCTCCTTCCTACCCTTTGGTGCTCAAATGAATGAAGGTTTAAATACAATTTGGTGGGTGGATAGTCCAAAGGAGGACCATTGGGCGCGTTATTAACTTTAGCAAATAGTTGAGGAGGGGTGGGGGGATCAAATCCCGCCCCTCCCGCAGTAACCCACGTATTAATTTTTTAATGTTTTAAGGTTGGGGGGGGCACTGTTTTGGGTGGCTGTGCCCCATTTACCACTGGAGCTTACGTGTAAAAGGAGGGTGGAGAGGGCGGCGGGGTTGACAGACCGCGCCCCCACCGTTAACATGTTGTGAGAGCTCCGAGGTGGCGGGGTCATGGCTGCCCACCCCACTATAAGTGCGACTATGGTTATGGTGGGTGAGGGAGGGATGACAGGGGTCATGTCTTGTCGGCCCATAATTAAAATCTTGTTTTGGTTGTTGGCAGGTGGCGAGGTTGGTGGCCCACCACCCCAAAAATATATTTTTTTTGTTTTTTTTTTAAACCATGGTTATTTTGAAAATTTTGAAAATGGACCAAAGGAGTCATTTTAAGTGGACCACAAATTCTCCTAGAATTGGGCCTAGGTTGGTTGGAATCCGGTGGCCGGATTTTGTCCAAATTGCTGCCTCCTTAAGCTTGCCTAGTCACCCAAGTCAACCTTGAACTTTGACTGCTCCTAACTTTCACATACGGACTCGGTTTGATGAACCATTCACACCACTGCAATCACGATGATGAGATCTTCAACATAAACCTAGTTCGATCACAATCTAAACACTTTGATTTTTGACCCTTATGAGTCCTCTCGGACTTTTGCCTATCTCTAGAACCACCTAGATCAATCCTCCCCACTGAGGATCTTTTGGTCCTCCTAAATATTTTTCACTTAACACATTGTTTGTGTCCTTTGGAATCCACATTTCCAAATCTGTACGCGAAATTGGTACATCTTTTGCAATCATGCACACCACACATGACTCAACAACCCTTCCTTACCAAGAGTTTATAGCACACACTCATTGGCCAAGGATTACATAAAAAGTAATCAATACCTCAACTACTAATAAGGAAATGCCAAAATATCATCATTGTGTTTTGAAGTGATGGGAAACACACCATCACTTTTACATTTACTTGTAACGTATGATTTACAATGGTGGCCCTAACAAGCTACTACTACCTCTAAAAAAACCAACTTAATAGAGTGGACCACCGTGAATGGGGTGGATTTATTTGTTGAACATGTTCACCTTTCGGCTCTTCTAGCGATGTTCCCAGAGCATGGAGCATAGAACATGTGGTTTGTTGGTGTCCCTCTTTGTTGCAATGACTACAACGATTCTTTTTCCTCCAAAATTTTGGGGCTGCCTTGGGGTGCTTTCCCTTGGTGTTCCTCCAATAAGTGTACATGGGGCCCTCACTATCGCTAGACTATGAGGAAGGAATTTCATCGTCTATCGTTGGCTTGTTACTAGCTGTATTAGAGCTTTCTCCCACCTCCCTTCTGGTGTATCTGAGTCATGTACAACACGCCAATTCCTCGACTTCGATGGGGTTTATGATGCCTTGGCCTTCGATGCAGAGGCCCTTTCCTTGATACCCCATATTCTTCAATAGTTTCGATCCAATCCCTGTAGTATGTTTTTCAAAGGCATCAAATTCATAATCATGAAAATCATATGAAATCTAAGATTTGCCTTTTACCTCCGGAAAGCGATGTTGTAGCATTTCCAGGGCCTCATCCTTGGCTTTCAACCGACGTAGTAATCTTTTTTTTCTTCCCTTGCCTCCTGTAGAAGCCTCCTTAGCTCAACATTCTTTGCCTGGATGCAGTGGTTGATCTCCTCAAGTTCTTGGAGTCCTGCTGCGGGGAGTGCCCCTTTCGTTATGTTTGTTGAAATCCTTGATTCATTGCCAGAATCAGACCCCAAATCTATGGGTCCTCCTGCCGTGATCCCAAGGGCTGCAAACCTCGTTTCATTGCCAGAATCGGACCCCAAGTCAATGGGCATACCTCGTGCCAATCCCGCAACTGTGACCTTCTCATCTTCCTCTAATTCAGAATCTTGGTTTTGCTGTGGTGATGACCTTCTGATTCCCCTTTCTGTCATTCCTTTCAGGTCTCAACTCAGGGTGTAGCTTCCAAAAATTTTCTTCATCATATCCCTCTTTCTCACAATGTGTACAAGAGGGATTTTCTCCCCTTCTCTTGGTTGTTGTGGTTCTCTTTGGGTGGTCATCTCATTCATGTGTTCCCCTGTTTTCTAGATGAATGGCCTTTACACTAGCCGAGTCAATGGTAGTAGGTTCAAACATTAACAACGAATGTCTAATGTAACTATGTAATGATCCAATATACTTAGTTACCACTTCAGGTGAATCTAATGATATGCCCAAGTTTAGTGCTTGTTTTCTAAATTCCTTTGTAAAGCTTTGAACATCCTGACCTCTGCCTTGCCTTAAGTATTGCCAATCCATTAAGGCTTTTTTCTTATAACCCAAGGGATAAAATTGTCCCTTTAATGTAGAAATGAAACTAGGCCATGAGGAAAGAAGATTACCCATCCTCTTACCACTTCGCAATTTTCTCTCCCACTAGATGAGAGCGGTGTCATTCAGCTAAAGGGAGGCCAACTGGATTTTTGCCTCATCCTCCTCGATCCGCTGAACCCTGCAGTAAACTTCAATTTGCCTAATCCAGTTGTTCAGTTTCTCTGCATTACTTTCACCGTTAAACATAGGGAGATCAAATTTTACATTTAACTTAAAGAAAGGCTTTTTAGATGTGTTTCCTGTATTCCTATGATCATGGTGAGAAGAAGAGGAAGAATAACTTTCACTTGCTGGCGGAGAAGGTGGTGGATCTCCTCCATCATCTTTGTGCACTGAACCTTGTCCTTCTATAGCTTTTTCCCCCACACTTTCAAGTTTTTCAAGTCTTCAAAACATCTTCTCAACACAATCTGCCATTGTGTAGAGAGTCTTATGGAATTTTACCTCCTCTTCATATCAAACATCATTCTCCTCACCCATGTTTCTCCTCCGACACACACATCCCGCTTTGGGATCAAAAGACTTTAATTCACCTTCACCTCTTCCCAACTTGTTTCTCGTTACCATGCAAACATGCAATCCGCATCCACAAAGTCCTACTCTGATACCACTTGATCCCAAAAGATCTTTTCCTTATGATGCATTTAAGAATTACATTTTAAGCTTGCATTTTAACAATGAAATTACACGTGCATAAAGAAGAGGAAGAGAAGAATAGAAAGTCACGCATAGAAGACATAGTATTGATATTGGAGTTCATCAAGAGGGACTACATCTTCGGGCCCTGCTCGAATTGGTGAGGAGGCCCTGTTTTCATTAGATGGAAAAATAATGAAAGTGCATCAAAAGTCAAAATGACAACCTTATACCTCCAAAATTGAAGAAGCGCAAAATTGCAAATCTCTGATGGAGAAATGGATAGCATCGTTGAGTTCGTGGCATCTAGAAATGCTGAAACCATATAAAATTTGTCGAAAAATGACAAAGTGAAAATCTAGCCCCCTGGAGAAATTGCTCAGATCATGGTTCCAGCCCCCTCTCTGCATTGCTCATGGTTCCATCTGCATAGAAATGCATGCCCTCTCCTTCCTGCCCTTTGGTGCTCAAATGAATGAAGGTTTAAATACAATTTGGCTGCTGGATAGTCCAAAGGAGGAAAGTTGGGCGCGTTGGTAGCTTTAGCAAATAGTTGAGGAGGGGTCGGGGATCAAATCCCGCCCCTCCCGCATTAACCCACGTATTAATTTTTTTACATTTTAAGGTTGGGGGCCCACTGCTTTGGGTGGCTGCACCCCATTGACCACCAAAGTTATGTTAAAAGGAGGGTGGAGAGGGCGGCGGGGTTGACGACCCGCGCCCCCACCATTAACATGTTGTGAGAGCTCCAGGGTGGAAGGGGTCATGGCTGCCCACCCCATTATAAATGCGACTACAGTTATGGTGGGTTAGGGAGGGCCGGTGAGGGTCATGGCCCATTGTACCATAATTAAAATCTTGTTTTGGTTGTTGGGGGGGTGGTGGGGTTGGTGGCCCACCACCCCGATTTTTTTTTTTGTCTTTTTTTTTTTTAAACCATGGTTATTTTGAAAATTTTGAAAATGGATGGAAGGAGTCATTTTAAGTAGGCCACAAATTCACCCAGAATCAGGCCCAGGTTGGCCAAAATTCGGTGGCTAGATTTTGTCAAAATTGCTGCCTCCTTAAGCCTGCCGAGTCACCCAAGTCAACACTGAACTTTGACTACTCCTAACTTTCGCATACAGACTCGGTTTGATGAACCATTCACACCACCACGATCACGACGATGAGATATTCAACATGAACCTAGTTCGAGCACAATCCAAACACTTTGATTTTTTACCCTTTCTGAGTCCTCTAGGACTTCTGCCTGTCTCTGGAGCCACCTGGATCAAGTGGGTAGAGGTAAAATGTATTTACTCATTTTCTTGTAATGCATGGGAAGAGGGGATGAATTAGTATGCTTTAGTGATATTTATGCAATTGACTTTATGCGTGTGGGAATTTGAATGGTTAGGCATGGTTTATAACCATACACATGCATGGATAAACAAACATTTTTAGGTAGTTATGTGTTTTTAATCAATGCATGTGTAGTGTTGTTAAAAGAGTCATGTGTTGATATTTTGCTTACATTTTATGTATGCATATGAATAGATGTTTGAAGCATCACTAACAAAGATTTATTGTTGGTTTAATTGATATTTTATCTAATCATGATATCAAATATTGTTGACAATAACAGTTGCAAGAAACGATTGTGACATATGTAAAAGATATATTATGTTTAACGTCATGAAAGATAAAGAGTTAGTGGTCCATGTTGATTGAAGGAACGTCAACTGTAGGATATTCCAATGATGGGAAGAACTAGGCCACAAAGACATAATGTTTGAGTATTTGTGGGTAAATGATATCATAATTAATGTAATAGCTTATAACTATTTATTTTATATTTAAGATGATACTTTTTTATAATATTTTATGACAATGGTTAATGGATGGACTCCCTTAGAGCCATTAAGTAAGGGTTGAACACCCTCACGAGCATTTAATAAAATTAAACATTTGTTGGTTTTCACTCTATGGGGTTTCCAAGGTATATCAATGTACAATGATGTGTTTATTGATTGTGTCATTCTACTAATGTTGTTTCCTTTCATGAAGTGACCCTTACATTATCAATTAAGTGGTTAACTAACCTAATTAAATTAATGATGAAAATGATGTAAGCTTACAACAAGAAGCTTATGTTAATATACTAAGACAATGATTTTTATGTAACTTACTATTCTAGTTGTAAAGTTAGTTTATGTAATGATGAAGGTTTTATCTAAAGGTTTACCAGAGGAATTTACAAGTTATTTATAAATTAGTATTTTATATAAAATTAATATTGAGATATTTATTTAAAAGAGATTCATATTATTTTATTAAAATAGTTTTATGTTATGAATACATATATATTATTTTTGAATAGTCCACTTAGCACTCATTGCATCGGGTGATGCTCACGGGGGTGAAGAAGTGGGATTGAAACTAGTGAAATAAATCACACAATGTCAATCATCACTTTTGGAGCTTGCACCCAGTAACCAGGACTTCTCAGGAGGTCACCCATCCCAGATCGCCTCTGGCTCAAGCGCGCTTAACTGTGGAGTTTTTCCCACAATCAAGCCCACTTAGCTGGCCTTTCCTATTGAGGAAAGTTAGCATTCTATAGATCTATTTAAACTCTAAAGGATTGGCCTTGATGAGGGACATTGGGATTCTAATTTATCTCCAGCTCTCAGGGTTATTGGTAGGTAGAGTCCCTAGAGGAAGCACCATTAGTTCACCAACATGAATTGTAGAAGTATGGTAAAGGAAAATCAAAGATGATTGACAATAAAATTTTCAAGGCTACCGAATGAGTCATACCTCAATATTGTGAGGACAATGACGAGGATAGCTCGTCCACCAACCCTCCCAAGGCTAAAAATGGTGGCAATGATGCAACGAGGGATTATTATAGGTGGTTTCCAGCAGATATTAAAGTTGAAGCTGAGAGAAAAGAGCACGATTTTTGTTAGAAATGAGCCACAATTTCTTTAGGCTCCAAAGGACGTTGACATTGAGCTCAAGAACTCGATGCCTTATACTGAATTCTCCTGTGGCTCAAACACCAATTCCTTCATGAAAAATATATTTTATTGGTAAGCTAAATCCATAGTGGTTCAATTTGTTGAACAACTGGGCATGTAAAAAAATCAATTCTAGAAAAATTAAAATTTCTGGATAAAAAATATGAAGCTTTAGCAAAGAAAATCTAGTCATGGAAGTAGTGTGGAAGGAGAAGAGCCAGTGGAGTAGACCCCAATCATCTGTGTGTATTTAGAATTGGATACAAACAACTAGGTATCATGCCACTTTTCTTTTCTTCTTATATGGCATTTTCCAAGAGAAGCATAGTCTCTCTACGAGGAGAAATCTTAGGTTTAGTATAGCCTTCGAGCATACTACTCTGTTATCATGTTGTAATGTTTATAGTGTGCATCTTCATACTGTAATGTCTATACTCTAGTAATAGTTCTACAAAAACAGAGGACAGCTCTGAACAAACATGATGTTTGTTTTTTTGGTTTTATTAACATCAATGATATTTTTTGACCAACTATAGATGTGGTTTCCCTCGTGCTGAGTGGTGGGCTACAGTGAGGGTTGGATGTATCATTTCTATATAATATTAATAAAATTGTTCTACTAACTTCATATGAAAAAATAAAAAACTTATTCTATTAGAAATTTATTTATGAATAATATTTTATGGGATTAAATTCCCTGCATATGGTGAATTTAATGGCCTGTGCTTCCAATTTAGCGAATTTCGATTTTTCATAGATTTGGAGTTTACCTGAAATTGGGAATCTATTTTCTTAGATTATAAATATGTATACAAATCATTTTTATGACAAATAAATTTTCTTAATTTGGCTAATTTAATCACCATTGCTTGAGATTTTACAAATTTCCATTTTTTGGGAAAATATGGCGAAGTTTGATCGGCGAATGTGGTGTTTGGCCAAGATTGATTGCTGAATATGGTCACTAAGTTGTTGAGGTTACGCTGCAACTTGTTCTAATTTTGTGTGAAAACTCAACATAAGAATTATTTTAAATAACTTTGGTTGAACTCTCTATAGCATAGAATGTGTAAAATTAATGCACTGGAAATAGGGTAACATAGATTAAGTCTAAGAGATTTCCTACCAAGAAACAAAGTTCATATTTCCCTAACTAAATCTAAAATACTCATATTCAAATGGAATAAGAAGAAGTCTAAGCATGATTACGTCCTATAACAACACTGATAACAAGTAAGATTGACCACAAGTATCAATGACAGTAGAGAAAGGATTGTTTTGGGGGTCCTTCAGTCATTGGGATTGATGTGCTTAGCTTCCTCTTGCCTCTGCCATCAAATGCACCTACAACACCACAAAAAATCTCAATTTTCTTTCTTTAATGCACCCAACTTTATTTTTTCCCCCAAAATGGACTAATTTTTTATCGCATTATTGGATAGGAACTTTGAGATTATACTTGTTTCGAAAGCATAAATGAAAAAATTGTTCATCAAAAACACTGTGAATAACTACTATTAAATTTGTTGTTCGACTGTTCAACGTGACAAATACTCTAAATCTCTCATTTTTCTTTCAGCTAACCTATCTCACTTTCCTTTCCTTTTACGTTATATGTCTTTTACTCTCTGCGATCATGTTTACACTAATATGCGTCCCTTCTTGAAAATGGTCGGACTAACCTTTGTCTAACCTTTTTCTATTGAGCTGACATCTACCCCATTGCCTGAGAACGAAATTGGTCCTTTATTAGGATCCACATCACCACACAACCCTTGTGAACATAGGAACTTATCACATGTATTCCTTCATGTTTCATTTCCTTTCTCCACGAGGTATCTATCAACAAATTTTACTTTGTGCATTCACTTCCATGATGCATGATCAACTATTTAGTGTTGAATCAGGAGTGAACATTGGGTTCCATAATTTTCCTTGGGTTTCTCCTGCATTTCCAATACTTCTTCTCCATCCATTACTCCATGATGACTTCTTCCTTAGAGTTTCTTCCTTATCTAAGAATACATTCACTTCCTTGAAACCATGACATCTTCTCTAAAATGGAACCAGATCGATCCTCATCGTCTTCCTATTCATCCCCAATCGATGCAGCAGAGTGAGATTAAGGTTCGCCCATCCATTTTGTAGTGATTTGATATTGTAATTTAGTTAACATTCTCAATTCAGTAGAGTGGAATCCTTGGTCCTAATGAGCTCCATAAATGACATTTGTTTAATCACATCTTACATGGGTATTTAGTTTATTACAAATTTTCCTAGTCACATTCCTGCTACCTTTCAATGAAAAAGTGTTGCAGGGTTTGTTTTTATCATTTGGCATATATTTTTGTGATGAAAAAGAGCTTGTTCCATTTATTTCACTTCCATTCTCTTCTGAATCTCACTAAAATCCCTGAGCAATACCAGAAATTCTCTTCAAAATCTCTTCCATCCTCTTACAAATCTCGCTAAAGTTCTTGAGAACTAGCATAAATGTTGTTTTCAGATGACATCCCACATTCTCCTAAAAAAAGGGTAATAATTTGGGTTTGGATTAGTTTTGTCACAATGCTGAAAGCCTTAAGCTAACACAAGATCTCAAAAGTGACTAGGAAATTGGCTTCGAAGAGGAATATGGTCATCATGGAATCTGAATCAAAGGATTTTGTTCTTAAATTTTGAGCTGAAAATCCGCCGCTTGACTAACCTAGCCCATCTCTATCCAAAAGATTTAGCAAGGGAACCCATACATCCTTTTCATAATCCAAACATGTTTTTTAACCAATCTTTTCATTTTCTTTAGTGATGCCTCACCCAACAGAGTCCCTAGCTTGTTGTCTCCAAATCTCTTGAATATATACCAATAATTATTCATGAGGAATGTGTGTGCCAATCTAAATTCATTGTATCCTTTGACTCTTGTCTCGAAGCTCAAGTCCAAAGAATCCATCACATGACTAACAACCTATGCAAGGCTTGTGTTCTTCTCCATTCCTTGTGCCTTTGTCATTACCTCCTCATATTTAGTCAACATAAACGTGAGATAATTCACAATATAGCTTGTAGCTTTGGTGGACTCTTATCAACAAACAACCCTGAATCTTCCTCTACCTACATCCCAAATTCCCGCAGAACTTGACAAGGAATAAACTTAGGAACTATCTCAATTTGAAGAAGGTAGGGTTATTCCTTTATTTTCAATCTCATATCCCCCACACTATCATGGAATTGTGAAGAATTGGAATATGTTTCCTAGCATTGTAAGTAAAACTTCTAATTATTAGTTTCATCTGCTTAATATTCAGTGCCTTGGGATTAGTAATATTGGCCAACAATTTTCGTTCACAAGAACTAGCAACTCATTTTCACAATCAGTTCCACCTTCTCCTAACTTCGGCAATTTTGAAATGTATCACAGAATCTCATCAAGAACTCAATCAGGGGAAGGTTGATTTATATAACATGACCCATAAAAAGGAAAAATTGGAAAAGGCACTACAAGAAAAGGAGCACTATCTATATTGGGTAGATTGTTACGCAGAATTGAACTTACTGAATCCCAGGAGCTAAAATCAGTTTGTGTATCATAATATATTCATGTTGCTAACAAAAGGTAGTCATAGCACACTATACATTAAAACTATAACATCAAAATTTCATACTTGGGCCTATCACATACATCTAGATTGCATACTTGGGCCTATCACATTGAAGCCATGTATTTGAATTCAAGCCCCTTTTGTATTTGAAACTTGACATAGATAACATCAATTGCACCAATGATGAAGAAAATTTAAATATGAGTATTTTTTGCATCAACTCCATTTCGAGTCATTATATCCTAGAGTGATGCAATATATTTTTAGGAGTTATTATTTTTGGCATATTCAATAATAAGAATTTCACTTGAATACAGGGGGAAAGCTTATCCATTCTTTTGATTAGAAATTCTTAGGTTAGAGCTAAGGTTCAGGATGTTGCATTTTAAATATAATAATTTATCTCTTTGTTTTAAGAATTAAAAGGAAATGATGAGTTATTTTATTTTTAAGATAGTAGTAGCATGCATACCTTGAAAAAAGGTCATTGAAACTAGGTATTTGAAAATGGTTCTTGAAGTATATATGAATTGTGAACACGATACAAGATATATATATATATATATATATATATATATATATATATATATATATATATATTGAAATAAATGGAGATAAACCATAGTAGAGATGAGGTTGCAACATATACTAAGAAGTCCACAAAAAATGGGAAATGTTGTAATGATGAGGGAATGATGTTTCCCTTTGTTTTCTACAAATACCTAGTCAAAGCTATTGAGGTCATGGTTCAATGAGGAAGGTAGCGGTGTGCTCTTCTAATCCTTCACATTTTATGAAGGCCCTACTTTTTCTATCTACATTACTTTTTTGTTTTTTATGGAAGGATCTGTATAGACTGAGCAGTTAAATTAGGGTAGAAATGGGATATCTTGTCCTGCAATTAGACTCTGGACATTTGAACAAGTTCTTCTAAATACTCCCTTTCAGTTCTAAGGAGTAGAAATTTTAGATACTATATGTGTAATACCATTGCATTAAGATGAGTTACCGAACACAGATTAAATGCACTCTTTTAGAAACAATGCTTCTATATTATATTGGGATTCATTGGAGGCTGAAGCATACAAGGTTCATTGATGCTTTTTATGATGCTATATCTGCATCAGGTGTGACAAGTTTCATGAACTTAAGGATGTGTTTTCACTCACTACTTTATAAGTTATTAGTTGCCCATAATGCATGAAAGTAGTGACGTCTAAAGCCATTTCCCTAGCCACAGAAGATCTCAAAGTTTAATCGGTCCCACTCCATTGCATAGTGCTTGGAAAGAGATTTCCATTGGTATATGGAAGTCCATAAATGGACTCTTGGATTAGAAGTTAGAGCAGATTGAAGAAACCCTTGGAAAGCTAGAGAAAAGGGAAATATCCCAAAGGAAAAGGCTCATCGAAAATTGCAATCGAAGATTCCTTTCGTAGCAAAGGAAGGCAGTAAGATCAACGACCAGCCAAGCGCCAATATCGCAAATCACAATCGGCGGGTTCAGTCATATCGCAAAACGGCTATCAGCAAGGTCCCAAAAACAGGCTTACGGTTTATCGGCGGTTCATAAGGCAGAGCACCAATATCGAAGATCAATGATCACATGCGCAAAGGGGTGAACACCAGCGCGGGGCTAGAATCATCACCGAATGATGATATCGTTGGAATCGCCAAAAACTAGGCATTTAGTGTTAAAGCATCGAGAGGGCCAAAAAATTATTAACAAAAGAAATCCATAGAAAACCAAGGCCGGGCGGACCCCATTTTCACTCCTCCAGGGTGTCATGTGGAAGGATATTAAAGGTCTCTTATATCGCAATCCCCACAACATTGACGATTGGTGATTCGGGACAGGACCGGGGTTAAAATACTGCGAAGTGTTAAATCACCGATATAGTGTTATATCGTCGGGGAAGGCCGAAATCATTTAGCAAAGGAATTTAAAGAAAAACCAATGTCTAGTGGGCCTTTTCTCTCTCCTCCATGGGGCCACGTGGAAAACTACCATTTTTCCTTATAAATGACATGGTAGCTGATGTCATCATGACGTGGTAGTATAGAGGACACGTGCCAGGTGGATTCAACATTTTTAGGATCCTAAGTGGATAATTTCTAGGTGACACGTGTCACCACCCATAGGGTGACACATGGTAGTGATGAGGTCACCCATCGCAATCGCATATCGGCAATCGCACGATTCAAGGCCCTCCTCCATCGTAATCCCTCCAGTTTGAGATTGTGAGGGGTCCTCCCAGATGCGCTATTTTATGTATTATAGTTTATGAGGATCCCGTGTCCAGACAGTCAGCATGCGCTATGAAAAGAAGTGGATTGGTCTCTCCCTCTCCTGCGTTGCAATTGTGATACCCATGGTGGGCCCATTCCGACAGATTGGCGATCGCACAAGTCAAGGCCCTCCTCCACCATAATCCCTCCAGGTTGGTGATTGTGATATGCAGGGGGTACTCTCGGATGTGATATTTTATGTATTATAGTTTATGAGGATCCCATGTCCGGCTAGTTAGCTTGCGCTATGAAAATAAGTGGATGGGTCTCTCCCTCTCCCGTGTTGCGATTGTGATACCCCAAGTGGGCACAGTCCTGCAGATCGACAATCGTAGGTGTCAGGGGGGTTATCAAAGGTAAGCGCTATAAAACGTCGGTGTGCGGGATTATAATTAACAAAGAAAAAATATACCCAGATAGGAGACTAAAGACCTTAGCGCCCAAAGGCTAAGCGCCTGGTTCAAGCCCCTAGTCATATGAAGGAAATTATAGAAGGGAGCCAAAGTAAAGGGGCTAAAGCCTATCGGAAGGGCCCGCCCTGTAAACATTGATTAAGAAGAAAATCCTTGATTACAGCAAGGCCCCAATAGCACGGTACATGGCATTGAAGGCGTATAGGTCAGCAGCTAAGACTTTAAACATAAGTGTGGGGTAGTGGCTGAGTAGTATGGGCTGGTGCTGTCGAATCCCCCTTAACAAGAAACCTAAGAAAAAAATACCCTCAGAAATGAATTCCATTGTTTTGTTGTACGTGTTCTAAGAGTAAGTGAAATTATGGGGACTCAAGAAGGTTAATGGCTCAGCATGGGGCTCCACTAAGATGCACAAAAAAGGACTGGCAGGACAACCTACACTACTACTCTGTAAAGTGCAATCATAGTCGATCATTATCATCTTTTGAGAGTGGGGAAGTCAGGTATTTAAGGCGAAAGTGACAGGGACCAGTTGAGAAGCCATAGGGACACACGATGATAGAGATGCAACCTGACCAGAGGTTCTTACAAGAACAACAAAATGGACTCCTTCCTCCATCATCCTCTAATTTTTCCATTTCTTATTATTTCTGAAATTTTCGTTTCTTTCCAAGAAGGGATCAAATCCCGATTGTAATCATTTTGGGCAGCATAAGCTATCACAGGCCAAGGCATCTAGTACATCAGATAGCTGCCCTTTGGCTAAGATATTTTGTAACTGTAACCCAAGCTCCCCCCTCTTCTTATAAATAGGGAGGAGAAACACTTAGAAAAGGTCCTGGAATTTCTCACCCATAGGGTCTGAATTCTAAGATGCCACATTGGTTCTATTTTTTCTTTCATGGGGGACTTGACTAATGTTGTGCTGAATGTAATGGACTGGTTATTGGACCCTCTAAGTATTAATGAAACTCTCCTGGTGATTTCAAGCATGATCAACGTGAACCATATTTCCGCTTGGTAAATTTCTTTTCAATTGTGTTTTCCCTTCTCTGAAATAGCGTAATGAAGTTGTTGGTTTCTCCCTGATTGATGGATTTATCTTGGCTGCTAAATAGAGAAAAATACCTGCATTATATTACATATTTACTTGTGTTATTCAATAGCATACAATACCTGTCGTAATTGCAGCTTTATTTGTGTTATTGGATTAACCTATAGTACCTGTGTGAGCCCATATTTACTCATGTTGTTTAGTTCTAATGATACCCATGTTATATCTGGCATGAAACCTTAATTACCATACCCCTGTTTCTAAAATTTCACCTCCTTCCTCTTCCATATTTCTACTGGAACATTATTGCTGAGGATTCTATTTGTCTATATCCCTACGCATCTACTTTCCTCCTTCCTCTCCTCCTCTCCACCATCTCTACAACTTCAGTATCAAGTTGTCTCATTGTTGTGTGTCAGCCACCAAAAGAAGACATTTCTCTTCAAGATTGCCCCAATATACACCCCCCCCATATTTGGATCCATGTGTTGGGTTGGGTCTATGTTAATGAAGGCCTATTGAATCAAGCCCCTCTTATTATCTTTTTATTACATGACAATTGGAGTGCTATAAAAACTACTCTCAAATAATCATCCATGCACTCCTCTATTTAAGATTTCGTAGGCACTGGTCTACAATCAACCCAGAGGCTGTCTCTAGGAAGCTTTCTCTATCTCCCGAAGCACTCATGTTGCAGGTGCTATAATTAGCCACAACATCTTTATGGCACCATTTTCAAGGAACGAATTAGAATGTTTTTCCCTGAGTGCGACAAAAAGTTTGCATTTCCTCTGTTAGGTGAGCAAGGGAAGTGAGGGTTGAATATCTCTCACCTTGGTGACTCCACTATTTAATTTTATAGTAAACATCCTAGCGACTCTATTTTCCATATCTCTATTTGATCAACCTGGATTTCAAGCAGCCCCATACTCACTCTAATGTTACAACAGCCGAAATCTTTCCCTACCTTTGAACCGCCAATCACTCATATAGGGAGGTTTTTGAGATGGCCATTCCTGCATTCCTGGCCAAAAAATTTGCCCCACTGGATTTTTCTTCTATTGCTGGTTATCCCAATCATGTCCCCTCATTTCATGAATGGAATACCTACTTGCCTAAATGTAGTGGGAATACAGATAGAAGTCCTAACTAGCACTTCAAAGAATTCCATGAATGCATGGAATAAAAATGTATCTTTCTTGAAGAGGTACAAATGAAGTTATTCATGCATTCCTTAGATGAGGATGCTAAAGTTTAGTACAAAACCATACCTCGTGGTAGCATATCTTCTTTAAAGATTTTTCATATAGCATTGAATCACTATTACAAAAGACTATATCCATCGAACGCTCTGTGTAAAGATTTTTGTGCACATTTTAATGATGAAGACATTCCTGAGGTTGATGACCTTTCTAAAGATGTTTGTGGAGATCCACTCCAAGAAAAAATCTACTCTCATCAAGAGGCATCACCCAATGAGCAAGGAAACATCATTGAGATCCAAATAAACCCTCAGAGGTCTGATTCAGCTGAATTTGATGTTCCTCGTTCCATTGATGAATACGACTCTGGTGAAGATTCAAGTGACGTCGAGCCACAACTCTTCACGTTATGGGAAGTTGCACAAGAAGAGGAAGCCCATCAGAAGGTCAGAAAAGATGCTCTAGTCCACGATGCACATCTTTCACCTGGGTAATGAGATCAAGAACCTCCTTCGATTTATGATTCATATCACTCAGAGGAGGATGAGATGGTCAGGGAAGTCCAAGAAAGATGTTTACCAACGAGTGGAGAGAAAGCTCCCAACATCAATTTTTTCAAGAAGATCCCAAAGCTAAAAGACCACGCAGGGTCTATCACTACATGTGGCATAAATATTCCTGCCAGTAATTCTCAATAGATTCTCCAATCTACGACTCTTACAATTCAGAAAATGAAGAGTTATTGCAAATTTCCAAGAGGGTTGGCCCATTGAAAAATGGGTAGTAAAAGATCAGCAACAAGTCTTTCTTGAAAAAGCTAAAGTTGAGGAGTTGGACAGTAATTGTGGCTACCCTAACCAAGAATATATTGGTCAGTAGACTCTTTATGAATAAAAGGCAGCTGCAAATTTTCCTAATCAATTCCATGACCCTATAGTTGAGTACATGTGCATGTTCTTAAGCCAGTAGTAGAGGTTGTTTCAGTAGCAGGTATTAGGTTCTTTGTTTTAAGACTTTTCATGGTGCGTTCTTGTTTTAATTTTTATTTTTCAGCAGTGTGTAGGCATAAGGTCCAGTACTCTAATGTTGGTCTGGCACAATTGGAGGGTTAAACTCACTTAGGTGAATTGAGCCCTGTGCATAAGTAGGAATGTATATAAATAAGCTGACTAGCTGAGCATTACTTTCCAGTAGATAGAATTTATTTTTCTGCATTTTAGTTTGATGAGAAAAATACCCCTTGCACACAAAATTTTCATGGATACTTTATGGTTATATAAGTTCATTATATTTTTAGCTCCATGCCCAATGGTGAAGGATACTGGTCTGCAGGTTCTCAGCACCTTAGTTGCAAGGCACTGTTCCCAGTAGGAGCCAATGTTGTCACTCAATGCGTTACAAGTTATCAATTTCCCATAATGCATAAAAGCATTGAAGTATGAATCCATTTACCTAGCCAAAAAATCTCTTAGTGTTTAATCAATCCCTCTCCATTGCATATTGCTCAGAAAGAGCTTTCCAATGGTATATGGAAGTCCAAAAATGGACTCCTAGATCAAAAGTTAGAGAAGATTGAAGAAACCCTTGGAAAGCTAGAAAACAAAGGGAAATATCCCAAAGGAAAAGTCTCATCACAAATCGCAATCGGAGATTCCTTCGACAACAAAGGAAGGTAGTAATATCAGCGATCAACTGAGCGCTGATATTGCAAATCGCAATTGGCGAGTACAGTCTTATCGCAAATCAACTATCGATGAGGTCTCAGGCATAGGCTTATAGTTTATCGGCAATTCATAAGGCAGAGCACCGATATTGTAGATAGGCGATCACAAGTGCAAAGGGGTGCACAACAGTGTAGGGACAAAATAATTACCGAATATCGATATCATAGGAATCGCCAAAAACTAGGCATTTAGTGTTCAAGTGCCGAGAGGGACGAAAAATCATTAACAAAGGAAATCCATGGAAAACCAAGGTCGAGTGGTCCACTTTCTCTCTCCTCCAAGGGGCCATGTGGTAGGATATTAAAGGGCCCACACATTGCAAATCTCGCAACATTGGTGATCGATGATTTGGGACAGTACCGGGGTTAAAAGGTTATGAAGTGTTAAATCGTCGATACAGTGTTAAATCGTCGGGGAAGGCCGAAATCATTAAACAAAGGAATTTAAAGAAAAACCAGGGTGATGAAGACCTTTTTCTCTCTCCTCCAGTGGGCCATGTGGTGGACTACCATTAGTCCTTATAAATGAGATGGTAGTTGATGTTATCATGACGTGGCAGTACGAAAATGATGTGGTGGTATGGAGGACATGTGTCACACAGATTCGACATTTTTAGGATCCTAAGGGGGGCTTTCCTGGGTGACATGTGTCACCACTCATAGGCTGACACGTGGTAGTGATGACATCACCCATTGCAATTGCATATCAACAATCGCACAAGTCAAGGCCCTCCTCCATCGTAATCCCTCTACGTTTGCGATTACGATATGGAAGGGGTCCTCCCAGATGTGATATTTTACGTATTATAGTTTATGAGGATATCGCATCCAGACAGCCGGCCTGCACTATGAAAAGAAGTGGATGGGTCTCTCCCTCTCCCATGTTGTGATTGTGATACCTCAGGTTGGTCCAGTCCCGCAGATCGGTGACCTCACAAGTCAAGGCCCTCCTCCACCGTAATCCCTCCACGTTTGCGATTACGATATGTGGGGGCTCCTCTCAGATGTGATATTTTATGTATTATAGTTTATGATGATCCCACATCCGAAAAGTTAGCCTGCACTATGAAAAGAAGTGGATGGGTATCTCCCTCTCCCGTGTTGCGATTGCGATACCCTGGGTGGGCCTATTCCCATAGATCGGTGATCTTATGTGTCAGGGGGTGTTATCAAAGGCAAGCACTATAAAACGCTGATGTGCGATATTATAATTAACAAAGAAAAAATCTCCCTAGACAAAAGTCTAAAGTCCTTAGCGCTTGAAGGCTAAGTGCCTGGTTCAAGCCCCCAGACATATGAATGAAATTACAGAAGGGGGCGAAGTAAAGGGGATAAAGCCTATTGGAAGGTCTCGCCCGGTAAACACTAATTTAAGAGGAAAATCCCTAATTAAAGCAAGGCCTCGATAGCATGGTAGAGGGCATTGAAGGCATATGGGTTGGCAACTGAGACTTTAAATAGAAGTGTGGGGCAGTGGCTCAGTATTATAGGTCAGTCCTGTAGAAGCCCCCTTAAGAAGAAACCTAAGACATAAATACCCTCAGAAATGAATTGGACTGTTTTGTTGTACGTCTTCTAAGAGTAAGTGAAAGTATGGGGACTCGGGAAGATTAATGGCTTAGCATGGGGCTCCACTCAGATACACAGCAAAGGATGGCTAGGACAATCTCCACTACTACTCTGTAAAGGGAAACCATAGTTGATCACTATCAAGTTTAGAGAGTGGGGAAGTCGGGTAGTTAAGGCAAATGTGACAGGGACCAACTAAGTAGCCAGAGGGACACATGATGACAGAGACACAACCTAACTAGAAGTTTTCACAAGAACAACAAAATGTACCTCTTCCCCCATCATCCTCTCGTTTTTCCTTTTCTTATTATTTCTACAATTTTTGTTTATTTCCAAGAAGGGATCAAATCCTGATTGTAATCTTTTTGGGTAGAAGGAGCTATCAGAGGCCGAGGCATCTAGTACATCAGATGGCTGGCCTTTGTCTTAGATATTTTGTAACTGTAACCCAAGCTCCCCTCCCCTTCTTATAGATAGGGAGGAGAAACACTTAGAAAAGGTTCCAAAATTTCTCACCTGCGGGGTCTAAATTCTGAGATGCCACTTTGGTTCTATTTTCTCATTCATGGGGGAATTGACTGGTGTTGTACTGAATGTTATGGACTGGTTATTGGACCCTCTAAGTATTAATGAAACTTTCCTTGTGATTCCAATCATGATCAATGTGAAGCATGTTTCCTCTTAGTAATTCTCATTTCATTTGTGTTTTCCCTTCTCTGAAATAGTGTAATGAAGTTGTTGGTTTCTCCCTGATTGATGGATTTATCTAGGTTGCTACATAGAGAACAATACATATGTTATATTACAGATTTAATTGTGTTATACAATAGCTTATAATACCTATAGTAATTGAAAATTTATTTGTGTTACTGGATTAACCTAGAGTACCTGTGTGAGCCCAGATTTACTCATGATGTTTGGTGCTAATGATACCCATGTTATATCTGGCATGAAAGCTTAATTAGCATACCGTTGTTTCTACCATTTCACCTCCTTCCTCTTCCATATTTCTACTGGAATATTGTTGTTGAGGATTTTGTTTGTCTGCAACCCTATGCATCTATTTCCCTCCTTCCTCTCCTTCTCTCCACCATCTCTACAACTTCAATATTTAGTTGTCTCATTGTTGTGTGTTGACCACCAGAAGAATACATTTCTCTTTGAGATTGCCCCAATATACCCCTCGCATTTGGATCCATGTGTTGTCTTGAGTCTGCCTTAATGAAGGCTTATTGAACCAAGCCCCTCTTATTATATTTTTATTGCGAGACAATTGGAGTGCTGCAAAAACCCCTCTCAGATAATCATCCATGAACTCGTCTATTTAAGATGTCCAAGGCACTAGTCTACAATCAACCCAGAGGTTGTCTCTACGAAGCTTTATCTATCTCCCGAAGCACTTGTGCTATAGGTGTTAGAATTAGCCACAACAGGATGGAGAGACTTCAAAGCTTTAGGAGGGGATTTTAAGTGACATTGTGGACAATATAGTTATTCCTAGGAAATCAGATAATAATTGTTATTAGGTTCATAAAAAAAAAAAGTGTTTGTAAATTTGGTCATGAGAAGAAATTCTTACCAAAAGAGATTATAAGCAACGGACATATATGATTGGTGAACATTAAAAGGCCATTAAGGACTCATTCAACGTTTTTTAATGAATCATCTCACTCATTTCACGTTGCAAGTAGAGCTAACAAGAACGAATAGAAAGTAGGTCGCCATAGAAGGAATAACTTCTATAAATGCAACAATGTAATATTAAAAAATTCAGAGATTGGAGTAGAAATTACAAGAACTGATAGGAAAAACTCTTTTTCAAAATCAGTGACTAGTCTCTTGTAAAATCCTCATAGTAGATGACCCAAAAATTTGTAACAGCTTACAGGGAGTGATTTCTGGATATGTGCATGACTAAAGTTTGCTAAAGCACCAAAGAATGCCCCTTGTCATTGAAATTTTAGGAACCGTTGCTAGAGTTGAGGATGAATGTAGGATGGGATGGTGTTTCAAAGGTGAGAAAAATAATGGAATATTTGGTATTGAAAAAGCCTCTAGGTTGCAAAAAAATTGCACCCACAGATCATGGAAATATATGCAAAACTGGATACCTTAGCTGGGGAGATCAAGAAGGCATGGGACGTGCCTGATACAAAATTTTTGGTGCATGATGTTGGGGAGGAAGAGAAAGTATCCATTCTTCTCGTGTGTAGATTATTGGTTATTCTCGTCGAAATAAGAAACAATTTGATATTTTATAGCTCTAGATTCATGGTTTTAGGAACCCATTTCTTGGAAGTTCAATATGTTAATCTATGAATGTAGTGTTATATTCTAAAAAATGATTGATAAGAAAAATATATGAAAACGCAGATGATATTAAGGAATTTTGATTGTTAAATTGATATCCATTATCAACTTCACATAGACATCATCTCACATTTTCCCCACAATTGCAAGGATTTGGGTGTGAGATTCTAGTTGTTCAATGTCTATCCCTACCGAGAACACACAGGTTAATTAGTTTAACATGTTAAGCCTCTCTACATCAATGAAATATGCTTTTAATTTAGCTATGAATTATTTTTTGTTCGATCTTTCAAACTCGTCCATGACTCTACATCTCTCATTGCTTTAACACTTGAACTTTGGTCTTCACATGCAAATAACTCTAGTGTAATCCAATCTTTGAAATTGGCAAGAACTGACACTAACATGCATCATTTCCACCACCCTCTTCCATTTTCCATTTTCCATTTAGTATAGAAAGTTACATGCATTAAACAACCCACAACTTAATGTGGACTCATGACATACTTCTCATACAATTGTGAATAATAATAACATTAAAAAGCCATAGACGATTAATGCATGGACACTCAATCCTTGTTTGTTTTAATGCATGGACACTCATTTTTCATGGTTTAAATTACATTTTTGAATGTATAAATTACATTTTGGAACGTTTAAATTACATTTTTGAATGTTTAACCATACAGACATAAACATATAATTAATATTGAAACTTTTTAACCATACACACACACATAAAAGTATCAAGTTGATATTAAAATATTTTACTAACATAGCCAGGTTTATCAAGATTTCGATATGGTGGTGAACATGGCCAAGATGGACATATGCAGTGATTGAATTCTTTTTTATATGTACATGCCACAAGTAACTTTATAAGATCTTTTGACAACTTGATTTTGTAAATAAACATTTCCAAAAGATAAAATCTTAACTGTTATGTTATATGTTGCGATTAATATGTTATTTCCTAATATTGAGAAAATATTTGAAACCAAAAATATAATTTATAAACATTAAAAAAATATACTAAAAAAGCTTAAATTTAATATATCAATTGTTATTTACTTCATTATGGAAATTTAAGTACAACTTCTTCAATTTAAAAAACCTATCGACATCTCCATGCACCTTTTGGGGCAATTTCTAGTTATATATAGAGTTGGCTCTACATTATCGATTTGTCTCCTCTTTTAGCTTCTTCCTCGCTTCAATGCGGGCCTTACTGGAAAAAATGATTCTTGTACTCTTCTTCTTTTTGGATTGCCTCTTACTCTTTACATGGTCACATTCCATTGATCCACAAACATAAATACATCCTCTGCTCCAATCAATCGCCCTTTCATTTATTAAAACTTTTCTCTTCTACTTGCTACTCTAGAAGTTAATGTTGGTCATGTTACTTTTCCTTCCTTTTAATCATATGGTCTGTTAAACTTTGTCTGTTCATGTATTTTGGATTGTATTTGGATTTGGAATTTGAGCTAGGTAACTTTAAGACTTATGCATAACTTTGGGTAGCTCTTATGAGGGTGGTTTGGAAGGTCCCCATAGCTTATTTACAAAAACTAAAGCCCTTTAATTATGATATAGGCAATCCTGGTTTAATCCCGATAGTGCAATATTGAAAGGTGAGTGCATGGAGTTGGGTTACACTTTTTGGAAAGAGAGGGCATGTTTTGGTGAAAAAGGAATGCTCGGTCAACCAATTTTTAGAGATCAATCAAGCAATTTTTAAGCACTCGATAGAGCTCCTTAGGTGCTCAAACATAACTTGATCAAGCATTTAAACAAACCCTCGACCGAGCTCCTTTCTAACTCGAGTTAGAAGCTCGAACGAGAGTTAGGGCTCGATCGAGATTTATGTCTCAATGAAGTGTTATGGATCAATCGAGCCCTTTTTCTTACTAAAAAACCCAGGTTGTGGCATGAGCATGCCATTTTGCACAAACAACAAGGAAAAAGGAGTTCGGTGGAATATTTATAAGCTTGACAGAGATGGAGGAACTCAATCTAGCTACCCATCTACCCCACCAATGAACTAGAGGCTCAAGCCAAGGTAGGTTTCCTATCTTTCTTGTCTCTTTTATTTAATTTTTCTTGCAAAATAAAATAAATTCATTTGGAAAAAAACCTACCATACGAAAACCACAAAAAACCACGAAAACCACCATCAAAACCATAAAAAACCACCAAGAAAACCCTTGAAAAACACAAAAAACAACCTATAAAACCACCAAGAAAGCTCTTGAAGACCAAAAACAACCTAGAAAACCACCAAGAAAACCCTTGAAGACCAAAAAAAACCTAGAAAACCACGAGGAAAACCCTTGAAAACCGCAAAAAAAAAGAATAATTTAGGTTTTATTTATTTGTATTTCATTGTATAAGTTATCTACAATGGTAGCATGTTCATTATGAATATTTTCTATGGTAACAACTTTATTTTTTAATTATTTTAGGTTTTAAAGTTTTTCTTAGGAATTTAGTGATTTTTTTTAAATAAATGATTTTTTGTTATTTAAAATGCATTTTAAATTTCGAACAAATTTGACCAAAAATATGCCCAAAAAAATTCCAAAATAGAAAACAACTAAATTATAACCAATAAATAAATAAATTAGGAGATTTAGATTGACATGATGAATATGATTGCTCATGGCTAACCTCTATTAATAAAATAAGAAAATTTATTTTATTTTAAATTTTAAATTTAAATTAATTTATATTTTAAATATTTTTAAATAATAAATATAGTAATTTGTTTTAAAAAATTAATTGTATTTAAATAAAATAATAACTAAACTAAAAGTCTCAAATGAGATTTAATTTCTACCAAGCTTACAATTTTTAAAAGAAAAAAAGTGTAAGTTAGATTTAATTACTTCTTTCGATTGTGTTTACGTGGAACTCAATACTTTGGTTGAAAATTTATCAAAAAACAGAACTCTAAAGTTTAGAACTTCAGCCTAGATTATTCTACTTGAGTTTATAAATCGCTTTCTTGTTAACATTCTTTCTATGTCAACATTTTTTTCTTGGATTAGTTTATATGTATTATATGTAATTCGCAAATCCATCTCCCATATGCCCCCCAACCACAACCCACTAGAGTGTTGGGGAATCTTCTATACATGGTCGGACTCGTTATAGATCATGTAGCCCAACTAGAGTCTGTGTTCCACTCATAGATCCTCCCTCTGACACCAATCAAACTGTCAGAGGCAATGTTTCTATCTCTATTGATGATCTTGTTACCGATAGTGGACCTTCTTCACATGTTGCAAGTACACCTCTTGCATTTTAAATCCTCTTTAAAATCTATGTGTTTATGTCTTGAAATTGTCTTTAATTTTTAAATCATCTTCAATTGATGTGTTTGAATTTAATGTTTATGTTTTGCCTCTAGTTTTTTATACATGTTAAATTATATTTATGATTTACAGAACCTTAGTAGGGTGAATATGAGGATCACAATACAACATCGATCACTCCATGGGACGACTCTATAACCAATATCACAGTTGAGGATGTTAGGGCCCAACAAACATGGATTACACGAGAGTTGGATAAAATCCCTACTAGTTTGCCTACTAGGTTTAGTTTGTCTTTGATGCTAGATAACATCAATAGGTTGATCGAGATATACTAGAGGGTGGGCCCACAAATCCACCTCCTATATTGCATACACTGGATTAGGAGGCTGGAGGTTAGAGGCCCACATACCTGGACGGTGGTGAAAGTTGCCACCAAGAACATAGATGTCTGTGGGGAGTTGTTTGACATCCCTCCAGACTATCATGTTAGACACATTGGTCTGATTCCACTAAAATATTTTAAGAAAGTTTGTGGCCCCTTTTGTTTATTATTGATTCATTGGAGCTTAAGGCTAGTTCCCCTACCATGACCAGGTCCCCATTTACTTTATAATGCATATGTATGTGGAGTTCATCTTACATATGAGGTTGGATTACACCAACATTGGATCTAATTATTATGGACCTGGCTAGGGACGTAGTTATGATCGTGTCGGGGATCATAGGGACCCTACACATGTAGCACCACCTCTGAGATTGTTGCCACAACCATCTCAGAGTGTGGTATTTCCAGCAAATCTAGTGCAGTCATCATAGCTCAACGCTAAGACCCAACATACCATTGCAGATAACATGCAAAGAACATTTCCCATTAATCATGTCACATTACTTGTAGATATGAGCATACCACCTTTGTTTCATCATGACCCACCACTTCCATTACGTGATTATTCATATATCGAGAGTCTAGGACATGACCAACTTTTTTCAAATGAATTTATGTGTCGTGATACCATCTGTGACACTTGGAGGGTGCACAACCCATTTGACACATTGTAGGTACATATATACGAAACTTTTGACTCTTATCTCCAAATTACACATTATTTATATTAATAATTTCATATCAGATTGCGTTTATATTAATAAGTTCATGATAACATGCATACATAGCTTAGCTACATAGATGAGCTTCTGAGGTCATTTTGAGGGGGACTTGACCAACTAGAGTAGCCTCTTCTAGTGCATGTTTCCATGGATCAATCTCCTCCACCTCCACCTCACACTAATGTGGAGGAGAGTCTCTATGTACAACCAAATGGACCAATAATTGAGATAAAAAGAAGTTATTCTTAAGATTTCAACGTTTTCTTTTTACAAGTTACATGTATGCATGCTAATTAATTTGTAGACTAATTATAATTTGTCTCTTCCATTGTGTACATAGGCCCAAATGCAGAGTGGTGTCAATGTTGCAGTATGTGGTCGCGTGAGTGGGATGTTGGGTATGAAGGCATTGAGCCACAGGTATGGGAGCACTAAACCCAGATTGATCAAACCCCCATCCCACCTGACTTCCATTTGCACTCGACTAAGCCACATGTAAGGGACAAAATAAATGCACAATTAAAAATATTTTATTTCCATATTTTTTATTTTGTACAAATAATGTTCTCATTAATTTGAATTTGAATGTGTTATATTGCAGTATCAGATTATGGACACTTAATCTGTGTAGTGGAATGCACATAACATCTCTAGAACTGATACTTTCTAGAGTGGATCATAGATAGTTTGTATCTTTTTAGGCCCATTTCATAGAGCACATTCACATGTGATGTACATACTTTGTATATTTTCATACATGGTCAATTTATGGATGCATGACATTATTTCAGTTTATGGATGCTTATTATTCAATTTATGGATGTTCATGTACAATGTAATTTGTATATATTTTCATATATACAGTTTATTATCATAAATCTATTATTTAAGTTTATGGATGCTTATTAATATTGTTTGTGGATTTTCATTAAATTTTAGTTTAAGGATTTGTTAATTATTTCACTAGTTTAAAGAAAATTTTGTGGTATAACTTTTATTAAAAAGGATAACAATTTTGACTTTTCAAGAAATAAACTACGAAATAAGTACAATCTTAGACTATGATGAAAGTCACTTTGATACTTAAAATGAACTAAAATATATCATGGTTCAATTAGAAAACACAAATATGATTGAAATGTTTTAAATTCAATTTTAAAAGATGTCTTCAACTAGTAAACAACAAATAAATTTTATTAAATTTGAGGTCATCTACAGGAGCTTAATCATACATGATACAAGTCATATGTATTGGAATTTAATATACCAAAAAACAATTAATGATATACTTTTAGATAATTTTATATAATTTTAAGAACTTTCCTCAATTTACTTGGCTATCCAAATATTTCAATCAATCCATTATCTTAAGACCTTCAACTAAGAGCATTCAATAAGTAATATTTTACAAAATAACAACTTTGATTTCTAGTTTCCTAGAATAAGGAAATAAGTACTTGATCTTACTATGATGTAAGTCACTTTGATATTTAAAATGAACTAAAATATGATCATGTACATCAATTTAATATTGAACTTGTAAAAAGTGTCTTTTAGTGTAATCAATGTATGTTAATTTAAACAATTAATGATATGTTTCTATAATTTTATGCGCTTTCCTAAATTTACTTGACTATCCAAATATTTCAATCAATTCTTTATCTTAAGACCTTCAATTAAGAACACTCTAAAAGTAAAAACTTACAAAATAACAATTGTGACATCTAGTTTCATAGACTAAGGAAATAAGTACAAGTTTACTATGATGCAAGTCACTTTGAGACTTAAAAATGAACTAAAATATATCATGTACATCAACTTAATATTGAACTTTTAGAAAGTATATTTTAGTGCAATCAATGTATGTTAATTTATACAATTAATGTTATGTTTCTATAATTTTATGAACTTTCCTAACTTTGCTTGTATATCCAAGTAATTCAATCAATTCCTTATCTTAAGACCTTCAATTAAAACATTCAAGAAGTAAAATTTTACAATATAATAATTTTAGTTCTCATAGACTTATAAAAAGTGTCTTTTAGTGCACAAGCAATCTATGTTAAATTACACTGAATTTAAAAGATGTCAATATGTAAACTACAAATAAGTTTTATTCCATTTTATTTAGTTTTAGGTCATCTAAAAGATATTAATAGTCATAACACGATATATATATATATATATATATATATATATATATATATATATATATTGATTGTAAGCTTGGAAGGACTACATCTTCAGCATGTCCAACATATCACCCTGATTGGGGTGGGGAATTGGACCAATGACATCACATCAAGGAGTGCATTAACAGAGCACTCGATCACCATCTATCCAATACATTGTAGACGTCATAACATTATATATATATATATATATATATCTATATATATATATATATATATATATATATATATATATATATATATATATATATATATATATATTCTATTTGTTGCACTTTTTACAATCCAATATGAAGCATGTGTGTAACTTTTTCCATGTTTTATATCAAACTAACACACGACATTTATTAATAACATAAAAATATTTCAATTTTTTTCATAACCTAGATAGTTGAATTTTCATTTGAAGTAAAATAATATTATATCAACTTGGTTGTTAGATACTGAAATGGATTTTCTAGAAACCAAATGCATGACACATATATAGGTATATAAATATTTCTTCCATGCTCAACGTGAATACTATATATATATATATATATATATATATATATATATATATATATATATATATATATATATATATATATATATATATATATATATATATATATAGATATATATATATATAGATATCAAAAAATTTAATTAAATGTAAATATAAATCCCTCTTCATTCTAAATTTTAATTAAACTTTAGATATGTGGGGTTCACATAAGGATCCTATCCCAGAAAATTAAACCTCCTTGAAATTTGGAAATATTTAGAAAGTTAAGCACCTCAAGGAAAGTAAAGTTTATATAACATATATTTTCACCATTATGAATCCATCATAGACTATAGGGAAACATTTCTCTATTCAAATTTACAAAATTACAAGAGTATTCAACTGCCACATTTATAAATTACAAAATTCATATGTTGATCTCTTATACTATATTAGATTACACTTGGTTGTTATAGACTCAGCTTGAAGGCTTTCCATTTGCATCATCTACTCATCTGACCAATGTCTCATAGGAATGCAAGTCTCCATAATACATTCATGGTATAATTTTTCCATCTTCAGTCTCTTTGGTTCACCTTTCTTTGTTTTGATTTCTATGATATTGATCTAATTTGTTATGACTAGATGACTGTATTGGCAAGATATATATTCAGGCATAAAATCTCTATAAATGATGTGATAAACTTGTCTTTTAACCTTTTCAAAAAAATGGCCCATCACAACCATGTCACCAATTTTGGTATGTGAATTGTCCATCTTCATATGGTCCCCCCAACCTACTTTTCACCTATGTGCATCACATCAAATAGCAGGCCACATTATCTTCATTCCTTGAGGGGGAAGTGATAGAAAAACAACGCCTACAACTAAAATACAAAATATTTATTAGTTAAATAAATTCAAGATTTCAATTTATGGATGAAATTGTTAATGCTAGAGGAGCCACATACATTCCCTTACAATATCAGAGACTCAATCATGATCAAGTGAAACAACAGCCTCATCATCGTGCATCTCTTTCCACATCAAAATTGGATGAGGTCCCTTTGGATTAAGAGGGAAATATTGCCATCATTTCATGTACCCATATTTTTCATAGTGATCAAGTCTACATCCATTAGAAATAATACAAAACTCACAAAAACATGTGATTTTCTTGTCTTGATGGCAAATATTTCCCAAATGTCTTTGCTCCCACTTAATGTAATTCCCTTGTTCCTTCTACAGTATTACAATACCAAGGAATGGATCTATTCACATCTCCAAGTTCAACATTCCAAAATAACTTATGCATGGGCCTAATAGATTTGTGACCTTCTTGTCCTAAATGCGATCTACATCAATTGACCACCTCTATTGATGATTTGAGTCGATTTGCATCATCACTCATTTGGTACCTCCTAAGTTATCGCTTCACACAAGCACCTGCACCTGCACCATCATTCTCACCCTTTCCATGTGCTATTTCAAAATAAATCCAAGCACTTTGAATTTATGTCTTCTTGTGTAGTCAGTTCAACTAGTAAATACTTTGTGCTGACTTGAACTACCCTACATAACCATCTGACCATATCCGATGCTTTCTGAATGATATGTCAATTTTTTTAATGATTAGTAAATCGGGTCAAAGAAGTGTTGCATGAACAATGTGTCATTCTCATGATCGTCACTAATGTAAAAGTGGTACTCCTTACTCACATCACGTGACTCGTCAGTGTTATCCCTACCATCAAGATTCAATTATGCACGTATATACAGAACATGTACGAATATGGACACTTGGTCCAAGTGATAGTAATCACTTTGGATCTCTGCCTAAGGAGAAAATGTGTAATTCTCAGTAAAGTATACTATTGATAAGATTGTGTATAGCTGGAATACTTTGTGAGAATTATTAAATTTAGAAGCTTGCCACATGGACCTGCAAGTGTTTAATATATTTATAGATCTAGTTTTGAAACACCCCCATGAATTGTGAAATAGGAATCTCATCCTCAACATATTTTATCTTCCTAGGCATCAAGGTTGAATAACATGGTTTATTTCCTATGGCATACTCATATTGCTTCCATGCGATGGTGACATATGACATCCTAGGCTGGTTTGGTTCAATAAGAAAGTTCCTATGGAATAATGTCAAATCACCACATTCAGTGCATCTTCTCCCACCTATATATATTTTCTTGTAGAACAACTCTTTTGGCTCCTTTCTTCAAAATATTGATGAAACAAAATCACACACTAAAGGAGGAGGAGGGTCATCATGACAATTCTTCTTGAAGTGACAATTATTCAACCTGATAGGGCACATGTTGTTCCTCTAGTGATCAATCATCTCCATAGGGCACATATTGATGAAAAAAAATTGCACGTTGTAGGAGGAGGAGCGCCATCGTGAGAGTTCTTCCCCTAGTGACAATCGATCAACTTGATAGGGCACATGGTGTTCCTCTAGTGCTTGATCAGATCCATAGGGAACATATTGATCATCATATGTTTGATCAACTTGATATGACACATCTTCTTCCTCATGTGGCAGCTCAATTTCCATCCCTGCATAGTGGAATACAAAATATATTTGTAATTCAAGTGAATCATCATCATAAGACCAATGAATAGTAGATATACACATGTTTATTTAAGAAATAACCATAGGTGGAAGGCCATGATATGATTTGATAGTAGAAAGATACGTAGCATAAGTTGACATGGACCAAAGGTTCTAATTTGAAACATGAAAAGAAAAGGGTTTCAATCTCAAGGAAAGATGGGTTGAAGAAAAACGCACTAGTAAAAGTATCAGCGCTTGTTTCAGCAAAAATGGTGATTCATAATATAATTAAAGGTAAAAGAATTCCTCCTCAGTCAATAAAAATTAGTTTCAAAACCCTAGGGTTCTAGTCACAAACCCTAGGGAAAAGTTAAATGAAAAACAAGTTGAGACTTGGTAATTAGGTAGCAGAATTTGGCACGGATGAAGGGTTCTAAGTTGAAACATGAAAGGAAAAGGGTTTTGAACTCAAGGAAAGATAGGTCTAAGAAGATCACACCACTAAAAGTGTTGGTCCATGTGTTAACAAAAAGGGTGATTCAAAATATGATGAAAGGTCACAAACCCTAAGGAAAAGATAAATTAAAAACAAGTTGAGACTTAGTAGCTAGGTAGCCAAATTTGACACGGACCAAGGGTTCTAAGTTGAAACAAGAGAAAGAAAGGATTTTGAGCTCAGGGAAATATGTTTGAAAGAAGATCGCACCAGTAAAAGAATTGGTCCTTGTGTCAGCGAAAAGGGTGATTTTGAATATGATGAAAGATAAAAGAATTTTCATGATTATGTGAATTATATGTATGAGGCACCTGAAGATGATATAATCCCTATGAAACATTTAACTAATGACAAGCACTCTGTTCTAAGAAATAAATTAGTTGGAAAGATAGGAAAGAAGTCAACAACACTTGATATTGTTGCTTTTGTAAGCACACTTGAACACACACATTTTCTTTAGGAAAACCAAATGAATCACATACATAAGATAAATAGAAAAATAAATGGTTAATTTTCCCTTTAATTCTAATGTGTGAAACAATCAACAAAAAAGGTTTTGTGAGGTTTTTCATATGATAAAAATTCCAAAAAAGACATAATGTCCTTCTTCTCAAGTAGCAACCAGGCCTTTGAATATTTTAGAATAAGGTATTGTGGCCACATCATAAATGCCACTGGTGACAATTCTAGTAGACAAAAAACCAACCAAGGTATGGAGAGGGTTATAGTGGCCAAACATACTAGGGCTATGTCTCGAAAAAGATGATGACACTTTAAAAAGCCTAACCAAGATCACCTCAGGTCTAAGTGCACGTGCACCTCAACCTATAGGAAAGGATGTGCTAAGATTTGCAACAAGATGATGGAGCTTAGTGAAAAGAGTCACCTTCACTAAGTGGGCCCGCAGGCAAATTATGGCGCAAGTTCTATTTTTTATCGCAGCAGGGATGATCACAGTATGGGTGATCACAATATGAGTGACCACAGTGTGGGTGACCACAGTGTGGGTGATCATAGTATGAGTGATCAAAGTCTATTTTTAGACTGGCTGTCAAAAATAGAAAAGTCAAATATTATTGTCTCATAATAATATTTGGACTATAAACTTGATCTTATTCTCTTGGAGCACTTCAGTTTGAGCTACAGATGTGGCCCATGCAGCTGTCAGAAGGAAGTACGCTTTTCTTATGAGTCAGTTGAGTTGTTGCATGCATGACTTCAGTTAGAACTCAATCAGTTGAGTTCGGTGGAGTTGATTGTGGAGTTGATGGAGTTGTGTTCAGTTTGACTTGGTTAAACTAGTTGTAGTTAGTCTAACTGCAAATAGACTAATGATGAGTTGTTAAACTAATTATTAACTCATAATACAACTATATAATACATCAGTTAACTCAGTTGCATGTCAGTGCATGTTCAGTTCAGCAGGGACAGGTGTTAGAGGATCAGATTGCTATTAGTTGTGACTATAGTTGTGCATCAGATCTTGCACAATCAAGGGATTGAGTATGCCAATGAGTTTGCTCATGTATTTGCCCAGTATTATAGCCTCTGCTCACGTATTACACAGTGTGAGTGATTCTTTGTAGGTGAAATACGAGTTTGGTAAACCATTCTCATCAGTTCTTGAGCAGGTATTGAGCTGGAGAGGCAGGCAAGCAGTGGAATAGATTTGGAGATCAGATCTGAGCTGCATTGTGTGTAATAGGTGGAGCTAGTACTGGATTGCTTGTGATAAGCATTGTACTTTGTAACGTTACATGGTCTCAATCATTAATATACAGATAGTGTGGGGTTTCTAGCAAGATGCTTTCCCCGGGTTACATACTGTGTTAATGTGTGAATGCTCTTGATGTTTTATTGTTATTGATGCTGCTATATTGATGATCAACATAGAGGAGCTTATGTATTGTGTATGTATTCCGCAATAGTACATGATCAGGATAATCTCTGTTGAATATGTGTTAAATTATTCAAAATTTCTACATGGTATCAGAGCGAGCTAGATAATTGTAGAAAAAGTTTCTACATGGTATCAGAGCTGTTGATCATCAGATCTACTATTCAAGAAGTGTTTACATTCTATTTCTTCAGGCAGAGTCTATAATCGGGCCAGGTAGCCTCTGGATTCATCCTTCCTTTGGAAGGTGAGATATCCGGTGAATGCCCATACAGTCAATCTCTGTACGAGAAATATTTTGGTCTCACGAATCTTAGATTGGAAGCAGTTGAGTTGGTAGCTGGTGGAATTTGAATTTGCAGCAGTGTTGTTGAAATGTCTTTCAACAGATTACGAATGTTATTCCAAAGCAAGAGCAACCTGGCACTCAAGGATAAACTCAGTAACAATAAGTATGAGAATGGATCTTCATCAAAGGTATCTGATGAAGAGAATTGCGCTTTGGCTGCCAAAGCAAAGAAAGGGAAGAGCAAGAAAGCTTCTCAGTCTGGTGCGAAAGGTAAGAAGTAGGATATGTCCAAGGTGAAGTGTTTTCACTGTCACCAGCATGGACACTATGCCACTAATTGTCCGCAGAAGAAGAAGAACAAGCAGGGTGCTAGATCTTCAGCAGGAGAGGCTCTAGCCTCACAATTTGAGCTTGATTTTTCATTGATCGCATGCTTGGTTTCAAGTGTGATGGGATCGGTGTGGTTCTTGGACAGTGGTGCATATTTTCACATGACGGGAGATAGAGATTTGTTCTCTGATCTGGAGGACAAAGATCTTGGAGTGCACATCGAGATGGGTGATGATGGTAGATACAATGCGACCGGTATCGGTACCATTTCCTTTGAGAGGGAGTCTAGTAAACCCTTCATATTGAAGGAAGTCATGCATGTTCCAGGATTGAAGAAGAATCTCATCTCAGTGGCGATGTTAGAAGACAAGGGGTATGATGTTGTTTTCAGCGAGGGAAAGGCTTTCCTGCGCAACAAGATAACTGGTGAGACCCGAAAGATAGGGGTTCGAGTGAGGAACCTTTATCAGTTGAATGCAGATGGATGCGCAGCAATGGCGGGCAAGGCAGAAGGATTGGTGAGCCAGGATGATGGCGAGTTGTGGCACAGGAGATTGGGTCACCTTCACCATGGAGCCTTGAAGATACTGTAGAAGATCACTACAGGGCTTCCTAAAGACACACTTGCGCAGTCAGATCAGTGCAAGGGGTGTACTTTGGGGAAGTTTGTGAAAGCCACCTTTCACGAGAAGGATAGTCGCGCCACGACGATCCTTGAGAGAATTCACACAGACGTTTGTGGACCTTTCTCAGTTGCTTCGACAGCAAAACACAGGTATTATGTGATTTTTGTTGATGATTTTTCTCGTAAGTGTTGGATCTTCTTCATGCAGAAGAAGAGCGAGACATATTCAAAGTTCTGTGAATTCAAAGCACTAGTCGAGAAGGAGTCGGGGAAGAAGGTGAAGGCTCTTAGGAGTGATAATGGTGGTGAATACATCTCGGACGAGTTCAAGGATTTCTGCAAGGTAGAAGGGATTCGAAGAGAGCTCATACCTCCCCATAACCCACAGCAGAACGGGGTATCTGAGCAGAAGAACAGAACAATTGTGGGTGCTACACGGGCAATGTTGCATGATCAGGGCCTACCCCTTCATTTGTGTGCGGAAGCATGCAATACAACAATTTATGTGCAGAACCGTTGTCCTCATAGGATACTTGGCATGAGTACACCTGAGGAGGCTTATTCTGGTAAGAAGCCTGATCTTTCTCATTTAAGGATTTTTGGTGCTAACGTTTACATGCATGTGACGAAGGATGCCAGGAAAAAGTTGGAACCGACTGCAGAGGTTGGGATATTTGTGGGGTACACTGATACGCCCCACAACTATCGTGTGTATTTGCCAGACAGTGGTAAAACTGTTGTGCGACGGGATATAAAATTTCAGGAGGAGAAAGCCATGAAGTGTTCGCTTGAGAGGGAGCTACACTTGCATGCAGATGAGGAGCTATTAGTTCCTAAGGATGAGCTTCAGGATGTGGATCAGCCACAAGATGAGGTTCATGGAGTGGAAGATACCACTCATGCAGCGCCAACCATCAGAGGGCGAAAGCGCTTGACAGAAGCTGAGCGACTGGCTCAAGATGCAGAGAAAGTTGTAGGACCACCTATAGCCCAACGCAGGCAGAGACAGTCACCTGATCGGTACACTGGATACATGGCTCTGATGAGAAAGTGTGTTGTGACTGAGCCATCCTCTTTCGAGGAAGCTGTGGAGGATCCCACATGGGTAGACGCCATGGTGGAAGAGTATGATTCTATTGTCAGAAACAGTGCATGGGAGATTGTTCCTAGACCGGAAGGGAAATCAGTGGTGGGTTCGAGATGGATCTACAAGGTCAAGCAGGCAGCTGACGAGAGTGTGGAGAAGTACAAGGCAAGATTTGTTGCCCGAGGCTTTTCACAGATAGAGGGGATCGATTATAAGGAGACCTTTGCACCTATCGCAAGGTATTCTTCCATACAGACGATTCTTGCTCTCTCAGCTCAGATGGGATGGCACATTCATCAGATGGATGTGAAGACTACGTTCCTCAACGGAGTCATTGAGGAGGAGGTGTACATTGAGTAGCCCGAAGGCTGAGAGGTCTTCAGCAGCGATTCGCATGTGTGCAGGCTCAAGAGAGCGCTGTATGGGTTGAAGCAAGCACCACATGCTTGGTACACACGGATAGACAGCTATTTCACAGGACTTGGATTCTCCAAGAGCGAGGCGGATCCTAACCTATACCAGATTGTGGTGGAGGGTAATTTTCTTATCATTATACTGTATGTTGATGATTTGATTCTAACAGGTGATGAGCTGTTGATACTGTCATGCAAGAAGGATCTTGCTACAGAGTTTGAGATGAAGGACTTGGGCCTCCTTCATTATTTCCTAGGATTGGAAATATGGCAGCGCAGTGGTGGACTATTGGTTTCTCAGGGAAAGTATGCTCGGGAGATACTGGAGAAGTTCAACATGCATGGCTGCAAGCCTGTTGATACTCCTCTTCCTGGAGGTTGGAGGAAGGAGGATGCCACTTCGGGAGAAGAAGTGGATGCCACTGTTTATCGACAGTTGGTGGGGTCGCTGATGTATTTGGTCAATACACGACCCGATATATGCTATGCAGTTAACTAGCTTTCATAAGCTATGGTTAAGCCTACCAAGCTCTTCTGGAAGGCGGACAAGCATGTATTGCGCTACTTGAGAGGCACATCTGGATATGGTTTGTGGTACAGACAGGAGGATGAGGTGAAGCTATGTGGCTTCACAGATGCAGATTGGGCAGGGAGCCCAACGGACAGAAAGAGCACATCAGGAGGGGTCTTCAGTATTGGATCGACAGAAATTTCTTGGTACAACAGGAAGCAGAGATCCATGGCACTCAGTTCAACGGAGGCCGAGTATATGGTAGCAAGTTTGGCTGCATGCGAGGCTATATGGATGAGGAAGATCCTGGTTGGTTTGTTCGGTTCTCATTTGGATCCTACTGTGATTTACTGTGATAACCAGAGTTGCATTAAGCTCTCAGATAATCTTGTATTTCATGATAGATCTAAGCATATTCACATCAGGTACCATCATATCAGAGATTGTGTGCAACGGAGGATCATGTTGCTTTCATACATTCCAACAGAGGATCAGGATGCTGGTATTCTGACGAAGGCTCTCACCAGGAGCAAATTCGAGTACCACCGAGGCAGGATAGGGGTTGCTGATGATCCATATCTTGTCGAGAGGGAGTGTTGAGATTGCAACAAGATGATGGAGCTTAGTGAAAAGAGTTGCCTTCACTAAGTGGGCCCGCAGGCAAATTATGACGCAAGTTCTATTTTTGATCCCAGTAGGGATGATCACAGTATGGGTGACCACAGTGTGGGTGACCACAGTGTGGGTGACCACAGTGTGGGTGATCACAGTATGAGTGATCAAAGTCTATTTTTAGACTGGCTGTCAAAAATAGAAAAGTCAAATATTATTGTCTCATAATAATATTTGGACTATAAACTTGATCTTATTCTCTTGGAGCACTTCAGTTTGAGCTACAGATGTGGCCCATGCAGCTGTCAGAAGGAAGTACGTTTTTCTTGTGAGTCAGTGAGTTGTTGCATGCATGACTTCAGTTAGAACTCAATCAGTTGAGTTTGGTGGAGTTGATTGTGGGGTTGATGGAGTTGTGTTCAGTTTGACTCGGTTAAACTAGTTGTAGTTAGTCTAACTGCAAATAGACTAATGATGAGTTGTTAAACTAATTATTAACTCATAATACAACTATAGAATACATTAGTTAACTCAGTTGCATGTCAGTGCATGTTCAGTTCAGCGGGGACAGGTGTTATAGGATCAGATTGCTATCAGTTGTGACTATAGTTGTGCATCAGATCTTGCACAATCAAGGGATTGAGTATGCCAATGAGTTCGCTCATGTATTTGCCCAGTATTATAGCCTCTGCTCACGTCTTACACAGTGTGAGTGATTCTTTGCAGGTGAAATATGAGTTTGGTAAACCATTCTCATCAGTTCTTGAGCAGGTATTGAGCTGGAGAGGCAGGCAAGCAGTGGAATAGATTTGGAGATCGGATCTGAGCTGTATTGTGTGTAACAGGTGGAGCTGGTACTGGATTGCTTGTGATAAGCATTGTACTTTGTAATGTTACATGGTATCAATCATTAATATACAGATAGTGTGGGGTTTTTAGCGAGATGCTTTCCCCGGGTTACATACTGTGTTAATGTGTGAATGCTCTTGATGTTCTATTGTCATTGATGCTACTATATTGATGATCAACGTAGAGGAGCTTATGTATTGTGTATGTATTCCACAATAATACATGATCAGGATAATCTCTATTGAATATGTGTTAAATTATTCAAAATTTCTACACACTTGATATTGTTGCTTTTGTAAGCACACTTGAACACACACATTTTTTTTAGGAAAACCAAATGAATCACATACATAAGATAAAGTGAAAAATAAATGGTTAATTTTCCCTTTAATTCTAATGTGTGAAACAATCAACAAAAAAGGTTTTGTGAGGTTTTTCATATGATAAAAATTCCAAAAAAGACATAATGTCCTTCCTCTCAAGTAGCAACCAGGCCTTTGAATATTTTAGAATAAGGTATTGTGGCCACATCATAAATGCCACTGGTGACAATTCCAGTAGACAAAAAACCAACCAAGGTATGGAGAGGGTTATAGTGGCCAAACATACTAGGGCTATGTCTCGAAAAAGATGATGACACTTTCAAAAGCCTAACCAAGATCACCTCAGGTCTAAGTGCACGTGCACCTCAACCTATAGGAAAGGATGCGCTAAGATTTGGCCACTAAGCTACCTCCATCTAGTGGGAATGGATGTATCTCATCTTTTGGTTGTCAATTTTGGACCCAGAACTCATACCACGTGCTGAGAGACAACATGAAGGTTCATGATAAACTGCCACCTAAGCCTTATTCCCTTCATGGGTTTCTTTCCATGCACTGGATTTGTCATTGCATGATGCAGGATTTTAAGCTCCCTAAAAGAAAACTTTCTATGTTTCAATACAAAAACAACCACGATGACTTATGTGATGCCTAACGCCACAGTCCTACCTAAAATATAAATTATCTTGTAGCCCCTATGAGGAATTTAGTGTGTTTAGGTTATGTTTCTTTCTATAAAGGAATTGCTTCACTTAGGGTGTGCAACAAAAATAAGCTCAAATAAATTAGGTACAAATATTATGGAAAGAGGATACCCTTTATACCAAAGTTTAAGTGAGCTTAGTGTGTGGGGTGAATGTGTGTGAAAGTGAAATTATGAGCATAAAAAGTGTGAACTGATGTGGATATGCAGTGATCCTTTACATTTCCCCTAATTACACTATGTGATATTTGTTCCTTGCAAGAAAATAAATGATGTGTGGATGATGGGCCACTTACTTCTTTCCTAATTATACTATGTGAGAATATAGGGAGATGGAAGCTTTAGTTCTTTGAGAAAGGGTCTAGATGCCACCACAGGTTTGCCACAAGGACGCAAGGGAGGCAATGCCTACTTTCTTTCTTTACTAACACCAAGTCCTAGTCCCAAAAATAAATGAATGAAATAAAAGATTTGGTTAGCAAAACAAGTAAAAAATATGTGTGGATGATGGACCACTTAATTCTTTCCTAATTATACTATGTGATCATATAGGGAGATGGAAGATTTAGTTCTTTGAGAAAGTGTCCAAATGCCACCACAGGTTCCCCATAAGGACGCAAGGGAGGTAGTTCCTTCCTTATTTCTTTACTAACACCAAGTTCTAGTCCCAAAAATAAATGAATGAAATAAAAGTTTTGGTTAGAAAAACAAGTAAAAAAGATTTATGGATTTAGGGCCATTTACTTCCCTCTCATTTAAGCTAGGTGTGGTGTGAATTGGAATGAAAAAAACAAGTTTAAAAAATATGTGGATTAGGGACGCTTGCTTAAATCCTCCTAGTTTTAAACTATGTTTATGTGCAAAATTTCAAAGTAAAATATAAGCAATTACTCTACTTGTAATGGTTAGTAAAGAAAATTGGTTAGCAGTGATGGTGTGTGCAAGTTGAATAGTGCACATACAAAGTGTTTGAATTTCAAGTATGTGGATATGTGGTTCATGATCCTTCAGTACAATTCCCCTAATTACACTATGTGATGTTTGTTCCTCACAAGAAAAGAAAAATGTGTGGATAATGGGCCACTTACTTTTCCAAATTATTCTATATGTGGGCATAATATAGGGAGATGAAAAATTAGTGCTTTAGGAAACATTATATTTCCATTACCAACTAAATTGAATTACGTAACTTGATTTAATTAAATAGCTAAAATTTGTTGCTTATGCATAAATCATGATTTAACTTCAAGGGATGCCACAATTGAGAACACCCAATAGAGGAACCCCCATGTAAAGGATAAGAAATTTGCAAACTAGTTGAAGGTATGCAATTTGTAAAATATTTGCACTTAAAATTTTATATTTTACATTTTAAATATGATCCTATGTTAACAATGAAAAATTAATTCATTTATATATAAATTTTAATGATAAAATTAAATTTATCTTTTATGTTAAATCATGACTATGTTGGCAAAAAAATTAAATAATTATATATAAATTTTAATGATATATTATAATTTAAGTGTTTAAAAATTGTCATTTGAAATATGTATTATATAGTTATATAATGTGAGGTTATATATTTCTATAAACGGTTAATAAAATACAATATTGAATTTTTTAAAATAATTTATTTTATAAGTTTATTTTTATAATTTTTCCAATATCATAATTCATAATTGTTAATATATTTCAATCTTCTTTATATAAAATTATTGTATTTATTCAATTATTTCAAGAAAATGTACCATACTACTATAAATAAATTGTAATTGCTTTATTCATTTAATAATGTGAAAAAAAAATAAAAATAAAATAAAAAATCCATAAATATATATTATTTAATATATCTACCTCCATCTCCCCATATACCAAGTGAAGTGTTTGACCCTTTTCAAAATTAGATCTTCCTAGCAACAGTTTTTTAGTTTCTTCAAGAAACTATAAAAATCCTAAACTAAAAGTGATCTCTACAATGAGGATGGTGTTATATTTTTGTCCATACATCTCATTCACCGAACATTTGAATTAAAATCCAATGCCAACTCAAAGGGATAGTGAGAAGAGAAGGACAGAGAAAAATGATTTAAAATGAATAGGTGTTAAGAATAAAAATAGAGAAATTGGAGAGTAAATAGTCAATATACCTATTTCCCAAGTAATCTGGTATCACAATAAATAATCTCTCTTCACTCTCCCACCAACACATGTTTAAGAAATGAAAAAAACTAAAACCATTTGGGCATAAGATTGAAGTGTGTGTGATAAATGTGATCTATTGTTAGATATAACCCCAAAATTTTACTAGTGAATCTAGGCTTGAAGTTTTGTTTGGTTTCCCAAGAAGTCATATTTACTAAGTGAAGTATTTGACCTTTTTCAAAATTAGTTTTCCTTAGAAACAATTTTCCATTTCTTCAAAAGACTATATAAATCCCAAACTAAAAGTGATCCCTATTGTAACAAGGATGGTATTATATTTTTGTTCATATATCTCATTTACCAAACATTTCAATTATTTAAATCCAATGTCAAGTAAAAGGGATTGTGAAAAGAGAATGAAACAAATTTAAGTGATTAAAAAAGAATAGATGTTAGGAATAAAATTATTAGATTTGGAAAATTTGCTAAAGAAGCGAACGAGTGGCTTAAAAATAAGAAGAGGATGAAGATCTAGCAAAGTTGATGAAGAAGATATTGTTTAATAATTTGCAAGGTTGTTGAACTAAAGACTGATAGAAATTAAGTTTAAATTCTTATATAGGAAGTCTAAATACATATTTCAGAGAGAATTATTACTAACTTAATCAGATATTCTTGAAAAATCAAGCTAGTGATTAACAAATTGAAGGGTCAATTTTATTTCATGAGAGAAAACAAAATCTATATCTATAAATTTATGCAAATTTAATCAACTATAAAATAATGTTAGGCCCCTATAATACTAGTGTATTCCCTTATTACTATTGTCATTGTAGCCCCTTATTGTTATTGTTGTGCCCATTTTGTACCCATATTGCTATTATTGTGCCCCATAGAAGCCCACTATTGTCATTGTTGTGCCCTTACATTATTATTGTTATACCAGATCTAATTATATTATGACCCCTTAGACTCCTATATATAGAAATGAGGTCTTTTCATTTGTATGATCGAAGAATTGTTCATTTGTGTAATGTAAAGGAGGTTTCCCCCTCAAAGAGGATGATTTTGAAGTCATTGATCTATCTTTTCTTCTATTTTTTGAGCTAGTTGCATAACAATTGGTATCAGAGTTTTGGATTCTAGGGTTTCGCTGCTTAAAACAGGTCATCGTGGAATTTTCACTATAACTTTTTTTCTGTGATGTGTCAGAAGATGAAATTAAAAACTAGTTGAGCTGAAATCTTGATTAACCTCGGGTATGAATTTCATATCTTGTTTCGCTATATTGTCATAGATATGATCCAAGGAAGATAGGGTTTTGCAAGCTCTTGAATTATATCTCAAACAGGTGACCTGGGGAAAATGGTCATAGATTTCTCTCTGAGCATCAGATTGAAATTTCTTAAAATAGCATAGAAAGAGGATGGAATGTAGTTTAATGTGTATCGTTTTCAGGTCCAAAGGTCAAAACAATAATATGTGGCACTTCGTACAATTTCGCTCTACCGAACTAGTCTATAATCAGGTCATTGTGGGAGATTTGGAATAACTCTTTCTTGGAGAATCCAATCTTGATCAAACTTGCGGGGTTGGAACGAGGACACATAGGGCTCCCAGAGGACATAACTACAAAACTTGGAGATCCGAAATTACATAGATACAAAATATTCAATATCGAGTGCCTACAAAGCGAAAAAAGGTGCGTAGTCTTTCTAAAATTTTGTATAAGTTTGGTTTGAAAAAATAGTTTGAAGGGAGTCAAAGGGCAAGCATAATTATCATTAATTGATGCCCTGAAGAAAGAAAATGGAAACACCTAGTAAGAAACCTGAAAGATCTACCATGACTCATGAAGAAGAGGAAGAAATGCAACATGATATATCAAAATTACAAGACCAAATGCAACAAATTTCACTCTCACAAAAAGTAACAGAAGCTAAGATGGATGGTTTAAATAAAGGCATGGAAGCTAAGATGAATGGCGTGGAAAATAAGATGGATGGCATGGAAGATAAGATGGATGGTATAGAATGAAAACATAAAGGAAACATGGAAGATTTGAAGATAGATTTGACAAAGTTGCTACAAGAAATGCTTACTAATGGAGAAAGGGTAGTAAAGGAAACTCATGATGAGAAAAAAATAAATGTTAATCATGATTTCATAGAATCTAATGTTGGATTGAAGACCCACCATGTTCCAAAGATCGATATGAGGAAGCTTGATGGCAAGGATCCCGTAACATGGATACTACACATGGAGCAATATTTCGATCTCCATAATGTGCAAAACACACAAAAGGTACGCATTGCAACTTTATATTTGGAACCCAATTAGTTTGTACGGTATCGATGGATTTTCTCTCATAAAAAAATTGTCACTTAGGCAATTTTTACAGAAGAAATGATATCATATTATGAGGATAAAAAAAGAAACAAGTTTTTTAGCCAATTGATAAATCTCAAACAAAAGGGTTCAATGGTGGAGTATATTGAGGACTTCCAAAAATTGAATATAAGGGTAAAAGATATTCCAGAGGAGCATAGGATGGATGTGTTCATAGGAACATTAAAGGATAACATCCACCATGAGGTTCGCCTTTGGGAACCTGATTAATTGGATATGGCATTCAGATTGGCAAGAAAAAATGAAAGAAAAATTATGGAAACAAGGAAGCCTACCATTCACAACTATAAAGATGGAAGTGTTGTTTCCCCTAGCCTTCCACAGCCTACAAGGTTGATACCACAACAATTGGAAGAAAAAAGAGCAAAAGGGATTTGTTATAGTTGCAATAGAAAATACACTAAAGGTCATAAGTGTTCTGAGAAGAAATTATCTTACATAGATTGTGAAGAGGAGGAAGAAAAGGAACAAGAAATGTGAAAAGAAGAGGATATACACCAGGAGAAAACCCTAGAGAAATAAGAAATGAATCCGACCATATCTTGTAATGCATTGGCTGGAATTACCACTCCTCAAACTCTCAAGATAGAAGGACATATCAAGAAGAAAAATGTAATAGTGTTGATTGATTTGGCCAGTACCCATGATTTTAATAATTGTAAGATAACCAAGGAATTGAATTGCTTCCTATATCCAACAACAGAGTGTCAAGTGATGGTTTCAAATGGAGGAACCATAAATTTCTCTCGAAAGTGCCATTATATCAAGCAATCCATGGGAGAATATGTATTGAATAGTCCAATGCTTTCCATTCAAATGGGTGGTGCTAATGTTGTACTAGGAGTCCAATGGCTAAAATCTTTGGGTACGATAGCTTTTAATTTTCAAGACTCTTCTTTATTTTTCTAGAAGGAAACGAAGTTGAATTAAGGGGTATCACATGGAAATTGGGAAAGATAATAATCTCTAACGACATGACAAAGCTTCTAAATAAATAACAATGAGGCATAATTTCACAGTTATGTTCGCTAGAGGTTCCCACATCAAAATCATACATTTATCCAGATCTCCAAAAAGTCTTGGACAATCATTGCAAGGTATTTGAGACTCCCAAAGGCCTCCCACCTATTCGTGATCATGATCATGCTATTCATTTGATTCCAGGAAGTGTTCCTCCAAACATCAGGCCTTACAGATATCCCCATGCCCAAACAAGTGAAATTGAGCATATGGTTGCAGAAATGTTAGAGGTTGGTATAATGCAACCTAATCAAAGTTCTTTCTCTACTCTAGTAGTATTGGTGCACAAGAAGGATGGATCATGGCACATGTTTTAGGATTATAGGGATATCAACAAGCTCAATATTAAAGATAAATTTCCCATTCCTGACATTGATGAATTATTGGATGAATTGCACGGATCAAATTACTTCACCAAGTTGGATCTTCATTCAGGATATCATCAAATCATAATGAAGACTGAAGACATTACAAAAACAACATTTGGAACTCATGAAGTTCATTATGATTTTTTGGTCATGCCTTTTGGACTTACTAATGCACCTTCTACATTTCAAGGTTTGATGAATTCCATTTTCAAACCCTTCCTCAGAAAATATGTGTTAGTATTTTTTGATGATATACTAATCTATAGCAAGTCTTGGAAGGATCATGTTGAACATGTTGATAGGGTGCTCAAACTATTGGAGGAGAAACAATTATATGAAAAAGCCTCCAAATGTTTCTTTGGAGTACAAAATGTGGAATATCTGGTCATATTGTATCTCATGAAGGTGTTAAGGTAGACCCTAGCAAAATTAAAGCCATTAAGGAATGGAAAATCCCCACATCCATAAACCATCTGCAAGGATTTCTTGGGTTCACAGGGTATTATCGCAAGTTTGTTAAAAAATATGGGAGAATAGCAACACCTCTAACAACATTATTGAACAAATATGCATTTTCTTGGACTCCAGAAGCAATGAAGGTCTTTGAACATCTTAAAGAGGCAATGTGCCAAGCACCAGTCTTAGCTATGCTAGACTTCACAAAAACCTTTATTGTTGAATGTGACGCCTTAGGAAATGGAATTGGTGTTGTTTTAATGCAAAAAGAAAGACACTTTGATTTCAAAAGTCATCCAATCAAAGGAAAGTATCTACACAGAGCTATTTATGAGAAGGAAATGTTGGCAATACTACATGCACTTAAGAAATGGCAACCTTACCTAATGGTAAGACACTTCAAGGTAAAAATGGATCATGATAGTCTTAAATACTTTTTAGAACAAATATTATCTTCAGAAGATCAGGAAAAAAAAGGTCACAAAGATGTTGGGTTATGACTTTGAAATCATATACAAAAAAGGGAAGCAAAAAGTTGTTGCAGATGCACTTTCAAGAAAGGATAAGGATGTGGAAGCATTGCTTTGCACAATTTCTATTATCCAACCAGATTGAATAAATGAAGAGGTGTGGGCACTCATTCAAAAGATACAACAAGGTCCTAGTACATCTGATACATTTAGATGGAAAAATGATTCGTTATGGTACAAAGATCGTTTATACCTCTGTAAGAATTCCCAACTCAAACAAAATATTCTCATGGAATTGCACACCTCTCCCTTAGGAGGGCACTCAAGATTTTTAAAAACTTACCACACAGTTAAGAAGGAATATTTTTGGATGACCTTAAATTTTATATTCAAAAGTTTGTGGTAGAATGTTTGATTTGACAACAAAATAAACTTGAAACAATTAACACCCCAGGTCTATTATAACCTTTATCCATTCCAAGTCAACGTTGGGAGGAGGTTTCAATGGATTTTATCACATGTTTACCCAAGTCCGACGAAAATAGTGTCATCATGGTGGTAGTTGATAGACTTACCAAGTATGCACACTTTTTTTCATTATCGCATCCCTTTATAGCCAGTACAGTTGCTACTGCATTTATGGAAAAAATTCAAAAGCTACATCGAAATCCAAAGATTATTGTAAGTGACGGAGATCCCATTCTCACTAGAAATTTTTGGACATAATTATTTTATTTTCTGGGTACTTAGTTAACTCATAGATCATCTTATCATCCTCAATCCGATGGGAAAACTGAGATAGTAAACAAATGTTTGGAAGGATATCTTTGTTGCTTTGTATCTCATAAACAGACACAAAGGGTCAAATGGTTGCCTCTAGTTGAATGGTGGTATAACACTTCCTTCCATACTACAACAAATATGAAGCCATTTATGTCACTTTATGGATATCATCCACCGTCCATCACATCATATTTAAGAGAAAATTCTAAGGTTCAAGTAGTGGAAGATCAAATCGAGCATCAAAAACAAGTTTTCCAACTCTTAAAGGATAACCTCACTTTGGCGCAGAATAGAATGAAACAACAGGCATATCAACATCGCAGCAAAAGACGTTTTGATGTAGGTGACTAGGTATTTCTATGGCTACGACCATACAAACAAATGTCCCTCAAGAAAGCTAAGAAGGATAGTAAATCATCACCAAAGTATTATGGTCCGTACAAGGTGTTGAAATACATTGTTACTATGGCATACAAATTAGAGCTTCTTGCAGCTTCCAGAGTGCACTCAGTTTTCCATATTTCATGCTTAAATAAGGTTATAGGTGACAAGATCCTAGTCCAAACAATATTGACAAAACTTGATGAGAAAGGAAAAATCATATTTGAACCCGAAGCAGTCACAGAAACAAGAACTCAATAGCTACGAAATCGATCAATTTCAGAGTATCTCATCAAGTGGAATAACTTACCCGCTAAAGATTCCACATGGGATGATGAGAATTTTATATAGAATCATCTAGAAATACTCAAGCGTTGAGGACAACACTTTTCTGAAGGAGAGGGTCATGTTAAGTCCCTATAATACTAGTGTATTCCCTTATTATTATTGTCATGGTAGCCCCTTATTGTTATTGTTGTGCCCATGTTGTCCCCATATTGTTATTATTTTTCCCTATAGAAGCCCACTATTGTTATTGTTGTGCCCTTACATTATTATTGTTATGTCGACTCTGATTATATTGTGACCCCTTAGACTCCTATATATAGAAAGGAGGTCTTTTCATTTGTATCATCTAAGAATTGTTCATTTGTGTAATGTAAAGGAGGTTGCCCCCTCGAAGGGGTTGATTTGCAAGTCATTGATCTATATTTTCTTCTATTTTGTGAGCTGGTTGCATAACAAATAATTTGTGACTAAAAAAACATGAAATACATAAATAAACACTCCATGATACAAGAAGAAACCTATTCAACTAGTTTTTAAGTACGTTAATATTTTAAAGCCTACTATACAAGATCAAATTAGTTGGAAATATTTTTCTTCATCAAAAGCACCATACCATTTAGCGTTTCAAAAAGTGTAACTAAAATTACCATAAAACAATAGTAAGAAGAACTTTCTTAAAGGACTAAGTTATTATAACTACAAAGAATTTCACAATTCCAAAAAAAAGGTGGAAGAAATGTGGGATGAGAAGTATGAGAAGGAAAATGAAATTGTTGATAAGGAAACAAAAATAAATCAATAGATAGAGGTTTTAGTCGATTTAGAGAACAAGGAAGATGCTTCAAGGTCTTATCAATAATGAATGTACATTGTAATACTTTGTGGTGAAGAGGGCACAAATGATTTGAGTGTTTTTTTGGGAGAATGTACATGGAAATTTTAGCACAACAATGAAGTAGGGCACAAGGAGGGGTAAGAGGATTTTAAAAACTATGTGTTTCTATAAGAAACCTTTTTTATGTACGTGCAAAGATGGATATCTAATGTCTTTTATTTTTTCAATTATTTTCATCAAATCTTGACAAAGTTTAAAATAAGGTTCCTCTTTTTTACTTTTGAATTATACTTTGCAATATATTTCACGATTACATGTTGAGAAACAACTAGATGAATTTAATCGACATTAGATTTCCATAGTCTAAGAAAATTAACATTGTAAACATTTCTAGCATATCATCAATACATGCCTACTAATTTATTTATTTTGAATTTATTATTTTTGAATTTAAAATTGATTAATCACATGATCCTTCCATGGATAATTATAGTGATATGCAATCATATACTTAGTTTTTTGCAAGCACGAATCTATACTACACTTTGTATTTCTTTAAAAAACTTGTTCTATTTTATAAATTATCATAACCTTCATGTGAGAATTGAAATAAGAAACACATGAGGTTTTCAAAGGCAGGGATCATCATTTAGGATTCGAGGAACGATTAAATGTGGATGTCACGAAAATTTAATGTTGCTATATATGTTTTAACAAAGAATGTCTTTTCAACATGCACATTGGAAGGATGGATACTCTTGCTCCTTCTATATCATGACAAGTTTTCTCTCTTTTAACTCCGACAAGGACATCAAGTATCAATCAAACTAATGTTTATATATTTTGGAGAACCCATGTGACAACCATTTTTGCTAATTCCTCTTGTAAATAAATTTTCATGTATTGTAATTCATTTAAATAATATATGGAAATTATGTGACAATGGTTTTGTTTGGCTAATTTACATCCTTAGCTTTTGTACTTTATCCTAAACCATTACAATTTGAAGGTGGTTCATAATTTGAATGAATTCAAGTGTTTTCCAAAAAATTCTAATAAACCATAGTTTTAAGTGGTTTCCAATAATTTGCATGGTTTCAAGTGGTTTTCTTTAGTTTTTGTTACATATCAACTTTTAACTACATGGTATTACTTTTAGTTCTTATTTTATCTTAGTTTTATTGTTTCATTCTCCATTCGTTTCTTGTTTTCAATCATATTTCCTAATGCTTACAATATGGAGCAAGTAATATGAGAAGTGAGACAACTTGAATTAGTTGTATTTACATGAATTTCTTGAATTGCATGATTTTCTTATTCTCTCAATGTCTGTTAGGAAACTAGCTCACAAAAAGATAGAAAATATAGATCAACGCCTTACAATTCAGCCTCTTCGAGGGGGCAACCTCCTTTATATTACACAAATGAACAATTCTTGGATGATACAAATTATTAAACCTCCCTTCTATATATAGGAGTTTAAGGGGTCACAATATAATCAAGTCGACATAACCGTAATAACATAAGGGCACAAAAATAACAATAGTGGGTTTCTATGGGGCATACTAATAATAATATGGGGACAATAGGAGCACAATAATAACAATAAGGGATACAATGACAATAGTAATGGGGGGATCACTAGTGTTATAGAGGCCTAACATGCCCCTCTCCTTCCAAAAAGTGTTGTCCTCAATGCTTGAGTAGTTCTGTATAAAATTATCAACCTCCCATGTGGAATCTTCAGTGGATAAGTTCTTCCATTTGATGAGATACTCTGAAATTGATCAATTTTGTAGCTGTCGAGTTCTTGTTTCTGTGACTGCTTCCGGTTCCAATATGATTTTTCCTTCCTCATCAAGTTTTTCCAATATTGTTTGAACTATGAGCTTATCACCTATAACCTTCTTTAAACATGAAACATGGAAAACTAGGTGCGTTCGTTGAGCTGCAGGAAGCTCCAATTTGTATGCCATAGTACCAATCTTTTGCAACACCTTGTACAGACCATAATACTTTGGTGATAATTTATTATCCTTCATAGCTTGCTTGAGGGACATTTGTTAATATGGTTGTAGTCGTAGGAATACCCAGTCACCTACGTCAAAACTTCTTTCGCTACGATGTTGATCTGCATGTTGTTTCATTCTATTTTGCGCCAATGTGATGTTATCCTTTAAGAGTTGGAGAACTTTTTGTTGATGCTCGATGTGATGTTCCATTGCTTGAACCTTAGAATTTTGTCTTAAATATGATGTGATGGATGGTGGATGATATCCATAAAGTACCATAAATAGGGTCATTTTTCTATAGTATGGAAGGAAGTATTATACCACCATTCAACTAGAGGAAACCATTTGACCCATTATGTTTGTTTATTAGATACAAAGAAAAAAAGATATCCTTCCAAACATTTTTTTACTATCTTAGTTTTCCCATAAAATTGAGGATGATAAGATGAGCTATGAGCTAACATAGTACTGAGACAAGAAAGTAATTTTGTCCAAACATTTCCAGTGAAAATGGGATCTATGTCGCTTACAATAATCTTTGGGTTTCCATGTAGCTTTTGAATTGTTTCCATAAATGCAGTAGAAACTGTATTGGCTTTAAATGGATGTGATAATGCACAAAAGTGTGCATACTTGGTAAGTCTATCAACTACCACCATGATGACACTCTTTCCTTCGGACTTGAGTAAACCTGTGATAAAATCCATTGAAACCTCCTCCCAACATTGGCTTGGAATGGATAAAGGTTGTAATAGACCTGGGGTCTTAATTGTTTCAACTTTATTTTGTTGGAAAACCAAATATTCCACCATAAATGTTTGAATATTCGATTTAAGGCCATCCCAAAAAAAATCCTTCTTAACCCTTTGGTAAGTTTTTAAAAATCCTGAGTACCCTCCTAAGGGAGAAGTGTGCAATTCCATAAGAATATTTTGTTTGAGTTGGGAATTCTTACATAGGTATAAGCGATGTTTGTACCATAACGAATCATTTTTCCTGCTAAATGTATCAGATGTACTGGGATATTGTTGTAACTTTCGAATGAGTGCCCACACTTCTTCGTCATTCTTCCATTCCTCTCTTGCTTCATTTATCCAATCTAGTTGGATAATAGAAATGGCACACAACAATGCTTCCATATCCTCATCCTTTCTTGAGAGTGCATCTGCCACAACATTTTGCTTCCCTTTTTTGTAGATGATTTCAAAGTCATAACCCAACATCTTTGTGACCCATTTTTGTTGCTCTTCAGAGGATAATCTTTGTTCTAAAAAGTATTTAAGACTATCATGATCTATTTTTACCTTGAAGTGTCTTCCCATTAGGTAGGGTCACCATTTCTTAAGTGGATGTAGTATTGCCAACATTTCCTTCTCATAAATAGCTTTGTGTAAATACTTTCCCTTGATTGGATGACTTTCGAAAGCAATTGGTCTTTCATCTTGCATTAAAACAGCACCAATTCCATTTCCTGAAGCATCACATTCCACAATAAAGGTTTTTTTGAAGTCTGGCCTAGCTAATACCGATGCTTGGCACATTGCCTCTTTAACATGTTCAAAGGCCTTTGTTGCTCTTAGAGTCCATGAAAATGCATCTTTATTCAATAATGTTGTTAGAGGTGTTGCTATTCTCTAATAATTCTTAACAAACTTACGATAATACCCTGTTAACCCGAGAAATCCTCGCAAATGCTTTATGGATGTGGGGATTTTCCATTCCTTAATGGATTTAATTTTTCTAGGGTCTACCTTAACACCTTCATGAGATACAATATGACCCAGATATTCCACCTCTTGTACTCCAAAGAAACATTTAGAGGTTTTTTCATATAATTGTTTCTCCTCCAATAGTTTGAGCACCCTGTCAACATTTTCAACCTAATCCTTCCAAGATTTGCTATAGATTAGTATATCATCAAAAATTACTAACACAAATTTTCTAAGGAAGGGTTTGAAAATGGAATTCATCAAACCTTGAAATGTAGAAGGTGCATTGGTAAAGCCAAAAGGCATGACCAAAAATTCATAATGACCCTCATGAGTTCTAAATGTTGTTTTCGGAATGTCTTCTGTCTTCATTCTGATTTGATGGTATCCTGAACAAAGATTCAACTTGGTGAAGTATATTGATCCATGCAATTCATCCAATATTTCATCAATGACAAGAATGGGAAATTTATCTTGAATAGTGAGCTTGTTGAGCTCCTTATAATCTAAACGCATGCGCCATGATCCATCCTTCTTCCTCACCAATACTACTGGAGTAGACAAAGAACTTTGACTAGGTTGAATTATACCAACCTCTAGCATTTCTGCAACCATACGTTGAATTTCACTCTTTTGGGCATAGGTGTATCTATACGGCCTGATGTTTGGAGGAACACTTCTTGGAATCAAATGAATAGCATGATCATGATCACAAATAGGTGGGAGACGTTTGGGAGTCTCAAATACCTTGGAATGATTGTCCAAGACATTTTGGAGAACTAAAGAAATAGATGATTTTGAAGTGGGAACCTCTAGCGAACATAATTGTGCAATTACACCTCGTTGTTCCTTCCTTATAAGCTTTGTCATACTGTTAGAGTTGATTATCTTTCCCATTTTCCCTGCAATACCCCTTAATTCAACTTCCTTTCCTTCTGCACAAAATTTCATGAAAAGTTCTAGAAAATTAAAATCTATTGTATCCAAGGATTGTAGTCATTGTACTCCTAGTACAACATTTGCACCACCCATTGGAATGGAAAGCATTGGACTATTCAATACATATTTTCCTATGGATAGCTTGATATTATGGCACTTTCCAGAGCAATTTATGTTTCCTCCACTTGTAACCATCACTTGATACTCTGGTGCTGGATATAGGAAGCAATTCAATTCCTTTGCTATCTTACAATGAATAAAATTATGGGTACTTCCCGAATCAATCAACACTATTACCTTTTTCTTCTTGATATGTCCTTCTATCTTGATATTTTGAGGAGTGGTAATTCCAGCCAATGCATTACAAGATATGGTCGGATTCATTTCATTCTTTATCTAGGGTTTGTTCCTAGAGTATATCCTCTTATTTTGATATTTCTTGTTCTTTTCTTCCTCCTCTTCACAGTCTATGTAGAATAATTTCTTCTCAGCACACTTATGACCTTTAGTGTATTTGCTATCACAACTGTAACAAAGCCCTTTTTCTCTTTTTTCTTCCAATTGTTGTGGTGTCAACCTTGTAGATTATGGATGGCTAGGGGCAACAACACTTCCATATTTATAGTTGTGAGTGGTATGCTTCCTGGTTGCCATAATTTTGCTTTCCATTTTTCTTGCTAACCTGAATGCCTTCTCCAATGAATCAGGTTCCCAAAGGCAAACCTCATGTTGGATATTATTTTTTAAATTCCCTATGAACACATTAATTCTATTCACCTCTGGAATATCTTTTACCCTTATGTTCAATTTTTGGAAGTCCTCAATGTGCTCCATCATTGAACCCTTTGTTTGAGATTTATTATTTGGCTAAAAAAGGTGTTGCTTTTTGTATCCTCATAATCTGCTATCATTTCTTCCGTAAAAATTTCCCAAGTGACAATTTGTTTACGAGAGCAAATCCATCAATACCATACAAACTAATTTGGGTCCAAATATAAAGTTGCAATACGTACCTTTTGTGTGTTTTTGACATTATGGAGATCTAAAATTTGCTCCATCTACAGTATCGACGTTCCGAGATCCTTGCCATCAAACTTCCTCATATCAACTTTTGGAACATGGTGGGTCTTCAATCCAACATTAGAGTCTATGAAATCATGATTAACGTTTCTTTTTTTCTCATCACGAGTTTCCTTTACTACCCTTTTACCATTAGTGACCATTTCTTGTAGCAACTTATTCAAATTTATCTTCAATTCTTCCATCTTATCGTCCATGCTATTCATCTTAGCATCCATGCCATTCATCTTAGCTTCCATGCCATCCATATTAACTTGCATGCCATTCATATTAGCTTCCACGCCATTCATCTTAGTTTCATTTACCTTTAGTGTGAGTGAAATTTGTTGTACTTAGTCTTGTAATTTCGATATATCATGTTGCATTTCTTCCTCTTCTTCACGAGTCATGCTAGAGCTTTAAAGTTGCTTACTAGGTGTTCCCATTTTGTTTCTTCAGGCCATTAATTAATGCTAATAATTCTTCACTATTCCCTTTGAATTCCTTCAAACTAATTTTTCAAACCAATCTTATGCAAAATTTAAAAAAACTACACACCTATTTTTCTCTTTGTACGAGATCGATATTGAATCTATTGTATCTCTGTAATTGCGGACCTCAAATATTTGAAATATCATCCTGCGGTAGGCCTTTGAGTTCTCTTGCTAACCCCACAAGTCTGATCAATATTGGATTCTCCAAGGAAGATTTATGTGAAATCTCCCACGGTGACCTGATTATAGACTAGTTCCATAGAGTGAACTTGTACGACATGCCACGTGTCACTGTTTCAACCCTAGTATCTAAAACTGATACATAGAAAACTACAGACTATCCTGTTTCTGAAACATCTTATGAAATTTCAATTTGATGCTCAAAACATAAGTTATGACGATTTTCCCCAGGTTACCTGTTTGGAATGTAATTCGGGAGTCTGCCAAAACTTGAACTTCCTCATATCATATCTCCACAAATATAGTGAGACAAGCTCTGAAATTTGGACCCAAAGTTAAGAACAATTTTAGATAAAATGGGTTTCTTTTTTATCTTCTGAAATGTCACAGAGAAAACATTATAGCGAAAATGCCACAATGGCCTATTTGGAGTAGCAAAACCCTAGAATCCAAAGCTCTGATACCAAATGTTAGGAAACCAGCTCAAAAAAAGATAGAAAATATAGATCAACGCATTACAATTCAGCCTCTTCGAGGGGGCAACCTCCTTTACAGTACACAAATGAACAATTCTTGGATGATACAAATGACTAAACCTCCCTTCTATATATAGGAGTTTAAGGGGTCACAATATAATCAAACCGACATAACAATAATAACATAAGGGCACAAAAATAACAATAGTGGGTTTCTATGGGGCATACTAATAATAATATGGGGACAATAGAGGCACAATAATAACAATAAGGGATACAATGACAATAGTAATGGGGGAATCACTAGTATTATAGTGGCCTAACAATGTCCATCCTTTCTTTATCTTTTTCTCACATTTCCCTTGTGATTTTAAATTTCTTTCATTTTCTAGATCTAAATCTCCAATTTCCCATGTTTGTTGTGAATTCTTGTGTAATTTTAACACATTCATATTTCTCTATGAATCAATGTTTGTTATTATCTTTTCTACATTCAAATTTAGACTCTTTTTCTTGGGGTTGATAGCAAATGCTCAATCAAGCTGCTAATCCAAAGCATTTAACATAAATGGCATTATTAAAAGTTGGCAATCGGTTGGTGGGTGGTTATCTTTTTAATGGCTCGATTGATTCGTTGGTTAACCACCTTCATGGTTCGATTGAGGGTTTCTTTAACGTTCATTCAATCTATTTGAATTTCAAAATCAAGCACTTGATCAAGTGTTTTAAGAACTCGATCGAGCTCATGAGGTCCTAAAAATCATAGTTTTAGCAACTCTTCTACAAATTTCTTTGCAAACTAATTTTGTACCCTAGCATATTTAGGGCAGAATTTTTCCTGCGGAGTTGATCATGTTGGATTTGTGAAAGAAACCTCTATCCAATGGTGTATGATTTTTACATTTTCGAATTGATATGATATTTTTCATATATATTTTTTTTAAACATAATGTTTGAATTTTTTTTGGACAATTTCAAAGGGTCTGAAAAAAAAATCAATAACATAAAAGATACACAAGGAAACAATTTCAAAAAATACCACTATCTTTGTTTATGAGTCCTCTTCAAAAGGTTACTCTTTTTTTTTTCAATTTATTTAAAGAGTTGAAAAAAATCTTGCTCAAACATGCGCCTCCAAAATGCAATTGAATTATTACTTTTCCAACTTCGAAAAATAATATAAAAATACAATTTTTCATTAAAAAAATAATATAAAAAACTTATTTCTCTCCATGTAGACCATGGTTATATATATATATATATATATATATATATATATATATATATATATATATATATATATATATATATATATATATATATATATATATATATATATATATATATATATATATATATATAGATAGATAGATAGACAGATAGACAGATAGACAGATAGATAGATATTGCACATTTTTTACTAAGTTTTGCTACGTGAACACATGCATACCTCTTAAGATGTGTGAAGATTTGCAAGGACAAGTATTTCATTTAATGGAAAATCGAGAGATTATACAACACTCAAAATTTTTGCAAAAAATATCATTAGGACAAGATCATAATTCTCCACATATTTTCTTTTTACTTCAAATCAAAATTCATAATACTTATATGAATTTTGAGGGCTTCAATTCGATAAAAGAGGAAAATTTTGAAATTTCACCGCCACATTTAGCCCCAAAGTGTAACCCATATTCATGTATTCACGCTAAAGCTATTTGAATGCCATCATTTTAGTAGCTAGAGTTGTGGTGTGGTTGTTATCAATACAATCAACCAATATGTAAGTAATTGATATGCAACCAAACCTTAAAACAGAAGAAAAGATAGATCAACGACTTGAAAATTAGCCTCTTCAAGGGGGAAACCTCTTTTACATCACATAAATGAACAATTCTTGGATTACACAAATGTAAATACCTCCTTGATATATATATAAGTCTAAGGGGTCACAATATAATCAAAGCCTACATAAAAATGATAATGTAAGGGCACAACAATAACAACATGAGGGCTATATGGGCACAACAATAACAATAGGGGTGCTACACTAGTATTATAGGAACCCGACATGATCCTCTCCCTCAAAAAAGTTTTATCATCAATGCTTGAGTAGTTCTTGATGCTTCAACATTAAATTCTCATCCTCCCATGTGGAATCTTCAACTGGTAAGTTCTTCCACTTAATGAGATACTTTTAAATTGATCAATTCCATAGTTGTCACATTCTTGTTTCCATGACTATTTCAGGCTCCAGTATGATTTTTCCTTCTTTAAGAATGAAACATGGAAAACTGGGTGTACTTGAGAAGATGTAGACAACTCCAATTTGTATGCCATAGTACCAATCTTTTGAAATACTTTGTAAGGATCATAATACTTGGGTGATAATTTATTATCCTTCTTAGCTAGCTTGAGGGACATTTTTTTTTATGGTTATAGCCTTAAAAATACTTGGTTTCCTGCATCAAAACTTCTTCCATTACGATGTTTATCTTCCTATTTCTTCATTTGATTATCCTTTAAGGGTTGGAGAAATTGTTGTTGATGCGCAATGTGATCTTCCACTGCTTGAACCTTAGAATTTTCTCTTAATAATGATGTAATGAACGGTGGATGATATCCATAAAGTGCCATAAATGGGGTCATTTTTGTTACAGTATGGAACGAAGTGTTATACCACCATTCATCTAGATGTAACCACTTGACCCATCATGTTTATTTATCATATACAAAGAAATGAAGATATATTCCAAACATTTGTTGACTATCTCAATTTTCCTGACATATTGAGGATGATAAGATGAGCTATGAGCTAATTGAGTACCAAGACAAGAAAATAATTATGTCCAAAAATTTCCAGTGAAAATGGGATCTCTGTCACGTACAATAATCTTTTGGTTTCCATGTATATTTTGAATTGATTCCATAAATTTCGTAGCAAACGTATTGGCCTTAAAAGGATGAGACAATGAACAAAAGTGTGCATACTTGGTAATTCTATCAACTAACACCATGATGGAACTCTTCCCTTCAGACTTGGTTAAACCTATGATAAAATCCAATGGGACATCCTCCCAACGCTGACTTGGAATGGCTAAAGGTTGTAATAGACCCAGGGTCTTAATTATTTGAACTTTATTTTGTTGGAAAACCAAACATTCTGCCCCAAACTTCTGAATATCATATTTAAGGTCATCCAAAAAAATTCCTTCTTAACCTTGTGGTAAGTTTTTAAAAATCCTGAGTGTCGTCCTAAGAGGGAGGTGTGAAATTCCAAAATAATATTTTCTTTGATTTGGGAATTCTTACAAATATATAATCAATATTTGTGCTATAATGTATCATTTTTCCAAATAAATGTATCAGATGTATTAGGATATTGCTGTAAATTTTGAATGAGTGTCCACACATCTTCATCATTCTTCCATTTATCCTTTTCTTTAGTTATCCAATCAGGTTGGATAATAGAAATGGAATAGAGAAATGCTTCCACATCCTCATCCTTTCTTGAGAGTGCATATGCAACAACATTTTTCTTCCCCTTTTTGTAAATGATTTCAAAGCCATAACCCAACATTTTTGTGACCCATTTTCGTTACTCTTCTAAAAATAATATTTGTTCCAAAAAGTGTTTAAGACTATTGTGATCTATTTTTACCTTGAAGTGTCTTCCCATTAGGTAAGTTTGCCATTTCTTTAGTGCATGTAGTATTTCCAACATTTCCTTCTCATAAATAGGTTTGTGTTTGGCTAGATACATTTGGTGAGAATAGTTGGACATCCATTTTCGTGACGAGAGCGATGGAGGCGAATCTGTCAGTTAGGGTTTCTGAGAAAGCTTGCTGCGCCGTTGCGGCCCTGAAAGGCTTGACTGACCATGGATCGGCTAGTTGCATAGCCGATGAATATATTGGAATCGGTGTCTATCTCAGGTTCTGGGCCGGAGCTGCTGGGGGGAAGCTGCGTTATGTTTTGAATCAGGAGAACCTGCAACTATTGTGCCATCCCTCTTTCAGGACGCAGGAGGTTTCTCTCAGAGCGGCTCCAGGAATCTTTTGCTTGGAGCGTTTCACGCCAATACAACAGATTTTTACCCAGTATTCTAAAAATTCGCACTCCTCAGTGATTGCTATACTTGGGTATGGCAAATCTGAAAACGATCATGGAGGAAAGAGGCATCTGGCAGTTACTATGCCTCAGTTCGAAGCACTATGGTTTAGATCTGCGGACTTAGGGTGGCTTTTGATTGAAAGAAGAGCAGACGGGAGTAAGGAAAAGCTCATGCGATGTATGAAGTTTTTACTGCCCTTTGCTGTGCCGATCTGGGCCCATTCTCCCCCGACGATGCGTCATAACAGAGGGATCAAAGAGCAGATTATGCAAAAGAGTGACAAGCAAAATAGGAGCCCCGACCCGGCAAATAGCTCTTCAGATCGGGTAAAACCTTGCAGATCCGGGGCGGATCATACTGATTCGGCAAAATCATTAGCAGATCCAGACAAGTTCAAGAAAAATCAATCAAAATCTGGGTCAGATCTGGAGGCATGTTTGCAGCTAGAGCAGGTAAAAATTTCTTGTTTTCAGATCTTGATTAAACCCCCTCAGGGAAAATCTTGTTTAGTTTGGGTTCATGCAGGAAGCACATCACTGCAGTTGAAACAACAGATCTGGGCTGAAATGGGTTATCCAGTTCAGATCCAACATCTGATCACTGGAAGGAGGACTCTCCAGGATATCAGATCGATTGATAGCTATGAGATTGGGCCTGGATCAACCATAACATTAAATTTCAGATTAAGAGGAGGGGCTATGCCTCAGGGACAGCCAAGGGCTCCACCTAAAGGACAACAAAATGGAGACAAAGGAAAAAAAACTGCATCATACAAAAACATTCTTCAGGGCAGCAGAGACGCAGGGCCATCTTCAGATCCAAGCAGAAACGAACCCAGGCCATACATTGTGGATCAGGCAAAACAAACCCCTGCTTTAAATCTAGATTCTACAGGGCTTGACGATTTCGTTCAAACCTATGAAACACAAGCACTAATCTGTCGATTTAACAGCTATTGGCCCAAACCATTGGATCTATTCCATTGGATTTTTACCAGTTGGACCATGGAATGTGAGATCCACCTATGTTCTAAGGGGTTTTTTATCATAAAATTTACATCCCAGGAGGTCAGAGATACAGTCATCAGTACAGGTCCATGGTTCTGGGGAACTTCGGGGCTGTTCATGACCCCATGGTTCCAGGATTTTGATCCAAACAAAATGACAGTCACCAGAATGCCAGTCTGGGTCAGACTATACAACCTTCCTCTGCACTTCTGGAACGAGCGTGTCTTGGAAGGCATTGGAAACAGTATAGGAAAATACATTAAATCAGATATGGAAAGGATCGATGACAGGATCTATACTTTTGCACGTATTTGTGTGGAAGTAGATTTAAGTAAGGGGCTGCCGGACAGTATTAAGCTAATCTACAAACAGCAAAATTGGCAGCAAGTTCTAGATTATGAAAACACGGCATTCAGATGCAGGCTTTGCAGGCAGACCAGACACCTGCAAAACACATGCCCAGAAGCAAAGAAAAACAACAAAAAGCAGAAAGGGAAGCAGAAGAAAGGATGGCAATTCTCACCTCCAGATTCTGAGGAAGAAGAGTCAGAAGCAGAGGAGGAAGTGACCCCTGCAGAGAAAACTGAGATATCACAAGAAATGGAGAATCAGAAGGGAACAAGTCTACATGACAAGACAGAGATGACAAGGGAGGATCCAAGCACGGGGGGAACTAAACGACATCACCACTCTGATACTTCAGACTCAGATAAAGAAACCATCCCACGGAATTCAGAAACTCAGATTGTCATAGTTTCGACCGAGCCCTCTCAAGGAGAATGGCGTAAGGTTGAAAAGAAAAAGGGGAGAAAAACGTGAAGCATGAATCTCATATGCAGCTGAATTTTTGTTCTGTTTCTCTTTTTCTCTCTCTTTCCTCTCTTCTCATTTTCTCTCTTTTCTTTTCTTTTGCACGTTAGCCTTCTAACGTGGCGGTGGTGCGAAAGCACGCGGGCCTAAATGGCGTTTGCAAAATTGTAACTTTCATTATTTTTTAATAAAAGTTACTGCTTTTTCCTTTGGAAAAAAATAAATAGGTTTGTGTAAATACTTTCCATTGATAGGACAACTTCAAGCAATGGGTCTTCCTTCTTGCATTAAAACAACACCACTTCCATTTCCTAAAGCATCACATTCGACAATAAAGGTTTTTTTGAAGTCGGGTGTAGCTAAGACTGGTGCTCGGGACATTGTGTCTTTAAGATGTTAAAAGGCCTTAGTTTCTTCTGGAGTCTAATAAAATGTATCTTTCTTCAGTAATGTTGTTAGAGGCACTGTTATTATGCCATAATTCTTAAGAAACTTGCAATAATACCCTATTAACATGAGAAATCCTCGAAGATTGTTTAGGTTTGTGGGGATTTTACATTCCTTAATGGATTTAATTTTGTTAGGGTCTACCTTAACACCCTCATGAGATATAATATGACCCAAATATTCCTCCTCCTATACTCCAAAGAAACATTTGGAGGCTTTTTCATATAATTGTTTCTCATCCATTAGTTTGAGCACCGTGTCAACATGTTGAACATGATCCTTCCAAAAAAAATTGTAGATTAGAATATCATCAAAAAATACTAACGCAAATTTTCTAAGGGTTTGAAAATGGAATTCATCAAACCTTGAAATGTGGAAGGTTCATTAGTAAGGCAAAATGGAATGACTAAAACTCCATAATGTTTTTTTATAATGTCTTTGGTCTTCATTCTAATTTGAACATATCCTGAATGAAGATCCAGCTTGGTGAATTAAATTGATCCATGTAATTCATCCAACAATTCATCAATGACAAGAATGGGAAAATTATCTTTAATAGTGAGCTTGTTGAGCTCCATATAATATGACATTATCCATCCTTCTTGTGCACAAATACTACTAGAGTAGAGAAAGAACTTTGAATAGGTTGAATTATACTAGCTTCTAGCATTTCTGCAACCACATGTTCAATTTCACTCTTTTGTGCAAAGGGATAATTGTAAGGCCTGGTGTTTGGAGGAACACTTCCTGGAATCAAGTGAATATATTTATCATAATAATTAATAGCTTGGAAGCCTTTCGGAGTCTCAAATACCTTGGAATGATAGTCCAAGACTTAATGGAGGTCTAGAGAAATAAATTATTTCGATGTTTGAACCTCTAGTGAGAATAATTGTGCAATTACGCCCCATTGTTATTTCTTCAAAATATTTGTGATGCCATCAAAGTTGATTATCTTCCTCTATTTCCATGTGATACCCCTTAATTCAATTTCATTTCCTCCCTAAAAATATTTCAAGAAGAGTTCTTGAAAATTAAACACTATCGTCCCCAAAGATTGTAACCATTGGACTCCTAGTAAAACATCAGCACCACCCATTAGAATGAAAAGAATTGGACTATTCAATACATATTCCCCCATGGTTAGTTTTATATTATGACACTTTCAAGATAAATTTACAGTTCCTCCATTTGCAAATATCACGTGACACTCTAGTGCTAGATATTGAATGAAATTCAATTCTTTGGCTATCTTAAAATGAATAAAATTATGGGTACTACCCAAATCAATAAACATTATTACCTTTTTCTTCTTGATATATCCTTCTATCTTGAGAGCTTAAGGAGTGTTCATTCCTGCCAATGCATTACAATATATGGTCAGATTCATTTCTTCTTTCCTTGGGGTTGGTTCCTAGTGTATATCTTCTTATTTTGATGTTCCTTATTCCTTTTCTTCCTCCTATTCACAATCTATTTAAAATAATTTATTCTTAGAACACTTATGACCTTTAGTGTATTCCCTATCACAAATGTAACAAAGCCATTTTTCTCTTTTTTCCTACAAATTTTATGGTGTCAACCTTGTAGGTTATGGAAGTCTAGGAACAACCACACTTCCATATTTATAGTTTTGAGTGGTAGACTTCCTTGTTGCCGTAATTTTGCTTTAAACTTTTCTTGCTACCATGAATTCCTTCTCCAATGAATCAGGTTCCCAAAGTCGAACCTCATGTTGGATGTTATCCTTAAAATTCCCTATGAATACATCAATCCTATGCTCCTCTAAAATATTAGTTACCCTGATATTTAATTTTCGAAAGTTCTCAATGTGCTAAGTCATTGAACCCTTTCGGTTAAGATTTATCAATTGGCTAAAGAAGGTGTTTCTCTTTGTATCCTCATAATGTGCTATCATTTCCCCTATAAAGTTTGACCAAGTGACAAGTGGTTTATGATAAAAAAGCAATCAATACCATATAAACTGATTGGGTTCTAAATATAAAGATGCAATGTGTACCTTTTGTGTGCGCTGCACATCATGGAGATCAAAACATTTCTCCATATGTAGTATCCATGTCACTGGATCCTTGCCATCAAACTTCCTCATATCGATATTTGGAATGTGGTTGGTCTTCAATCCAAAGTTAGAGCCTCTGAAATCATGATTTCCATTCCTTGTGTTCTCATCATGAGTTTCATGGAATACCTTTTTTCCATTAGGAAGAATCTCTTGTAGCAACTTTTTCAAACCTTCCCTCAAACCTTCCATGTCTACTTTTAACCATTCATGTCGCCTTTTATTTATGCTTTTAAAACACCCATATCACCTTTTATTTATGATTTTAAACCATCCATGTCACATTTTAACCAATCGATGTACCCTTTTAGTTCATATTTGGTTTCTCTTAGTGAGAGTGAAATTTGTTCCACTTGGTCCTGTAATTTTGATATATCATGTTGCAATTCTTCGACTTCATGCATCATAGCAGAGCTTTCTAAGGGATTAATGGACATGAAATTATTTTGTTTGGGAGGAATTTTAGAACCAAATATTGATATCTATGCTTCAATATACCCTTGGAATTTGTTTCTTACTTTTAAGAACTCGATCTTGAAATGGTTGTAAATCTATAATTTTGGCTCTTCAAGGTCTAAAATTTAGTTTTGTTGTATTCCTTTGAGTCTTCTTTCCAAATCCACAAGTCAAACTGATATTGTATTCCTCAAGATAAAGTTATTCCCAATCTCCCACAATGACCTGGTTATGGACAGGTTCAATAGAGCAAACTTGTACGAAATTCCATGTGTCATTGTTTCAAAGTTCGGCCATGAAAATGATTCAATAGAAACTATAGCCCTTGCACTTTCATACACATTTTACAAAGTTCAAATTTGATGTTGGTAGAGAAATTCATGACGATTTTCCTTAAGTAACCTATTTGAGACTGAATTTTGGAGCATGCAAAAACTATAACTTCTTTGGACCATATCGCAGAAAATATAGTGAACCAAGATTTGAAATTTCTACATGAGGTTCAACAAGATTGTAGTTCCATGAGGTCGAAATTTCAACTTCTGAAGCATCGTAGAAACATTTTTATAGTGAAACATCCAAGATGACTTGTTTGAAGCAGCAAAACCCTAGAATCTAAAGCTCTAATACCAAATGTTATGCAACCAAATTATAAAGTAGAAGAAAAGATAGATCAACGACTTGAAAATTAGCCTTTTCAAGGGGGAACCTCCTTTACATCACATAAATGAACAATTCTTGGATGATAAAAATGACAAGACCTCCTTGGTATATATAGGAGTCTAAGGGGTCACAATATAATCAGAGCCTACATAACAATAATAATGTTAGGGCACAACAATAACAATAGTAGGATTCTATGGGGAACAACAATAGCAATATGGGGGCTACCTGCACACAACAATAACAATAGGGGGCTACATTAGTATTACAGGAACCTAATAGTAACATAACATGAGTGTATGAATCTGATTCCAAATTAAGCAACCAAAGATTCTACTTATGTTCACTTGTTTTCACAAGATATTCTATATAGTGCTTTTGGTTCCATTGTTGCATGCTTTTGGTTCTGTGGTACAAGTTTTTTCTCATTTTTCACCATTGATTCATATAGCTATAGGGCTATATCCTTTGAATTTCCTTGAAAAATCCCAATTTTTTGTCTCTACAATCATTTCAGGGCTTAATATCTTTCCCGTTGAATTGGTTATGTGTTGTCATCTCTAATTCAAATTGATTCATAACAGGAAGAAAAAGTAGTTGTAATAAAACAACATAGGTAAAATTTTCATTAATGGAGCATATAGATATTACCAGGAAAGGATCTCAAAGGTTTGGCCTTGTTTCACCCTCTTTGGCAGGGTTGCAATCAAATTAGATGCTTACTTCTCACTCAAACCAAATGGACATTCCCAAAAATTTTGTAATCCCAATCCATCCAGAAAAATTCAACAGAGAAATATATGATATGGAAATACCCAATACAACTAAATGAATGTTGTTGGTGGTTTTAATTTTTCTGGGGCCAAAATTGTAGTGCCCACAAAGAAATCAATGTGTGTGTCTATGGACAAGAGGTACCGAACTCGGGCTTCATTGTATTCTTCTAGAGTTTTTAGGGAGAGAATATCACATTCTCGGAGCATTTCAGCCTACGATGCAGTAGAGGATCAACAAGTGATAGACGTGAGTAAGCAAAGAAGGATGTTGTCTAACAAAGAATTAGTGAGGAGGTCTAGGCTCCAAAAATAAAATTAGTTGGAGGAGATGAGAGCTTAGGTTGCTGGGTTGATATAAAACAACAGGCATATACTGGAAAAATTCAATATTGCTTCACAATGTTATGCCCATATAATAGAAGATAATTACCTCCTATGATCACATGCAATGGAGTTGATGTGATAGCCCTAACTCGATTTTTTTCATGAAAATGCAATGTAAATGTTTTACAAAAATATATTAAATGGAATAAGTCAAATGGACACGGATTCCAGACCTGGGGAGGTTGCTTGCTTGGGATACGCAAGGTTTCTTTCCTGCAGGAAATATGAAATGATATAAAAACCATTAAATGATGGTTGGTGTTGTTATCGAGAAATCTAGTGTCTATTCAGAGCTGCTAGTCCCACTAAGACAGGTAGCTATCTTAGAAACAAACAGATTAAAGTCACTTGTTTTTCCTTTACGAGAGAGAGATGGGAAAGAAGCAGAGAGCACCAACCTCAGTCTTCCGCTTGGCTCCTTACTTGTTTCCTTTCCCCTTTGACAGAATCTCGCCATTGCTTCCTTACTTGTCCTGCTTCAAAGAGCACCTGTAGATTCACAACAGCATAATACCATCAAAGCATAGAGATCTTTCACTGTAAACAATATAATATCAGATATATATTGACCATACAAATGCATATATCGACACAATATTCAGAGATACACAAGAATATGGAGGAAAACTCAAATAGATTTATTAGTAAAAGTAGTAGAAGAAAGGAATACAACCACTTGGTCTAACACATCGCCATCCTCCTAGCTTGAAATCCCTCTTCACCTCATAAAAAGCAAGATCACCCAACAATGTCTTCAAAGAGAAACTAGCAGCACCTCTTTGCAAATTACCAAATTCCAACCTTTGGATCTCTGGGATGAGGGATCCATTTATAGATATTTGTAGGGGTGGTGGGCCCCGGTATTGCAACAATAATGCTGCAACTCCTCGGACTCTCTTCTTTAATTTTATCAACCCGGTAGTTCGTAACAAACTTGGAAGCGACAGTGCTGTATGCTGGCACAAGTCAGCTGGCACAAGTCTGCTAGGAGCTTAAGCCAACTTCTATGAGCTCTAAGAAGAAGATTTTTAACTGATGGATGAAAGCTAACTCAAAGAAAGTTGATCTACTTGCAGAAAGAAACTGGAAAGCTGAAAGGAAACGTAAACCCTAGCAAACCCTAATTTTACCAGCTAGCCCTACTGATGAAAGAAAGAGGATGCAAGCTACTAAAAGAGATGCCATTGACTTCTAGGAAGGTAAAATGCATGTTTCTAAGATACTTCTATAGTAACATCGGAAAAGAAACATCTTTTTGTATTTTTGAGTAAGTTGGCAGAATTATTGTGCATGTGCTTTAACTATTTTTGACTGTGCAGAGGTGGATTGGCGAGAGGAAATGCTTGGCGGAGGTCGGGAAGGTTCGGAGAGGGCCTAAGGGGTCCATAACACTCTTCCAGAGAGTTTCACAGAGTTTGGCTATCAAGAAACCTCATTCGTGAGCTTCTACAGGAAGTCTGCAGGGGTTCTACAGGATGTTCTGGAATTTCTACAGGATGTCTGCGATTTTCTACAGGATGTTCAGAAATGGGATTTTGGAGGATGGATGGAGGAAGAAAGATGAAGGAGTGGGTATGGAGGTGAGATAGGGGTGTGAGGAGGTCCAGGACTTGGGGAATGGAGCTGAGGAGTGGCAAGGATGGTTGGATTTGTTCAAGGAGGAAAGGGGCAATGTTGCACAAAAAGATGGGAATTAGGGCAAAGTGAGCAAATGGCAAACGTGAGGCAAGAATCCAAGTTGGAGGATGGAGCAGATGGGATTGATGGAGTATAGGTAGATGGAGAGGTATTACAGGCACTCTGCAAGTTATCTTTCGAATTAGACAAATGAAGACTTGGAAAATCAAGAAGCTAATTACTTTGACCTAATCTGACCTAGATAACAGCAAAGAAATGGAACAGAAGTCTATTTGCAATGAAACCATGTGAAATAACTATGCAATGAAGCAATCAAGAATCTGAACATGTAGCCAACTTCTGCAAATAAAAATCGACTAAATAACCAAATCAGATTGTAACCTACTAGCAAAAATTAATTAAAGACAGCAGAAAAACATATGACAGTACATTGAGGAGGCCCTGGCACTTGGGTTGGGCCCAACCCCAAGAGCTATAGGCTCCTAAAAGAAGCTTAGATCTGAATTAGAATAAAACTGATCTCCATTATTCAGAAAATAACCATATCACAACAATGTTTACAGCAAAGGCCCCACAAATGAGCAAAAACAGAGTAGCACTAGAGTGCTAAGCTACTGCCTAAAAAAATGACTAAAAAAATGACTAAAATCGAACTACAAAGTAGCTAACTTCTGCCTACAAAGTGACTAACTGAAATGAGGCCCTACGCCTTCTTATTTATACAAATTGAGGACCCCAACATCCCTCCTAAACTTTAGGAACTCGGCTGCCAAAACTTGTAGTTAACAGCACCTTTACTAGCCCTTGCTCGGCTGCCCTTGTGATAATTGATTTGGTGGCCCTTGAACTCCGAACTGATGGTGGAGAATTCGAGGTAAGGGCCCATAAATGAAGGGGACACCTTCCTACAAATCCTCTCCCTTGTTCTCCCACGAATTTGATTGCCAAGTGCTCATTAAAACCTTTGATTTTGTCTCAAAATTGACCAAAAAACTGCACAAAGCACCCATTAGACTTGTTGGCATAATGACTAACCCAATTCACTCTATTAGCATAATTATAATAAAAAACATGCAATAAACTAATGTGAATGGTGGATTAAGTTGAATTAGGAGGCTAAATGAGCCCATATAATGATCCATTTTTGGGGCTCATCAAGGGGGGTGAGTTAGCTTCTGGGTTTTTGATTAGTTTCATCTCTCTGATAGTTCTTGGTTCCATTTGGAGATTTCATGATCTCCGACTCATCCTTGTGTGAATTCAGGGAGGCAAGTGTCAAATGAGCAGCTTCTAAAAGATTCTCAGGGTCTCCACCTAGCAAACTGCTTGTGCCATTTGTCTACTCTCGCTCATCACACCCTACAGAAGGGATTTCCAGTATGCATCGCACTTTTTGCATGTGGCAGCTGAGATGCATCGCACCCTTTACACTAGGTAGTCTGTATGGTCCTGCTTTGACCAGTTCTGAGTGGTTTTTTCATGGAAAACTTCTGGGAGATGAAGTAATCAGCTGACCTTGCTCCTTTAGGGCATGAAACAACACATTTAGGGACTTAGAAGCCCTTGGTTTATGGACATATGTGATTGGGGTTGCAGTGCCCAAGTATGTCTATAACAGTTGCCCCCTAAAGCATGAGGTCGTAAATCTTTTGATGTCGGGTGAAATGCTTTATAATGAGGATCCGAGGTTTTTCGCACTGGAAGGTGACCTGTAATAAGATACAATACAATACATTATCTTCATAATATTTCATGATCTAGCTGAGGTGGGAATTCTCATGATCAGCTTGATAAATTCATTTTCATGTACATAGGACAGATAACCGTCTGTGTGCAGACTGATGATTCTGGTAGAGCCATCATCCCTTAGTTTGGATGATTATCTATGCAGCAATGATGCACAATTGATGTCTTTATTTTCCTGAATATATCGCAGCCCGGATGGATGAAACTAGATCCGAGGTCTTCAAAACTCGTTCAATCTTCGCCCAAAAGTACAAGTTGATCCATGTGAAAAGATGTTCCGATGTCGAACATGGAAGGACATCACCTGATTACCAGTTAATGATGTAAGTTGTTAACAAATGTGAGAGGAATCACCGATGATGATGATGACCCTCAAGGTACTGCAGTACAATTCACATGGTGTGAATATATGAGTTGATGTCGAACACCACGCAAAATCTTTCGGTCGAAGGCCATTAGTGTAAACCTGTCACCGGAAGTGAGAAACTTGCCATTGAGGCATGCAAGCTTCAAAGTACTGGAAGGGTTGTCCCTAGTTCGACTTCTTGGATAATGAGCTGATGTCGAAAAGAAGTGGCCCATCGTAGGAGGGCATTAATGGATCCCACATCTACGACACGAAATGGAGCAAATGATTATGTAGAGGTGAAAACGATCTGATGATACAATGTTCAAGGTGGCGGTCATGAAAGAATGAAGCGTGAAGGTATTGTAGCAGATGAGACACAAGATGGATAGGTGAATTCTCTGAGTGACTTCTCTTGAACATATCGGTGACACTAAAATGGATTAGTAGCGTTAACCCCAAAAGTGGATGGTACAGTGGACCAATGGTGGTATGACCGGTGAACGGAATAACCCAACCCGACTCAATCATGGTGATGGAGTGAAAGTGTCATGTTCAAGAGCGACATGCTACCAATAAAGTTTCTTCAAGTTTTCTTCCCAATTTTCCCCAGTCATTTCTGACCAGTACCTCTTTATTTTTGTCAAGCTTGAGGACGATAACATATGCTTGTTCTATAATTTCCCCTTCGAGAAAACCCGTCGCTATGTTTTAACGAGCCTAGCGATAGTGAAGCTCGCTGTTGTCTGAATGGACAATTTTGTCGCTATTGTTTTAACGAGTTTAATGAAAAGGATAACTCAGTCCTTTTCAATTTTAGAGAGTCTGAAAAGAGACGGAAAGAAAACTCCAATATTACTTTTTCATAATATAATCCCTTAAGTCCCAAAAAGTATAAAACAATGCGAAAGGGATGACTTTTCGATAGTTTTAACGAGTCGAACAAGACAAACACCCGATATTTTTGTCTAATAATCCCTTAGGTCCAAAAAGATTAAAATCTAGAGGAGGGATAACACTTCCAATCACTTTAACAATCTGGAGAGGCCAATTGCTCGGAAATCTTTTCATATTTTATGAGTTAGATGAAGATCTTAAAGGAGACTCATTTTTTTAGGAACGAGTGATGTTTTCAAATAGCAGCTGGTTCCAGGTAAGGTTTGGAACTTTCCAATCATGGCAGTGTAAAGAAGGTGGCTAATAGGACCACTCATCACAGTTGTTCCTCAAAAGGGATAAACAATCAAATGGAGGCGAATGATCAGCTAAAATAGAGTGGAGGTGATGGTAAGAACACGACCAAGGCTCAAAAGCTGATGATAATCATTCACAATGGTTATTTACCAGAGGTGGGTTCATTTTTTAATGAGCTTAAACTCTGGTGGAACATATGCTCATTGCTAGGTTTAATTTTTAACGAGCTTGAACTTCGAGTAAAACTGCTCGTGCCAGTCGTATAATAAGGATGTCTCATCGATAGGTTCATTTTTTAGGGAGCTTGCACCATTCAAAATTATGCTCCAACTCCTTTTATTATGTAAGCTAGGAAAAACCACTCCTACAAGTTTAAAGGGTTAAGAACCTACAAACTAAGAAAATAAATGGTCGTTTTTCACTTTCACGCAAAAATGTTTGCATGCCCCGAGGTATAGCGAAGTAGAGTTTCCCATGTTACCCCTCAATTTGTAGACAAAACATTTGTTCTATCAGGAAAGGCCTACCTTTTCCAAGTTACCCTTCAATTCGAAGACAAAACATTTGTTCTATCGAGAAAGGCCTACCTTCTAACAGAGGTATATTATTCCGGTCTAATCCCATTTTCCTAAACGGACGGGTGTGTCAGACCAGTTATATATCCTCTGCGGAAACCTACCCTATACCTGAAGTTTTCCTACCGAAGCAGACCAGGGTGCATGCCCCCTGGGTTTCAGTCACGACCACCAAATCACTCACGCTCATCAGGTGGATGGACTGGAGATTGATGAGACATTCGTTGCACAAAAAGACCTGTTAGGGATGGCATTTGACTATTAGCTATGTGTGAACCGTGGAATGAAAGCTAGTCTATGAGCTGGACCACTCTGCCTTCATGCGGAAAACACATTACTCGAAAGAGTGAGGAGACAATGGCTCCCATGCTATAAATGTAGTCAAGCACAAGGAGTAGATTGTAATCTAAAGGTCCTTGGACTACCATTACATTCAGATAAACGGTTTTCCTTCTCAAAGTTATAGGCAAACTTGGAAGGATCCCTAACGGTTGACTGGCTTCTTTATCGAAGCTTGTCAGATTTCGCATCTCAGGCAAAAGCGATGGCGAACCAAGCGCTTTCCAAGTAATTGAGGAAAGGATACTCACAGAAGCCCCTTCATCTATGATGGTACCAACCATGACCATTTTGTAAGTTTGCACTATGATTCGAAATGGTACATTAGATGGTAAATGGGGTCTGCCTAGTAGATTCCAATCGAAGGAAACGACTAGGTTGCTTGGAGGTGGGACCGAATAAATGGCTGGATAAAACTCTGACGAACTTCCTTCCTACGGTAAAGGGATGGGTAGATTGCCCCCATGTTCATCAGAGTCTATGTTTACGAAAATAATTTGAATGGTGTTGTTCTCATTCTCTTTGGTAACTGTATCATCTGAAGGTAAATCTTCTGAAGCCAAGATGGGGTCGACTACCATCTTGACTTATTGACTTTGGTCCGATGTGGACTCATAGGGTTTATCTTCAATGATAGGTGCACCAAAGGTGGGTCAGTCAGATTTTCAACTAGCAATGGATTTGGCAACAGTTTCTTGTATCCAGGAGGGAGTCGCTGCAGTGATGCAAGACAATTATCCAAGACTCTTTTAGCTTCATCCAGGAAGGGACAACGGTGGAGGGTATGATCGCCTTCACACAGTCTGTAGGGAAATTTATATTTTCCTTTCTATCCAGTGACTTCGCTTTCACTAGTTGACGGTATACTTTCAACATGATCGTCGAAGGTTGACGACACCGGATTGTGCAAGCGGGGAGACCAGTCCCTTAGGATCTGTGGGATGCAAGGACAACCTTGGCGATAGTGGTCTCCTTTGCAGATGACACATGGAGATTTAGTTTTGGACAGTGTAGTGTGTGGATTTTCGCTAGATGATGCACGGTTGCCCCTTTTTGCCGTTGGCTCCTTCTTCTTCTTCTCCTTCCCCTTATTCTTTTTCTCAGTTACTTGGTTTTTAGTTTTACTATCTTCACCAAGCGAAGAGGAAGAAGGAGAGGGAGAGACAAACGAAGTAGAAGGTTGGGGGGGAACTTTGGTATCATCTAGTTGCTAATTCGATTGTTCAGGAATCACGGTGCTTTGAACGACAAAGGTCAAGAAAAGCCATACTGGCAGGCCAATTGTCAGTCATGGAAGGGACAATGTGGCCATATGAGGTGCACCAACATCTCCCCAAGAGGAGAAAGGACTAGGATTTCCCCCAAGGGGAAATCCTTGGTTGGTGGACTCCATTTTCTCAACCTAAGACCAACGAGGGAACAGTGACGTTATTCTGATTAAAATAAATTTTAGACACTTTGACACAACTTGCTTTTTCAATTTTTAAGAGTCGAGAAAAAGCTAAAGATGACTCTAGTCGCCCTCAATTTTTAATGATCCTAAAGTGACAAGTGCTCAGATGGACCTTTTCCTTTAAGGAGTCTGAAAAGGAATGAAAGAGACTACACTGGAAATCTAGACAGAGGGATTACAAAACCAATCGCAAAACTACAGAATACTTTTTATGGTACGGCAGTCAATCTTTCCGAACGCTGTGTTCAGTGCATTATGATAGATAGGGCGGCAGACACGACTTCCTAAGGAGAAAGGATATAGCCTATTGTGGTCTCCAAATATATACTCGATAGTATGTGGGAGCACAAGTCCATACTGGCACTTGTTGTCTCAAAGAGGAGGAATCACCCAACCTACGATGAAAGCGACAGTTACTAGGCTTTACGACGCCGGAATACGTCTCTAGCCTAGACTTCTAGATGTTGTGATGTAGATATACAATTCCTAAAATGCAATCTAAGATGATAAACAGTCGTTTAATCTTCTTTTTGCAATGAAAATCCTAGCTACTAAGGAAAGAGAAATGAAATTCTTTCAACATAGAGCAGAGAGCACACACTAGATGCACTGTCCTAAATCACAATCAACAAGTAGTCTAAATGCAAATGCACATGCATGTATTTGTTTTCCACTTTCTTAATGTGTGAATGACAAAAATAATGTTAAGCACAAATCTGAATTATATCTTCTTTCAAAGCAACAGTACTAACGATTTTCTTTTCAAAAAAACAAAAGGGAGACAAGACGACTCTTTGCGATTTTGAATTGAAAACTACTTTCGACACTTGAAGTACTATTAATTCAGATCAAATACAAGAGTAACAGTGTAATTGAATATCAAAAAGACAAGGATTATTTTCCTTGACTGAAAATGACACTTGCGACACTTTCAAATCCAAAGACGATAGTTCGATTAAGCTACTATTTTGTAAATGAGAACTGTGAATGGCAAAAAATACATAAAAACATTCACAAATCTTTGCACAATGGAGGTTGGATGATGCAAAGAAAGGGGGTTTCAACAGTGGTCTACTGATCACAGATAGCAAAACTCCTGAATAAAGCTAAAGAGAGTGAAGAAAAACCAAAATCTGGAGGCAGAACTAGTCTTGTCTGATCATTGCACCTGTAACACAGGGAAATAGGGATGCATCCCACCTACTGCACATGGGAGGTGCAATGCATCCAGATTGCCAAGAAGAGAAAGTGCAATGGTCCAGGGATGAGACTTTAACTTGGTTTTTGGTCACAATTTGCAGCTTAGTTCAGGGATTTAAGCTGAGCAAATGATAGTCAGTAACTACAAAGTACAGGGGCTGATTTAATGAGGTTACTCAAGCTACCTCTAGGGCACTTAGGATGTTTTCAAGTCAATTGTTCAGTTCATAAACAAACCTGGAGATTGACTAAAGAAGCATTGATCTACTTTGCACTTGCATAGAAAATGCAGTTCGAAGGCTAGCTGGCTTAACTTCAAGCTCCGTCTGTGGTTTATGAATCAAACAAATAGAGACAAGCAATCAAACTAATCACTCCCCAGTGGAGTCGCCATTTTGTTATCGGGAAATCTAGTGTCTATTTAAAGCTGCTAGTCCCACTAAGACGGGTAGCTATCTTAGAAACAAACAGATTAAAGTCACTTTTTTTTCCTTTATGAGAGAGAGATTGGAAAGAAGCAGAGAGCACCAACCTCAATCCTCTGCTTAGCTCCTTACTTGTTTCCTTTCCCCTTTGACAGAATCTCACCACTACTTCCTTACTTGTCCCGCTTCAAAGAGCACCTGTAGATTCACAGCAGCATAATACCATCAAAGAATAGAGATCTTTCACTGTAAAAAATATAGGATCAAATATATATTGACCATACAAATGCATATATCAACACAATATTCAGAGATACACAAGAATATGCAGGAAAACTCAAATAGATTTATTAGTAAAAGTAGTAGAAGAGAGGATTACAACCACTTGGTCTGACCCAGCACCATCCTCCCATCTTGAAAGCCCTCTTCACCTCATACAAGGCAAGATCACCCAACAATGTCTTCAAAGAGAAACCAGCAGCACCTCTTTGCAAATTACCAAATTCCAACCTTTGGATCTATGGGATGAGAGATCCATTTATAGATATTTGCAGGGGGGTGAGTCAACTTCTGGGATTTTGATTAGTGTCATCTCTTTGATAGTTCTTGGTTCCATTTGGAGATTTCATGATCTCCTACTCATCCTTGGGCAAATTTATGGAGGCAAGTGTCAAATAAGCAGCTTCTAGAAGATTCTCAGGGTCTCCACCTAGCAAACTGCTTGTGCCATTTGTCTGCTCTCGCTCATCGTACCCTACAGAAGGGATTTCCAGTATGCATCACACTTTTTGTATGTGGCAGGTGAGATGCATCGCACCCTTTGCACTGGGCAGTCTATATGGTCCTACTTTGACCAGTTCTGAGTGGTTTTTTCATGGAAAACTTCTAGGAGATTATGTAATCAGCTGACCTTGCTCCTATAGGGTATGAAACAACACTTTTAGGGACTTATAAGCCCTTGGTTTATGGACATATGTGATTGGGTTTGTAGTGCCCAAATATGTCTATAAAAGGGGTATCCTAAATTAAATTGGGGTTGAAGCTGAAGTACACAGCCCATGCTACTTTGGAAAACAATTATAAGGCGATAGGGATATAAAATTTATGAGGATGGAACGTGCTGGCAACAAGGACACAAAGAGTCATTCCCTGCATAGGAAATAAAGGAGAGGGTTCGACCTCATGGAGACAAGAATCATTGATTCATTTGATCTATACTTAGACAAAGAACATTGAAAATGAGATGAGAACAACAAGGATTTATGCGGAATAAAAGAGAAGACAAGATAGGAGTTCGGTTGGAAAGACTATTTGGAAGAAGGTCTCTCCTTGGTTAGGAACAAATGTATTTGGATTCCCTGTATAGCTAGAGGGTGGAGATGGGATTTCTATGGATTCACTTGATGGTGGGGTGGAGGATTGTTTCTTGGATTCCTAGAGGGAGGGCCTCTGAAGCCTTTCTTGTTGTTGATATTACAGTGGGTTTTGGATTCCCCAAAGTGGGTGGAACCATTGTGTCTACTTGAAGGGTGGAGACTTTCTTCTCTGGATTCCCTTAACACTCTTGGGTAGAGGCTTGCTTCTTTGGATTCCCTTGACATTATTGGGTGGATACATCTAGCCTCTGGATTCCCTGTTTGTGCTTGGGTGGAGAAGAATCCTCTAGATTGCTTGTGTATTTATATTGGCTACCATTGGGTAGTTAAAGGGTGGAGGAAATTAACCTATAGATTCCCTGTGCATTATTTGACAGTTGAGTGGCTGGTGGGTGGGGGAAATAGGTCCTCTAGATTTCCCGTTTTAGCTGGAAGTTGGTGTTTCAATCCTTTGAGCAAGCCCCTTAGTCTTTGGAATCTAGCTCGAGGGTGATAGTTGCAAGTGAGCTTAGTTGTAGTTGTCTATGGTTGGGTGGAGAATCTTTGTCCTAGACTCAGTTGCCCAAGGCATTTCAAGGTATCTGTTCTTATGTATTTTCAATGCCCATAAACATGTGTTTGAATTTCTAGATTGAAATGGTGCTTGTAAATTTCCTGAACATGTGGTTGCATTTCTGGATTGAAAAGGTACTTGTAAATATAATGAACATGTGGTTGCATTTCTAGATTGAAATGGTGCATGTAAGTGTAATGAACATAGATTGTGTTCCTATTATTCACATGACAACGAATACACTATGAAATTTTAAAATAATTGAAAGGCTCCATAAGGACCTGTACCAAACTATGGCAACAATTGACATAAGGGTTTCTTTTTTTAATGTAGAATGATTACAATGGAGACAACTTGTGTCGACAGGGTTTGTACATATGTGGGCTACAATCCCATGTTACTGTTATGTGGCACCATGTAATTCTTGGGATTACTTCCTCTATTAACCTCAATAACTTGTGACTCTACATTGGAGGCTTCTCAACCTTCCATTTCTAGCAGTCCTAGAGGTCTTTAATGAGTGCCTTAGCATTGCTAGTCAAGGCATTGCAAGCCTTAGGGCACACTATGGTTTGTAGATCATTAGGGAGTGTTGATCTCCTTGTGGCCCTTTTTTTGTTTTGCAACTCCTGTGGATTTGGGAGGAGAAACTCTGTTGTAAGCATGGAAAATTTTAGGGGCTAATTTTCCATGGCTTTTCCAAAAAAAAGATTTGCAATTTCCATTTTTTTCTAAAACTTATTCGCCCAAATTTTATAGTACAAAATTATTTTACCTTACAAATTTTCAAAATAGTATAAATACTATATGTAAAACTATTATAAATTTGCATGTTTTTACAAAGATATCAAGAAACATTTTATAATTTGCAATTTTGGGACTAGTAAGATTTGCCAAGGTTTCTAAACTTTAAGACAAATTTTCATCCTTAAAATTTTCCTTGGTTGTAAGCTCAAGAGGATAGCATGGGTAGGGACCTTAGCTATCTATAGTCACCATGGTAGAACATTGGGAAAATCTAGATGTATGCAAACCCACTGCGACCAAACCATAACTACATCCATCGTGAATGGTGAAGTTTGCATAGAGCAGCGCCAAAATGAAGTTATGTTGGGAACTTAATAATATAGATTCATTAGATAAGGTTATGTTATTTGTATGATGGGAAACCTAGCTATGGAAGATCCTTATTGGATGCCTAGATCTTGCCTTATCATGATTGGGCAATCGTAGGATGACATGGACTGGAGGCAGTATCTCAAAGGTTTCTTTTGCAGTGTGAAGGAATGGTAGGGATGAATTGTACCTAGGTCATTTGAGCTCATCACTTGGAGGCATGGAGTGTTCCCATTTTTCTGGATAGAGCCAACTTGATAACTCATCCTTGGGGCCATATCGCAAGAGTTTGTTGTTGCATCGAAAGGAAATTCCATAGCTAACTGGGCATAGGGCCAACTAGGCTCATAGCTTGGAGGTGGGGAGTGATCCTATTGGTCAGAGAGGAGCCCTCATGAAAAATCATCTCTATGGTTATTTTTCTCATAAGTATTATCGAGGAGCTTACTTGGAAGGACAAGATGACGTGGGGTCGGGATATGTTAGCCTCCATGTAGCCCTAGATGCACTGGTATTGGTGCAGAGTGCTCCAAGGGACAAATCATCCCATAGATCTCTCCCTGGAGGTTGAATGCAATGCGCAATAAGAAAGAGTCAAGATGACTCGCATGGGATGTCATGGCACTATGGCAACATGAGCCAATTAGAAGTAGGGGTCTCATGGAGGTGTGACCCATCAATCCACCTAGACCCGGGGGTTCTTCCCCTAAGGCTCAAAAAGGTGCATATTACAGAAGTGTCGGGGTGTTGGGGTTAGTATGACATGTCCTGGTGGTCCCCACCCGGGAGGCACAAGAAGAGCAGTTGCGGTGAATTGTCAGGGGGAGGGGGGGTCAGGATCGAAATGGCATGTCTCGGAGGGCTCCATATAGGATGTATAAAGGATGGAAGTGGATGAAAGTGTCGATATGAGGTACAATAGGATGACATGGAAGTCGGAGAGGGGCTCCTATTGACGTCATGTGCCCATCGACGAAAACAGTAAGCAGGTTTGGAAAACCTGATACCGCCTTCTCCAACGCAGTGGTTTCAAAAGAGTGAGGAAAGGTGTCAGAATAAATGTGAGTCATCAATCCAATGATAGGCAGTATTCCCTTTACCATTCGTTCTAAGGAGTGACCCCTCTCATAAACCTTATGCACATTACCCTATCGAAATCACGCATGATGGATTTGTTTTTTTACTGTGTGGGGATCCACTTAGAACCTGCATGTCTTTTATGTTAGGTCCCTATAGTACTAGTGATTGCCCCATTACTATTGTAGTTGTATCCCTTATCAATATTGTTTTGCCCCTATTGTCCCCATATTGTTATTACTGTGCCCCATAGAATCCCTCTATTGTTATTTTTGTGGCTTTATATTATTATTTTTAGGTCGGCTGGGTTATATTCAGACTCCTTAGACTCTTATATATAGAAAGGAGGTTTTGTCATTTGAATCATCCAAAAATTGTTCATTTATGTAATGTAAAGGAGGTTTCCCCCTCGAAGAGGCTGAATTCTAAGGCATTGATCTCTTTTCTATCTTTTTGTGAGCTGGTTTCATAACATTTGGTATCTGAGCTTTGGATTCTAGGGTTTCACAGCTCCAAATAAGTCATCATGGCATTTTCGCTATAAATTTTTTTCTGCAACATTTCAGAATCTAAAAAAAGAACCCATTTGAGAAGACATCGCGCTGAACCTCGGGTCCAAATTTCAGAGCTTTTAAAGCTATATTTTCAGAGATATGATCTAAGGAAGTTGGTCTTTTTGCAGACTCCTGAATTACATTTCAAATAGGTGACCTGGGGAAAATCCTCATAACTTTCTCTCTAAGCATCGGATTGAAATTTCATAAGAAGGTAAAAAAAGAGGATGGACTATAGTTTCTTACATATATTTTTCAGAGCCAAAGGTTAAAACAGTGACTCGTGGTACGTCGTACAAGTTCGCTCTACTGAACTAGTCTATAATTAGGTCACCGTGGGAGATTTGGCATAACTCTTCCCTGGAGAATCCAATTTGGATCAGACTGGTGGCATGGGAAAGAGGACGTAGAGAGCTACCGCAGGTCGCAATTTTAGAACTGGATGATTCGAAATTACAGAGATACATCAGATTCAATATCTAGATCCTATAAAGTGAAAAAAGGTGTGTAATTTTTTTCAAATTTTTTAATAAGCTTGGTTTGAAAAATTAGTTTGAAGGAATTTAAAGGGAATAGTAAATGATTATTATTAGTAATTTATGCCCCGAGGAAAGAAAATGCAAACACATAGTAAGAAACCTGAAAGCTCTAGCATGACTCATGAAGAAGAGGAAGAAATGCAACATGATATATCAAAATTACGAGACCAAGTGCAACAAGTGTCACTTGCACAAAAATCAACAGAATCTAAGATGGATGGTTTAAAGAAAGATGTAGAAGCTAAGATGGATGGTTTAAAGAAAGGCATAGAAGCTAACATGGATTATTTAATGAAAGGCGTAGAAACTAAGATGAATGACGTGGAAGCTAAGATGGACGAATTGAAGACAGGCATGGAAGATTTGAAGACAGGCATGGAAGATCTGAAGACAGATATAACAAAGTTTCTACAAGAAATTCTTACTAATGGTGAAAGAGTAGTAAAGGAAACTCATGATGAGAATAAAATAAATGTTAATCATGATTTCATAGACTCTAATGTTGGATCGAAGACCCTCCATATTCCAAAAATCAATATGAGGAAGTTTGATGGCAAGGATCCCGCAACATGGATATTACAGATGGAGCAATTTTTCGATCTCAATAATGTGCAAAACACACAAAAGGTATATATTGCAACTTTATATTTGGAACCAAATCAGTTTGTATGGTATCAATGGCTTTGCTCTCGTAAACAAATTATCATTTGGGCAATTTTTATGGAAGAATTGACAGCGCATTATGAGGATACAAAAAGCAACACTTTTTTTAGCCAAGTGATAAGTCTCAAACAAAGGGTTCAATAATGGAGCACATTGAGGACTTCCAAAAATTGAACATAAGGGTAACAAACATTCCAGAGGAGCATAGGATTGATGTGTTCATAGGGACTTTAAAGGATAATATCCAACATGATGTTCTTCTTTGGGAACCTGATTCATTAGAGAAGGCATTCAGGTTAGCAAGAAAAATGGAAAGCAAAATTATGGCAACCAGGAAGCATACCACTCACAACTATAAAGATGGAAGTGTTGTTGCCCCTAGTCTTCCACAACCTATAAGGTTGACACCAAAAAAATTGGAAGAAAAAAGAGAAAAAGGGCTTTGTTACAATTGTGATAGCAAATACACTAAAGGTCATAAGTGTGCTGAGAAGAAACTATTCTACATAGATTGTGAAGAGGAAGAAAAAAAGGAGCGAGAAAGGTCAAAAGAAGAGGATATACTCTAGGAACAAATCCTAGATAAAGAAGAAATGAATCTGACCATATCTTGTAATGCATTGGCTGGAATTACCACTCTTCAAACCATCAAGATAGAAGGACAAATCAAGAAGAAAAAGGTAATAGTGTTGATTGATTCAGGAAGTACCCACAATTTTATTCATTGTAAGGTAGCAAAAGAATTGAATTGCTTCCTATATCCAGCACCAGAGTGTCAAGTGATGATTGCAAATGGAGGAACGATAAATTTCTCTAGAAAGTGCCATAATATCAAGATATCCATGGGAGAATATGTATTGACTAGCCCAATGCTTTCCATTCCAATGGGAGGTGTTGATGTTGTACTAGGAGTCCAATGGCTACAATCCTTGGGTACAATAGCTTTTAATTTTCAAGAACTTTTCATGAAATTTTCTGTGGAAGGAAAGGAAGTTGAATTAAGGGGTATTGCAGGGAAACCAAGAAAGATAATCAGCTCTAACGGTATGACAAAGCTTCTAAAAAAGGAACAAAGAGTGTAATTGCACAATTATGTTCGCTAGATGTTTCCAAATTGCAATCATCTATTTCTCTAGATCTCCAAAAAGTCTTGGACAATCATTCCAAAGTATTTGTGACTCCCAAAGGTCTCCCACCTATTCGTGATCATGATCATGCTATTCATCTGATTCCAAGAAGTATTCCTCCAAACATCAGGCCGTACAGATATCCCTATGCCCAAAAGAGTGAAATTGAACGTATGGTTGCAGAAATGCTAGAGGCTGGTCTAATTCAACCTAGTCAAAGTTCTTTCTCTGCTCCAGTAGTATTGGTGCACAAGAAGGATGGATCATGGCGGATGTGTCCGGATTATAGAGAGCTTAACAAGCTCACTATTAAAGATGAGTTTCCCATTCCTATCATTGATGAATTACTGGATGAATTGCATGGATCAATTTACTTCACCAAGTTGGATCTTTGTTCAGGATATCATCAAATCAGAATGAACACTGAAGACATTCCGAAAAAATCATTTAGAACTCATGAGGGTCATTATGAATTTTTGGTCATGCCTTTTGGCCTTACCAATGCACCTTCTACATTTCAAGGTTTGATGAATTCCATTTTCAAACTCTTCCTTAGAAAATTTGTGTTAGTATTTTTTGATGATATACTAATCTACAGTAAGTCTTGAAGGATCATGTTGAACATGTTGACAGGGTGCTACAACTATTGGAGGAGAAACAATTATATGCAAAAAGATCCAAATGTTTCTTTGGAGTACAAGAGGTGGAATATTTGGGTCATATTGTATCTCATGAAGGAGTTAAGGTAGACCCTAGAAAAATTAAATCCATTAAGGAATGGAAAATCCCCACATCCATAAAGCATCTGCGAGGATTTCTCGGGTTGACAGGTTATTATCGCAAGTTTGTTAAGAATTATTGGAGAATAGCAGCACCTCTAACAACATTATTGAAGAAAGATGCATTTTCATGGACTCTAGAAGCAACAAAGGCCTTCGAACATCTTAAAGAAGCAATGTGCCAAGCACCGGCCTTAGCTACACCGGACTTCACAAAATCCTTTATTGTGGAATGTGATGCTTCAGGAAATGGAATTGGTGTTGTTTTAATGCAAGATGAAAGACCCATTGCTTTTGAAAGTCGTCCAATCAAGGAAAAGTTTTTACACAAAGCTATTTATGAGAAGGAAATGTTGGCAATACTACATGCACTTAAGAAATGGCGACCCTACCTAATGGGGAGACACTTCAAGGTAAAAACAGATCATGATAGCTTTAAATACTTTTTAGAACAAAGATTATCTTCTGAAGAAAAGTGGGTCACAAAGATGTTGGGTTATGACTTTGAAATCATCTACAAAAAAGGGAAGCAAAATGTGGTGGCAGATGCACTCTCAAGAAAGGATGAGGATGTGGAAGCATTCTTGTGCGCCATTTCTGTTATCCAACCAGATTGGATAAACGAAGCAAGGGAGGAATGGAAGAATGATGAAGAAGTGTGGGCACTTATTCGAAAGTTACAACAAGATTCCAGTACATATGATACATTTAGCTGGAAAAATGATTCGTTATGGTACAAAGATCGCTTATACCTCTGTAAGAATTCCCAACTCAAACAAAGATTCTTATGGAATTGCACACTTCTCCCTTAGGAGGGCACTCGGGATTTTTAAAAACTTACCACAGGGTTAAGAAGGAATTTTTTTGGGATGACCTTAAATCGGATATTCAAAAGTTTATGGCAGAATGTTTGGTTTGCCAACAAAATAAAGTTGAAACAATTAAGACCCCGGGTCTATTACAACCTTTATCGATTCCAATCCAACATTGAGAGGAGGTCTCGATGGATTTTATCACAGGTTTACCCAAGTCTGAGGGAAAGAGTGTCATCATGGTGGTAGTTAACAGACTTACCAAGTATGCACACTTTTGTGCATTATCACATCCATTTAAAGCCAGTACAGTTTCTACTACATTTATGGAAACAATTCAAAAGCTACATGGAAATCCAAAGATTATTGTAAGTGACAGAGATCCCATTTTCACTGGAAATTTTTGGACAGAATTATATTCTTGTCTTGGTACTCAGTTAGCTCATAGCTCATATTATCATCCTCAATCTGATGGGCAAACTGAGATAGTAAACAAATGTTTGGAAGGATATCTTCATTGCTTTGTATCTGATAAACAGACACAATGGGTCAAATGGTTGCGTCTTGCTGAATGGTGGTATAACACTTCCTTCCATACAACAACAAAAATGACCCCATTTATGGCACTTTATGGATATCAACCACCATCCATCACATCATATTTAAGAGAAAATTCTAAGGTTCAAGCAATGGAACATCACATTGAACATCAACAACAAGTCCTCCAACTCTTAAAATATAACCTCGTGTTGGCACATGATAGAATGAAACAACCGGCAGATCAACATCACAGTGAAAGAAGTTTTGATGTAGGTGATTGGGTATTCCTACGGCTACAACCATATAAACAAATGTCCCTCAAGCAAGCTAAGAAGGATAATAAATTATCACCAAAGTATTATGGTCCGTACAAGGTGTTGCAAAAGATTGGTACTATGGCATACAAATTGGAGCTTCCTGCAGCTTCTCGAGTGCACCCAGTTTTCCATGTTTCATGTTTAAAGAAGGTTATAGGCGACGAGCTCCCAGTTCAAACAATATTGCCAGAACTTGATGAGGAAGGAAAAATTATATTGGAACTGGAAGCTGTCACTGAAAAAAGAACTCGACAGCTACGAAATCAATCAATTTCAGAGTATCTCATCAAGTGGAAGAACTTATCCACTGAAGATTCCACATGGGAGGATGAGAATTTTATACATAAGCATCCAGAACCACTCAAGTGTTGAGGACAACACTTTTTTTGAAGGAGAGGGGCATGTTAGGTCCCTATAATACTAGTGATTGCCCAATTACTATTGTAGTTGTACCCCTTATTAATATTTTTGTGCCCCTATTGTCCCCATATTGTTATTACTATGCCCCATAAAATCCCTCTATTGTTATTTTTGTGGCTTTATATTATTATTGTTAGGTCGGCTGGGTTATATCGTGACTCCTTAGACTCCTGTATATAGAAAGGAGGTTTTGTCATTTGAATCATCCAAGAATTGTTCATTTATGTAATGTAAAGGAGGTTGCCCCCTCGAAGAGGCTGAATTCTAAGGCATTGATCTATCTTTTCTATCTTTTTGTGAGCTAGTTTCATAACATTTTATGTGACGTTGATGGCGACCCCTAGAGCAAGTGGTGTGGCGAGTTGTTATTATGAGTGGCATAGCATATAATAAACCAAGATAATTTATAATTAAGTGGAGTTATATATATAGACACACACACACACATTAGAGGAAATTTCAACCTAAAAGTGGCCTCCTAAGGAAAAATAATACATAATAGTTAAAATAATAAAATAAGAGTTATGAATTTTGGAGGGAAAAGAAGAAAAACTTCTTTTTTTAATTGTATTTTTGGGTTATCTCCTTATAGTTTTACTCAAATTTCAAGTGTAGACACTCATTAGATGTGGAATTAAATTTCACATCCAATGAGTACCTATTATGCATACTTTAAAATACACACATTGATAAAAATTGAAGATGTGTTATAAAATCTTGTTGAACACACTTTTTTAACGTATATTCAATTTTAATAAATTTGGGTCTTCTCAAAAGTATGCATAATAGTTACTTGTTGGATGTGGAATTTAATTATGCATCCATGGAGTGTCTACACTTGAAATTTGAGTAAACCCATAAGGAGATAAACCAAAAATATAATTAAAATTAGTTTTTCTTTTTTTCCTTCCAAAATAATTACATGTACCTCTTTTTTAATTTAAAGGATTTTGATTGGTTTACATATTATGACATGGAAATTACATGAAAAAATCCTGGGATTTTAGGCTAAAATTATATATATATATATATATATATATATATATATATATATATATATATATATATATGCTATGGGGTTTTCAAGACCTTGGTGAGGGGAATGCAAGCATCACACACACACACACACACATACATGCATGTGTGTGTGTGTTTGGCAGGGTCAATTATAAATTAATAAAATGAAACCAGAAAATTCTAAGTCATTGTATTTATATGAAAAGGAAAGATTCAACCATGATCCTAAGTTAATGAATTAAAGTCCCTAAGAAACAATTGATAAGGAGGAATATATAACAAAAAAAATTATCTCATTCTTCTAACAGATGATAAGAGGAATTGGATTATCAAGTAGCAACCATCCCACTAGGGCAAGAGGTGGGGTGGTTGTTATAGGTCGTATCAAAGCATCCAGGTTCAACACTTGGACTGGATGGGCTTTGTCATGAGCAAGAGATGAATTTCAATATTAGCTAACCAAGTTGTTTAGGTGTTAAAATTTGGCTGAATTAAATAAGTGCAAGCCTAATTGGTAGATCAACCCTGTAATTTATTTAACATAGCAGAAAACTAAACAGTAGACCTACTTGAATAAATTAACAATTGTGTTGACAGTTGAATCATATTGTGCAATTTGTAGGCTCATATATTACCTTTCATTATTTGTTATTTTCTAATAACCGCATGCTAATGTGGATGGTTTTGTTGGGGATAGCCCACTATAGAAGCTATGTAAGAGCAAGATCATGGACACAATTTTGTTGTTTATTTATTACTTATTCATTGATAGTTGGAATTGCTTTTTCTGTGATTGATGCATATGAAATACCAAATATGATTGGCATACTAACATGGTTGATTTGTCACAGCAGTTATATCCATGACAACTCCATGAGTGTAAGGTTCATGGTCATAATTGCGTTTATTGATGTATCACGTGAAAAATCTGACATTGTATGTGATTGGCAACACATCACAAGTAGCTTAAGGTAGATGCAAATATAGAATGGGGACTAGAATGGTTTAGTACATTTTTGACCAGTCACAACCTGCAAGTGAAGGGATCAAGTCCAATGAAGAAGAAAGATTATTTGACCAAGGGGGAGGGAATCACTCTCTAGATTAGATGGATAATCTAAGAAGCCTAAGGGTTGAAGTTAGAAGCTTCAAGGAAGATAATGAGAGGCTGGTAAGAGCTCAAGAGAGACGATATGAGATAAATGTAGTCATCCTACAAAGTCCCTGATATTTGCAAAGGCAAAGGCAACCTGAGATGATGGATAGTCATAGGGACAAAAAGAGCCCTAGAGAGTTAGAAGAGAATACAAGTGGGGAAGATGGTAGCAGGTCCAGGGAGAGGCATAGGCCTGAAAGTTAGGACACTATCTCAGGGAATGCACCATTAAGCACCCTAAGGGAATGAACCAACACTTATGTGCATCATTCTAGCATACCATCTAGTTCTACTACTAGAAGGCACCACAATCACTCTCGTCATCACCGTTGTAATCATCAGGAAAGGAAGGAAAAATATTACATGCCTAAGGAATTTAAGAAATCCAAGCCACCTACATTTGATGAGGAAATGAAGAAATTAGAAGAGGCACAAGCTTGGATGGTAGACATGATGAAATTTTTCAAAATTCATGATTATCTGAAAACATGAAAGCTAGGATTTCAACCTACATCTTGAAGGGAAAAACAAACATATGGTGGGAAGATGTGAATAATGTTAGAGGCATTGATGAGAAGGAGTTGACTTGGGACGAGTTTGAAAATCTCTTCAGAGAGAAATACTTGTCTGAACACTACTATGATGGAAAGGCAAAAAAAATTCTATGAACTCAATATGGGGCAATTAATAGATGATGAATATGTTACCAAGTTCATGGAACTTGTTGTCACTCCCAAAGATAGCCTCAGATTTGCTTACAATACCAATGCCTGGGCACATCTAGATTTTGAGTGTCTCAAATGATTCTCTATAAAATGGAGACCTCACATATATTCTATATGTATATATGAAATGGAATGGGTTGGTTCATTCATCTAAAGGAGTGAGACATGAATTTTTGGTACTTCTTCACATGTATAAATCATAGAAATATATGCCTAAAACAGTGAAGGTTGAGTAGTCCAAGGACTTACAGTTTAATAAGTTTTTGTAGAGTTATGAGAGAGGATAAGGAGAAGGTGTAACTCATTAGATAGAGCTTAAATCATCAAGAATTATACCTTTAACATATAGAACTTGAAGCATTAAGGATTTTTGCACCTATTGAGTTACGAGCACCTAAAGGTCCTTAACAGTCGAGCCCCGTTGCCGGTCCTTATCAGTCGAGCCCCATTGCCGGTCCTTATCAGTCGAGCCCCGTTGCCGGTCCTTATCAATCGAGCCTGCTTACGCATCCTTTCACACGAGATTCCACAGGGCTCTCGATGCATGCCTCTGGAAAACTACCGCAATGGGTAGAAATAATGGAAAAAAGAGGAACTGAATGCTATGATTCATGTAGTGCAAATTTAAAGATATAAATTCAATAATCCATGCAAAGACATGCATTAACAATGTCAATACAAATGAATCTGTGAGAAAGCTTGACATATTTCTAACAACTATTATTACATGAATTCAGAGAAGAAACATGAACATAATGAGTTTTAACATAGGCATAACATACTGTAATACTCGAAGGGGGAATCACCACCGTTTTCTTGATATTCTGAAAAATATGTATTATAAAGTTATAAAGTCTGAAAATAACATGTAGAGTTTTCTTTAGAATTTATGAACCTGTGTTAAGTGTTGCTTCCCCCTATTTATCTGGAGAGGAGAGCATTTGAATCATTCATTATAGCAAAATATCCTATGACAAGCCTCAACTATCAAATTGACTAGTTGTCTCAACCAAGGATGGCTTTGTGGCCCAAAAACATTGTAAAATATAAATTGCCTCATTTAATGGCGGCACATTACAAGGTAATAAAACAAGTCAACCATCAGGTCAGAATGTTAACAAAAATATCTTCTTGCCCATCCCTGTGATTGCTACTGCTTAAGGTTGTAGTTTTCTCATGGTATGGCCTCTTGTGCTTCTCAGCCGACTCCATAATTTCTTCCTTCACTGCTTGAAATATTCATCGTTCAAAGTTGGGAGTGGGCATTATCAATTTCATGTCATAGTACTGAAGCAGAGGACCCCTGGGTGGTACTTCGTTTTCTCTCTGTATGGGGGCACCATGCCAGATAATCAATTCTTCCGGAGCTACCAAGTCCTCGTTTACTTTTGTCAGCGTCGACCCTGGTTCCGTGTCACAGAGGTCCTTTCTGGATTATCCCACATCAAGTTTGAATGCTCCATCTTCCTTATTAAATGCCATAGTTGTCGATCCATCCACCTTCAAAGCCATGTACCATACTATCAGGTCTTATCGGCAGCGAGAATTTTACTTTCGAAGGCACTGCAAAACGACAATCGTCGATGCTCCTTCGCCCCCTTTTGTAGGTTTTAACCCCGTACAGAAATTACCTGCATACAAATTCTAAAACACAAAAAATAAACAATGCGAGAGCCTAAAATATAAAACACATATACATAGAGATTTTCCCCTGGATCCCAAAACCGGGACTACCAACTTGATTTTTCATTATGTTCCTTTCAATGTTACAATACATATTTATACATATGGTACTGAAAGCATCCAAAACCATGGACCGAAAACCATTGCGTCCAAAACCATGTGCAAAAATCATGCACAAAACCATATGTAGGTTCGTCCAACCTAATATAGGGTCCAAAAACAAAATTTTCCAGGGTGCTGCCCTAGACCCCATAGAGTGGGGTTACCTACACCCCTCAAACCCAATATGACTCCCCCCACTACACAATTATCACAACGAAGGGGGGGCTCTGCCCCCCTTCTAACCCCCAGTTAACTACGTGGGCTAGTTGTGGATAGAATATAACACAACCCAACATTCTCCCACTTGTTGTTTTCTTTCCATAGGGGGCCACAAGAGAGCTTAGTCATTTATCCAGCCCTGCAATTCCCATTGTTTCTCTACACCAAGATAACATCTCAGAGCTCACAGGTTTTGTCATGCATCTGCAGTATTCTTCAAAGTGTCCACCTTTACCAGCAACACCTTTTTGACTTCTATCATATCCCTCACAAAGTGATACAGAACATCAATGTGCTTTGTCTTTGAATGATATGCAGGGTTCTTTGCCAAGAAAATTGCACTTTGGCTATGACAGTTTATCCTTATAGCTCCCTGTACTAACCCCATACTTGAACACAATCTCTGCAACCAAACTGCTTCATTGTTTGCATGAGTGGCTGCCATGTATTCTGCATTTGTAGTTGATAGTGCCACTACAGATTGTTTCTTACTCTTCCAACTAACTGCACCTCCAAATAGGTTAAACACATACCCACTTATAGTTCTTCTCTGATCCAGATCTCCAGCCCAGTCTACATCAACAAAGCCACGAATATCCAACACTCTGTCCAATCCTGGTCTTCCTTGGTAGCACAAACCATAATCACTAGTGCCATGCAAATACTTGAAAACCCGTTTCACCATTGTCTAGTGCTCCTTCACTGGTTTTGGCATAAACCTGCTCAATACTCCCACTGCATGTGCAATTCCTGGTCTAGTACAGACCATCGCATACATCAGGCTACTGACTGCACTTGCATATGGAACACGGGACGTGTCCTCTTCCTCTTCTTGTGTCTTGGAACACTATTCAGCAAATAACTTTACACCTATAGGAATAGGAACCTTCACCGGTTTACTATCCTTCATATTAAACCTCTGCAATATTGTCTCGACATACTTCCTCTGGTTTAACCAAAGCTTCCTCTTTGTCCGATCTCTTTTAATTTCCATGCCCAAAATATAGTTTGCAGCACTAAGATCTTTCATGTTGAATTTGGAGGACAAATGGGTCTTCAAATCCTGGATAATTTCTTTGTCATTTCCAACCAGCAACATATCATCCACATATAAGACCAGATAAATAACACGGTCACCAATTAATTTAAAATACACACAGTGATCTACTTTGCTTCTAGTAAAGCCAAGTCTCCGTATAAATGTATCAAATTTCTGATACCACATCCTTGTTGACTGTTTTAACCCATACAGAGACTTCTTTAACTTGCATACTAGTTCTTTCTTACCCTTCACCACAAAGCCTTCAGGTTGCTTCATGTAGATCTCCTCTTCCAAATCCTCGTGAATAAATGTTGTCTTCACATCGATCTGTTCTACCTCAAAATCAAAAGCAGCAGCAACAGATAAAAGTAACCTAATAGAAGTTACCTTGGCAACAAGAGAAAAAATATCATCAAAATCAATTCCTGACACTTGGGAATAGCCTTTTGCTACCAACTGAGCTTTATATTTCTCCACCTTTCGTTCTGCATTTGTCTTCTTCTTGAACACCCATTTACTGCCAGTGAGTTTCCTTCCAGCTGACAGCTCCACCAGATCCCAAGCCTCATTTTGGTGCAAAGATGCCATTTCATCAACCATGGCCTCTTTCTAGAGTTTTCCAACCTCTGAATCTACTGCTTCCTTCACAGTTCTGGGATCATCATCAGTAATAGATAAAGCAAAATTTGAATAGAAAGAATATGGACTATACCTTTCTGGCTACCTTCTTTCTCGAACTGATCTTCTCACACCCGGAGTTTGTGGCTCTTCTTCTTCTTATTCCTTCTCTAATGTAGAGTCTGATTCTTCCTCCTTTAGCTCAAACTTTATCTTCTCAAGTTCCTTTGGTTTGACTTCATGTTTAATAACATCTTTCACCTCTCTAAACACCACATCTTGGTTGTAAACAACCTTCCTTGTTAGTGGTTTCCAAAGCTTATAACCCTTTAAACCATCCTTATACCCAATAAAGATGCACTTTTCATATTTACTATCCAACTTGGTTTGTTTCTCCTTTGGAACATGTACATATGCATCACATCCAAATACCCTCAGATGTGAAAGAGAGGGTTTCTTACCAGCCCATACCTCTTGTGGAGTCTTATCCTCCAATGCTGATGAAGGTGATATGTTGACCAGGTAACACGCTGTCTCCACCGCCTCTACCCAGAATTCTTGTCCTAACCCAACACCAGTGAGCATGCTTCTTTCCCTTTCTATCAACGTCTTGTTCATTCTTTCTGCATTTCCATTTTGTTGAGGTGTATATGGAGTAGTCTTATGTCATGCTATACCACACTTCTTACAAAATTCTTTAAATTCCTTACTGCAAAACTCTCCATCGTTATCTGTCCTCAGCACCTTTATCTTCTTCTCTGTCTGGTTTTCCACCAGAGCCTTAAATTCTTTAAACCTATCAAAGACTTCAAATTTCTTCTTAAGGAAATATATCCATCTATTCCTTGAGAAGTCATCTATAAATGATACATAGTACACAGACTTACCCAATGATGGAACCTTCACAAGAACAAACACAACACTATGCACAAGCTCTAATATTTGTTTCACCCTCTTACCACCAGAGGGGAAACTCACCTGATTCTGCTTCCCATATACACAATTTTCATAGAAATCAAAGTCCAAAGAGCGATTACTCATACCTTCTACCATACCTTTACCATGAAGTATTCAAAGGCCCTTCTCTCCAATATGTCCAAGCCTTTGATGCCACTGCATGGTTTTCTCTCTAGATACCACTAGATTTTCTGCTCCACTTTCAGGAACCATAGAACCGTTGCACCCATCAACAACAGTGCTACCATGCAACTTGTACAGAGTTCCAATTCAAACTCCCTGCATCAATACCAATGCCCCCCGAACCATCTTTTAGGTATCCTTTTCGAACATTGTTTTTACACTTGCATCATCCAGCTTGCTTACAGAAATCAGATTTCTAGCTAATGCAGGAATATGCAGAACACCCGGAAGTGTTCTAACCCTTCCACCTTGCAACTTCAACTTTACTTTTCCGCGACCAACGATTCTAGCCTTCCTATCATACCCCAAGAAGACATCACCACCATCATATTTCTCATACTCACAGAACCACTCTCTATGGGGAGTGAACTGAAAGGATGCAACTGAGTCAATCAACCATGCCTCATGATCTACATGTGTACTTGAAGAACCCAAGTACACATCCCCACCTTCATCTGAGGTGGTTTTCACCTCTGCAAAAGGAGCATCACCAGATCCCTTTCCTTTATTAGGAGCTTTAGATTTATAGTCCGTTTTGTAGTGCCATTCCTTTCTACATTTCCTGCACATGACCTTTACAGGTTTTCCTGGAGATTTAGATCTCCCTCTAGATCTAGATCTGCCACTCGATGACTTATTTTTGTTTATGTTCTGGGACTGTCCTTGTACTGCAAGGCATCACTGTTATGGCTCTCCATATTTTTCCATCTCATCTCCTCCATCAGCAAGGATGAGACTATTTCATCAAACTGCAAGGCAGTTGTATTGCTACCTATTGCAATAACCAGACTATCCCACAAATCTGGTAGAGAACACAACAAACTGATGCACTTATCTTCATCTAAAATTTTAATATCAAAAGATAATAACTGACTTACCACAGTATTAAATGCGTTCATATGCTCTGCCAACTAGTCTCCATCTTTCATCCTCAAGTTATACAGCTTTTTCTGCAGGAACAGTTTATTCACCAGAGACTTAAATTGGTACAAAGTCCCTAACTTGTCCCACAAAGCCTTAGCTGTAGCTTCCCTTGATACATTCAGCAATACTGAATCTAAGACACACAATCATATTGTGCTCTTTGCCTTCTGATCTAACTTATTCCATTCTTCATCAGACACTCTCGTTGGTTTAGTACCCGGATCTACCACAATCCAATGATCTTTATCCACCAATACTTCCTCCATCTTGAGTTTCCACAACTCAAAACTCTGACCATTAAATTTCTTGATCTCTATATTTCCACTGCTCGCCATCTTCTTTCACCACCATAATCGATTTCGCAAATCTCCCACTGAATAGGGTCTACCACAAGCCCAAGCTAAACCCCTTAGCAACAAAGGTGTCCCCTTGAAGCCAAAATAGCTCTAGTAAAAAATGTAGGTTTTAACCCCGCACAGAAATTACCTGCATGCAAATTCTAAAACACAGAAAATAAACAATGCAAGAGCATAAAATATAAAACACATATACATAGAGATTTTCCCCTGGATCCCAAAACCGGGACTACCAACTTGATTTTTCATTATGTTCCTTTCAATGTTACAATACGTATTTATATGTGCTGAAGCATCCAATACCATGGACCAAAAACCATCGCATCCAAAACCATGGACCAAAAACCATCGCATCCAAAACCATGTGCGAAAAATCATGCACAAAACCATAGGTAGGTCCGCCCAACCTAAATTAGGGTCCAAAAACAAAATTTTCTAGAGCGCTACCCCGGACCCCATAGAGTGGGGTTACCCGCACCCCTCAAACCCCCTGTGACTCCCCCACTACGCAATCGGCGCAAAGAAGGGGGGGCTCCGCCCCCCTTCTAACCCCCCAGTTAACTACGTGGGTTAGTCGTGGAAAGAATATAACACAACCCAACGCCTTTGGTTGAGCCTCTCCCTACATTTCTTCTCATAAGTCTAGGGGGTTGTTACCGGGTGCTTAATCCCTGGGCACTAGGGCCTTTGGCAGGAGGGAGTGTGAGGATGAGTGGCTTTCGGAGGGTGGCATGAGCGGTAAGTGGTAAGTGAGGGGGGTGGGAAGTGACATGCGAGGGACACATAACAGAGGAGCTCGGCGGGGGAAACCGGTTTTCATACCCCCTGCCAAATAATAAAGGGAAGCATGGCCGGGGGGGGCCGAAAAGGCCTGGGAGCCGTTGATATGGGTGGAGTCAATCTCAGTCGTCCAAAGATGGGGGGTGTTGAATGAGTGTGAAACCTTTGAAAGGGATGGACCCAACAGCCTTTTAACTCCATTGCATAAAATATCACGTCTAGGGATTTCTTTCATATCGCAATCACAATGCGGGAGAGGGTGTGAGGATGAGTAAAATTTTCTTTGTGCGATCGATGATTGTGGGATTGATGACGTCATCAATGCCACGTGGAACCTCCTGAATGGTGACACGTGTCACCCAGAAATGCCCCCATAGGACCCCTCAAAATGTCGAATCTGTGTGCTACCCATCCTCTATATTGCCACATCATGATGACGTCTGCTGTCTCGTGGATTCATCTGGACCAATGGTGCTCTACCACGTGGCCCCCTGGAGGAGAGAGAAAAGGCCTGCCTGCCTCTGGTTTTGCAATTGATTTCCTTTGTAAAATGAAATCAGCCCCTCCCAGCACTTTAACACTAAAGCCCAATTCTCGGTGATTTTCATGACCAAGTGCTTGTGTGCAGCCTTTTTCACCTGTGATCTTCAATATATGATATTGGCGCTCAACATCGTGAACCTTCGATATGCTATGCTCCATGGGCCTCCAACTGCCGATTTGCAATTTGCAATAACAGCGATCGGCAGATTGCTGGTTTTGCCGCATTCTACTGCTACTATTCCAGAAATGCCTTGATTTCAATTTGCGATGGGCCTGACCCTTAGCCATTTTTTCTTTGTTTTCTGGCTTTGAAAGGGTATCTTCAACCTGCTCTAACTTCTGATCCAGGAGTCTGTTTTTGGACTTTGACCTACTGTTGGAAATATTATTCCGAGCACTATGCAATGGAGAATATTCGATTTGGATTTTGAGTGCTTCTGTGGCTTGGAAGATGGATTCAAACTTCACTTCTCTTTGGCAATGTTGATCAACTGAAACTCATACTACAGTGAGTGACAATAGAACTATTGAGATATGGTCCATAGCTCAAAGATGAGAATGCCAAGACTCAAAGATTCATTAGTGGGTTCCTTATTCCATTCAAGGACAAAATTGAGCTGTTGGAACCTTAGACTCTGAAAGATTCCATCAAGAAGTTAAAACACTGTTATGAGCAAGAAAAACACATGCTAGAAATAAAAGGTGATTGGTGGGAAAAGGACAGTGCTAGAATTAAAAAAAATTGGCCCAGGAAAAGGTCATAAAAGAGATAAGGTAAGTATCTAGCCCCTGCAAAGCAATTTCAATAAAAATATAATGTTATTGTTAAGAGAAACATGCATCAGCCATCATTAGGGCAGCTCAATATTGAGGGTTGAGATCCACTAAAGTGTTGGACATGTGGTGAAAACCACAGGAAAAGAGACTGTCCACATCAGCAAAATGTTGGACCAAAGATTTACAGTGCCCAAGAAGTGTGCATAGTGGTTAATGTAGCTTGATATTTACCCAGAATTTATGCAGTCATACATAACCACTAGGTAGACCACCAGGCATCCATCATTGAGATGGAAGGTAAGTTGCATGACCAAATTATTTCTATTTTAGTTGATCCAAGTTCTAATTACAACTATATCAACCTAGAACTTGTTGAGAAATTTAATTTGGTCAAGGAATTGCATGAAGAACCATGGTTGGTTCAACTTGAAACCAAAACCAAAATAAATATTAATCACTGGGTGAGATCATGTACATTTGAACTCAGTGGCATGCCTACAAAATCACATTTGAATATATTTCCATTGGGTGCATACAACATGTTGTTGGGCATGGACTAGTTGTACTTGCACAAGACCAAAGTGGACTACTTTGAATAAATTAAATACTCAGATAAGAAAGGAGAAAGAAGAGTCTTGCAAGGTAGGAGAAAGCCTACTTCAGTGATGTTGATCATGGCCATGCAGGCCAAGTGCAACAACAAAAAGGGATGCTTGTTTTTTGCAGTGCAAATCTTAAGTGATGGGAAGGCTAGTAGTGATGTTTATAATGAGGAAAGTGAACTACTAAGAAGGTACCTGGTTCTACAATAGTATGTAGATGTATTTCCATTGGAAGTTCCCAGATTACCTCCTCACAGAGATGTAGATTTCTCTATTGATTTGGTATCTGGAGCAGCACCAACATCTAAGGCACCATATAGGATGTGTACCCATGAGTTGGTGGATCTAAAGTTGTAACTAAAGGATATGTTGGAAAAGGGCTACATAAGGCCAAGTGCATTTCCATGGCGATCACCTGTATTGTTTGTAAAGAAGAAGGATGGAACCCTTAGATTATGCAATGACTACAAGAAATTAAATAGGTGGCCATAAAGAATAGGTACCCATTTCCAAGGATTTATGATCTCTTTGATCAGTTGAGGGAAGCACCAGTGTTCTCCAAGATTGACTTGAGGTCAGGATATCATCAAGTAAGGATCAAGGAGAAGGACATTCACAAGACTACTTTCAGGATAAGATATGGGCACTATGAATTTGTAGTGGTACCCTTTGGGCTTACCAATGCCCCTAACATGTTCATGTGCTTAATGAACAGTGTGTTTAGTCCTTATTTGAACAAGTTTTTTATTGTGTTTTTCGATGACATATTATTGTACTCAATGACGGAGGCAGAGCATGAAATGAATTTGGATGCAGTGATATAGTTACTAAGGGAACACAAGCTTTATGAAAAGCTTAGCAAGTGTGACTTTTTCCAGTGACAAATACATTATTTGGGGCATATTGTCTCCAAGGAAGGGATATCAGTTGATCTAAAGAAGATCAAATCTATAATGGAGTGGCAAACACCAAGGAATGTGAATGATATTAGATCCTTCATGGGATTGGTAGGTTATTATAGGAGATTTATTACAAATTTCTCTAAGATAGGCCATCCTATCACATCCTTAGAGAAAAAAGGAAAGAAATTTGAGTGGATAACTCAGTGTGTAGCAAGTTTTGAGAAACTGAAGCAATCGCTCACAAATGCACCAATGTTGAGGATTGCATATCCTGACAAGGGTTTTGTGGTGTGTACAGATGCCTACAAGGAAGGGCTCAGTGGAGTCTTAATGCAATAAGGGTAGGTAGAATGCTATGAGTCAAGGAAATTAAATGAGAATGAGGTGAATTATGTGACTCATGATCTAGAGTTAGCTTCCATCATTCATGCCTTGAAGATGTGGAGGAATTACCTCCTTGGCAGGAAATTTACACTTATGACAGACCATAGTGGGTTCAAGTATTTTTTTGAGCAACCCGAACTGAACATAAGATAGGCGAGATGACTGGCCATACTTAGTGATTTCGACTTTGAGTTAAAGTACATAAAAGTCAAGGAAAACAAGGTTGTTGATGCACTTAATAGTAGGATTCAAGTGAATTTCTTGGAAGTTGTGAGCTCCTACAAAATAGATCTGGTAGAAAGGGCCAATAATGCAAGACAACATGATGAAAAATATCACCAAATGAAATAAAATCTGATATAAGATGGCACGGATGAGGAATATCATCTCACTTATGACGACCTAATTAGGTTCAACAATGAAATTTATGTGCCAAATAGTGATGAATTAAAGAGTTTTATAATGAAAGAGTTTCATGTCAACCCTTATTCAAGCCATCCAGGGTACCAGAACACCCTCATGACCATTAAAATGCTCTATTATTGGCTAAAATTGAAAAAAGAAGTGGTTGATTTTGTGGCTAAATGCATATAATGTCAACAAGTGAAGGTTAAATGCAAGCATCTAGTAGGAGTATAGCAGCCTATTCCCATTCCAAAATGGAAATGCGCAGTAATTTCTATGGATTTCATTACATGTTTACCTAAAACATCAAGGAACATGATGCAATCATGGTAGTTATTGCCAGATTAAGCAAGGTAGCTCATTTTGTGGTAGTCATATCCACTAATTCTACCAGTGAGTTGGCACAAATATTCATAAAGGTGATTGTGAGACTGCATGGTGAAACCAAGAAAATGATCTCAGATCGAGATGATAAGTTCACTTCGAGGTTTTGGAAGGAACCGTTTGCAAGTTTGGGGAACGAGTTGACATTTAGTTCAACATATCATCCACAAACATATGGAAAAATAGAGAGGAAAATAGGATCCTCGAGGACATGTTGAGGATATATGTAATGCATCAACCCAATAAGTGGGAGGAGTAACTTTTGCTTGTGGAGTTTGCATACAATAATGGATACCACTAATCCCTAAAGATGAGTCCATTTGAGGCATAGTATGGGAGGAGTTGCAATACTCCTATCAGATGGAGTAATCCAGTGAAAAGGGTCCTTTTTGGGCCTGACATGATCAATGAAATGGAGTAACAAATTCAGATCATCAAGAAGAATTTGAATGTGGCATGGGATAGGCAGAAAAGCTATGCATATCAACATAGAGTGCGTAAAGAGTTACAAGTAAGAGAACATGTTTATTTGAGGGTTAAATCCAAGAAGATTTTGTTAAGTATAGGGCCATGTGCCAAGTTGTCACCACAATATTGTAGGCCTTTTGAGATCCTTGAAAGGATTGGACTAGTGACCTATAGGTTGGCTTTACCTCCATTAGTTAAAGTTCATATTTTTTTCCATGTTTCTTTTCTTAAAATATATGTGAAGGATTCTAATCATGTGATTGATTGGTATGTGCTACAGGTGGAACCAGAGGGAGATTTCTAGCCAGAGAGATTGTGCATTCTAAACCAGAGGAGTCTCATGCTTTGGAATCGAGCCATAGAGAAAGTCAAAGTGCAGTGGAGGCACTTTGGGCCAAAGCAAGCCACTTGGGAAATGGTTGACTTCATGAGAGAAACATATCCATTTTTGTTTTTTGGTTGAAGAAAATGTGTATTTATGTATAAATACTATATAGAGCTATACATATAAAGATCCATACAACAATATGTGTTTTTATTTTGTTTCCTATGTTGCATATGAGTAGAAGAACACTGAGGGTGATGTTCCCTCAAGGGGGACAAGTTTGTGACAGCCCCAACCCAGGTTTCCTCTTAAAAATGCAATGCAAATGTTTTACAAAAATATATTAAATGGGTTGTGTCAATGTGACATGAATTCCATAGCTGAGGAGGTTGCTTTCTTGGGATACATAGGGTTTCCTTGCTGTAGAAAATGTGAACTTCTATAAAAAACATAAAAGATTGGTTGGTGTGCCTTAATAAAGTGGGTCTCATGAACTAAATTGGGGTTGAAGCTAAAGTACATAGCCGATGCTTCCTTAGAAAAAAATTGCAAGGAAAGAGGGACATAAAATTTATGATGGTGGATTGTGGTGGAAAAAAGGACAAGGAGAGTCAATCACTGTGTAGGAAATAAAGGAGAGGGTTTGACCTCATGGAGAAAAACTCATTGATTCATTCGATCTTCATTCAGAAAATAACAACACAGAGGAGAAGGGAACAACAAGGAATTTCGCAAAAGAGAAGATAAGACAAGATAGGAGTTTAGCTAGAAAGACTAGTTGGAAGAAGGTCTCTCATTAGTGAATAATTATGGCCTATGGATTCCCTATATAGCCAAAGGGTGGAGATGGTCTTTCTTTGGATTCCCTTTATGGTTGGGGTGGAGGATTTTTTCTTGGATTCATGTGTAGGTTTTAACCCCATACAGAAATTACCTACATACGAATTCTAAAACACAGAAAATAAACAATGCGAGAGCATAACACATAAAACACATATACACATAGATTTTCCCCTGGATCCCAAAACCAGGACTACCAGCTTGATTTTTCATTATGTTCCTTTCAATGTTATAATACATATTTATACATGCCGAAGCATCCAATACCATGGACCGAAAACCATCGCATCCAAAAAACATGTGCGAAAATCATGCACAAAACCATAGGTGGGTCCGCCCAACCTTACATAGGGTCCAAAACCAAAATTTTCCAGGGCGCTACCCTGGACCACATAATGTGGGGTTAATGGTACACCTCAAACCCCCAGTGACCCCCCCGCTGCATAATCGGCACAATGAAGGGGGTGCTCCCCCCTGAACCCCCTAGCTAACTACGTGGGCTAGTCGTGGAAAGAATATAACACAACCAAACATACTCCCACTTGTTGTTTTATTTCCACAGGGGGCCACAAGAGAGCTTAGTCATTTTTCCAGCCCTGAAATGCCCATTGTTTCTCTACACCAAGAGAACTTCTCAGAGCTCACAAATTTTGTCAATGCATCCGCAATATTCTTCAAAGTGTCCACCTTTACCAGCAACACCTTTCTGTCTTCTATCATATCCCTCACAAAGTGATACTGAACATCAATGTGCTTTGTCTTTGAATGATATGTGGGGTTCTTTGCCAAGAAAATTGCACTTTGGCTGTCACAGTCTATCCTTATAGCTTCCTGTACTAACCCCATACTTGAACACAATCTCTACAACCAAAATGCTTCCTTGCTTGCATGAGTGGTTGCCATGTATTCTGCCTCTGTAGTTGACAGTGCCACTACAGATTGTTTCTTACTCATCCAACTGACTACACCTCCAAATAGGTTAAACACATACCCACTTGTAGAACTTCTCTGATCCAGATCTCCAGCCCAGTCTGCATCAACAAAGCCATGAATATCCAACACTCTGTCCAATCCTGGTCTTCCTTGGTAGCACAAACCATAATCACTAGTGCCACGCAAATACTTGAAAACCCGCTTCACTGTTGTCCAGTGCTCCTTCCCTGGTTTTTACATAAACCTGCTCAATACTCCCACTGCATGTGCAATGATTGGTCTAGTACAGACCATTGCATACATCAGGCTACCGACTGCACTTGCATATGGAACACGGGACATGTCCTCTTGTTCTTCTTGTGTCTTGGGACACAGTTCAGCAGATAACCTCACACCTACAGGAATAGGAACCTTCATCGGTTTACTATCCTACATATTAAACCTCTACAGTATTGTCTCGACATAATTCCTCTGGTTTAACCAGAGCTTCCTCTTTGTACGATCTCTTTTAATTTCCATGCCCAAAATATAGTTTGCGGCACCAAGATCTTTCATGTCAAATTTGGAGGACAATTGGGTCTTCAAATCCTGGATAATTTCTTTGTCATTTCCAACCAGCAACATATCATCCACATACAAGACCAAATAAATAACACGGTCACCAATTAATTTAAAATACACACATGATCTTCTTTTCTTCTGGTGAAGCCAAGTCCCCGTATAAATGTATCAAATTTCTGATACTGCATCCTTGGTGACTGTTTTAACCCATACAAAGACTTCTTTAACTTACACACCAGTTCTTTCTTACCCTTCACCACAAAGCCTTCAGGTTGCTTCATGTAGATCTCCTCTTCTAGATCCCCGTGAAGAAATGTTGTCTTCACATCCATTCGTTCTACCTCAAAACCAAAAGCAGCAGCAACAAATAAAAGTAATCTAATAGAAGTTACCTTGGCAACAGGAGAAAAAATATCACTAAAATCAATTCCTGACACCTAGGAATAACCTTTTGCTACCAACCGAGCTTTGTATTTCTCCACTTTTCATTTTGCATTTGTCTTCTTTTCGAACACCCATTTGCTACCAATGTGTTTCCTTCTAGTCGGCAACTCCACCAGATCCCGAGCCTCATTTTTGTGCAAAGATGCCATTTCATCAACCATGGCCTCTTTCTAGAGTTTTCCATCCTCTGAATCCACTTCTTCCTTCACAGTTATGAGATCATCATCAGTAACAGACAAAGAAAAATTTGAACAGAAAGCAGATGGACTATACCTTTCTGGCTGCCTTCTTTCTCGAACTGATCTTCTCACAGCTGGAGCTTGTGGCTCTTCATCTTCTGATTCCTCCTCTGCTGTAGAGTCTGATTCTTCCTCCTTTAGCTCAAACTCTATCTTCTCAGGTTCCTTTGGTTGGACTTCATGTTTAATAACATCTTTTACCTATCTGAACACCACATCTCGGTTGTACACAATCTTATGTGTGACTGGGTTGCAAAGCTTATAACCCTTTAAACCATCCTTATACCCAATAAAGATGCACTTTTCAGATTTACTATCCAACTTGGTTGATTTCTCCTTTGGAACATGTACATATGCATCACATCCAAATACCCTCAGATGTGAAAGAGAGTGTTTCTTACCAGTCCATACCTCTTGTGGATTCTTATCCTCCAACACTGATGAAGGTGACCTGTTGACCAGGTAACATGCAGTATCCACAGCCTCTGCCCAAAATTCCTATCCTAACCCGGCACTACTGAGCATGCTTCTTGCCCTTTCCATCAACATCTTGTTCATTCTTTCTGCAACTCCATTTTGCTGAGGTGTATATGGAGTATTCTTCTATCATGCTATACCACACTTCTTGTAGAATTCTTCAAATTCCTTACTACAAAACTCTCCACCATTATCTGTCGTCAGCACCTTTATCTTCTTCTCTGTCTGGTTTTCCACTAGAGCCTTAAATTCTTTAAACTTGTCAAAAACTTCAGATTTCTTCTTAAGGAAATATATCCATGTATTCCTTGAGAAGTCATCTATAAATGATACATAGTACACAGACTTACCCAGTGATGGAACCTTCACAGGTCCAAACACATCACTATGCACAAGCTCTAATATATGTTTCGCCCTCTTACCACCATAGGGGAAACTCACCCGATTCTGCTTCCCATATACACAATTTTCACAGAAATCAAAATCTAGAGAGCTATTACTCATACCTTCTACCATACCTTTACCATGAAGTATTCTAAGGCCCTTCTCTCCAATATGTCCAAGCCTTTGATGCCACAGCATGGTCTTCTCTCCAAAGACCACTAGATTTTCTGCTCCACTTTCAGGAACCATAAAACTATTGCACCCATCAATAATAGTGCTACCTTCCAGCTTGTACAAAGTTCCAATCCAAACTCCCCACATCAATACCAGTGCTCCCCAAACAATTTTGCAGGTATCCTTCTCGAACACTGTTTTTACACCTGCATCATCCAACTTGCTTACAAAAATCAGATTTCTGGCTAATGCAGGAATATGTAGAACACCTGGAAGCATTCTAATCCTTCCACCTTTCAACTTCAACTTTACTTTTCCACGACCAATGATTCTATCCTTCCTGTCATCCCCCAAGAAGACATCACCACCATCATATTTCTCATACTCGCAGAACCACTCTCTATGGGGAGTGAAGTGAAAGGATGCACCTGAGTCAATCAACCATGCCTCATGATCTACATGTGTACTTGAAGAAGCCAAGTACACATCCCCACCTTCATCTGAGGTGGTTTTCGCCTCTGCAGAAGGAGCCTCATCAGATCCCTTTCCTTTGTCAGGAGCTTTAGATTTACAGTCCCTTTTGAAGTGGCCTTCCTTTCTGCATTTCCAGAACACCACCTTTATAGGTTTTCCTGGAGATTTAGATCTCCCTCTAGATTTATATCTCCCACTCGATGACTTATTTTTGTTTCTATTTTAGGACCATCCTTGTAAAGACAAGGCATCACCATTTTGGCTCTCCATATTTTTCTGTCTCATCTCCTCCGTCAGCAAGGCTAAGACTATTTCATCAAACTGCAAGGCAGTTGCATTGCTACCTATTGCAATAACTAGACTATCCCACAAATCTGGTAGAGAACACAACAAACTGATGCACTTATCTTCATCTGAAATTTTAATATGAACAGATGCTAACTAACTTACCACAGTATTAAAAGCGTTCAGATGCTCTGTCACCGAGTCTCCATCTTTCATCCTCAGGTTATACAGCTTTTTCCGCAAGAGCAGTTTATTCACCAGAGACTTAGATTGGTACAAAGTCCCTAACTTTTCCCACAAAGCCTTCATCGTAGCTTCCCCTGATACATTCAGCAATACTAAATCTGAGACACACAATCGTATTGTGCTCTTTGCCTTTCGATCCAACTTCTTCCATTCTTCATCGGACACTCTCGTTGGTTTAGTACCCGATCTACCACGATCCACTGATATTTATCCACCAACAGATCCTCCATCTTGAGTTTCCACAACTCAAAACTCTGACCATTAAATTTCTCAATCTGTATCTTTCCACTGCTCGCCATCTTCTTTCACCACCAGAACCAATCTCGCAGATCTCCCACTGAACAGGGTTTACCATAGGCCCGAGTGAAACGCCTTAGCAACAAAGGCGTCCCCTTGAAGCCAAATCATGCTCCAATACCAAATGTAGGTGTTAACCCCGTACAGAAATTACCTGCATATGAATTCTAAAACACAGAAAATAAACAATGCGAGAGCATAACACATAAAACACATATACACAGAGATTTTTCCCCTGGATCCCAAAACTGGGACTACCAGCTTGATTTTTCATTATGTTCCTTTCAATGTTATAATACATATTTATACATGTCGAAGCATCCAATACCATGGACCGAAAACCATCGCGTCCAAAAAAACATGTGCGAAAATCATGCACAAAACCATAGGTGGGTCTGCCCAACCTAACATAGGGTCCAAAACCAAAATTTTTCAGGGCGCTGCGCTGGACCCCATAAAGTGGGGTTATGGGTGCACCTCAAACCCCCAATGACCCCCCGTCACTACACAATCGATGCAATGAAGGGGGTTCTCCACCCCATACCCCCCCCCCCCCCTTCTAACCCCCTGATTAACTACATGGGCTAGTCGTGGAAAGAATGTAACACAACCCAACATCATGGAATGAGGGTCTCTGAAGACTTTCTTGTTGTTGATCTTACAGTGGGTTCTAGATTCCCTAAATTGGGTGCAACCATTGTGTTTGCTTGAAGGGTGGAGGCTTTATTTTCTGAATTCCCTTGACACTCTTTGGTGGAGACTTGCTTATCTAGATTCCCTGGCCATTTTGGGGTTGAGGAAGTTAGCCTCTTGATTCCATGTTTGTGCTTGGGTGGAGAAGAAGCCTCTAGATTCCCTATGTATTTTTTTTGGCTTCCATTAGGTAGCTGGACGGTGGAGGCAATTGGCCTCTACATTCCCTCTGCATTATTTGACTGCTAAGTGGCTAGTGGGTGGCGGAAAGAGGTCCTCTAGATTCATTATTTTAGCTGGAATTTGGTGTTTCAATCCTTTGAGAAAGCCCCTCAGTCTCAGGAATCTGGCTCAGGGGTGACAACTGCAAGTGAGATTGGTTGTAGTTATTTATGGTTGGTGGAGAGTCCTTATCCCAGAATCAATTTCCAAAGACATTTCAAGATAATTTTTGTCATTTATTTGTAATTCTCATAAACGATTGAAATGGTGCTTGTAAATGTCCTGAACATGTGGTTGCATTTCTAGATTGAAATGGTGCTTGTAAATATAATGAACATGTGGTTTCATTCTAGATTGAAATGGTGCATGTAAATGTAATAGACATAGATTGTGTTCTTATCATTGACATGAAGATTAACTCACTATGAAATATTAAAAGCATTGAAAGGGTCCATAAGGCCCTGAACGAAACTATGGAAAAAATTGACATAAGGGTTTCTTTTATTAATGTAGAACAATTACATTGGAGACATCCTATGTTGACAAGGCCTGTACATATGCAAGCTACAAGCCCATGCTACAGTTATGTGGCATCGTGTAATGCTAAGGATTACTCCCTCAATTAACCTCAAAAAATTGTTACTCTACATTAGAGGTTTCTCAGCCTTGTGTTTCCAACAGTCCTGGATGTCTTTGATGAGTGCCTCAACATTGTTGGTCAAAGAATTGCAAGCCTTAGGGCAGAAAACTACAAATAATCGGGGAGTGTTGATCTCCTTGTGGCCATTTTGGTATTTTGCAACTCTTGTGGATTCAAGAGGAGTGCTCTATTGTAAACTCAGGAAGATAGCACTAATAGGGGCCTTATCGATCCATTCTAGCCATGGCATAATCCTGGCGCAAATCTAGACATCTACATACCCATTGTAACCAAACCATAACTACATCCATGCTGAATGGTGAATTTTGCACAGAAAAACACCGCGGTGAAGTTAGGCGGGGAACTTAATATTATAGATTCATCAGATAAGGTTATGTTATTGATCTGATGGGAAGCCTAGCTATGGAAGATACTAATTGGATGCCCATATCTTTCCTTATCATGATTGGGAAATGGCACGGTGACATGGCCCAGAGGAAATATCCTGGAGGTTTGTTTGTAGCATGAAGGAACAGTAGGGATGACTAGGCATTGAGCCAATTGGGCTCACAACTCGAAGGCATGGAGCATTGCCATTAGCTGGGATGGAGCCCACCTGATAGCTCATCCCTAAGGGCATATTTGGGGAGTTTCTTGTTGCATCGAAAGGAAATGATAGGGCTAACCAGGCACTGGTATATTTGGGCTTACAAATTAGAGGTGGGGAGTGATCCCATTGGTCGGGATGGAGCCCTCGTGACAACTCATACTGGCGGTAATTTTCCCATAAGTATTGTTAGGAAGCTAGCTCAGAAGGACAAGATGACGTGGGTTCGAGATAGGTTGGCTTCCATGTAGCCCCGGATGCACTGGGATTGGCACAAAGTGGGCTAGGTAATAGATTAGCCCGTAGAGCTCTCTCCAAAGGTTAAATGTGAAGCGCAATAATAAAGAGTCAGGATGACTCGCCACAGGATGTCATGGCATTGTTGCAAAGTGGGCCGATTAGAAGCATGGGTTTTGTGGAGGTGTGGCCCACTGGTCCATGTAAACCCAAGGTTCTTTCTTGGAAGCTAGAAAAGATGCATATTACGAAAGTGTTGGGGTGTTGGGGTTGGGATGATGTGTCCTGGTGGTCCCCACCCCAAAGGCACAAGAAGAGCAACTGAGGTGAACTACTACGAGGGCCAAGATCAAGATGACGTGTCTCGGAGACCCCATCCTGGAGATATAAAGGAGGGTTGTGGATGAAAGTGCTAATATGAGGCGCAGTGGGATGACGTGGTAGTCAGGGAGAGGGGGCTCCTCGTAAAGTCATGTACCCATCAGCAAAAACTATAAGCAGGTTTGGAAAACTCGATACCACCTTCTCTGACACCCCCTGCGTTGGTTTCAAAAGGGTGAGGAAGGGTGTCAGAATAAATGTGAGTTTTCGATCCAGCGATCGATGATATTCCCTTTATTGCCCATCCCAAGGGGTGACCCCCTCATAAACCTCGCACATGTTACCTTGTAGGAATCACACGTGATGGCTTTTTTGTTTGAATGTGAGGGGATCCACCCAAAACCTACACGTCTTTTATGTGACACTGATGGGGACCACTAGAGCAAGTGGCATGACGAGTTGTTATTGGTGTCGAGGCATAGAGACGAAGCCCATTGCATACATGCAACAGAGCATATAATACGCCAAGGTAATGTATGGTTAAGTGGTGTTATATACATACATACATATATATATATATATATATATATAATGAAACCATATAGTTCTAAGTCGTTGTGTTCAAATGAAAAGGAAAGAAGCCATAATCCTAAGTTAATGAATTAAAGTCCCTAAGAGAATTTTGATAAGGAAGAATGTATAACAAAAGAAAATTATCCCATTCTTCTGACAAATGAAAAGAGGAATTGGATTATCAAGTAGCAACCATCCCACTGGGGCAAGAGGTGGGGTGGTTGTTACAAATGAGTCACGAGCTATAGATATTGCACGATACGATAAATGCCCAATAAAATGGTGGCTTGAAAACTATGGGTATTGAAATTAGGAATTGCAGTACTACACATCTCATCCTCTAATTAGTCACCATTTCTCATCACCTTATTTGTTCCAATATAGATGAGCTAGAATAGCATGTTAGGCTTTTGAAGGACAAGACTAAGACCATTAAGCAGGTAAACACTAGAATGGAAGATTATCGAATGTGTGCTTCTAAGGTACATGAATCTTACAAGTCTCTAGTCAAACAAGTGCACCCATGCCTTTATATATTGCAGAGAATTTTAGGCGAGTTGCTACCACTTTTGTAACTGGCTAAAGAATGAGATAATAAACTTCAAGGAGTATTGAATTCCATGAACTAGCTGGAGAAATGGCCCAAGGAGTACCCTCAGGCACTGCCAAAGCTCCCTAGAATTAGCTTGCAAGAACTCACATATAATTCCGTTGTTGTGAACCAAGATCTAAGAATATAGGATAAGCTAGAAAAATAAATCTCTATAGTTGTAGCACAATATAAACAACATTGCTCCTCGCGTGAGAGAATAATCAAGATGAAAAAGCTACCAGCTATTAGGGCCTCAAGGAGAGGCCAAACTAGATGAAGAAGTAAACAAAGAACTATATGAGTTTCTAAATGCTAAATAGTTTTCCTTTAGAGTCTTCACCAACCCTACTAAATACAATCTCAGGGAACACCTTATGGAGCCCATCCCACTAAGTAGTAGGCAATACTAAATTATTTCTTAGTCTCCTTGATGAAAGAAGTATTGGTTCTCTCTTAGAATACATTAGAGTGCCATGTCATAATGGGGATTCTATTACCTAATAAAATGAAAATGATTAAATCATACTATGAAATATTCCTATCCTATCTTCAAGAAGTCGTCAAGGTCTCGGGTGAGGATCCAATCCCATTGTAGCAATTGTTAGTTTGTTTGCCAAGAGTTTTACACATGGAAGACATATGCTCATGCTCTTATCTCTTCACAATTTTTGCTTAAATTTAGATATGGTATATTTTTAGTGCTAACCATATTTTATAAAGTAATCTCTCTCTTTGTCTATTCTCCAATGCTTTAGTCATGACTTAGCATATTTATGCCAACCCCTTTTACCTCATTAGTGGATATCATTAAAATTTGAAGTAATAGAAGGAAAACTGGTATCTTTCATTTAATTAGATTGTACTTATAAATTAGAAATGTAATCATAAGAAGATGAAAGATGAAATAAGATGTGTTGTTGTAATACTAAGAAGATTATCATAACAAATCATATTTTTTCTCAATTTTTTTTTAAATTATTATGATTTCAAATGCCACATTTGTTAGAGTATAGAAAGGCACCCTAATAATAAAAGAGATATGTTTAATATGCAGTTAACATATCATCATCATTATCATAAAATAAGAATCTATTATCAACTATAATAATTTTTTTAAATATCTTTTTAATTAAAATATTTTTATATTAATTTTTACATATAAATTAAAATATATCAATTTTATATATATATATGAAAAAATAATTGAAAGTAAAACCATTTTCTAGTAAACTATATATGATTTTTTTATTTGGCAATGTTTGACCTGTATTTATCACAATATTGATAAAAGACATTTTAAAAAAATATATTAAAATTATTCAATATTAATTAAAAAAATCATTTTAAATACAATATTTTAATATAATTTTATATTTATATATAAAAATTAATTAAAAATGACAAATTTATTATACTAAAATATTTTAATGGTGTATTTTTTTTTAAAGAATGAAAGAGATATAATTCCTTCCACATTGAAGTGAGACTTTGACAACTAAATTTTGTATCATAATATTATACATAAAAATATTAAAATCTTATAGATAATTATTTAATTATATATAATATTTAAAAAATATTTAATTTTTAAAAATTTAATCTTTTATTTAATAAAATTTAAATTTAAACAAATTTAAATATATCAATAATATAATGAGATGAAAAAGTTTTTTTTTTTTTCACTCTCAAAAAAAACATATAACACTAAAAATGAAAGAGGAAAGAGATTCAAAACTCATTTTATATGTTAGATTGATTATTCAAATTGGTGTGTCTATTTTGGATTTGGGTTTTATAATTTTAATTTAATTATCAATAATTATTAGATGGATGGTAAGGATTAACCTCGAGGGAATGTTCTAGAATATTCATAGTAGTATATCCAAATCAAAGAATGAGATTTATCTCCAAAGTAGTTATCTGTTTTTTTTTGCCTTCTAATTAAATTGATTAATTACAAAATTGTTATATGAACAAGTCTCATATGAAATGAATTATGGTTTTTTTTATATGTGGTATTGAAAAGTCATGGTATCAGTGTATAGCATTGTAACAAAGCCTATTTACAAATTAAGGATTTTGGTGGCAATCTGGGAGTAAATCTTGATGGTTAAGAATCTTGTTCCATGTTTTTTTAGAATATTTAAAAAAAGACATAGGACAAGATTCTTAACCATCAAAATTTACTCACTTTACCATCAATATATATATATATATAAAGCTTTGATACTTTATTAGTACGTAACTTAGTTAAGGTCATACTAGTAAGATCATTGAGGTAGTATGAATCCCATGGAGTTGAAGTAATCACAATTATGTAAAGTTTAGGCATATAACCTAATTAAGCATACAAGTTATGTTCCAATAAGGAGCTTAGATTAAGCTAAACAAGAGTTATGGAGTTAATTACATGTATCCATTTATTATTGTAATAACATGTGCTATAATTTAATTAGTTTTTATGTTTTTTTTTTTTTTAGAAAATGGTTTATGGGGTGTAGAGTAGACAGTGGTAGGGTGTATTATTAAGGCACTCCTTGATGTGAATATCACTTATTTGTTATTACAAACCCAGTTATGTCAAGGGTTGGTGTGGTGGCCCTGGTTATGTGTTATCCCAAGATAATTTTAACCACTTAGATACCCCTAGATCATGATTTCTCAAATCAAAATTTAAACATATAATTATCTCAAAACTCACACAACTTAACATATAAAAAAATAAAAAACTTAAAATATATAATAAAATAAGCATTTTAATACTTATTATAAATTATTTAAATCAATATTTACCAATTATTTTATTTACATAACTTTATCAATTATATTATATTTAAAAAATATATATCTGATAATAAAAAAAACCAAAATACCACACTATTATATATATATAAACCCAAAATACCACAGTAAATAACTATCCGGACTCCTACCCTTTTACGCAACAAAAGAGAGAATGAAATTGCTTCACACCTTCGTTAGCATAATTTTGAAGTGCGTGCTAGATGACTCATACCGATCATTATCAGTGAAAATCATCTTAATGCTTCGTACTTTCCATTTAGGTAATTTTCGTTCCTAATAATATTTAGAATTAAATAAAAAAAAGGAGAATTTAGAAATAAAAAAATCGGAGAATCTGATAATATAATGACTTGGGACCCTAAAATCATTATAATATTCCTTCACTCATTTTTTTAAATAAGATACTGCTGTTGTGCATTATCCATTTGTCTCCTCTTTTGGCCATTTCCTCGTTCCAATGTGGGTCCTACTGGCAAAAGAAATTCTTACTCTTCTTCTGTTTGGATTGCCTTTGCTCTTTCACACGGTCACATTTCGTTGATCCACAGGCATAAATACATGTTCCGCTCAAACCAATTTCCCTTTCATTTCTTCAACATTTTCTCTGCTACCTGCTGCTTTAGGAGTTCAGTGCTGCCCATGTCGTTTTTGCATCTTTTCCTTGTAATCATATGGTCTGTTCATGTACTTTGGGTTGTATTTAGATTTAGATTTTGATTTTGAGTTGGATAAATTTAGGACTTAAATTTATAGCTTTGGGTAGCTTTTCTGCAGGGTGGATTTGAAGGTCCACACGGCCTACTTATAGCAACCAAAGGCTTTCAATTCTGATATAGGAAAGTTTGGTTTAATCTTGATAGTCCAATATATTGAGGTTAATTGAATGCTATCATTGCAGTAGCTGTAGCTGTGGAGTGGCTGTTATCAATACAATCAACTGGTCTGTAAGTAACATAGCTTGTGTGTATGAGTCAGATTCTAAATTGGGCAGCCAGAGATCCTATCTATGTTCACTTTTCTTCAGAAGCTATTCTGTATGGTGTTTCTGTTCCGTTGCTGTATATGCTTTTGGGTCTCTGGTACAAGTCTTTTCTCGTTTTTCACCATTCCTGTGTATAGCTATAGGGTTGTCGCTTTTGGGTTTCCTTGAAAACTCCCAAACTTTTGTCTCTGCCATCATTTCAGGGCTTTATATATTTCCTGTTGAATTGGGTATATGTTACCATCTCCAATTCAAATTGATTCATCACAGGCGGCAAAAGGATCTGTAACACAGCAACTGCTGTAACAGTTTTATTAATGGAGCGGACAGTTATCATCGCGCGAGGATCTCAAAGCTTTAGCCCTGTTTCGCCCTCTTTGACAGGGCTGCAGTCAAATCAGATGCTTGCTTCTCATTCAAACCAAATGGACATTCCCGAAAATTCTGTCCTCCCAATCCATCCAGTAGAATTCAGTGGAGAAATATATGACATGGGCAGTACCCAATACAACAATATGAACTTTGCTGCTCATCTGAATGTTTCTGGGGCCAAAACTATAGTGCCCACAAAGAAATCAGTGCGCGAGTCTGTGGACGAGAGGTGCCCAACTCAGAATTCATTGTATTCCCCTGGAGCCAGTGGGGAGGGCATCTCCCTATCTCGGAGCATTTTAGCCTCTGATGAAGCAGAGGATCAGCAAGGGATAGACGTGAGGAAGCAGAGAAGGATGATGTCTAACAGAGAATCAGCAAGGAGGTCCAGGCTCCGGAAACAGCATCACTTTGACGAGCTGAGGGCTCAGGTGGCTCATCTGAGAGCAGAGAACGGGCAGATACTGGACCAATTCAATATCGCTTCACAGCATTATGCTCACATTATAGAAGAGAATGGCGTCCTGAGATCGCGAGCCCTGGAACTGAGTCGCAAGCTCCAGAGATTACAAGACATGAGAAATGCCCATTCCCATGGTGTCTTTAAAACTATGGGTATTGAAACAGGGAATTGCAGTGCTGCACATCTGAGCACCGAATCAGGCACCATTGCTTATTCCTTCATCCCTTCCGATTTCTTGTTCTGAGCCCAAATTCAATGTGTACATTGTGAAATACTTCCTACTGTTTATCGTATTAGGTCTCAGTAGTGTAATGCTTTCTCCTTTCATTTTACAGAATTGGGTTTTTCAGCTGTTGAGTGGTATTTGGCAAATGTAAAAACAGGGTAAATTCGGCGGAGTCAACTGGAGTAGAGTAAACCATGTCATGGATTGTTTAAAGAGTTTGGCTGGGTTATCATTCATTTAGTTTACCCTGCTCAAAGTTTCGAGTTGGCTCTCGGCATAGTTGGCTTTCGGCATATAAATGGTGGTTTGTTCAACTTAGCAAAGAGTGGATGTATAATTTTAAAAATAATAATAAATATAAATACACAATTTTAGTTTCAGTTAACATAAAATTTTAGTGACGAGAGATGTATAATGAAGTGTGTGTTTTGATGTTGATTAGAGATGTATAATGAAGTGTGTGTTTTGATGTTTATTATGGATTGATACTAATCAATCTTTATGGATTGTGTTTATTATGGATTGATGCTAATCGATCCTTACCCGTTATTTAATTTATATGGTTGTGTTATTTATAATAATGTATTCCATATTATTTTTAGCTCACTTGGGGCAGCTCAATTGGTAATTGATGTATTAAAATAATGAAGACCAAGGCTAGTAGACTATGAACACATATAGAAGCAATGATATCATAAGAGGGGAAAGGTAAATTGGCCTAAGGGATTTCTTTGTTGTTTCTCTATTTCTCCTACTTTATCATGTTCATCTTATTAAAACTATGAGTATTGGAGAAAACTAATTCCTAGAGTCATGTCATCACTCCTATATTTCAAGAAGGTGTCTCCCCTACATTCTTGGAACAAGAAGAACTGGTGGGGGAACTTCTTGCGAGGAAATTATGCATGAAAAATTTGAATAAGGGAAACTAGACTAGGAAAAAAGGGTGAGAGCAAGTTCTAGAGCAAAGAAGGGAAAAAAGTGAAGTGCCATGAACATATAAACGATATTAGCTATGAAATTAAGTAGAAATACTTGTGGAAAGAGCTAGAAAACGAGGATAATATGCAAAAAAAATTGTGACATCAGCTAGACCTTTTTATGCCTTCTCTAAAAACACAAGAAGAAGAGATTTCTAAGGGATTGAGAAGAAAAGAAATAAGCTCTTTTGTGTAATGAGAGGCAAGTAATGTGGGTGTTTGTAGCCGCTATGTTCTTTGCAGAACTTAGTAGTGGAAGCTATATTGGTTCAATCCATTGTACATTGAACTAAGAGTAATCATACCTACTTTGCTCCGGTGGTGTCATTGCCTACCCACGGGGTGGAGTTCTTTAGTGGCCTACTTACAATTGGGTGGAAATCACTCAGATTCCTTAGTTTTACTAGTCATCTACTATGCATTCAAATAAATCTTCTTCTTTTTTCTACAATTTCATTATTTATTTGCATTTGTTTAAAAAAATTTCTGATTGAGGGAAAAATAATTAAAAGTTTATGAGGTTCATATAAAATATATATATTAATTGTCAATTAGGTTTATCTTAGGTGGTTTGGAGGAATGATTGGGTTTCTCCCCACCCAAGTTCAATTCCCGAAAGTGACATAATGAGCTTCAATGTAATGGCTTTGGACCTTGTTGTTGAGAATGAATAGTTCCTCAAGCACTGGAACATGTATATTCCTTATATGTAATATAAAGGAATTTTCCACGTGAGAAAAATAAAAAATTATATAATCGCAATAGTTCCAATATGAAACTATGTTAAGATTATTTTTTTATATAAATTTCTGAACTGTAAGTACTAGAAAACACATAGTGAATTCTTGATCTTTAGCTTGCCAACCTCGATTTCTCTACATGTTTAGGTTAAGTTCACAATCAATAGTGTTATCCTCATCAATAACTAAAATGTAATAACGTATATTAGTTTTTGTAGGTTCTATTATTTGTAACCCTGGTGTTATCTTTCTTAATCATGTAAGCAAGAACATGAAGTGTTCAATTGAGAAAAATGGTGTATTACATACAAAATTGGTTACACTAAGGTGGAAACAATGGTACTTAGTTAGCCCCAAAGGTTAGCTCAATTGGTCGAGTTCCCGTCACTAAAGGTCGAGTTTTCATCACTAAAGAATCTTGCTAATGGGAGGTCACGGGGTCATTTCTCCTCAACACCCTCGAGGTTAGGCTCTACTAATAAGCTAGCAGGAATGATCGCTTTGATTGGATATGCCTAGATATTTCATAAATAAAAAAATAATGGTACTTTAGCTAATGAAATTAGTTTGTGACTCTCTTTCTATCCATATTGACTTTGGTGTAAATAAGGAAATATCCCATATCCTTTATTTTATTTGAACTCGACGTTTATGACACAAACTTGCTTTCACATGAACTTTTCTTTGCAAGATTTTGGATGTTATTTGTACTCTCAAAGCCCTTAGAATCTTGACAAGTTTGATAAAGAATTTTTTTCCACAATATGTAAATAACTTCAAAAAAATAGAGGAATTGGAAATGCTTAGTTCAAGTTCCTTATCACATCAGTCAGTGGGGCATGACTGGGAGCTCAGCCACAAAGGTGTTTAAGTGTGGAGTTTTGAAACGAATTGGACTTAACTTTAGTGAATGTAGTTCCTTCATTTCCCTATTGGTCGATGACCAATTAACAAATTTTTCAAATGACAGTGCTTTTGTAGTTCATGTCAATCGAAGTCTGAAGTCCACCAATCAAACTGATTAAAGGTGTAAGGTTTATTTTTTGGTTACCTCGGTGGCCCGGTTGTTCCAAAAAATTCCCCTAGTGGCTAGTTAATAGGAATGTCTTTTAATATAATCTAATTAACTAGAGACCATTGGTTGACATATTTGGAAGTTTAGAGGTCCACAAATTATTTAAATTATGTTTTTATTAGAAACCTAGATTCAAATGCTAGTAGGGAAGGACACGTGGAAACACATAATTTATACTATGACATGGCAAGAAGGACAAATTAGGATGATGTGGCATGCCAAAGTGGCACATTGACATGGAAAGAAAATGATGTTGAGCCTATGTGGTCGGATGATGTGGAATTGATAAAGTGGAATTTGAAAATCCAACATTTTAGGATAATGGTCAGATCTGGATGTGTCTGACAAAATATGGATCGGATTTGTTAATTGTCATTGCCATGAATTGTTCTCATCTTCTAACAAATCTAGAATCTAGAAATCCAAATTTTTGGAAAAGTGTCCCTTTAAAAAATTTCTTGGACTCAAATGTTTTTGATAAAATTCAGATTGGATTATGTCAAAAATCGTTACCATCTAATAATTCCCATCATGTGTTGGAAATCAGTTTTCGAGTCTATCAAATTGGAAATCCATATTTTTGAGGAATATTTCCGTTAGGTTTTTCTCAGATCTGGACCTATTAATTTCCTTTATGTCAGCTATTCGAGTCATTTAGTAGAAATCATATTCAAATTCTAATAATATGGAGATTTGGCTTTTTGTAGAAAAGACCTTTTGGGGATTATGTTAGGTAGCTCATGTGTCCACCCTATGTAGGTGGCATAATGCGGTAGCGACATGTAGATGAAGGAATGCCCTGTGTCAAGCATGTATCATGTGACATGGAAAAATGCAATGATGATATGCGGATGGGTCATCACGTGTCAGTTGTTGACAAGGAATAATTCAGTGAAACTTATGAGGGCCATAACTTGGTGTCTAAAATTCAGAGTTTGACAAAATTTATATCCTTAGAAAGATCTCGAAAATCATAACATGATTGTGATATTAGATAAGGAGTTAAAGTGATTGAAATAAGAAGAATTTTAATAACAAATCTTTTTAGAGTAAATTAATAGGTCAGAATTTTAAACAGAACATTAAGACGTTATTAAGAAATTACATATCAAATTTTGATTACTATCATTCCTAATCATATGATTATTTTCTTGAAGATGGATCTTCTTATGGGTTTGAAACATCAATTACTTTCAAACATCACTGTGAAAAAACTGAACTCTGTATTTACAAAAACACAAGGCAAGAATCTAAAATCTATTTTCATATATTTAATTATCTTAATATAATTATAAATTTAATAATTAAAATTGTTACAGCGTAACTTTACAAAAAGTCTCTCAAGAACACTCCTTGTAATATTGATCTTAATGTGTAAACTTGAAGATCTTTAACAATTTGCAAGTTAAATTTATATGTGTTTTGGGTAGAGGGTCACTTTATTAAACACATAAACAAGTAAATTTTATCCACAATTTACAGCCAAATAGAGACAAAATAAGCATATCTGAAACACATAACACAAGCATGATAAATGAGTTCACCCCTCTCCTAGGCTACATCTTCGAGTCTAACTTCCAATGTAGGGCCTCTTTCATTAAAAAAATTCTCAAAAGTGTGTTTACATACTTTACAAAACTCAAGATGCAAAACCAATGTCTCTAATGGATCCATCACTATCAAAAACCCCCATTTTGGTTCTTTATGCATCTCATTTGGGCAAAAATTGAGTAAAATATGATTGTTTCAAGTTTCTCCCAAATTCTATAGCTAACCATACTCCATTTCGACATAAAGCTGTCTTGAGTGCCCCAAATGTGGAACTGGTGCACAAACCTGGCCTACATTCTTGCTCGGCTATCGAATTTGTAGGATGGTTAAATCTTCCATTAAGTCCCCAGTCTCAACTTTTCTGGTCACATGGCGGCCATAAGACTGCATAGGGGGCCGATATTCCGAGGCTACTGTCTAGCACCCAGTTGGGCACATGCTCATGTTTCTATGCTCCTGCATATGACCATGGGATGGCCCCCGCCAGTTCTCCACACCTATGGTTACATGGGAATTCATACGACCTAGGGCTGGCCCCCTCTCCAACAGTTTCGTCGATCAAGTGCATGTGCTCTATGTGTATTGTGGCTTGGGTCATGTCAGTGGGTTGGGCTAAGGCCTAGACCCTTGGCCCCCCACCTACGGTCACATGGCATTAGGGTGGTCTGGGGCTAGGGCTTATCCTGGCCCCCTTCCCCCAATGGTGCATTATAATCAAGGAACAATATGTAGCGCAGTTGGTTAGGTCATTGGAATTGTTGGTTGAGGTTGCGAGTTTGATCCATGTGGCCTCCACTCGACCCTTAGAAAATTTTTAATGCACTATCTGGAGGTCACGTGGCCACCTTTGGTTGACCCACGTGGCCCTCCACAATTGGCCACATAATAACTAGTCAACCTTCAAAAATAATTGAAAATTTGACCTTAGGAGAAATTGGAGAAAAATCTGAATATCAAATTTTTTTAATTTTTCGACCAATCAAATGAGACCATGTGATAGCCTACCACTAGCCCAAAAATATCCAGTCACCTGTCCATTTGCCAAAAAAATTGTTCGTTTGCCATTTCGATCAGAAATTGATATCGGGAGCATCCGATATCGGTTTTGAGTGAAACAAATTGTGTTGGAATCAGATCACCAAGATCTATCCATTCATTCAGGTTTCGAGCTCTGTCACACATTTTGGATTTTGAGCACTATTTTGATCCAACAAATCACTCCTCCCCATTGGAAGCTTTTGGAGCTCCAAAATCTCTTTATCAGTGAACAAATAGATGAGGGTACTGCTCCGTCACCCTTCCAGTCTCAGTCCACTAAACTTTGCTTGAATTTTTCGCTTTGAGATTTTCATGAAAATGCATCGCTTTCCCTGGTTTTAGAGTCCTAGGATTTCTGTCAAAGATGAACTCTCGCTGCAATTTTCGAAGATATGAAGAACAAAAACTACCCTTGAAGGAATTTTAACATTCCCTCCTCAGTCTTCAATCAATGGAAACTTAAACAATTTGAAGTTCCCTTCACCTTGAACATTGTCGTCATGACGATGCTTACCATGTCTAGCCTTGCACTTGGATCGACTCTTTATCAAATGTGATCGTCATCACCATGCACCATCCTTCTTCAAAGCAAAAACATTATGAAACCCACAAGAAAATGTTTTGGGACCAATGTCCTCTTTGTCAAATAGTCTTTGAATTTCCTTTTTGACCTTTGCATGATTTAACACTAGCATCTTATTCACACCGATGTTCAACAATGATGCATCCTGCTGCAAATTCACTTCATTTGGTTTACCTCTTTTAGGAGGAAATTTGTTAGAATCTTGAAACATCTTATCACATGAATTATAAACCTCAATGAAATAAAATTTCAAACTTGATTCATATCCTTGAAAGGCTTTAGGTTCCTCAACATCTTTGTGCTTGAACATTAACAATGCAAAATTCTGACTAGCATTTACAATTCTCTTCATTTGTCCCACATTGACAAGAGATGCATTCAATTTCTTGTTATGTGCTCTAACAATTTACTCAATCCCATTCTTGAACAAATGATATTTGTTCCCATGGAAATGAAAAATATCTCTCCTATCATATGGATATGGGCTTCCCAAAACAATACCACATATATCAATTGGAATTACATCAAGCTCTACCTCATCTAAAAAGTTTGCAGTGATTTCAAATTTTAGTTTACATGTTTTTGTCACATATCCAACCTATAGGGTAAGGTTTAGGATGAGGAATGGCTTCTAAATTCAAATTCTTGACAATGTATTTTGAGATAAGATTTGCTTGTGAAGCACTATCAAACAATGTATCTATCTTGATATGTTTTGAAGTAACTCTAATGTGGAAAACCTATATTCTTGTTTTTTCATCTTGAGTTTCATTGAGACAATTTGAAGAACTAGTACTTGCAATGTCCTTACCTTTCAAACCCATGGTTGTGATCTTTGTTTCATCTCCAAAATCAGAACCTAAATCTTGTTGTGTAGTTGCAGTTATATTCTCTTTCTCTTGATTTTTAAACTTTTGGGTCTCATTTCTGGATGAAGTTTCCAGCAATGATCTTCATCATGGCCTTCTTTGGAACAATGTTTACATGTAAGTTTTTCTTTCTCTATCTTGATGACATCATTCTTCTTCCCTTTTCCTTTGAACTTACCCTTTCCTTTTTCTCCAGACTCAAAGAAACTCTCACTAGTTTCTTCATAAACATTTTTCCATCTTGCCTCTAAATGAGTTGTCTGGACACAAACCTCATCTAGTTTTGTAGGGTTAAACATGAGAATGTTATGTCTCAAATAACTATGCAATCCTCCAATGTATTTGAGCAAATTATATTGTGAGGAAAAGTAGCTCTTTTCCTAAATTCTTGAGTATAAGATTGCACATTTTTCCCTTTAGCTTGCCTAAAGTTTTTCCAATCCATAATACATTTTTTCATGTATGCTAATGGATAAAATTGCCTTCTTATTGCAACAACAAAATCATTCCAAGAGAATAAAACTTTACCATGTTTCTTCAAGTCCTCTTGGGTTTTGGCTTCCCACCAAATCAGTGTTGCACCTTCCAATCTAAGAGAAGAAAGCTGAATCTTGGTTTCTTCATCTTTTATTCTTTGTATCCTACAATACACTTCAATCTAATGAATCCAATTATCTAATCTCTCTGCATTTACCTCTCCATTGTACATAGGCAATTCAAACTTAATATCAAGCTTAAGCAAAGGAGTTTTACCATGACCCCTTGGGGAATTTGGATGTGTTTGTGAAAGGGTAGAAGAAGTTGAAGATTGAAGATGAGGATGAGGATGATGATGGAGGTGAAGGTGGTGGTTTGTCACCATTCCTTCCATTCCCTTTTGGAGGCTTGTCTCCTTTTCCTCCATCTCCTTTTGGAAGATTTGAGTTCTCTCCATAAAATCCGGAATTCCTCTCCTCATACAATACCTTAACTATCTCAGACATTTCAAAGAATTCTTTTCTAAAAGCTTTCTCATCTTCAAACATTCCTTCAAGACCTTCTTCATGTGCCATGACTATTGAAGCTTGAGGTGTGTTTTTTCTCCTTGAAACAATTTGAGATCTTGGCTCCACAAGTTCTCATTCTCCTCTTTTGAGCTTCAACTCTGTAAGCATAAAAAAAACACTTTCAAACAAATCAAATCTTCACAAAAACCTTGTGCTCTGATACCAAAATGATCTGTATGTGTAAACTTGAAGATTTTTAACAATTTGCAAGTTAAATTTATATGTGTTTTGGGTAGAGGAACAATTTACTAAACACATAAACAAGTATTTTATCCACAATTTACAACCAAACATAGACAAAATAAGCATATTTGGAACACATAACACAAGCATGATAAAGGAGTTCACCCCTCTCCTGAGCTACATCTCTTAGTCCAGCTTCCAATACAGGGCATCTTTCATTAAAAATGCTCAAAAGCGTGTTTACATGCTTTACAAAGCTCAAACAAGAGAAAGTATGTCTCCAATGGATCCAGCACTGTTAGAAACCCCCTTGATTTTTCTTGTCACATGGTAGCCATAAGACCGCATAGGGGGTTGATATTCTGGGTTGTCTAGCACCCAGCTAGGCACACACTCCTCGTTCTATGCTCTCACATATGACCATGGGCTGGGCCCCACTAATTATTCGTGCATGTGGTTACATGAGCGGTCATACGACCTGGGGCTTGCCCCCATGGGCTAGCCCCCTCTCCAACAGTTTCGTCGGTCAAACGCTTGGGCTTTGTGTGCGTTGTGGCATGGGTTATGTCCATGGGCTAGGCTAAGGCCTAGCCCCTTGGCCCGCCGCCTGTGGTCACGTGGCACAAGGGTGGCCAGGGGCCAGGGCTTAGCCTGACCCCCTTCCCCCAACGACACATAACTTAAAGTTTAAATAACGTGTTCAAACCATTATAATCAAGGAACAATATGTAGCGTAGTTGGTTATGTTGTTGGTTGAGGTTGTGGGTTTGACCCTTGTGGCCTCCATTTGACCCTTAGAAATTTTTTAATGCACTATCTGGAGGTGACGTGGCCACCTTTCATTGACCCACGTGGCCCTCCACAATTGGCCACATAATAACGAGTCAACCTTCAAAAATAATTGAAAATTCGACCTTAGGAGCAATAGGAGAAAAAATTGAATATCAATTTTTTTTTAATTTTTCAACCAATCAAATGCGATCATGTGGCAGCCTGCCACTGGTCAAAAAATATCCAGTCACCTGTCCATTTGCCAAAAAATTTGCCCGATTATCAATTCGATCGGAACTTGATATCGAGAGTATCCAATATCGGTTTTGAATGAAACGAATTGCGTTAGAATGAAATCACCAAAATCTATCTAGTTATTCAAGTTTCGAACTGTATCACACACTTTAAATTTTAGGAATTATTTTAATCCACCAAATCAAATATCACTAACTCATTTATATTTTTAAAATTTAATTAATCTATATTAAAAATAAAATAAAATAAATAAATAAATAAATATTTACAATAAAATTATTAAATACTTAAATAAAGTAAAATAAAGAAAAGACAAAAATTAACTTTCGATAAATTCAAACTACACTTATGAGCATATGGACTAACTCCAACCGAGCATATAGAAGTATTTCAAATTAAATCATTTGATAAAGAAAATATTAAAATGGTCGTGCTACATAGTCAAACATCTTAAACCCCTTTTCTTATTTTTAATTAATTTTATAAAATGGTTATGATACATAGTCAAACATCTAATAATTTTTTTTCATTTTATTTTCAATCAATCTTCTTATAAATGGTGAATGTAAGAAAATAGTTTTGAGGTTGCTTTAAATTATTTTTTCAAATATTTCATTACATTAGTAAAAGGTTAACTAAAAGGAAAATTAGTAAATTAATATATTATCAAAAAGTTAATTAGAAAAAAAAAAACTAAAAGAAATTAATTTATTTATTTTAGCGTGAGTTAATGTCAAGTTGATTGTTTTTAGTTTGAGTTAATGTGAAGTTGATTGTTTGATTATTTGAATGGCTATTTATAAAAAATAAGTGATTTTATAATATATTTCTTAAAAGGTGAGGATTTTTTTATTATATATATATATATATATATATATATATATTAAATTGATATTTGATAATTTAATATATTTTTTTCTATTTTATTTAAATATTGTAATTTAATTTTTTTTTTTTTATTTTATTTAAATATGGTAATAAATTATAAATTTTGTTTTGTAAAAAATAAATTTTAATTTTATTATATTATATTTAATGATAGGCATATTTTTATATTTTTTTGTAATAGAGAAAATTATATATATATATATATATATATATATATATATATATAATTGTTTTTTAATTAATTAGCAATTGAAATAGTTTTTATTTTAGTATTTAATTTTGGCAACCTAAATAGTTTTTATTTCAGTGTTTAATTTGGGAAGAGAACTAGTTTTATGGATTAAACTATATGAATCATGTCTCTCTTATAATATTCACATAAAGGACATCAAGTATATAATTAATGGTGAAGGAGATTCCTTAGTTATGATTGTGTTTGAATCATGTCTCTCTTATAATATTCACATAAAGGGCATCAAGTATATAATTAATGGTGAAGGAGATTCCTTAGTTATGATTGTGTTTAAACCGACAACACATCCCTTAAGGGTATAATAGAGCCCATTACTACATATACAAGCTTCCATGCCTTTACATTATTTTTTGGTGTCACTCTATAGAAATTTTTCATTAACCTGAAGCACTTATGACTTTGGATAAACATCATTTGGATGATTTGTCTCTAGATAAGGTATGTAGTAAAGGTGTTGTCTCAAATTCTTTTGTTTTTAGGTCCATTTAGAATATTTACACTCTACATCTATATTGTAAATAAAATTTTATCAAGTCATGTTTTGTATTAATTCTATCATAAGTGAGAGTGCCCTTAGACTCTTAGTTAGAATCCATCTTGGAAAAAAATAAAAATTAGGAACTTTGTAATTCATTAAAGGATTTTTTTTCCCACGTGTAGAGTGGGGAATTCAATAATCTCATCTAGACCTTTTTGAGGAAATGGACATTGAAGTAGCGCTGAATTTTTTGGAATCGTGGTATGAAGAAAAGGCCATCTATGACCCTATACCATTGCCCCCCCTCCATGATAATTTTATGAACAAAATCTTACCATATATGTTGATGTTTAGTTAGAATCAGGTCATTTAATGAGAGTTGAGGAAGATCTAACTTTTTTTTTTGTAAGCTTGGTAGGACCTTTCTATTCATTATCTTTCAAAAAAGGCAAGTTACAACTAGAAACTAAATGGTTAGGTGGCCTCAACCTATCTAGAGGGAAACTAGGTTTGTTGGCCACCTAATGACATGATAAGTCATCCAAAAGAAAAATATTATAAGTTTGTTAAGCCAACCTAAGTAAGCTTGAGTGTCCTTATACTTCCTATATTCTAGATAACTATAAACATATTGAAAAGTTTGTAACTGTTGCATATAGGAAAAGTCAAAACAAGGAGTAAAATATCAAACTACTCATCATTAGTTGTATCAACAAGAGCAGGATCCTTTGCACTTGAATCTGAAAGCTCATCATTCAGGATGCATGGGATATGTTTCTCGATGCGACTAAGGCAGCCATTCTGCATTTGGAGTTGAAATTGAATATGCTAAAAATCCTTACTAATCTGGGAACCTCTGCGAAGACAAAGGCGAGCCAAAAGGGATATGCTCCAAATCTTTAACTAGCAGGTTCTTCATTATCCAGTACAAATGGACAGTTTGTTTATACAGAGAAGATCATCCCTGAGAGTGTTTGGGGTTAGGCACCAGAGTTTTCCAGCCATCCAGGTTAATATCCTTTATACCAACTTTCTTGTTAAGCTTGACTTCCCATTTTGTGATAAGCTGGTGGACCTGGTGTGGAGTACTGAAGAAGGTATGTTTTTATTGACTATTTTGTCATCTTTTCTTTAGAACTTGTAACATCTTTGCATCATGAACTAGGTAAATAATGGGAAATCATGACAAATATATAAGATTTATATGCAACATGAAAACACTAATAATTGCTATTTCTTATGCAGGAAAATGGAAAAACTAAAGATTGCCGCTCCAAAGAAAAAGATAGGGCCAAGCTAACCGTTGTCCCTTTGGCGGGGAACCATATGCAAACAAGATGATCTAAATTAAAACATCTCAGCCAAGGAAAGGAAAAGGAGATATCGACTCAGCGCAAGAAAACGACTGGATAACTGAGGATTAACAGCTTGGCGAATCCCTCAGGATCAGATCACTGTTTTAACTATTTTCGCATCTTTGATATCTCTGCTTCAGTTGTTATAAGTAGGGGCAGCACTGCTAGCCCAGGGGAGACCGTTAATTTTTATGTAACTTTGCTCTGTATTTGAAACTTTGATCATCGAATCTCGTTGAGAAGTGATCCCCTGTAACACTGTTTTAATGCTTTGATACAAATCTGGTTGCAGTTCCATCTGTGATTCTGGAATAATTTCAAGCAGTGTATCCCTGGAGTCTAAGGGCCCAGCCCTGGTGGAACACTTGCTCTTGTACCATTACCTTTAGTTCATGTGTGGTTTGCATTATCAGTTTTGATCGGTAATCTAGCGTGTTTTGTTATTTTATATCACAGCTCTGTTATATTTACAATATCGTCTCTGTAATAGGAAAGTTGTATTGTTCATTCTGACCTGATAACATATTGTTGTTCCTTTAAGTCATGCAACATTACTGTTCTTTACAGAATGCTATTGTTGTTCAACTACAGAGTAACCGAGCTGTAATATTCTTAATTTGGTATTACTGTATTGGTCTATGGTTTATACTTCATACGATTGTTGTTCAATTGACATTGTTGTTCCATTATGAATTGCAATCGTTACCCTTTCTAACTGAGATTAATATTTGTGGTATCGGACTCATATTACTGTTTCTCTTAATATATCTGTATGTTGTGTGAGTTATTTATTTCGGTGTTGTATATTCATCATTGGTGCTAAGCACTGTTCTATATTTCATTGGTCATTGGTTGTCGTTCCATTTATATTTGTTGTCCGATTTACCCTTTCAGTAAAGATTGCCATCTGATTTCTGTAGGATACAATTACTGCACTTGTTCCTGTAGATTAAGGTGTTGTTGTTCATCAGACTTAGTTGCCATTACATTTTCTAGTTTTTGTTCCATTTCTTAATTGTTGTTCCATTTCTTGTTATTGTTACTTTTGTGTGTATAACGATCTGAAACTGTAGTGGGCATTGGCGTTTGTTGTCTAGTCCCGAGATCGATGATCTGTTCCTTGATTACCTTTAGTTACCTCAGTTTCCAAAGGGTCGAGTTATTGTTTCTAGACCCTTGAATGATAAATTGCTTAATTTTCCGAGTGCATGATTTAGGCTTTAAAGTATTTTGCTGTAAATAGATTTTCTTTCAAGCATCTGTTTACTCTTGTATTTCCTTGAGCACTATACTACTAGCATTACTCTAACAAATGATAGCCTCAAACTGAGTACACTCTTTGAGATAACAAATAGTTACTGGATTGACAAGTTAATGTGAGGTAATTAGAGGTGAAAAAGACCCTTTTTACGGCTCGACATTTTGGCGCCGTTGCCAGGGAAGAGTGTAGCCATTTGTTTCTTTTTTAGAGTAGTGTAAGAACCTGTTAGGAAAGAGTTGGGTTTTAAAAACGGAAGGTAAGAACCTACGTGTGGAGTATGTAATAGCCCTGCTCCCTTGCTCGCTTTCCTACAGATTTGTTGTTGTTTTGTTTGGGTAGAATCTAGCAGTTGATTTGTGTGCATGACTAAGCAGAAAAAGCCAGAAAAGAATCCCAAACCTCTACCCAAGCCTGATAAAGCTAAGGGGCCGGTGACCCTTGGCCGATCAACCTTTATAGACGAAATCCTTAAGAAAGCAGAATCTCAACCTTCAGTAGGACCTAGAAAAGTTACTTCTAGACAGCCTACTAGTTCCCTTCAGGCCACAGGATCACCATCTGTAGCCTTTGCTGAGGTGCATAGCCAAACCGAAGAGTAAGATTTTCAAGAAATTGAAAATTCTAGCCTAAAATCATTGCAGGAAGGGAACCTTAGCAATCTCTGTGAAGGAAGAGGAGAAACAGGAGAAGCTGAAGAACCAACATCTCCTCTTAGGGTAATTCAGCCATTAAGCAGCCCAGATAAGGGAAGTGCTGCAAAAATAATTTATAACGAAAATCAAGAACCTGAATCCCCCCAGACATTAGGCACTCTCATCATCCTAGATAAAGGAAGTGCTGTCAAGGCCATCCCCATTAGAGCCATTCCCTCTCGACAACTTAGGAATACCCTCTTAGATATCCTAGAAGGCTATTGGCATATATTTGACCAAATGGCCTAGAATCAGCCTAACACCCAAACCTCTACACTACAATACCCCATTGTGGATACCGCAGCTAATGCACCTATGAAAGCAATTCCTTTTCAGCATATCCCTACATTTCATGGCCTTACATCAGAAGATCTGGATGCATTTCTGTTTGAATTCGATGTGCTATGTAGAGGATATGACTATACCACCGATCCCCAGAAATTGAAATTATTTCCCTCTACATTAAAAGGCGCTGCTTTAATATGGTTTATGGGACTAGGTGGTGGTGTTATAAATAATTGAGATCAAATGAAAGAGTCTTTTCTAAAAAAATATCAGGACTATTGCAGGTCTCGAGAGTTAAAAGATGAAATATTTCAGATGGTAGCTAAACCAAATGAAACATTAGAAGTGTATGTTGAACGATTCTAGTATAATCTTCAAAGATCTCCTTATGCATCATTACCTTTACCTGATAATGTATTAAAAACAACATTAATTAGGGGAATGAAGGAACAATGGATTGAGACATTAAACATTATGGGGAAAGGAGATATTTATCAGGAAAATTTTGCTTAAATTATTGATTTATGTAACAGGAGCTCAAGAGGCAGCACAAGGCTAAAACCAGCATAACATGATCGATTTGTAAGAGATAATAGAATCTCGGCAGAAGGAGTAACTTGTGCAGAAATTGGAAATTTATTAGAAAATTTTAAAACTGACATATTGGGGACGCTCACAACACAACTTGATATTATGCAAGCCAAACAAAAGCAAGCAGAAGTAGAACAGAATTTGGCAATCTTCTGTCCCCGATGCAGAAAGAAACACAGCCATAAGGAGTTTCCATTAGATGCAGTCCAAATTTGCGCCATTTGAACAAAAAACCACTCCACAGAAAGTTTCCCCTCACTTCCTGGATTGAAAGCAGTATACAAGGAAGAAGAAGAAGAGCTAGAGTCACTGTATCTACTTAATCAGTGTCGTCAATGGTAGCCGCGACAAACATGTATGTTTTTAGATCCACCTTCTTCTTTCCAACCTCAGCAATACCATGCTCAACAATATAATTCAATGTGGCAAAATCAACCTCCCTTCCCGAATTGGTCACAGCAATCATTCCCTTCATCATCTCCATGGCCGAATCAAGCAAGCCAACCCAATTGGCCAAATTTTCCCTATACCCCACCATATTGGCAAAACAATGTTTATCCTCCACAATGGACTCCTCCTACTTCACAGAGTCAAACCTGGCAGAAAAACCAGCAAAGACCGATGAATCAGCCAGTAGGAACTATCCCGCTCCCTCAACCTACACTGCCAGCCCTACAACAAAACCCCTAGTCTAATTTAAGGCCGCAACTCCCACCCCAACCCAACCCCAATCCGAATAACAGAACGGTCCAGTCCATTCAAATAATCGAAACACCAAAGATTGGAACTGATCTAAGGGAGTGTAATGACCTTCAATTAAGATCTAGGTGTATCATTGAAATAGAGGGAGATAAAACAGTTCAAGTTGAAAATCAGTTGCCTGTAGAACAACCATTACAAGAAGAGGACGTGACCAGACAACAAATTCATGATCCAACAACCACATCCTCTCCTCCATTCCCAAAACACTTAATTATACCTCGACCTATACAATATCCTGATTTTCACATTCTGGGAGAATTATGAAACCTGTACATAAAAATCTCGCTCCTCCAAGCCATTCAAGACATCCCGATATATGCAAAGACTATCAAAGAACTATGTATAAAGAAACCAAGGAGGACAATAACAAATAACCCAAAAGTCCAAGTAGTTGGCACTTTATCTGACTTATTATCAGGAAAAGAAACACCCGTTAAATACGAAGACCCAGGAAATCCAATAGTAACCGTACAAATCTATGGTCAAACCTTATCAAATGCCTTAGTTGATATAGGAGCTGCAATTAACATCTTAACAACCAATACTTGCCAAAAACTAGGCATTACATCAGTAGAACCGACCTCCACTTTATTAGAACTAGCTGATCGATCTGTAGTTAGGCCAGAGGACACACTGCATGATGTTATGGTATCTGTTGACTCTTGGGAGTATCCAGCCAATTTTCCAATAATAAATCCCAAAAACCGACTTGATGGACTTCCATTGATCTTGGGCAGACCTTGGTTGCAATTGTCAATGCTTATATTGGTTGCCGACAAGGTAATATGACCATTACTAGGGGGACAAATATTAAGAATCTTGCTTTTACCCCCCAGTGCAGCCAAGTGTCACAATAATAAAAACTAACAAGCATCCTGTATCATACCTCACCAAAAATATCAAATCTCCATTAACCATACAAGAGGCCCTTGATTTCAAAGACTAAATAGAAGATGATGCCATTAATAATTTCATTAGCCAAGCTGAACCCAAATCCCACATACAATGTCACATGATAGAAGCGGCATTTGATAATGAATTAGAAGAGGATATTCTTAAAGATACACATGATTAAACAATACCTACTACCTCTGTTTCGAATACCAAAATTGTGGAAATTGAGCCAGGGAAGACTTTAAACATTAATGCCAACCTGACTTCCGAACAAGAAAGGAAGTTCATCCAATTATTGAGGAAACATAAAGAAGCATTTGCATGGGACTACCCTGATATGAAAGGAATTGACCCCCAGTTATGTACACACCACATTTATATAGAAAAGGATGCGAGACCTATTTTCCAACCATAAATGATACTTAATCCTCATCTAAAAGACGTTGTAAAAGCTGAACTTCAAAAACTTTTAGATGTTAACTTCATCTACCCTATCTCCGATAGTAAATGGGTCTCTCCACTTGTTGTGGTACCAAAGAAGAACGAAAAGTGGAGGATTTGTGTAGACTATAGAGAATTAAACAAAGCAACAAAAAAATACCACTTTCCCCTTCCATTCATTGATCAAGTATTAGACACTCTAGCAGAAAAGAAATTCTTTTATTTCTTAGATGGCTTCAGTGGATACAATCAGATTCAGATTGCCCCTGAAGACCAAGACAAAACTACTTTTACTTGTCCTTGGGGAACATTTGCCTACAGAGTTCTACCTTTTGGCTTATGTAATGCTCCTGCCACATTTCAAAGAGCTATCCTCAACATTTTCTTAGATCTAATAAATGAGGGGCTCGAAGTCTACATAGATGATTTTACACCATACGGAGATGATTTTGACCCAGCATTGGACACACTGGAAAAAGCCCTGCAGCACTGCATTGCCACCAGGCTTTGCTTAAGCCATGAAAAATGCTATATGATGATGAATGAAGGACTTCTTCTAGGCCATTATATCTCAGTAGCTGGCATACAAGTAGACCCAGCCAAAATTCAAATAATTTTGCTAATTCCCACTCCTACTACTCAAACAGAGGTACGCAGTTTTCCTGGATTCTCTAGTTATTATAGAAGGTTTATAGAACATTTTTCACATATTCCTACACCTCTATATGCACTAATAGGTAATGTTGACTTTCTATGGACAGAAAAATGTGACCGTGCTTTTCAGGATCTGAAGAAGCTTGTGTCCACAGCTCCAGTCCTTCAAGGACCAAATTGGGACCTGCCATTCCAAATTTCATCAGATGCCTCAGATACAGCTATTGGAGCGGTCCTTGGGCAGGAAGAAGATAAAAAACCATATGCAATTTATTATATTAGCAAGAATTTATCCCCTGCTGAATTGAATTATACTGTTACTGAAAAAGAATTTCTAGCTGTAATACATGCTGTCAATAAGTTCAGGCATTACATTACTGGATATCCTGTTATTTTGTACACAGATCACTCTACCATAAAATATTTAGCAAATAAACCAATCACAAATGGTAGAATAACTAGATGGCTGATTTTATTGCAGGAATTTGATATTACAATCAAGGACAGACCTGGAAAAGAAAATCCTGTAGCTGACTTTCTCTCGCGAATGCCAAAACCAGTGGACGCAGCAGCAGTTGAAGATCAATTTCCAGATGAGCATTTGTTTGTTGTCACTGTTAAAACACCCTGGTATGCTGATGTTGCGAATTACTTAGCAGTAGGTAAATTACCAAAACATCTGACCCCCAATGAACGAAAACAGATTGTCCAGCGAAGTGCTCGATTTTCCTGGATTGGGGGCTACCTGTTCCATACAGGAGTAGATATGCACATCAGGAGATGTGTCCGGGAGGATGAAATTTTTGATATTTTGAAAGCTTGTCACGACGGACCATGTGGCGGACATTTTGTCGATAAGAGAACTGGACATAAGATACTGCAAACAGGGTATTATTGGCCTACGATCTTCAAAGATGAAAAGAAGTTCATTCAAACTTGTGACAGTTGTCAAAGGGCAGGATGCCCTAGCCAGTCTAACGAAATGCCCCTGAACCCACAACTGGTTATTGAACCATTCGAGCGATGGGCACTTGATTTTGTTGGTCCAATTAACCCATCCTTGAACCAGAAAACATATATTCTGGTGGCAACAGAATATGTCACCAAATGGGTTGAAGCAGAAGCATTACCGAGAGCTACAGAGGATTCTGTCATACAGTTCCTGTTTCATATATTTGTGCGATATGGGCTTCCAAGAGACATAATTACAGATGGTGGACCACAATTTGTTGGCAATAAGATTGCTGCAACACTTAAAAACTATCATATCTAGCATAAAATTATTACTCCATACCACCCGCAGGCAAACGGTCAAGTAGAAAGCAGCAACAAAATAATAGAAGCAATCTTGACAAAAACCATTGCATCACATAGACGCGATTGGGCTACAAGACTACCAGAAGCCTTGTGGGCCTACAGAACAACATGGAGAAGCACTACTGGCTATTCACCATATCAATTGGTGTTTGGAAAGCAACCCATTTTTCCATAGAATTTGAAATCCAAACACTGCGAACAGCACAAGAAGTGGGCCTAGACCTAAACAAGGCACAAATTAATAGATTACAACAGATCAATGAACTAGATGAAATCAAGCTCTCTGCCCTTCAACACACTACATTAATCCAACAGTAGCGAGCTAAATGGCATGACGCTCTCATTAAAAAGAAAGTCTTCTGTGAAGGAGATTGGGTGCTCTTATACAATTCCAGGTTTCAGGATTTTCCCGGGAAACTTCAAACTCGCTGGCTAGGGCCATATGAAATCTAGAAGGTACATGAAAATGACACCCTTACTCTAGTCACTATTGACAGATTTGGACATACCTTCAAAGTAAATGGCCACCGAGTTCGATTATACGGCAAACCACTTACTCGAGAATCCTTTTGCCAGCAACTACGCGAGGACTCCGATATGCAAATTCTACACGAGGAAGAGAAATCTTCCTCACCTGTGATTCATTAAGTGATTCACTTGTTTTTATACTTTGTACATAATTTCTTTGTTCTGTATATATTTTTGAATTTGCATTTTTTTCTGCTGCTCCTTTTCAGAAGAAACAATGTTGTCGTTTTGTTGTTCCTTTTTTGAAGAGACAACATTTGTGTACACTTTTGTCATTGTTGTTGTTCCTTTTTCAAACGAACAACACCTTTTGTTTCAGCCGTTCTTTTTCATTTTCATTTTGTTGTTCCTTTTCCAAAGGAACGGCATTTGAGTTTTTTGCTGTTCCTTTTCCAAAGGAACATCATTTTTTATTTTTGTTGTTCCTTTGGAAAAGGAACAACACTTTTGATTTTTGCTGTTCCTTTTCCAAAGGAACAACATTTGTATTTTTGTTGTTCCTTTTCCAAAAGGAACAACACTTTTGATTTTTGTTGTTCCTTTTCCAAAGGAACAACACTCTTGATTTTTTATGTTCCTTTTCCAAAGGAACAACACTCTTGATTTTTGTTGTTCATTTTCCAAATAAACAACACTTTTGACTTTCGCTGTTCCTTTTCCAAATGAACAAAACTTTTGATTTTTGTTGTTCCTTTTCCAAAGGAACGACATTTTCATTTTTGCTATTCCTTTTCCAAAAGGAACAACACTTTTGATTTTTGCTGGCACTTTTGATTTTTGCTGTTCCTTTTCCAAACAAACGGCATTTGCATTTTTTCTGTTCCTTTTCCAAAGGAACGACGCTTTTTAGCACTTGCGTTTTTGCTATTCCTTTTCCAAAGGAACGACACTTTTGGTTTTCTGTTGTTCCTTTTCTAAAGGAATGGAATGTTCGGTTTTTGCTGTTCCATTTTTCCAAAGAAACGACACTTTCGGTTTTTGTTGTTCCTTTTTCAAAGGAACAACACTTGTATTCCTTTGCCCTTCCTTTTTCAAATGACAACATTCTCGTATTCCTTTTACTTATGACTAAAGATACCTGTTGTCCCTCTTGTTTCAGGTCTTTTGGAGCACAGTTATACACTCATGCAATGGATACAAAGCTAGAGCATACTGAAATCAACAAATTATATAAAATCGCTACTTTTACAGGAAATTGCTGTGAATTGATAAAGAGGAACAAAGAAAGGACAAGATTATTCATCACTTTTGCTGTCATTACCCTACTAATACTGACATGATTGGTCATCTTTATCATGCTGGTTCTTTTTAAATTCCCATAAAAATTTTATCATTATTAAGGATAAGAGCAAAGGGTTTACATTTTTCTATTGATATGTTAAGACTTCTTCCACCATTCCTACTCTTAAGGAGGGCTGAACCACCCTTTGTGTATAAATAGGGAAGCATTTTATAAAAAAGAAAAAGAAAAAAGAAAGAATGTTTTGAATTGTCAAATGCAGGATAGGGGGTCTCATCAAGAGCCAGCCTACCATGATCATAAGGAAGAAAGTGAAGTGGCATTCCCACTATGGCCACCACACCAGGGATATGGTCCAAGAGGCACATTAGAAAAAATAAAAATTCCTTGGAACAGGAGGTCTCATCACGAGACGGCTTGCCCACCTTTCACTCCTTCCTAGTGAATGGCATTATGATTTAATTGGTTACCAAGCCAGCATAATGACCTCCATTTTGACACTAAATAATACTTCCTAGGCATACATAAAGGATCATGGTTCCATGGGTGAAACAAACAACTCTGCCAAGGTTATGGACACCTGTCGGCAGCAGAGCTCTATTAATGGTATTGAAGTCACATTTCTTATACACCAATAGTAATCATTAATACCCTTCCCTGTCTTATACCTTTGTAATCTGTCAAATAAGATTATGCATATCACTTCCCCGAACCATTAAACACATGAAAATCCAAAATAACCAATCATGATGGGAAAAGTAGACAATGATCGCATTACACTTGTTGTGCATGTCAGCTGTCCTATCTTCTCAGCCTCACATCATGTAACCGCATTTTCCTATTTATTAAGCGATCCTATTATACACCTCGATTTCGGTAACCTGCTCCTTTTGTAAACATGGCATCTTGGCATACGTTGTTCCTTTATGACCCTATACCAGAACAGATCGGCCCACCGCTCCTTCATTTGACGGCCGAGGATGGCCTATCACATTGCACGGGGGGGTTGACTTCATAATTTGCTGACATACATGTTAGGCTATTATTCAACAAATTCTTACTTAGGAATAGCAAGGCTTAATGGTATCTCGATTTTTTTCAATTTGCATGCCTTACTGTTCCTAAGATATTTTTGTATCATAGTCTGTAACAATTAGTAAAATTTGAACAAGCCTTGCGATCTTGCTATTTCTCTATGTTTCTAACAGTTTGAACAACCTGTTGTTCCATTGTTGTCTCTGTGTTTTTACAGTAAGCTAAAGCATGGGAGGAAGGTCAATTCGAAGAGAACCACAAGGATTGATAGTTTCAGATGTTGCACGGGAAATCCTGGCAAGGGCAGGATGGTTAGTCTATCTTAATCGTTTACAGGAATCCAACGAGACCGTGGCAATAGAATTCTTGCAGAACTTGCAAGAACACCACTCCACAGTAAGGGGAAAACACATAGCAGTTATCAATGACGTAATTGCAGCGGTCTCGGGACTACCAGCCACTGGACCTGTGTGGACTCTAAAGAAGGAGAGAATGCAAAAGATCATGAAGATCTTCCAGGATGGAGGCCAGAACTTGATAGTTAGAGGAAAGGGAGTCCTACCAGTAGCATTAGGAGAGCCATGGGTAGAATTGGCGAGGATCATCCAGAGCTACATCACCTGTGAAGGCAGGAAAGACGTGGTAAAACCATGACACCTTAAACTCTTAGTTGTATTAAAAGAGAAATGCTCTGTGAACCTAGCTGCATTTTTAAATTCATTACTTCATGATGTTACCCGAAGCATGAAAAAGTCACAACATATGGAATCGGTAGTAAGTCACCATGGACTGATACAGCTGATAGTTAGCCACAGTCTTGCTCAGCAACAGGGCAGCTGGGAAGAGCTAATTGCTACAATAAATGGGGTGCCGACTCCGCCAGCCCCAAAACGCAAACATACTGCTAATACACCAAATAGACCATCAAAACAAAGAAAATCAGTTAGATTGGCACGAATTAGAGGGAGGTTGGGGAATCCCCAAGGGAGTACTAGCCAACCTGTGGAGATAGACGACTCAGGGGACGAGCAACCCCCACAATTGGAAGGAGAAGAGAATGAGAAAGAAGTAGGAGGAAATGTGGAAGGAGAAACAGAGGAAGAGACTGAGAAACCTGAGAAGGTGGAGGCGGAGACACAACAACGTGAAGAGAGTCCATTGCAAAATCCATTGCATGAGGATGAATTGGCCAAAATTCTGGCCAATATGTGCGAATATGGCCAGCCTCTCAGCCTGCTAGGCCTCCATATTGAGGAAGAACCAAAAGAGCATTCTACTCAGGATAAAAATGCACCCGAGGAATTGTGTGACAAGGAAGAAAACGAAGAGAATCATTCTGTTCATGATGTAAGTATGACAAGAGAAGAGAATGATGAAGATATAGAAGGGGAACAATCCACTCCCAGCCAGACTACACCGAAAGAATTGCATGAAGAAGAAGGGGTGGACAAGGAAGTTACCCAGCAAATAACAGAGCCAGCTAGGGTTTCTACTCCTGAGCAACCTGAACAAAATAGCGAAGGAGCACCCCAAGAGGAAAACCAAGGAATTGGCCAGGATAACAGTCCAGCCTGAGTAAACAGACAACTGTTCCTTCTAAGGAAATGGAAGAAATTAAATGATTAAGAAAAGAACAGTAAAGATTACTGAATGTGATAGATCGACTTCGACAGCAAATCAGGGTTTTGAAAATGAGAAAAATAGCAAAAATAACTTCGAGGGGAAGACATGCAGCCACTCCGGTGAGACCCCCCAAGAAAAAGGTTCGAAGGACCCCTGTTCAGCCTGTTGTTCAAAACCTTGTCGAAGAACAATATGCTGTTCAAACCGCTGTTGAAGAACAGTCTGTTGTTCAAACCTCCGTTGAAATGCAGACTATTGTTCAAAAGAAAAAGGAACAACATTCCACTGTTGCCCATGTTGAAGTGCAAATGGATGATATATCGGCCTGTGACAAGGAAGTTCAGACAGAGGCATAGTCCTCTGAAGGAATACAGACTATAAACACGAGGCGACGCAATAAGAAGATTCAAGTAAATCTTCCACTAGCCACTACTATGTGGGACAGTGACCCGAAGATAGTAACCCTACGAGAGGGTTTGATGCAAGCTCAGCAAGAAGTAGGAAAACTCACAGAACAAACGGTTTCTCGAGAAAAGTATGAAGAATTACAACAGCAGCTAAGGAATGTCAATTTATCTGAAAGCTAGGCCTTTGAAGGATGGCGAAAAGAACAAGAAAAAGTCGCAAAGGTAACTCATAGATTAGATGTCATTATTAGACAGATGGATACCTTGTGCTCTTTGTACACTGACGTCCTAGCATGTAGAGCCCCTGCCAAGAATTATGCCTTGTTTTTAATGGAAGGATATTTGCAATTGAAAATTAAGGCCGTCAAAGCAAGAGCCCCTATACAAATTAATACCATTAATGATTTTATAAATTGTTGTAAGCACTATGGAGTAAAGGTTCAAAGACTACTGTGTGAATTCTATCTACATAACCTTGTGCTATATCAGGACATGGAGCAGAACCCTGGCCCTTTCATTGGGGATATCCAAATGCAGACATTTATTTCGTTTGGAGTTAATCAAATCAAATGGCTTAAAGCCTATAATGCCTTCCAAAGACAAGAAAATGGATTAGACTTATGGGTAAGAGGTGAGCCTAGAGATCCATTACAGTTATTGAATAAACATAGGAGCCTCATGAGGATTCTGGGCGTGATTGACGTGTTAGGACCCATTCATACAACAATCAATCGGCAAGGGATAGAATACTTCTTTACCATTAAGGACCTTTCCATTGCAGCTGCTAAATTTCGATATCAGACCTCTAATCCGAACATCCAACTCAGGGAACCATTTAATTATGAGAACTTTAAGTTAGCCGCTAATCGTTTGAACCTCTATGGCGAAATTATCTTGAGGGCAGGGCCATCTTGGTTAGGATATAGGTTTCGGAGTCCGATTATTTGGCACCTTGCACCTGGATACCAAGCCCTGTATGAAATGCCTAAGGGTTAGTCAGGCCATCTTTTTGAACATCTAGTTAGACATCATGGCTGTAGACCACCACATGAGATCCCATCTCCAGCCTACTCTCTCACTGCCTTACATGTCAACTACAATGTTTTCATGAGGGCATGAAAAAGGGTAAGCAGGGGGGTGTGTGGAGTACTGAAGAAGGTATGTTTTTATTGACTATTTTGTCATCTTTTCTTTAGAACTTGTAACATCTTTGCATCATGAACTAGGTAGATAATGGGAAATCATGACAAACCAATAAGATTTATATGCAACATGAAAACACTAATAATTGATATTTCTTATGCAGGAAAAGGGAAAAACTAAAGATTGCCGCTCCAAAGAAAAAGACAGGGCCAAGCTAACCACTATCCCTTTGGCGGGGAACCATATGCAAACAAGACGATCTAAATTAAAACATATTAGCCAAGGAAAGGAAAAGGAGATATCGACTCGGCGCAAGAAAACGACCGGATAACTAAGGATTAACAGCTTGGTGAATCCCTCAGGATCCTTTGATCATGAGGGATCGCTGCTTTAATTATTTTTGCATCTTTGATATCTCCTCTTCAGCTGTTATAAGTAGGGGCAACACTTCTAGCCCAGGGGAGACTATTAATTTTTATGTAACTTTGCTCTGTATTTGAAACTTTGATCATTGACTCTCATTGAGAAGTGATTCCCTGTAACTCTATTTTAATGCTTTAATACAAATCTGGCTGCTGTTCCATCTGTGATTCTGGAATAATTTCAAGCGGTGTATCCCTGGAGGCTAAGGACCCGACCCTGGTGGAACACTTCCTCCTGTACCATTACCTTTAGTTCGTGTGTGGTTTGCATTATCAGTTTTGATCAGTAATCTGGTGTGTTTTGTTATTTTATATCACAGCTCTGTTATATTTACAATATCGTCTCTGTAACAGGAAAGTTGTATTATTCATTCTAACCTGATAACATATTGCAGATCCTTTAAGTCATTAATGTAAAATTACTGTTCTTTACAGAATGCTATTATTGTTCAATTGCAGAGTAACCAAGCTGTAATATTCTTAAGTTGGTATTACTGTATTCGTCTATGGTTTATACTTCATACGATTGCTGTTCAATTGACATTGTTGTTCCATTATGAATTGCGATTGTTACCCTTTCTAACTAAGATTAATATTTGTGGTATCAGACTCAGATTACTGTTTCTCTTAATATCTCTGTATGTTGTGTGAGTTATTTATTTCGGTGCTATATATTCATCATTAGTGCTAAGCGTTGTTCTATATTTCATTGGTCATTGGTTGCCGTTCCATTTCTATTTGCTATCTGATTTACCCTTGCCATCTGATTTCTGTAGGATATGATTACTGCACCTGTTCCTGTAGATTAAGCTGTTGTTGTTCATCAGACTTAGTTGTCGTTACATTTTCTAGTTGCTGTTCGATTTCTTATTATTGTTTCTTTGGTGTGTAGAACAATCTGAAACTGTAGTGGGCATTGGCATTTGTTGTCTAGTCCCCAGATCGATGATCTGTTCCTTGATTACCTTTAGTTACATCCGTTTCCAAAGGAATGAGTTATTGTTACAGGACCCTTGACTGATAAATTGCTTAATTTTCCGAGTGCATGATTTAGGCTTTAAAGTATTTTGCTGTACATAGATTTTCTTTCAAGCATCCATTTACTCTTGTATTTCCTTGAGCACTACACTACTAGCATTACTCTGACAAATGACAGCCTCAAACTAAGTACACTCTTTGAGATAACAAATCTTTCCTGGATTGACAATTTAATGTGAGGTAATTAGAGGTGAAAAAGACCCTATTTACGACTCGACACCTGGGTAGAGTTGCCCTCATGAAAAGTAGTGGCAACTTCATTAATTATGTGGGATGTTGATTTTTGACCACGGGTTTTACCAACTTGAGCGTTGGGCTGACGAAACTTCGAAGAATCCTTTGGTTGCTTAGCATGACCACGAGAACCCCGAGTGGAATTGCCCTTCCTAGAGACAACATGGTTCGAGAGTAATTGAGGGAACTGATAGCAAATTACTTGGACCTTGTTAGTCGACTCAAGGAGAACCTATATCCAAGAGAAATATGCTTCCAAGGGTCAGATCGGACCAGGGGACCTGCCAAATTAACCACATATGAGGGCCATGACCTATACATAAATCATTGCTTTCCCTTGATGCAGATTGCAAACCGAAAATAAAAATAATGCCAGAGGCAATAAACATGAATACAACCCTGCCATGAATAGCTGAGGGCATAAGTTTTAATTGATTCATACACATACCAGGACCCTGAAGACTTAGGGTGTAAACCACAAACATTCAGAGGACAACCAAACCGATTGCGTCAGGGACAAAAATAGGAAGAAGACTAGAAATGACACATTGGCCATGCCCAATAAATGGCCATATGTGACAACAAAATCCCATAGTACACAAACACAGGAGTACAGAAAACAAAGGAGCCCTCATACAATTTTGCAACTACCATATAAGATTCCTGGTATTGCTCCTTCTAAACCATCAAATTCAAGACATATCCATTCTTCTCGGAGATCAGCAGAAATAAATAATTATCCATGGGAGCAGGAAAACAGTGAATGAGGCTGAAAACATACCCGAGAAGGGTGGCCTGAACAGATTGTAAGTAGACTGACAACTGGTGAAGGACCACGAAGGACGCCTCCCCCAAGTTCTGGTGCTTCTCAAACCAGATCAAATTCGGACAAGTTTTGCAAGTAGGAAACTTACCAACCTTACCAGCGAAAAGGCTAAAAACCTTCGCCCCTATTATCATGTTGCCACCTTCTGGATTAGAATTAATTGGAGACATGCGAGAGGCCACCGCTCCATGTGCCTTGTGCATATGGAGGGTGATGGATTGCCTCCTCAGGACCTTCATAACAAATGATGGACAATGGCAGGACCATATCTATCCAACTCACACCTCGATCAGGAAGAAGAAGATCTAACTTTTAATCATTAATGTGGTATTAAAATGCTTAACTTTCAGTCATTAATGCAATATACTAATGAGTTTTTTGAAACAAGAGGTTGGATTTAATGTCCTTCATTATGAAAGAGTTTGATTATAAATTCATCCTTTCTGAGGAGGAATGCACTTTGTTTTGGACTACATTAATGCACTTTGCTTTAGACTATATTAATGAATGTGCAAGGAATTATGGTTGCCCTTCATCTCTCTTGTAATAGTTAAAGAAGGAGTTGGGTTCTAAGTAGAGACCTTGTTTTTCATATTCCTTAAAAGGGTTGAAGATAATACTTCCCTTTAAAAAAAAAATCTTTGAAATATCATTATATAAGAATGGAAATCTTGCTATAAAATATTTCTTAATTATAATAAGGGAAAAAAAAAATTTACATTCAAAATTTTAACATAAATTTATTTGACTTTATTCTTGTATTACAATGATAGATTAGTCAAGAGAAAAAGAGTATAAAAAACATAGGTTTATGAAAAAACAAGTATCACATACACTTTTTCTAATGAGGAATACCTATTTAAAAACTATAAGGAAATCTTATTGGAGATACTTAAAATTATTTTATTTTATTTATTTAATATCTTTTCCTATATCTTAATAGTGTTATTGTATAATAAATTATTTACTAAGATTTTTATTCTTTTAATTTCTTTTGAAAAATATTTAAATGAGAAATTTATAATAAATAGTTAAAATACATTAAAATAAATTTAAAATTTATATAAAAATTCATATTTTTTCTTAAATTTAATTATCCTCGTTATATTTAATATAAATTAAAATTTATTTTATTATCACTCTACAATGTCTATACATTGAGTTTCTCATCAACTTAAGCATTCCAAAATCTATTCTTACTATCACAAGTTGATACTAACTTAAAGTTTTACAACAAAGAGCAACTTTAAAAGCCTAAATCAAATGAGCGTTTCAATTTCTCATATTTAATCCATTATAAAATATAATTTATGATAAATATTATCACTTATTTAAGAAAATGGCCTTCCTTATTTAAAATCATTATAGAAAAAATGTAAAATTGACATTTATTTAAACTAATTTTTTATTATTTTATTTAAAAAATAAAAATATTTTATTTAAAAATATATATTACATTTTTAAACATATTTATTAATGTATTGTAATAAAATACTCGATAACATATCATTCCACATTGATGATAATTAGCCCAGTTCCCTTTTTTTAATATAATTTTATTTAGTTATAGCTTTTAAATACAAGTAATCACAGCATGCAATTTCCCAAAGTTTAACGCATTATATACATCACAGTAAAATCCAAGTGTTTTTCCACTAAAAACGGTAGTATAAATTGTAAGCGGCAGACTTTTGGTTGGAAACGTGTCTCAACATGAATCATAAAAACCTAGATGATTGACTTTAGTGGGATTTTCTTTTCCAATCCCGTTTATTATAGCCAAAAATATCATATAAGATGTTGCACCAGGAATTTTTCATTTCTTAGGCTGATCTGTAGGATTATGGATTATGGACCTACTCGGATTACTATATACATAGAGGAAATTAACATTAATAATTAAAAAAAAAAAACATCTATCTTACATTAAAATTAGATCACTGAACACTGCGACTCCAGTAAAGTTACTGGAGTATAGAAACTAGAGTTAACCAAATAAACAAATATTATTGAGCAAGGTAAATTTCATTCAACATAAAAAACAAAACTATTTTCTTAGTGGATATTTTAGTCCAAAATGATGACTATTGAATGCGAAGAGGAGTTTGCACTAGTGGTGTTCATAGGCAGATCAATGTTTGTAGAAATTGTATTGAGAGGCGTAACATTTATGACTCTTGCCTCTTCCTAATAAAAAATTTAGTCTGTGTTTAAATTTGAAACCACGAAAAGCTCCACACGATTGAGTCTTACCACGATATCATTTATATTGTACTTGATATCCCTCAACATTCACTTAATCTCGTTCGGGTCGACAAAGAGCTTATAGTTATCCACTTGTTTGTCATAGATAACCATACTGAGCAAAGTCTCCATTTCATGATGTTGTGTGATAGAGTGAAGAAAATAAAGCCTTCTTCTCCGACACTTTCCTGGATTAGGAACCCATTTGACACTACTACCACCAATCTATGAATCCGAGAAATATTTGTGATCCCAAAATTCCTTGGCTTCTAGATTTAAGATTTCCTTTATCACTTCAAGAGGTGTGGCTTCGAAGTAAATGGCAACTGATTCCCACCCAAAAAGACGCTTGTGTCTTGAATCAAATGCCCCAGTAGCTTCACCCCGACGAGTAGGTAATCTTTCTCGGGGAGCCATATAATACCTGCGAGCAAAACATACAACAACAAACACCAAGATATGAACAAATATATGATAAGCAAACCTCCAATGGTGTAGTCCCACTAGGGTTCTAATTGCAGACTTTACTATAAGATAGGAGGAAGACAAAGAAAAGAGTGGGAATTGATACACGACATGAACCAAAGGTAATGATTGTCCAAATTGCTCAAAGCCCCTATGTTTTTGAGAATCCAGAGCCACTAGATTTAACCCAACTTGTCGAACTGAAGATTGAGGGAGACTGTAATAAATTTCATAACCATATAGAAAAGGTGCCCATATATCACACCCCATAGAAGAGAATTGGACAACGAAACGATATCCCAGCGGGGTCAAAGGATTGGAATGACGCTGAAGGCAAGGCTGCGACCAATCCAAAGGACGGATCAATCCCTGAGTTGTGCATAAAAAGTACAAAGAACATTGACTCTTGAGAGTAGGAGGAAAATGACTCTAGGTATTTCTCACCTCCAAGTTACTACAAGTAACCAAAAGACCTTGTAGAAACCAACAAAAAGGATACGACAACACAACCCTCGTATGACCAAATGAGAAGTTATGTGTGGAGACTAACCTCCATGTGCAGTGATCCACATAGCTTGTAACAACCATATGAAAGGAGACACGTGAGTCTCAAGGCTACACACGACCTCCCTCATGGAGAAACTACCACCTTTCCACCACCCTGAGGGCAACAAAGGGCATATATAAGGCATAGTGGATGTGATAAAGCAAGTATGATGAATGGGAGTATCATTTAGCCTACACGAGAATGGCCAAGTGTATAGACTGAACTAGAGCTCGACCATCCCTAGGCATTGTCACATGATGAGCTCATAAATGAGTTTTCCATGCCTGTTAAATAGTTCTCTATCTACATCCAATCCGCCCTAGGAGGATATCTGCATATTGAAACAGACAAAATGAGTGATCTTACACATGATCCTAGATTGAACGAAAACACCGACTCCCATTTGCAAACATTTAATTTGAAGGGACCTGGGCATGTGGCCCAAAGTACTTGAAGTGTGGAAGCGCCATGCGCTTACCATGCAGGGCCAAGTGTAGAGCATGGCTCTATCACCAAGGGTCGTCGATCCGCTACCATACAATAAATGTGCATGCAAATAATAACCTTGATCGGACAAATAAACTTGTTGGACTGCCTCATCCCCGTATTTAGCATAACCATTAATTCGCCTGTGTTTCACTCACTTTCATCGAAATGCTATTTTTGGTGTTGTTACATTGAAAGTGGGTAAATGCACCACCATGCACACTAGCATGGTCGGTAATTTAATCATGTGAAATAACTTTAACAAAAAGGCCTTTAAAACATTAAAAAAGATACAATTCTTATTGTCAAAATTTTCATGAAACAAATTGCATAGATATTTAATCTCATCTGACGTTTCGGGTGGACAGTTTTCTGGTCCATGATGATGGGTGGAGTGTCCACCCAAAAGTCAGACAAGATTAAACATCTACACAGTTTGTTTCTGGAAAAAAATGACAATATGAATAAGTGTGAAAATTTGAGCTCTCATATTACAATTTTTATGTTATGCTTTGTAGATTTATTCTTAACAGTATGTTTTTACTACTCAAATTAAATATGGGTATTGTTATCCAAGTCTTACTCTTTATTGGTTAAATTATGTTATACTAATACAGTTGTATAAATTAAATAGTTGGTAAAAATTCATAAACATTAAAAAAAATTTAGTGACATATTACCAAAATTAAAAAATCATAAAAATTAACTAAATTATAATTATATTTTAATATATTATTATATTTATTATTTATAAAAAAACAAATTAAATATATACCTTTAGAAAATTATAATACTATTTACGAACACTATACTTTTATCAATTTCATTAAATTTTATAATATATAAATTTTGTCAAATTAATTTGAAAATAAAAAAACTGATTTAACAAAGTCTATAATGATCAGACCAGTGTCCTCCTATCCACCCGTCACATAACTAAACATTCAAACCTTAACATTAAACACAACCCTCTCTAAACATTAAACACAACCTTGTAGCACGCACATTAAACTGCTATCCTTTGGTTCTTATCGTTTGAAATTGACTGCACGAGCTATCATTCTTTTACTTTAAAAGTATTTCCTGATATTAAATATTGTTTTTAATATGATATCTCTAAACATATACGAGTTGCAAGATTAAAGAGGTTAAATATATTTAAAATAAGGATAGTTGCCAAGCAATTTAGTCCTCGTGTACTAAGGTATAGTTATGGTTTTAATGTGTTTGTTTCTTAAAATGATCTGTTTTTTTTGGCAAATGCAATGGCTCGTACAAAAGTTAAATATAGTCTTTATAATTAGATTGATACATTAGTGTTTTTATTTGAGAGAGAAACATTTCTTTGAAAGGGAGAAGACGTGAGGTTATATATAGTGCTGTATTTAGCATAGAAGACATGGGAGTGGAATACAATTGTTATGGAAATTAGTTACTTTAGTATCACTTCACATCTATTAAATATGTGTTTAGTGAAAGATTAAAAGTTAATAGAATTATAGTGACCTATCACATGTTTTATATGTATCATTAATACAAATACAATTTCTTTATGCATTCAACGAGTACTTGTTTATATAGTGATAATCTATTATTTTCTTTACTCGTTAACTTAGGCTAATGCAACCTTATTTTACTTACTGGTTAGGCTCATACAATCTTATCTTACTTACTGGTTAGGATAAACTACAATGTTATTAGCTTCCTCGTAACTGATTTCACCTTTAGCTTGGTGCTTATAGTTGCCGTGAGCTTCTTATTAGCCTTATCTCTCTCTTTTATTTCTAAAGATTAATATCTTCAATATTCTCTATATAAGTTTTAATATTTATTTCCCTTCATGCATTTGTGAGAATTTTATTAGAACATGGCAATGTATTGTAAATCTAAGACCATACACTTACAAATCCTTATTCATAGTTCCATGTCACCCATAACTAGAATAACCACGCTAAGATGGGAGAACCATTGTTGTGAATCAATGTACTGAACAACATGCTAGGGGGCAAAGGAAGACGACATATTATAGATTGGTGTTTCAAAGGCAACTAAGATTCAAATGGAGTTCATTCCAAGCAAGCTTACTTGATTCAAATAAAGGAAGGACTTGATGACATGATCAATCTCTCAGTTCTTTACCATATTTGTTTTAGATAAGTGACTTTGTTATGGGGAAAGTTCAATACTTGGCACCTTTATTTTATCATGCCTTGTTCAATTATGCTTTTCAGTTATAGTTGACTTCAAGATGACATTGAATTTCCCTTATGAACTAATTTGAGGTTTGTTTGAAAAATTACATGATTATTGTGAAATAATAAAGCTTATTTGTTTGATCCAACATGGTCATTATAATGATAACTCCTTCCTATATACAATATGCAACACTTATCATCTTGTATTTCCTTATATCTTTTCCCCTTGAGCAATGTATCTTTTAAATATAGAGAAAGTAAAGTAAAAAACCATACATGTATTAACCTAGTAACAAAAAATATTGTATTATTGTGTGTTAGGTTACATATATATAAACTACAATAAAAAGCAATAAATATATTAACCTAGTAAAAAAATTATTGTAATATTGTTTATAATCGAGGAATTGTTCATACTTTAATTGTCCAAAAAGACAATTTATAACTGCAAACAAAAAAAAAAGTCTATAAAGATAAGTAATTCCCACAGCAATAAAAACAAGGCCACTTAGTTTAAATAAAGATAAACTAAAGTAAAAAAACAATAAATATATAATGGGATAAAGTCGTTAACTATTGTATGCACAATTGACGCATTTACCCATAGAATCTATCATGTAGTTGATTGTACTATTAAATTTATTGAGTATGAGTGAAGAAAGTGAAATTGACCCATCTCGCCATGCGAATGAAGAGAAGTTTGTCATATATAAAAACATGATTGGAATTCATATTTATTTTAAATAATTATGAAGTGAGAGAATCGTGTGAAAACATAGAATTGCTTTTAATATTGTAACATCAATTTCTATTTATAAAATGAAATGTACAAACCCAAGTATAATCCTTGTTTTTAGGCATGAAAAACATAAGTTACTAGTAACCTGGTCTTGAATAGGCATTTTACTTAGGAAAACCCTATTACGTACAAAAACAATCAAACGTTGCATTTTTAGCAAATATTTTTTGTTTCTTGGTAAATTATATTTCTTAAAAAGCCTTTTTCTTTTGGTGAAATTTGAGTGTTTCTTAAAGAAACCATTTCATGACTAACTTCATTTTCAATGAAATCATTTAAGTTTGGTGTGAATTTGTGTGTGTGGACGTAATAATTGGTTGAGAAAAATCAACTAAAATTACATTGAAATTCATCTAAACATATAAGAAGGGAATACATATCACAATGTCTTTGAATCATGTAAATAACCTGTGAATGATTTTGAAAGTAGATTAAATGGAAAGGTATTTTTCTTTGGAGTATTCAAAAAAAAATTCCTCTAATTTTTGTGGTCATTTATAGACATTGAACCAAATAGATACAAAGAAGTTAAAAGCCTTAAAAGAAAAATGTGAAATAAACACATAAACATCTCACTAAACAAATCTTTTGAATGATAAAATGCATATAATTTAGTTGCAAAACATTATAAATATGATATACTTTTAGTATCAGTCCATTCATTCAAGTTGTCTTTTGATTTGAAATCTTGACTACTCTAGGAGTTTTGGCATTCCTATGTTGGTTCATGGATACATTGCCAGTCATTTGTTCATGGAGTTGGTTATGAACTCTTGCTTTCAACATTTTTATTGGTTTCAAATCCAAACAACTTTCGACTCTAGAGTTCTGATGCTTTCGTGATTGCATGTATACACAATATTTTTTTCTTTCAACATTTGTCTTGGTTTTAAATCCCAATTCTAAAAGTCGCAAAACATGTCATCCTAAAGTTTCAACCCGTAGTAAAGACAACCAAACGGTAACTAATAGTTAACTAATTTGACTAACCATTTTTCAAAAAACGAACACCATTTAAAACGACCAACAGTAAAAATTAGATTTTCACATAATATAAAACCATTCAACTTTACTATTTTTCCTTAAATTCAAAAAAACCACATCTCTATAAATTCAGAAAAAACTAAATATATTAAGTAAAAAATTAATAACTATGAGTCTCGCTACTTCAAAAGATATCTCATTATAGTTAATATTAATATTATTTATAAAAAAATAAAATAAAACTTAAATTTATACGCCTAAAATTAAAGCAATACTATATATGACAGCGTTCACATGCACATTTATAAATTGATTTGGTTACCACTACCATTCAAATTTCACATCACTCGAAATGCTATACCGTTTCCCATTAAATGCATGCACTGACAGCTATTGTGCTAACAAATGGATATGATTTTAAGAATGTGAAGTGCGCAGTTTTTCATATTTATACCACACATCTGCACTTCAACGATGCTGATTTGAGATGAACTTGAGGCAGATTTCCAGGGATTCCAACGCAAAGTTTATTAAATTAGTTATTAAAATATTTCTGACATGAAGTTGAGGCAGATTGCCAAGGATTCCAACGCAAAGTTGATTAAATTAGTTATTAAAATATTTCTTCTGGTTTATTGTTATTTTTGCAGTTTGAAGATCAATTTGTTTTTATAGTTTATTTAGGCGATGTGATGACCCCGTAAAAATGTAATTATTTAAAAGTTACTACAGCAAAAACTGAATTAGAATGATATTGAAGGATTTATTTTCTTTTGAGGATATTCTGTTGATTTTACATGTGCACTAAAATAATGATTAAAAGAATTAATCATAAAGATATCTGAATTCCCAAAAGGGAACTGGAAAAGAAAAGTTAGTTAATAAACTAGAAATAACCACCTTCCCTAACTGGAAGGGTTTCCAGGGAAAAGGGGAGGTTGGTTGAGAAACTCTGGGCTGTAGAGACAGGCAGAGAAGGAGAAAGGGGAGGAAAAACCCTGTATGGACTAAGTCTGGTAAGGACCAGATAGTCAAGCACACAGTGCTGGCTTACTGAGGATAGTGATCCGGTAAGCGGAAGCTTGGGGGGAGACTCAGGTCTCGAAGGACTGGTCTCACGGTTGGGTGGATAACAAGCTTTACACAGAGATTTGGCAGGAGATTTGTTCCAGACTCACCTTACCAGTGGAGATCAGGTAAGTAACGGAACCCTCATGTCCCCATAGTTATCTGTGTAACTTGTAGTGTAACTGTGATTGTCTGTGCAATAATTGTAAACAATATATAGTGTAACTGTGATTATAGACAGCCTAGCTGTAAAAATCGAAAGATAGTGTAACTATGATTATCTGTACAAATTATAGACAGTATAGCTGTAAAAATTCAAAAGACAGTGTAACTATGGTTATCTGTACAAGGTTATCGACAATATATCTGTAAAAATAGAAAGATGGTGTAGCTATGACTTTCTGTGCAAAAGAAAACTATAGACAGTGTGTCGGTAAAATTCGAAGGACAGAGGACTGAGATCATCTGAACAAAGAAGGCAGTGTATTTGTAAAACAAACCTTATCTCTACAAGATAAATGGGTTCACAGTCTAGGAGTATCCAAACCAAGAAAACTAGCTATTCATGCAGATAATAAACTCTGGGTCGATATCATATCTTGACCCTAAGGATCACAGTCAGCCGTAAAGTTCTCGTTATAATCTTAAACAAAATGCCTTTTCCTATAACCTCAACCAGCTGGACGGTGTCAAATAGAGATTTTAATAAGATAATGAGAAAACATGAATGAACTCTGAACCCCGAACCCGGTCCAACCGTAGCAGGGGGGGGGGGGGTTCTGGCGATTCCATAACAACGGAGAAAACCTAGATAATATCCGAATTTAAAGACCTGAATAGTTGATAGCTGAATATTACAACGGTTAAATATGCGAATCATTACAAAGATGAACCAAGAGCCATGCAGTAATACCATATGGACATTCCGGTAATATACAGCGGAAATAATTAAATCGTGTCAAGGAAGTATCAAGATATACAATAGCACTAAGGCCGCAGAAGTAATGTCTGCTAATAACGAACCAGAAGTCTATAACCATACGGTATAACCGTTATACAACTTCCAGATCCTCAGGGTTTCCTGTGACAGATTACCCCTAACTAGTCGACCATACATCTATAAAAATCAGATGCAGGCGCGACAGTTCTTTAACTATATACAGATCTGTAAATACATCAACGATATGGAATAGACCCTTAAATCATACTGTAAACAAAATGCTTGTATGCCGTAATCAAACAAGCAAGATTCCAAAATAAGAAACGCATTACGCATCGGGGTAATAATCAAACCCTATAGTTCATAAAAGAAAACCATTCTTATCACCATGAGAAATAAACATAAGCGTAACACAACAGTGAGTTATATTAAAATTATAGGTCGCAAGCCATATGAGTCCAAAGTTAAACAAGCGAGTTGGCTTCCAACCAGGGCTTCATGATAATCATAATACATGGTTATAGCTACAGTACATTCAGCAAAACAAAAAAATATTAAACCGCTGTCTAATAGAGCCAAGTGAAAACTTCAGCTTCGGGACCAAGGGTAAAAACCCAAATCACCGCAAACGAAGAGGTGCCCAAATTCCGTAATCAGTCCCAGAACATTTAGAACCGGAACAAGAGCATCGGTCCATCATGACCTGCGGCCAACCGTGCAATAATAAGGTCGGGGTCTCATTCTAAGCACAGAGGAAAACCCCTGGCAACCCGAAGTGAGACAGAGGTGAACCAACCGAAACTAAACCCTGGAAACCAGATAAATACCTTTGCAAACTCGGCGGCCTCATCTGGAGGGAGTTTTCCAAAGCCGTAGAAGCTGGGAGATGCCCGTTCACAACCTGTCAAGCAATGGATAAATATTAGACTTTTGCATAACAATTAAACTCAAAATCGTATCAGATCTTCTAACTGATTGTGTAATTACCTGGCCGATTTGAGAAGGAAAAACCATGGAGCGGAAGCCCCTCTGGAGTGGCGCATGTGCCTGGAATAGCGGTGGTCTCGGCGCGGAGCTATGGAGTAAAACCCTTGCAGTGGTGAACAGAGAGCTGGGAATCGCTGAGCAGAGTGAGGAAACCTTCGAATAATCCGGAGGAAACCACGTATGTACTCTACCTTCCAGCAGTGGAAGCGTGGAGCAATTTTGACCCTTGATCTCATGCAGAAAACGCACACCGTTGATGGAGGCGACATTACCCAAAAGCAGGGCGCGGGAAAGTCCCAAGCTCATCAACCATACCCCTGTCCCGTGATCAGGCCGACGGAAATCAACGCTGTTGCCAGATGTCCAGCGCAGGAGGCGCCAACCAATGTGGGCAGGACAGTCTTGATGCGCTCGAGGGGAGATCCTATACCATCGTATCGACAATAGACCATAGACAAGTATTAAACAATGATTAAACATTGGTATGACAAACGTTACCTGCCACACCATATACCGCCTCCGGTTAGGCATGTATACGAGGTGGTGGCTATACATGCAAAGTTATATATTTAAATAAAGTGCAGGCGCATAACTATAGTGTGGACACTATATAAAAGAGAAATTTTTTTTTGTATATATGTATTAGCATGTAGATATGTGACAATTGGTATCAGAGCCCAGATTACCCATACTGTGGCCTCTGGGATGTGAATGAAGTATTAAAGATGAGAAGGTCATTATGACATTGATATTCTTTTTGGGATAACAAAATTGTGCAGGTAGCTCACAATGTTAACTGTTTCATGATCAGATCAGGCCAGGGACAGGCTAGTCAGAGGAAAGAAAAGAGCAACCAAGGTATCACAAAGTAATAGTTAGTATGCAGGGAGCTGGCAGCGCACCGCACAGGTCCGCAGCCAATCGGGGGCCTGCAACAAATCTTGGAGACAACCCAGAGTTGTGGGTGCAGCTGGGTGAAGAGACCCGCAGCACGAATCTGGCCATACTAGAAACAGTTCAAGAGCTGAAAAATGAAATGGCTCGGCTACGGGAGGATAATGCACGATTGACAATGGAGCAGGAAAGGATTTTAAAAAGTTTGTCTGACAAACAGAACCCGCCATTAGCTAACCCCAGCGCAGAACAACAGAGAATGACGGAGGAGCAACGTTATCAAGCAGAATCTGAAATCCCTGAAGAAGGAGAGGACCAATCTGATAATGCATCAGAACAGCAGACCTCAAAGCGTCAAAAGGTGGAATTACAAGGAGAATTTCGGAAGATTAAACCCCCACACTACGATGGGGAACAAGAGGAAGCAGCTGAGGCATGGCTAATCAATATGAATAAATATTTTCAGTTATATGAATATGATCATAACTTGAAGGCACGATTGGCTATCTTCCAGTTACAAGGGAAGGCGACACTGTGGTGGGAGGAAGTTAAAATCGTTAAAGGGGTAACCGAACGAACCATAACGTGGGAAAAATTCCAGAAATATTTTAAGGAGAGATACTTGACGGAACGCTTTTATGATGAAAAGGCAAAGGAATTCCATGATCTGCGATTGGGACAGCAGACTATGGATGAGTTCATCAATCGTTTCACATCTTTGCTCCGCTATGTACCCTACCTTAAAGAAGAAAAAGCCAAGGTGCAGCGGTTTGTTAGCAGTCTACCCATGTATATGAGGGAAAGGATTGAATTTGACAATCCTAGAACCATGGATGAAGCTATTCGCAAGGCCAGAATCTGCTACCAGCAGAGCAAACAGAAAGGGGACAGTTCCAACAGAAAATGGAATGAGAAAAAGAATAGTAAAATTGTTGGAAATAGTAGGGGAAGTCGAAGCGGTGGAGTCAAAGGAAGCAGCAAGGGCCAGAACAGTAGAGCAGCACCGAGAGGTTCATTCAGGTCCAAGCCCATCAGTGAAACCAGAATGGGTGAACAACCCGCCAAGATGGATACTGAAGGAATAACCAGACCCCCAGTGCAGTGCTGGGGTTGTGGCGGACCGCACTACGTCAAGAATTGTCCGCAAAGGAAGGGAACTGACCAGATATCCCAGATTCATGAGGCATCAACCGTGGGTGACGTAGGACGAAGTATGCCAAGAATTAACGCAGCCTTGGACGACCGCCAGGCAGAATACCAGCCCACCATGGTAGAGTTTGAAGGTAAAATTTTAGACATTTCCATCACTGTTCTAATTGATCTTGGAGCTACTTTAAGTTATATTAGTCCAAAAATAGTTGAACAGTGTAAATTGCAGCCTGAAAAATTCAGGAACCCTTGGCTGGTACAACTAGCTACAGGGACTAAAAGACGAGTAATGGCAAAAATCAAAAGTTGTCCTATAGTGATAGCAGGACAGCCAGTAGTGGCAGATCTGAACATGCTTCCACTCGGGTCCTATGATGTCCTAATTGGGATGGACTGGCTAGAAAAGCATTGGGCTTTAGTGAACTGCAAAACGAAGGTCATACGGTACAAGGATGATGCTGGAATAGAACAAGAAATGCAGGGAATTAAACGACCAGTGCAGGTCCGGCCAATCACTGCATCTCAGCTGGCAAAATGCATCCGGAATAGATGCCAAGTGTATGCTATTCAGGTGGGCTATGCAGAAACTAAGAATAAGGTAAACCCGTTAGACCACCTCCCGATAATAAAAGAGTTCGCAGATGTATTTCCGGAGGAAATTCCTGGACTACCTCCAAAGAGGGATATAGATTTCACCATTGAGTTAATACCAGGAGCTGCTCCAGTTTCGCGGACACCTTATAGAATGAGTGTACCTGAGTTGACTGAGTTGAAAATGCAACTACAAGAATTGCTGGATAAAAATTATATCCGCCCCAGTGTATCTCCATGGGGAGCTCCGGTATTATTCGTCAGGAAGAAAGACGGAACTCTGCGAATGTGTATTGATTACCGGCAGCTGAACAAGCTCACAATTAAAAATAAATACCCCTGACCTCGAATCGATGAGCGTTTTGATCAATCGATGAGCTTTTTGATCAAGTCAAGGGGGCGACAGTATTTTCTAAAATTGATTTGCGATCTGGTTACCATCAAATCAGAATTAAAGAAGAGGATATTGCTAAAACAACCTTCAGGACTCGGTATGGACACTACGAGTTTGTAGTGCTGCCTTTTGGATTGACTAATGCACCCGCCACGTTCATGTGTTTAATGAACAGCGTGTTCCATCAATTTTTAGACAAATTTGTACTAATATTCATTGATGATATTTTGATTTATTCCCGCTCTAAGGAGGAGCATGAGGAACATCTCCGGATGGTACTGCAAACTTTGCGAGAACATCAGTTGTATGCTAAGCTCAGCAAATGTGATTTCTATAAAGAGGAAATTCAGTACTTGGGTCATGTGATAACAAAGGAAGGGATTGCCGTGGATCCTGAGAAAATAAAAACCATACTGGATTGGCCTGTGCCAAAAGATGTGGCGGATATCAGATCCTTCATGGGATTGGCGGGATATTACAGAAGATTTGTGGAAGGCTTTTCGAGGGTGGCATATCCTATCACGTCCTTGCAAAAGAAAGGGAGGACATTCAAATGGAGTTCTGAATGTCAACAAAGTTTTGAAAGACTTAAGCAATTACTCACGTCTGCTCCCGTTTTAAGTATAGCTGACCCGGATAAAGATTACGTGGTATGTACCGATGCCAGCCGAGAAGGCGTCGGAGGTGTGTTAATGCAAGAAGGAAAAGTGATAGCCTATGAATCGAGAAAATTGAAGGAACATGAGCAGAAGTATTCTGCCTATGACTTGGAGTTGGCAGCTGTCATACATGCGCTTAAGATGTGGCGGCACTACCTTCTAGGAAGGAAATTCCTACTATTAATAGATCATCACAGCTTAACAAATTATTTTAGTCAGCCCACACTGAATGCAAGACAAGCTCGTTGGGCAGATTTCTTAAGCGGGTTCGACTTTGACATTAAACATCTAAAGGGAAAGGAAAATCGTGTAGCAGACGCACTGAGTCGAAAGGTACAATGTTTGTATGAAGTTACATTCAGTAGATGGGAAAATTCCTTGCGGGAAACGATGAAAACAACAGCAAGCCAAGATGCTGAATACCAACAAATGAAGCGGCAAATGCCACTTTCCAGCGAGGGAAGTCAGTAGGAATATGAAGTTAGCAGGGATGGAATGCTGCTTTACAAAAAACGATTGTTTGTACCAAATGACAACAGCCTCAAAAATTTAATCTTGAATGAGTTTCATACCAGTCACTACGCTGGTCATCCCGGGTACCAGAAAATGCTGACTGCACTTCGGAAGGAATATTACTGGCCGGGAATGAAAAAGCATGTGGCTGAATATTTAGCGCGATGTTTGGAGTGTCAGCAAATCAAGACGGAGCACCAGCATCCGGCTGGATTATTGCAACCCCTGCCCATCCCAGAATGGAAATGGGAAATTATATCAATGGACTTTATAACTGGGCTGCCTAAAACAAAGAGGCACAATGACTCTATTATGGTAGTGGTAGATAAGTTAAGTAAGGCAACACACTTTATACCAGTGCAATCCACCTACAGGGCAGTGCAAATTGCACACATTTTCATGCAAAATGTGTTCCGACTTCATGGACTCCCAAAGACTATAATATCAGATCAGGATGTAAAGTTTACATCCGCCTTTTGGAGAGCGCTATTTGCAGAATTGGGTACACAGTTGAATTTTAGTACAGCTTACCATCCCCAGACTGATGGACAGACGGAGAGAGTAAATCAGATGGTGGAGGACATGTTGAGGGCATGTGTCATGCAAAAACCGACACAATGGGAAGACTATTTGCACTTGGTGGAATTCGCTTACAACAATGGATATCACACATCAATTCAGATGTCTCCATTTGAAGTCTTGTATGGACGAAAATGTCGGACGCCCTCAAATTGGAGTGGCCCGGAGGACAAATTAAGGTTGGGACCAGAAATGCTCAAGGAGATGGAGGACATGGTCAAAAAGGTGCGAGCCAACCTGAAGGCCGCTCAAGATCGGCAGAAAAATTTTGCAGACCGGAAAAGAAGGTTCAAAGAGTATCAGGTGGGCGATCACGTTTACATCAGAATTCAAGCCAGGAAAAGTACTCTGCAATGGAGCAGTTGTGCTAAACTTGCACCCCGTTACTTCGGACCTTTTCAGGTCTTGGCAAGGGTTGGGCCAGTAGCTTACCAGCTAGCTTTACCGAGCCACATTAGAATTCATAATGTCTTCCATGTATCCATGCTTAAAAAGTATGTCTATGACCCTAAGCATGTGATCAAGTGGCAAGATATAAGGGTAAGGATTGCTTTTAATTGAACTAATTGAAAATGTATCTGGAACAAAAGACTGATACTGTTATTGGTTGCAGGTCGAACCGGAAGGAGAGGTCCTGGTCGAGCCGCTGAGCATTCTCGACCGGAGAGAAGTGCAGTTGCGGAAGCGGGTTATTACCCAAATTAAAGTGCAGTGGCAGCACTATGGGCCTGAAGAGGCTACTTGGGAAGACGAAGAGCTTTTTCGGAAAGCTTACCCAGAACTGTTTGGAGACACTAGACATCGGGACGATGTCCAATCTCAGGAGGGGGAGATGTGATGACCCCGTAAAAATGTAATTATTTAAAAGTTACTACAGCAAAAACTGAATTAGAATGATATTGAAGGATTTATTTTCTTTTGAGGATATTCTGTTGATTTTACATGTGCACTAAAATAATGATTAAAAGAATTAATCATAAAGATATCTGAATTCCCAAAAGGGAACTGGAAAAGAAAAGTTAGTTAATAAACTAGAAATAACCACCTTCCCTAACTGGAAGGGTTTCCAGGGAAAAGGGGAGGTTGGTTGAGAAACTCTGGGCTGTAGAGACAGGCAGAGAAGGAGAAAGGGAAGGAAAAACCCTGTATGGACTAAGTCTGGTAAGGACCAGATAGTCAAGCACACAGTGCTGGCTTACTGAGGATAGTGATCCGGTAAGCGGAAGCTTGGGGGGAGACTCAGGTCTCGAAGGACTGGTCTCACGGTTGGGTGGATAACAAGCTTTACACAGAGATTTGGCAGGAGACTTGTTCCAGACTCACCTTACCAGTGGAGATCAGGTAAGTAACGGAACCCTCATGTCCCCATAGTTATCTGTGTAACTTGTAGTGTAACTGTGATTGTCTGTGCAATAATTGTAAACAGTATATAGTGTAACTGTGATTATAGACAGCCTAGCTGTAAAAATCGAAAGATAGTGTAACTATGATTATCTGTACAAATTATAGACAGTATAGCTGTAAAAATCAAAAGACAGTGTAACTATGGTTATCTGTACAAGGTTATCGACAATATATCTGTAAAAATAGAAAGATGGTGTAGCTATGACTTTCTGTGCAAAAGAAAACTATAGACAGTGTGTCGGTAAAATTCGAAGGACAGAGGACTGAGATCATCTGAACAAAGAAGGCAGTATATTTGTAAAACAAACCTTATCTCTACAAGATAAATGGGTTCACAGTCTAGGAGTATCCGAACCAAGAAAACTGGCTATTCATGCAGATAATAAACTCTGGGTCGATATCATATCTTGACCCTAATGATCACAGTCAGCCGTAAAGTTCTCGTTATAATCTTAAACAAAATGCCTTTTCCTATAACCTCAACCAGCTGGACGGTGTCAAATAGAGATTTTAATAAGATAATGAGAAAGCATGAATGAACTCTGAACCCCGAACCCGGTCCAACCGTAGCAGGGGGGGGGGGGGGGTTCTGGCGATTCCATAACAACGGAGAAAACCTAGATAATATCCGAATTTAAAGACCTGAATAGTTGATAGCTAAATATTACAACGGTTAAATATGCGAATCATTACAAAGATGAACCAAGAGCCATGCAGTAATACCATATGGACATTCCGGTAATATACAGCGGAAATAATTAAATCGTGTCAAGGAAGTATCAAGATATACAATAGCACTAAGGCCGCAGAAGTAATGTCTGCTAATAACGAACCAGAAGTCTATAACCATACGGTATAACCGTTATACAACTTCCAGATCCTCAGGGTTTCCTGTGACAGATTACCCCTAACTAGTCGACCATACATCTATAAAAATCAGATGCAGGCGCGACAGTTCTTTAACTATATACAGATCTGTAAATACATCAACGATATGGAATAGACCCTTAAATCATACTGTAAACAAAATGCTTGTATGCCGTAATCAAACAAGCAAGATTCCAAAATAAGAAACGCATTACGCATCCGGGTAATAATCAAACCCTATAGTTCATAAAAGAAAACCATTCTTATCAGCATGAGAAATAAACATAAGCGTAACACAGCAGTGAGTTATATTAAAATTATAGGCCGCAAGCCATATGAGTCCAAAGTTAAACAAGCGAGCTGGCTTCCAACCAGGGCTTCATGATAATCATAATACATGGTTATAGCTACAGTACATTCAGCAAAACAAAAAAAAAATATTAAACAACTGTCTAATAGAGCCAAGTGAAAACTTCAGCTTCAGGACCAAGGGTAAAAACCCAAATCACCGCAAACGAAGAGGTGCCCAAATTCCGTAATCAGTCCCAGAACATTTAGAACCGGAACAAGAGCATCGGTCCATCATGACCTGCGGCCAACCGTGCAATAATAAGGTCGGGGTCTCATTCTAAGCACAGAGGAAAACCCCTGGCAACCCGAAGTGAGACAGAGGTGAACCAACCGAAACTAAACCCTGGAAACCAGATAAATACCTTTGCAAACTCGGCGGCCTCATCTGGAGGGAGTTTTCCAAAGCCGTAGAAGCTGGGAGATGCCCGTTCACAACCTGTCAAGCAATGGATAAATATTAGACTTTTGCATAACAATTAAACTCAAAATCGTATCAGATCTTCTAACTGATTGTGCAATTACCTGGCTGATTTGAGAAGGAAAAACCATGGAGTGGAAGCCCCTCTGGAGTGGCGCATGTGCCTGGAATAGCGGTGGTCTCGGCGCGGAGCTATGGAGTAAAACCCTTGCAGTGGTGAACAGAGAGCTGGGAATCGCTGAGCAGAGTGAGGAAACCTTCGAATAATCCGGAGGAAACCACGTATGTACTCTACCTGCCAGCAGTGGAAGCGTGGAGCAATTTTGACCCTTGATCTCATGCAGAAAACGCACACCGTTGATGGAGGCGACATTACCCAAAAGCAGGGCGCGGGAAAGTCCCAAGCTCATCAACCATACCCCTGTCACGTGATCAGGCCGGCGGAAATCAACGCTGTTGCTAGATGTCCAGCGCAGGAGGCGCCAACCAATGTGGGCAGGACAGTCTTGATGCGCTCGAGGGGAGATCCTATACCATCGTATCGACAATAGACCATAGACAAGTATTAAACAATGATTAAACATTGGTATGACAAACGTTACCTGCCACACCATATACCGCCTCCGGTTAGGCATGTATACGAGGTGGTGGCTATACATGCAAAGTTATATATTTAAATAAAGTGCAGGCACATAACTATAGTGTGGACACTATATAAAAGAGAAATTTTTTTTTGTATATATGTATTAGCATGTAGATATGTGACAGGCGTAGTCTAACAAGATAAAGGAGAAAATTATGGAAATTCTGGTCATATTTAGAGAAAATCTGGCAAAGATTTTTGTAAATACAAGTTATAGTTGTTAAACTTCAGAATTTTAGGTGTCTTAGACATTTTTGATGGTGCGTAATCCATTTCCATTATCAAAAACACGAATTAAGCACTCCCTTATTTTACCCAGATTCTGACCACTTTTTAGCCGTCCGGGCAATTCCTCGACCTCGTTAGACGACTCTGTTTATCTCATAGCATAGAAATTATCGCTTGAAATTAGCAAAAGCAATGGCTTTAGACTTGAGAGAGACTATGGAAATTTCAAAAAATGCAGACTGCAAAAAGTACAGACTTTAAATGCCATATACTTTCTCATTAAATATGCTGACGGCTGATTGCCAAGTACAATAATAGCACAATAAGACTCTAATTAAAAGATATACAAATAAATTAAATTAATAATAAATTTACAAATAAATTAAATTAATAATAAACGAAAATAAATTTAAATTTTATAATGTGAATTTTGTGAAATCACGTTTAATTTTTCAACGTAAAAATCAATGCGTTACTACAAGGTAATAAAAGTAACATGGTCTATTAAGGTCACAATTTTATTGATATTGAAATTTTGATTTAATTTTGGTAAAATAAATTTAATTTTTTTAAAAAAAATTATAACCTCCTTAAACTATGGCAATAAAATTTCATTATCTAATGCGACAGCCTGAGCAGTTTGCTTAACCTAAAAGTGACTCTTTTATTAAGATTTCTACTTCTTAAAAGCAATGAAATGATTGCTCTCTGCATTTCTTCATTTTCAAGAAACAATGAAATGATCGCTTATTTGAAAACGTAACCTCCATATATGTTATCTCTTTAACAAATTAATTAATTATTTCTTTATGATTGGCCTCTTCCTATCTTTTCAATGCCCGTGCAACACCTAACCTTTTAAACGTTGTTTCGTTTCGTATCATTCAATTAATTTATTTTAATCTCAAATATTTGAAAAATATTTATTAAATATAAAAATATTTTATTTATTTATTTTTACACCCAAATAAATTTTGATTTAGGAGTATTTGGATTATATTAACTTTAACATTTTATTTTATTGGTTATTACTTCGTGTTAATATAGCAATTCATTTGTTTGTTTATTACTATTAGTCTAGCATTGATTGATGTAAAGTATAATGTCTAATTGTAAAAAAGCAATATTTATTTTTCAATATTATTGAAAGAATTAATTTTTAAATATTTGATTTAATTATAACTTAAAAGTTTTATTGCAAGTGTTTGCACGCTGTGTAGATAACTGCAAGCAATTGCAATATTTATGATATGATTTTTCATTGTTAAGTCTTATAAGAAAACTATTTAAAATTAAAATCCTTGGAAATAGTTCCTACACATATGCCAAAATTTATGTAAGTCATTAATTAATTTTTCCACTTCATATATCAATTTGCAATCTTTCTGAAGACATAATTTTCATTTGGGTGGTACTGACAAAGCTGCTATGCATCACTTGTTTTCTTTGGGTCTCCTTATTTTAATAGAAGTTTTAAACCTTTAACTACCTTATATAAGGAAACAATCAAAATCCAAATCCAATTACATTAACTAAGTTTAAAGTTTAAAATTTAATATAGTTAAATTAAAATAAATATCTTATAATTTATTTTATTATTAATATAAATTATTTCAATTTTAATTTTACAAATTTAAAATTTAAGGTAAAGATAAATTTGCATTCCATGTAATCAAGTATTTCACCCTCTAATCAATAGGTAATTTGGCAAAATATTTTTCAAGGTTTAAGGCACTTCAACAATAATGCTCAAAGTTATTATAATGAGTTCAATATATCACTTTTTAAAATTGATTTTGAGTGGGGAGAATAATAATTATTCCTCCCAACTATCTTAAATAAAATTGATGGAAGATATATATATATATATATATATATATATATATATATATATATATATATATATATTTATTTATTTTATAATAGATTATTATAATTATTACAATGTTCAAATGTGTTTTTTACAACAACAAAATATGAGGTAGATGTATAATTCTTTACATGATTAATATGAACTTGAAAAATGATATTTAAAAAAATATTAATAACAAAAAATTATTTATTTTTATTTCCCTTCTAAATAGCATAATTTTATATCAAATTTTTATACATAGAAATTTAGAGTTATTGAATATATATATATATATATATATATATATATATATATATATATATATTAGATATCATTTTCGGGATTCAACTGCGTTAAGTAAGTCATTCAAACGTATGACCATTTCCATGAGAGGTAGTCGTAACTGACTAATTTCTCATGATTTTTGAATAGTTCACTTAGCACTCATTGCATCGGGTGATGCTCACAGGGGTGAAGAAGTGGGATTGAAACTAGTGAAATGTGGAGAACGAATCACATAGCATCAATCATCACTTCCGGGGCTTGCACCCGGTAACCAGGACTTCCCAGGAGGTCACCCATCCCAGAACTCCTCTGGCTCAAGCGCGCTTAACTGTGGAGTTTTTCCCCACAATCAAGCCCACTTAGCTTGCTACCCCATTTGCAAAACCTTAGCAAGTATTGTGCCTCATGAACCATTCAAGTAGAGATCCCTTGACTCTTTTTGAATTTAAGTATGGGGGATTTACGCAGTGCATTATATTAGATATCATTTTCGGGATTCAACTGCGTTAAGTAAGTCATTCAAACGTATGACCATTTCCATGAGAGGTAGTCGTAACTGACTAATTTCTCATGATTTTTGAATAGTTCACTTAGCACTCATTGCATCGGGTGATGCTCACAGGGGTGAAGAAGTGGGATTGAAACTAGTGAAATGTGGAGAACGAATCACATAGCATCAATCATCACTTCCGGGGCTTGCACCCGGTAACCAGGACTTCCCAGGAGGTCACCCATCCCAGAACTCCTCTGGCTCAAGCGCGCTTAACTGTGGAGTTTTTCCCCACAATCAAGCCCACTTAGCTTGCTACCCCATTTGCAAAACCTTAGCAAGTATTGTGCCTCATGAACCATTCAAGTAGAGATCCCTTGACTCTTTTTGAATTTAAGTATGGGGGATTTACGCAGTGCATTATATTAGATATCATTTTCGGGATTCAACTGCGTTAAGTAAGTCATTCAAACGTATGACCATTTCCATGAGAGGTAGTCGTAACTGACTAATTTCTCATGATTTTTGAATAGTTCACTTAGCACTCATTGCATCGGGTGATGCTCACAGGGGTGAAGAAGTGGGATTGAAACTAGTGAAATGTGGAGAACGAATCACATAGCATCAATCATCACTTTCGGGGCTTGCACCCGGTAACCAGGACTTCCCAGGAGGTCACCCATCCCAGAACTCCTCTGGCTCAAGCGCGCTTAACTGTGGAGTTTTTCCCCACAATCAAGCCCACTTAGCTTGCTACCCCATTTGCAAAACCTTAGCAAGTATTGTGCCTCATGAACCATTCAAGTAGAGATCCCTTGACTCTTTTTGAATTTAAGTATGGGGGATTTACGCAGTGCATTATATTAGATATCATTTTCGGGATTCAACTGCGTTAAGTAAGTCATTCAAACGTATGACCATTTCCATGAGAGGTAGTCGTAACTGACTAATTTCTCATGATTTTTGAATAGTTCACTTAGCACTCATTGCATCGGGTGATTTTTGAATAGTTCTGTTCTTTGCCCTATGTTTTGTTGTGAATGAAGTTCTACCCTCTTCCTTGTGTTTGTGAACCGTCAAAATCACTAGCCCTTTTGTTTGTAAGAAGAATGCACTATTGACAAGCTAAACATAGAACTGCATATTTATGCACAAGACATTTTGCATGTTTTCAAACATTTTTTGCGCATTTATTAATGGGTGTTATCGATGCCAAACGATTTTGCTTAGTGCTAGGTGATTAAAGAATTAAGAAAATCTGTTTCATTGGTAGTTGATATATCGCTTCAAACATTTTGAGTGTATGGGTTGGAGGTTGTATTTTTAGGTAACATAGGAAATAATTGTGCTTCTATGAGATTGCTTGTTTACTGGGATGTACTATATTGTGGCCATTATTCCTACAATTTCACCTATTTAGCGGCATACTGAGGTTACTTTATGCCAATATCCTTTTATTTGGATTAGTTAGTGCATGAAAGAATACAACACGGAGGCTAATCTATTCTCTGTCCCAACTAAAACAAGGATAAAAACAACAACCAATAACCATACTTCATAAATTTACAATTTATACACAAGATTTTTAATCAAACGCATAGCTACAACCAAGGGTGAAACCATAATTTGGTTAAATAACTACCCCTCGTTATTTGTTTCCTAACAAGAATATGTGTTATGGTTGATTTCTAGCATATTAATCCACAAATGACAATTTTCATTTGTATATTACAATTATAACCAAGTGTTCAGACAACACCCCTTAAAATTCATCCATTAGTAAGAGGAAAATCAATCCAAAACAACATTCTCTAATATATTGTTGTTGTCTAAAATCAGGGTTGAGGTCTGAAATACACAATGGGATTCTATAAGAGATACCATGTATTCTATATGTCATAGCTTTTGTTTAGAAGATTACGTAAATAGTTACAAGATATAGCGATGGCACAAAACAATTAAGGACTAGGTCCATATGACACTTTATTACAATAAAGTTTTCGCTCCATCTTGCTGGTGTGCAATATTTTGCACTTTTCGGAGAATGGATTTACTTTTCCAGGTTAATATAGCACTAGAAGGAAACTAATAGGTGAGCACAAAATATGCATAGTTGTTGTATCTACACCTTCATACATTTGTTGTCCGGCTACTCGTTTCACCATATACAATGCATGTTATCAGAGATGATTCTAGAGTAGGACATAACTATATAAAACTGGGTGCGATATATAATACAACTCAAGGCAGTGAAGCTCGAGATGCATTAATTGATTCATCATTTGTATTAACTCGAGATACACAACCTGGAGCTTCCCAAGCACGAGGCACATATTAATTGAAGGCATTGATACCACTCCATTACTACCACTCCACTACACAAAATATATGTGTTGTATTTGGGTTCATCTTGAATTTATTCCCCTTGTATTGTTCCTTAAATAAATACAACCCAAATTATCTCTGACTTTGATATTATGAATGATTCGATGGTTTCCATGTTGGTTTTTTACATATTCCAAGGCTTAATTAACATTATTTTCACCTTTTAATACCTTCTTGGATGTTTTTCATGCACTTGTTTGCTTGTCAATGTGCAATGTCTCCTGTTGTATGCTCCATGGCAAGGTGGGCCACATGGTCATGTTTGATGCACCTTGCTCTTTGGCAAGGTGGTCCACATGGTGATGTCTAATGATGCTTTGTTTTTCCTTGTGCCTATTTTTCCTTAGGTGGATGGCTTACTCTGGAAAAGTAGAGCACATAGAGCAGATAATTTATACACGAAGACATGAACCCAAAATAGAGGGGCATGCTACATATAATATGTAAATAATGGAATATGTGTTGCATCAAAAGAAAATTTGAAGCCCAATGATCCCTTTACCTTAACTACCCCTACCACCACCAAGAAAGGTAGCAAAGCCAAAGCCAATATGGTGCATATAATATGGAAATAGTGAAAAATGTGTTGCATGTTTTATCCTAAAGAAATATCTCAAATACATGTTGATTGGTCTAACCAGATTCACCAACAAAATCTCGCTCCTTAGTATCCCTTCCAGTTATATCTTAAGATCCTATAGTTGCAGGGGCAAGAGATCACGATTAGCCGGTTATAGGAGCCCGAATCAAGATATTATCCAATCTATTTATATAACAACACCAAATCAGATAGATACCCGAATGACATATAGGTACATTCTTTTCCATAGAGAAAGTCTTGCACTCAAAACTACATGAAGGTAAGAAATAAATAAGAAACAAGGGATGAGCTAAATCAAGAATATCGGGAAGGACCTTTAGAGATCTATGGTGCACATCGCACTTGCCCCATAACTGCTCACCCCATAGATCTCACTGCTTTTTTGTCAATATTTCACAGGAGGATAATGACATATCTCAAATATTCCAAAGCCAAAGCCAAGGGTCCCTCTAAATGGTTCAATAGTCCTAGGTCTAGTTTAAGATGCACAAACAGTAGGTCCAACAATAGTATATCTACCACCAACAACACCTTTTTCTATCTGTCTAGTGTAATGTGTGTTAGCCTAGTGTCTTTTGATTTTCACTCTTTCTAGACACTAACTCAACGCATGTTTTTCAAATATTGAACTCGTTATGGCTCTATTTGATAAATTGCACATTTTTCTATCCTTCTAGTGTAATGTGTATTAGCCTTAGATGCCATCCCTCACTGGCCATTTTGTTTCCCTACTCAAGGGTACTACCCATGGTTATTTGTTTCCTAACAATAATATGTGTTTCCTTGTCACTTTTGTTGTAATCAATAGCAGTTTGTGAATGATATATTGTGTTGGGCACCAAATAGGAATTGATTGTTCATTATTTTTCATGTGAGGCTTTGCATATGAGTTTAATAGTAACAATTATGTCTCCAGTACTAATCCTATAATCCACAAATGACAATTTTCATATTACAGTTATAACCAACTGTTCAAACGACACCCCTTGGTTCAAACTTATAACAGTAAGAGGAAAATCAATCCAAAACAACATCCTCTAATAGATTTTGTTGTTTGAAATCAGGTTTGAGGTCTAAAATACACGGTGGGATTCTATAAGAGATACCATGTATTCTATATGCCACAACCACATATTCATTCGAAACAACATAGATGGGATGCAAACTTTCTTATGTATTTCATTTGTGCTTCTATCCAAGGTTGAAGAGGCATGTCTTCATCCATGGCCTTGATAGCTATTTTATCTTTCCTTACAGGAGATCAATTTTAATATTTGACTTCCACCTCTATGACAGACTTAGATTGAAGTAGTTGGCTGAAAAAATAGATACTTCTATCCAGGTGGTTATGACTCTTATAGAGTTGGTCGAGTCTAAGTTTCCTAAATGCTCTCTTATGTATTGTTGTGGCAAGTCCTTGTAAATTTTCAATGTAAGTGTTCCATTCTCTAACTCAATACTCCACCTAAGGTTCAAGTGATGTGATCTATGAGATATTCTTTAGTTATTGAACAAGTTACTTTGAAACTCTTAAAGGTTGATTTTTCTCTCCATATCTTGTACTAGTTGTTTTATGTTTTACAAGTGCTAGAATGTATTTTTTTCCTTAACCTTGGCCTTCCTTCCTTTTGTTGGCCATTTATTTCCTCCTGCGTTAGCATGATATCCATGTTCTTTTCATGTTGTATCACATATGTTGTTGCTACTTCCTTCAAATGGAGCTCCTTTTGTTGGCTAAATCCTTTACTATCATATGTTGGATCGTGATTTCACTGTAGGTGGATGATATGTAAGTTGTCCAGTTATTTACTATTGTAGTAATTCTGGAAGCACAATCCATTGTTGTGTCGAATTGTTGTTTGGCTTTGTCAAATGAAGAAAAATCTTGATACATGATAGATGATTCTTCATCAACTAGTGGTGAATGAATTGTGTGTCATTCGTTGTCAGTATTAGCTATGAGTTATAATGTAAGAATCAACAGGTTAAATACTAGAATATCAATGAAATTAGTGGTTCAATGTTCATGTCAGTAGCTCTTTCTTGTTTGCTAATGGAGATGAAACAAGTCACTTGGTTATTCTATTTGATATTTACTGTACTAAACATTTTGCAATCAAATTCAGTATCCATCGAGCTTATCTGCATTGATCTTTTTTTTTTTAACTTCATTTATGTAGGAAACTGTGTTTATGTACTAATTATTAGTGTTTTTATTCTCGGGTGTCTTTTATTGAAGCAGTTCATTGGACACTTAGATTTTCAATTTCAATAGCTTAATAGACATTTCCACTTACAATCTGAAGAACTCAATAGACATTTTCACTTTGAATTTTACAAGTACAAAACACTTACTTCCTTTTGTACACCGACTTTCATTTTTCAACTTGTTGTTATGATACTACCATTTATAATTGAATTGAATTACTAAGCATATAAGTGCATTGAACTATTGAGCGTCATCATGTATACTTCATCTCAAAAAGACAAATTGGCATTAGTCTTAGAGAAGCATAACTTGTTTCACGTGAACAATTTCTTATATTCGATTGGAGATTGTTTGTTTGATAGTTTAGAACTTTTATTACATTTTAGATACACACCCACAAAGTTAAGAAAAGGAACAATAGAGTATTTTAGAAAATGCCTAGAAAAACAAGATAGGGAAGCATTTTTGTCTTACGAACATGAACTCCATGAAGAGTCATTAAAAGAAATGCACAACATTAGCAACCGTGAATTGTATTTAGACAAAATGTCTAAATAAACGTCAACTGATATACCACTAGAATCTAGAGGCCTATGTGGAGATATTTTTTGTGTACATTGGCTATCAAATTGGTTGAAAATTCCAATTAGAGTTTGGTCCAAAACAAACAAGTGAAATTATTTGCAAAGTCAATTCAACTATCACAACAAAGACTTTCGACATATTGTTTCATGACGAGGATCCTCTGAATGGTCACTTTGAACCTTTGCTATGTAGAGGAGACTCTATCATGGATTGTACCTTTCAACAACAAAGCAACACCTCATATGAACAAATGAACAAATGAACTTATCCACTAAACGAGATAACATAGAAACATGTCATCTTCGAAATAAAAATGATACAACTCAAAGAAAAATATGTCATGTTGAAACATAAACATCTCATGCACCAATCAACATCAATATTGAGGACATTGTGATGTTTCATTCAACACATTCTTCAAAAAACAATACTGAAACACAACCTAAAGAAAAATGTCAACTTGTCGAAAGCCAATTCAAACCATCTTGTGGCTTAAACAAGCACAAGAGAAGTTTATCTTTGCATGTGCTTAAGGACATTATTCGTAAAAAGTTGAAAATACAAAAATAAGGCTTGTGTATAACACAATGACAATGAAACAAGAAGTAGTTCTAGAAGATCTAGAACATGTTGGTGACACGATGAGATTTCAGTCACTTGGACACTTGAAAAAACATATTAGAAACATATCACAAAGAGAAATCGTAACATCTTGTGGCTCAAATAGACATAAGAAAATATTATCTTTGCATGTGCTTAAAGGAATTATTCCGAAAAAACTGAAAACACAAACAATCAAACTTGCATATAATACAACAACAATGAAACAAGAACTAGTGTAGAAAATTTACAGCACGATGTGTCTACAACAACATCAAAGGATCTATCAAGGCAGACTAAGAGATCAAGAAAATTTGATCCATTGATTCAATCAAGATCAAGGAAGAAATCATGAGAACTATTAAAATTTGAACATAAATATCGAACACAGATAATGTAACAACCCTCATGAAAATTCCATGTAATAACAGTCAATAAAGGAAAAAATAATAACCACGGTTGATGGCACAGTTATTCCAAGATGAATGTTGGGCAAGACATCCTAGTGTGGGTGTTCATTGGTTTATTATGGCTAAGGAAATTGGCAAAGGAAATGGCCAAGGCTTTGGAAAGGAAAAACGACATTTTTGGCACATTTATTTATGAAATTAATGGAAATTAGGAGGAAAGGAAGGTGAAAGGTCACAGGTTGCATGTGAGGAGGAAAATGAAGAAAATGGAGGCCTAATTGACAAAAAGGCTTTTGAGGACCAGTTTGTAACCTTTTTTCAATTCAGTTTTGGAGCTCTCTCATTATTCTCTCTCTCTCTCTCATACTCTTGGACATTTAGAGTTTTCTTGGAGCACTTTGGCATTGGATCAAGAAAGGCAAAGAAGGCAAGAGGAAGGAAGGATCAAGCAAGAAAGAGCAAGATCAAGCAGCTACAATGAGATTCTTTGCAGATATCGATTTGCATGTGTGTTTTCCTTGCTAGATTTGGCATGCACGGTTTTGCATGTGGTTCTTTGTTGTTATGGCATGGGTTTTCCCAAGTGTGATAGTGTTTCAGCCTAACCTTTCCATTTTCGGATAGCCATGGTGTGATGGGGTTCTCATGTTTTGGTTGATATGCATCGTTGGATGGATTCGAAACTGAGTGAGGTGGATCTCTCAATAATATAACACATGGCCTAGTAACCCCTGAGTCAGACTTTGGGTTGCAGTAAAGCCAGATTTTGTGTTTCCTCGGCGCGTCTAGGAATCCCCGACTGGTGAATGGCGGGATATATGGTAAAGCCTAAAAGTGGTTTCCCTTGATTAGGCCTAGGAATCCTTGCCGGTGAATGACGTGATATACGATAAGTCCTAGAGGGTGGAGTTTCTGTTTAGGGCCTAGTGATCCTCGAATCAGACTGTGGATTGCAGTAAAGCCTGAGAGACTATGAGATAGGAAAAATCCTCATGGTGTAGGTGGAGAAATCTGGGGGCATCCATGCTTTTTTTGGCCTAGTGATATGGCAGAGATCATGGTAAAGCCAGTTATTACATGCTTATTGTGTTGGCCTAGTGATCCAGGATGGATTACGGTAAAGACTGGTTTCTATTGATGAGGGTGAGATGGTTTAGCCTCAGGATGCCCTGGTTGTTTCTTTTGGTTTGAGTCCCACATTCATGCTTGGAATATGGTATGGGGGTGAATGAATGAAGAGAGAATTGGCTCGGCCATTCTATGATCGGGTGGAACATGGTAGTCCCATCCTGAGTTGGATTTTTCATTCATTAATAAGTGGTTCTTTCCCTTGATATATTATGCGTAAATGTACTGGTGTATATGTGGATTCTATGGCTGATGTGTCCTTGATATTTCTGTTGTTATGGTGTTGTTTATAAGAATATTTTATGACAGTGATGATGTATGGATCTCCTCATATTTTTATTTGTAAATGAATGAACAATGTATCTATGACCTAATAGATGATAATGCAGCTAATGATATAAGAGAAAAGTGCTTCTTAGTGGTTCTCAGATAAGTATGAGATCCCTATGCTCATATCTATTATTTACACATGTAGATTATATATTTGTGACATGTTTGACGAAATGCGTGTCATGGCTAGTATGGGTTTAGTCAAGTCCTTGTTCAAGTGATTACATTTGTATATTTATTCCATTATCATCTTTCTTTTATGAAAGTGTCATTTAATTATGGGTAATGACCTAGGCTTTGGACCTGAAAAAGTGGCTCAAATCCCAGGGATGCAGGCACAACGCTGGGAAGAAAATTCCCTGGACGTTGGCATACCCATGTTGTGGGAGCGTCCAAAGCCCCCTAGACACATGCATGCCCATATCAAAGGAGCACCTGAGAGTTAAATGGTCAGTGGGACCCAGGGGATGGTTACCTAAAAGGTTGGGATGGTTCCTAGGAGTCTTGTTGCTGATGTGGAAGGTTTTTATGGTGTGTTTCCATCGATTCCACTTCCTTAAGGTGACTTAAGAGGTCGAATCATATCATTGTAACTTCTTGTCACATGTTTACCTCTGTTGGCAAGTTACTTGGGTAGATGTGGTAGGAGGGTGTTATAGAGTGGTATTAGAGCATGGTTCACCCCTCAGACTGGATGGGCTATATGTTGGTCATGCATTCATATTAGTTTCATGTGTGTTAATCATCCTTGTGGTGTTGCTTATGCATCGAGTCAGTCACAGTTGTAGTGATGTTTCCATGTGAAAGAGGATGTTGTTGTTGTGAAGTGTGTCGTCATGAGTGTATGATTGGTTAAATGGTGTTTATGCTTGTGTATTGTTTGTATACATTGGTATGGTTGTTGTTATCATGCATGAGGTCATGGTATGTGTAGTTGATATGGTCATGCATTGATGATTGGACTCTAGTTAGAATGATGGTTACATGATTATATGCTTTTATTTTATATGTATATATGTTGTCATGATTATGTTATACATGTACTACACTGATTGGTTGTTATTGTAGATGAGATATCCTCCCCGAAATTTGCTAAGGTACATTTTTTTATTGTGATTTGGTTTAGCTGACATAGTATACCTTGTCAGAAAGAGATCATAAACTACTAGCAAGATGTTAGACTATAAATATTCTCCCTATGAATCAGGTGAGCAATGTGGTGTTGGGCACTCTTATGAGTTAGAAAACACATTTAGAAGCTTGAAGGAAGAAATAAGGAGTTGTAGGGTGGGCAATGACAAAATCATGTAGGCACAAGAGAAACAAGTAGAAGTTAATGCAATACTTCTTCAGATTTTGTTAGAATTGCAGCGATAGGGCCACTTCGGATTAGCCATGGACACGAGGACAAAACTAATGAGGCATATGGTAGTAGGTCCCATGGTGGCCATGAGTCGGATAGAGATGACATGATTATATATGGCATATTGTTGGATAATCTGGATAGGAGAGGTGATGGACACATATGAGTTTATGAAAGAAAAGCCACCTACTTTTGATGGAGATGTGAAGAATTGAGAAGATGCAGAGGCTTTGATACTTGGAATGAAGAAGTTCTTTGAGTTTCATAATTACACAGATAATATGAAGGCCAAAGTAGCTATCTTCATCCTGAGAGGTAAGACATATATTTGGTGGGAAGATGTGAAGCGGGTCAGAGACATCAGGACAAAATATTTGAGTTGGCATGAGTTCAAGAGGCTTTTCAGGAAGAAGTACTTTTCAGAAAGGTACTATGACGGTAAGGCCAAAGAATTATATGATCTAAAGATGGGATCAATGACATATGAAGAGTACATGACTAAGTTCTTGGAGCTATTGAGGTATGTGCCGTATCTTAAAGATGAAAAGGCTAAAGTTCAATGATTTCTCAATGGTTTGCCATTAGCATTTAGAGATCAGATTGAGTATGATGAGCCTCGGTCAATTGAGGAAGTTATTGGGAAATTGAAGCATTGTTATGAGTAGTCGAAGTGTAAGAATGAATCTCAGTAATGATGGAAAGGGAAAGATAAAGGTAAAGGTAAATGGCAGTCGAAAAGAACAAGTCCTCAGAATGAAAAAGAAAAAGAAAATGCGGCACCACAAAATAAGTTCAAGGTAGCTAGACAGGGACATGGGTCACAACAAAAACAGAGAGGTGATGGTAGTGGATGGTTGGAGTGTTGGACATGCGGTAAGGAAAAACTTAAGAGATATTGTCCACATAATCAGGGTGGTAGGCCTCAGATATATAGTGCACAGGGGGCGCAAACTATTGGGGATGTTGGACAGAGTATTCCTAGGATCTATGCAACACTGGATAACAGAAAGGAAGACCATCAAGAATCTATCATTGAGAAGGATAGTAAGCTTTGTGATCAAGTTGTTTATATTTTGATTGACCTTAGATCTAATTATAGTTATGTTAGTCCTGACATGGGGGATAAGTGTAGTTTGAATAAAGAAGTGCATGCAAAATCTTGGTTAGTGAAGTTGGCTACAGGTACAAAGAAGCGAGTTCATCATTGAATAAGTGCTTGCACATTTGATTTGAATGGTATGCATACCGCAACACATTTGAATGTATTACAATTTGGATCATATAGTATGCTTTTGGGCATGGATTGGTTGTACCTTCATAGGACCAAGGTGAATTTTTATGACAAAGCCATCAAGTGCTTGGATGACAATTAAGAACCAAGAGTCTTACAGGGGAAGAAGAAAGCCACATAGGTTAGGATGGTGATAGCTATGAAGGCGAAGCGCAGTCGCAAAAAAGGGTGTGTGTTATTTGTAGTGCATATTTCTAGCGACAAAGGTAAGGAAGTTGAGGATGCAAATGTTTTGAGCAGGTACTTAGTTCTACAATAGTTTTAGGATGTGTTTCTCAAGGAGATTTCAGAGTTTTTACCTCACAGGGAAGTAGAATTTTCTATTGAATTAGTGCCAGTGGCAGTTCGAGCATCAAAAGCACCTTATAGGATGAGCACACTAAGTCGGTAGAGTTAAATTTGCATCTGAAAGAGATGCTTGACAAGGGTAACATAGTTATTGATCAAACATGAACTATTACCTCAAAATGGGTACTCGAGCCTAAAAACCCCAAAAAAACATGAAAAAACAACCTGAAAATAAAAAGTGTTGATTCTGCATCACAATTTTTTTTTTCCAGAGTAAATTTTCAATATTTTTTAAAAATAACAATAAAAAAAATAAAAACCATTTTGTTTGGTGCAAAAAACACCTTGAAATCGAAAAGTGTTGATGCGAGATTAATGTTTTCGGTTTTTTGTTTTTCAACATTTTTTAATAATGATATTAATAATAAAATATCACGACTCTTAAAAAATTTAAATTCCCAACAATTTTCAAGCATGACATTAATGATTAAATATCACGTCTTTGAAAAGCCTTAAAATTCCAATGATTTTTAAACATGACATTAAATTTAAAATATCATTTCTTTGTAAAACCTTAAAATTCGAACAATTTTTAGGCATGGTGCTAAGAAAAAATACTTATCACTGTTTTCAACCATAGCATTAAAGATAAAATATCACAACTTAGAAAAACATTAAAATCTTGACAATTTTTCAACCATGGAATTAAAACCAAAGATTATGACTACAAAACAATCTTAAGTTTTCAAAATATTTCAAGCATGACATTATGGAAAAATTTTATGACTAAAAAAACTTTAAAAATGAATACATGAATGAAAGAGTTATTATACCAAGAGTAATTTTTTTTTTTTAAATGCTAAATGTATAACGATTTTAAAATGTTAGCCTAAGACAACTTGATAAATTGCAATTTAAAAAAAAAATCAACTATCAAATTGACACGCAGTGTAGGTGAACTCAACCCATTGTAATGAAAACTTAAAGACCAACAATGAAATTGACAGATTGTGGGGCAGACTCGATTCATTATAACGAAAAATTAAAAATAACTATCAAATTGCACATAATAGGATCAGGTTGCTAGACAAACATCGACACGTATATATATATATATATATATATATATATATATATATATATATATATATATATAAGATACATAAGAAAACAAAAATTCAAATATTGAAAGAAAAAACAATTAAAAAAAAAAAGAAAAACAATTCAAATATTGAAAAAATAAAAACAATAAAAAAAACACCAAAAAGCTTAAAAGTTGATAACAAGTAATAAATCATAAAAAACATGACAAAAAAAATCAAATATAAAAAATATATAGAAAAGACAAAAAAAACTATAAAATGTAAAAATAAATTAACCATACCATGTAAAAAAAAATAAAAAAATTTAAAAATAAGAAAAATAAAAAAAAGCTACAAAAATAAAATCAAACATTACAAAATAAAATAAAATAGTAATAAAAAATTAAAAACTTAAAAAAGAAAAAAGAAAAGAAAAAAAATCCCCTGCCACCCCGAGGTATAACTTGTTAGGGTGACAAGGGGATGATTCATGACAAAAAATAAATCAAATATAAAAAAATATATAAAAAGATTAAAAAAAAACAAAATTAACTTATAAAAATGAAAAATGAAAATAAAAAATAAAAAAATAATTAAATATATATATATATATATATATATATATATATATATATATATATATATATAATTTATGAAAAAAACCATTTTTTAAAGTTAAAAATAAAAATAAAAAATAAAAACCTCATTTAAAAAAAAAAAAAGTTAAATAATTACACAAAAAATTAAAAAATTTTAAAAAATAAAATAAAAGATTTCAAAACAATTAAAATAAAAATAAAAATAAAAAAAAGATTTAAAACAAAAAAAAAAAAAAAAATTTATAAAATAAAAAATATACCACGTGCCACCCCTACCTCCGCCCCACCCCACCATCTCTCTCCCTCCCCATCCTCACCCCACCCCCCTGCACCCCTCGCTCACCGCCCAACCCCTCCTTCCGCCTCCTCCCCTCCTCACCCTAGGGCCCCTCCATCGCTCCTCGCCCACGCCCTCCCTCGTCAACCCTACCCTCCCCACTTCACCCTCTCGCCTGCCCAAGCCCCCAGCCAGCGGCCAAAGAGTCACTGGTTGGGAGGGGGTTGCTCACAGCCACCCCTCGCCTGCCCGAGTCCCCGGCCAATGGCAAAAGGGCCGTAGGCCGATGCCAAGAATCAGCCTGCGACCCTTTGGCCGCTAGCTGGGGGCCCGGGAGGGCAGAGTGGTGAGGATGGCGAGGGGTAGGGGGTGAGCAGGGAGCGAGGGAGGGGGGTGGCGTGGGGAGGAGAATGGGGGGAGGGAGGGAGTGGGCAGCGAGCGAGGGAGGGGGTGTGCGGGGAGCGAGGAGGGAGGAGGGGTGGCGAGGGGTAGTGAGGGAGCGAGGGGTTGGGTGGAGTGAGGCGGAGGGAGCGGTGGTACGTGGGATTTATTTTATTTTATTTTTTAATTTTAATTTTTAATTTCATTTAATATATATATATATATATATATATATATATATTTTTTTTTTTTTTATTTTTTTTTTTATTTTTTTTTTAATTTTATTGTTTTTAAAACGTTTTTTAATTTATTGATGTTTTTTTAATTTAATTTAATTTTTTTAGATTTTTATAATTTTAATTTAAAAAATATATATTCTAAATTTTTAATTTTTTAATTTAAATTCTTTTATTTTGTTTTTTTAACTTAAAAAAATTGTTTTAGATTTTGATTTTTGGTTTAATTTGTTTTTCTTAAATTATATTTTTTTTGAAAAAATTTCATATATATATATATATATATATATTTGTCTTTTCTTTTTCTTCTTCTTCTTCTTCTTTCTTTCTTTCTTTCTTCTTCTTCTTCTTCTTCTTCTTTTTTTTTTTTTTTTTTCCGTTAATTTTTTATTCAAATTTCTTATTTTTACAAGTTAATTTTGTTTTTTTGTTTTTTTTTTTACATTTTTATGAGTTTTTTTGTTTTTTGTTTTTATATATTTTTTGTATTTGATTTTTTTTGTCATGTTTATTTATTTATTTATTTTATGTTTTATTACCAACATGGAAATCACCAACATTTAAAAAAAATTATCCACACTTAATACATTAGAAAATTTAAAGTGTAAAAAATAAGCCCTGTAAACAAAAGATTGATGCTCATCGACACTTTTCAAAATCAAGATGAACATCACTAACAAAAAAAAATGTTCACACTTCTACATAAAAGAAATTTAAAGTGTAAAAAATAAGCCCTTTAAAAAGATGTGTTGAAGTTGCATCAACACTTTTCAAAAATAGCTTGAAAATCACTAACATTTAAAAAAAATGTTCATACTTGATACATAAAATAATTTAAAGTGTCAAAAATATGCTAAAAAAAAGGTGTATTCTGAATCACCATTTTTCAAAATCGAGTGATTTTTTGCTACCTCAAAAAAACGGGACAAGGTAATTTTCTTGTTTGATCGGTAACTATGTTGGGATACATTAGGCCAAGTGTATCACCTTGGGGCGCACCGGTATTGTTTGTGAAGAAGAAGGATGGTACTCTCAGACTATGCATTGACTAAAGGCAGTTGAACAAAGTCACCATCAAGAACAAGTATCCATTACAGAGGATTGATGACTTGTTTGATCAGTTGAAGGGAGCAACAGTGTTCTCGAAGATTGCTCTGAGATCTGGATATCATCAAGTACGCATTAAAGAGGAGGATATTTACAAGACAACTTTTCGGACCATGCATGCACATTATGAGTTTGTTGTAGTTATATTCAGGTTAACTAATGCTCGAGCCACTTTTATGTGTTTGATGAATAGTATGTTGCATCCCTATTTGGATAAGTTTGTTACTGTGTTCATTGATAATATATTCGTATGTTCTAAAAATGAGGAAGAACATGCTGAGAATTTTGCAGCAGTGTTGAGGTTGTTGAGAGAGCACCAATTGTATCCTAAGCTCAGCAAGTGCAATTTCTTTCAGACTGAGGTACATTACTTTTGGCATGTTGTCTCTAAGGAGGGCATAACAATGGATCCAGAGAAAGTAAGAGCTCTCATGGAGTGGGCACCTCCCAGGAATGTGGATGAGGTGAGACCTTTTATGGGGTTAGTAGGTTATTACAGGAGGTTCATCAGGAGCTTCTCATAGATTTCTTATCCTATTACATCATTGTAGAGGAAAGGAAAGAAGTTTGAATGGATAGAAGAGTGTGAGGCCAGTTTTAAGCATCTTAAGCAGTTGTTGACACATGCACTAGTGTTAAAGATTGCAGATCCAGACAAAGAGTTTGTAGTATGTACAGATGCTTACAAGAGATGACTTGGTGGAGTCCTTATGCAGGATGGATAGGTGGTATGTTATGAGTCACGGAAACTGAATGAACATGAGTAGAACTATCTGATGCATGATCTTGAGCTAGCAGCGATCATACATGCATTGAAGATGTGGAGGCACTATCTTCTTGGCAGGAGGCTTGTACCGATGAGTGATCACATTGGATTGAGGTATCTATTTGACCAGCTGAATCTGAACACTAGACAATCTATATGGTTGGCCACGATTAGTGAGTTTGATTTTGAGATCAGATACATCAAAGGAAAGGAGAACAAGGTGGCAGATGCTCTTAGCAGAAAGATATAGGTAAAGCACATAGCAACTATGAGCTTCTATTGGACAGATTCACAGGATAGGGTCTTGCAGGCAAGTCGGAAGGATGTCAGGTATATGGAGATTGTGCACGGGTTGCAACAGAGTATAGGTATAGGTACATGTAGTAGTATAGGTACAGGTATAGGTATAGGTAGTGGTACATGTACAGGTATAGGTGCAAGTGCACAAGATGTGGACTATCATCTTATAGTAGATGGATTAGTCAGGTTTAGAGACAACATGCTCAAGAAGGTGATCTTGAGGGAGTTTCAAGTAAAACCATATTCAAGTCACCCACGTTATCAGAAGACATTGACAGCAGTGAAGAAATTTTATTATTGGTTGAATTTGAAGAAGGATGTAATAGAGTTTGTAGCTAGGTGTTTGGATTGTCAGCAAGTGAAGGCAAAGTGTAAGCATCCAGGTGGAATGCTACAATTGATTGTGATTCCAGAGTGGAAATGGGAGGTCATTTCCTTGGATTTATCACAGGTTTTCCAAGGACAGTGAGACAACATGATTCCATCATGGTTGTTGTGGACAAGTTGACAAAGGTTGCACACTTTATTCTAGTGAAGTCTACATTTTTAGCTAGAGATGTAGCACAGGTATTCATCAAAGATGTGGTCAGATTGCATGGAGTTCCAAAGAAGATATTGTCAGACAGGGATGCAAAGTTCACTTCCAAGTTTTGGAAGGATTTGTTTACAGGTTTGGGCACAAAGTTTGCCTTCAATACAACTTATCATCCACAGACAAATGGACAGATTGAGAGGGTCAACAGGATATTGGAGGACATGTTGAGGATGTGTGTGATGCATCAACAATGAAAGTGGGAAGAGTATCTTCCAATGGCAGAGTTCTCTTACAACAATGGGTATTAGGAATATTTGAGGATGAGTCCATTTGAGGCACTGTATTGGCGGAGTTGGAATACTCCCATAAGTTGTCAGAGTGATCCAGTTAACAGGGTGTTGATTGGAAATGATATGTTGGAAGAAATAGAACAGGAAATGTAGGTAGTCAAGAGAAATTCAAAGCAACGCAGGATAGGCAGAAGAGCTATGTAGATCGAAATAGTTTGTTCAAGGAGTTCCAAGTTGGGGAACAGGTGTACTTGTGCATCAAACCGAATAAGAGATCCTTGCGGATTGGATCATGTTTCAAGATGATACCCCAGTTTTTTGGACCTTTCAGGACCATTAAGAGAATCAGGCTAGTAGCCTATCAACTTGTAGTGCCTATGATAGTGAAAGTCCATGATGTTTTCCATGTGTCATTGATTAAGAATTATGTTAAAGATGTTGATCATGTGATTGACTAGTCTATATTGCATGTGGAGCCAGATGGAGAATTCCGTCCAGAGCCTCAGTGTGTATTGCAAAGAAAGGTGCTCATGCTCCGAAATTGAGCAATTGAGTAGGTTAAAGTGAAGTGGAAGCACTTTGGGCCCAATGAAGCTACATGGGAGATGGAGGATCATATGCAAACTATGTATCCTTCATTGTTTACCGGTTGAGGCAAAGAAATTTTGGTACGATATTTGGTATATGTTTTGGTACATGTTTTGGTGATGTTTTGATACATCTACATATGTATATGGATGTAAATACTACCATCAGATATGTTATACAGCTCCAATAAGCGATATGGTTTTCATATAATTATAGTTGTCATGTTGGTTTGGTTTTCAACAGGGTGAACATTGTAAACACTACATCGAGCTATGTTATAAAGCTCCATGGACAACATGTTTTATTTTTAGCGGTTTTGCTAAGGTATAGGTGTGGTTGAACACCGAGGGCAGTGTTCCCGAAGGGGGAGGGCTCTGTAACTGCCCTGGTAAAAATTCCATGTAATAAAAGTTAATAAAGGAAGCAACTGATCGCGCGCGCTCCTCTGCTCCCGCTGCCGCCTGCAACACTAGGTTTGAATCGCTCTTCGGTTGCTCGGAATGGCCCCTCCGGAGGCTCCGCCGGAGGAGGAAGCTCTCCAACACGCCTTCTCTGCTTTGATCAAGTCCATGCCTCCTCAGCGTGCTTGCACTACAGTCTCAAAGTTTGTGAGAAAACTTGATGGGTTACATAAAGTCTCTCTCCCTCCAACTTTGCCCAGAATGGCTACTTTTGCCCTAGTTGAAAAAGGACTTATTGGGCAATTTACAGGACTTTGGCCCTCCCCAAAAACAGTCCAGAGGTGGGTGGAAAGGAATTGGACAGACAAAATTCAAGGGAAAATTTCTATCAGATTTTGTGGAAAGGGATACTTTACATTTCATTTTGAGACAAAGGAAGACAAGGATTTGATATTCTGTAATGGGCCTTATTTCATGGATTCCAGAGGTTTGTATTTAAATAAATGGACTCCGGATTTTGACTCAGAGCTTGATATTCCTAATGCAGTCCCTGTTTGGGTCTGTCTTCCTCACCTCCCCTTGCATTGCTGGGGAGACGAATCAGTTCATGCTATTGGGAATGCTGTTGGGAAATACATTGATCAGAGTGAGCCGAAAGATAATATGTAGGCTTGTGCTCGCATCTGTGTAGAAGTAGATTTGGGCAAAGGCCTGCCAGAAGCCATCAAACTCAAGGTTGACGACTGGAGGCACATTCAACAACTTGATTATGAGCAGATCCCCTTCAAGTGCAAGGTATGTCACGAGTACGGTCACTTTGCTAATCGTTGCACTAAACTTTCTAATGTAGAAAATACTCCACAAGAAGAACAATGGGAAACCGTTAAAAAAAAAGACAGCCCCTAACCCTAAACTAACCAATGAAGCTGGTCCTTCCTCTCGACCTCCCCCCATCTCTCCCATCCCTCCTACCTCTTCTCCCCCGCCTTCATTTCCTCCCCCTTCTTCTCCACAACCACCCCTATCTTCTGTCTGCCAGCTGGATCCCCTTCTTTCCTCTCCCTCCTCCAATCCCTTTCATATCCTCTCTCTTCCTGAGGAATCCCCTGCTCCCTTGATTCAATCTGATCCTCCCTCTTCTCCCCTTCCCCAGGTCATTTCCTCCTCCCTCCCGTCTAATCTTCCCACTTTAAGAATCACCAGAAGCAATTCTAAGGAGCATGGATCCACTTTAGATAACCAAAAGAAGCCTGGAAGAAAGTCTGCCAAACAGCACAGGGACGAGAATGTGCAAAAAGACATAGCATTGGGGCTCTAGAACCCCATTGAATCATATATTCAAGGACCAATAGACAAAGACATAGCAAACAAAGACAAGGGAGGGAGAGAAAATCCTCGCATCTCTCATTTGAAATGATAAAAATTCTCTCATGGAACAGCAGGGGACTAGGGCACCCCTCCAAATTAAATGCCTTAAAGGATCTTATTAACCAAGAGAAGCCAACCATTGTTTTATTGCAAGAAACAAAATAGAGATAGTCAGAAATGAACAAGATCATTGAACAACATAAGCGCTACAAAGGATGTATATGTGATTCTAGAGGAGCCTCAGGCAGCATTGCTACATTTTGGCTTCAGGATGAATGGAATAGCACAACAGAAATAGTTGAACAGCATTGGGTTAAGATAGTCTTGTAGAATATTATGACCAGCCAACAGATTGTAATTTACAATGTTTATGCCCCGAATCATTATAGGGACAAAGAAGTTTGTTGGGATTCCCTCAGCAATAACATAGCAGAAGAAGGCAACAACAACATCATTTTAGGGGGTGACTTAAATCTCATTTTACATGCAAATGAAAAATGTGGAGGCAGCTTCACCCTAGATCCTTTTAGAAATCAGTTGGAAAACATAATGCAACATGGTGATCTTGTCAATATCATCCCAAAAAATCGTAAATACACCTGGAGTAATCGCAAATTGGGGAGAAACAATATTATGGAAAGGCTTGATCGAATCTTAGTAAATATTTCCCTCCTTTCTACCTTTTCAGCTGTCAACACTTCCATCCTCCCTTTCGCTGCTTCAGATCATTATCCCACTGCCTTAGCTCTTGAATCTCACTGCCCTCTGGGCCCTCTTCCTTTTAAATACAATCCTACATGGAATGACTTCAAAACAACCAAAGAGTTGGTCCAGCAAACTTGGTGTCAACATGTTGAAGGATCTCCAAGCTTTATCTGGGAAAGCAAACTCAAAAATGTGAAGAATGCTCTCAAGAGTTGGGCTAAAACGTAGTATAAAGAGCCAAAGGAAAAAAAAGAGAAGTGAAAGCCAAAATTGAAGAACTTTACTATGAAATAGAAAAACAAGAATATTATCAGGCTGAAAAAAAATCAAGAAGAAAATCTTTACAGCCAACTATACACTATCAAAAGAGAAGAGGAAGAAAAATGGCGAATAAAATCAAGGCAGACTTGGTTGAAAAGCAAAGATAAGAACACAGTTTTTTTCCATAAGCAAGCCATTGTTCAGCAAATCAGAAATAATATAACAACTATCATAGATAACACAGGCACTCTACATAATGACCAAACAACCATCAAAAGTGCTGCCTCAGACCATTTCAAAGAGTTCCTAACTGAAACAGGGGAGGACAAAAGCTATGCTGACCTCCTCCAGCATCTGCGAAAAAATATTGCAGCAAAAACAAATGAGGGGTTGGCAGAAGAAATAAAAGAAGAAGAAGTCAAGGAAGCAATCTGGGGCCTCCAGCCAGACAAGGCACCAGGGTCGGATGACTTCCCTATTTTTTTTTATAGATAATATTGGGAAATGATAAAAAAGGACCTCATCAAATACTTCAAATGGATACAGAGGAAAAACAAAATAGGAGGCTATACAAATTCAACACATCTGGCCCTCATTCCAAAGGAGAACTGCCCCTCAAATTTTTCTTGTTTCCGGCCAATATCATTATGTAATTCCTCCTATAAAATCTTCACAAAAATCCTTGCTTCTCATCTCAAACCTCTATTGCCTATGCTAATCTCTGAAAACCAAGGTGGCTTTATGGCTAACAGGCAAATTTCTAATCCTATTCTCTTAGTCCAGGAAGCCATTCACTCAAGCCATTCTAGGAATGAAAAGGGCTTCATTCTGAAATTGGACTTGGCAAATGCCTTTGACAGGGTTAAACACTCCTTTCTATTTGATGTTCCTCAAAAAATGGGCTTCTCTTCCTCTTTTATTGATATCATAAGAGCTTGTATCTCTGGTCCTTGGATAACTCCTCTTATCAACGGTAGACCCGGCCCGACCTTTCGATCCTCAAGAGGATTACGGCAAGGCTGTCCTTTATCCCCCTACCTTTTCCTCTTAATGGCTGAGTCATTCAGTTGTGCCCTTGACCATAAGCGACAGACAAGTCTCATCACACGTATTAAATTTGAAGATGGAGTGAAAAACATCAATCACTCCTAATTTGTTGATGATACCCTACTGATTGGAGGGGTGTCCACAATCATAGCTCGAAGATTCAAATCTCTATTAGACAAATTCATGAGATATTCAGGGGGAATGATTAACCACCTCAAAAGCTATATTTATGGATGGAATGCCTCAACTCAAACGCTTCAAAGCATTGCCAGCATATTTGGTGTGCCTTGCAAGTTAAATTGGGATCATTTCAGCTATTTGGGAATGCTAGTGAGTATAGGAAACGCAAGAGCTGATGTTTGGGAATTAACTTTAGATAAAATGAAAAGAAAAGTCCAAAAGTGGGGAACCACTTGGCTCAACCTAGCTGGACAATTGGTGCTCCTCAAATTGGGCCTTTCCTCTCTTCCTCTTTATCAATTCTCCCTTGCCCAAGCTCCAGCTTCATTTCACTGCAAAATGGATAGTGTTCTCAGATTTTTCCTTTGGCAGGGAGGGAAAAACGAAAGGAGAAAATTTAACTTGGTTGGATGGAAACAAGTCATTCAAAACCAAGAAAAAAGAGGTCTTGGAATAAGATCTCCAACACTTACAAATTCAGCCTTTGGCAGCAAGATAGTCTGGAGGCTTATTGAAGACCAATCATCTTGGTGGAAAAAAGTTTTGGAGGCCAAATACCTCAGTCACCCAAGGCAGCAATTGCTTACAACTGAAATACCCAACAGAAACAACACAAGGATATGGAAACTCTGTAAAAAATCCATCTCCTTTATGGCTCAAAATGTCTCCAAGGTGCCCAAAGGTGGCAGCAAGATCAACATTGGCACTGATAAAATTATGGGGAATCAGCCAATTAGCAGTCTTCTAGGATTAGAACAGGGCTCTGGTACCAAGATGATGATGGACTCAGTAACTTACTTGAACAACTGAAGTGGATGCTAAGGCGAAAATTTCCTCACATCAACCTGAGATATACGCGGACTAATGCGACCCTTTCGCTTCTCCAACGCGCTTTACAATCTCACTCTTCACGATGATCTTGGAACAGAACTGTCCTCAGACAGTCGGCCCAATAGGCTTCAATATTAATTCAAGCAATAATGTTACATACCAAATTAAGCCTCAAGATTAGAGCTTGCTAGTCTCTGGTCTTTGAGAGCTCACAATACAAACATATACTCACACTCAAACACACGATGCGTAAACTATCTTCAACACACCTATTTATAAGACTTATGAGAATAATTGAGGGTCCTTGTCTGACATTACTTAGTCATGATGGTGTTTGCTCAATATTCTCTTAGTACAATAATTCAAGATAAAAAAGAAGACACATTAACAAAATCTGCTTGCACTTTAGTCACTATCAAAATCTGCTTCAAAATCCGAATCTGGTGGAGTCCTTTGTCGTTCCCATGAGGATGTTAGCTTTGACAGCATTTCTTCTGGCTTTTCCCATGAAGATGTAAGCCATGATAGATATTCCTTCTCCCAAGTGGGGTCATTCTGTACTTGAGCATCTTGATACACATCAACAAATACTATTTCCTTTTCATCCCATACTTTTGATTTTCCTTTAGAGTCAGATATCACTATTGAAGATTCTTCTTTCTGAGATGCGTGTGAACTTTGTTCAGTGTCGAATATTGCTTTTGAGGATTGTCCCATATGAAACTTTATAGAGTCAGATGATTTTCTTAAACTTTTTTGAGGGAAGAGATAATCATCCTTATTCCACCTGTTCACATAAGCGAATGGATCAATTTCGATGCCAAGAAAAGAATCTTTCTTGCTTTTTCTAAAGTCGGGCAAGGACTGAACTGCCAACTCAACACCATCCAATAATTCCCACTTGAATATTTGAAACATGCTGACACCTTGTTCTATAGCAGCTTGTACCCATAATTTACATTGATGACTGATGTTTCCTTTTTCTTGCCATCTTATTTTGAACATCATGGATGAGCATACCCTGTTTGATAACAACAAATTTATAAGGCATACTACATCTTCTGTCCAACATCCTACAGATATACCAATTGTGATTAGTGCCTCTTGATTGATTATCAGTCTCATTACCCCACATCTTCCTTGCATTGGCTCTAGTGTTTTGATTAATGACACTTTTTCCGGTAACTTCAAGGCATGAAATTCTTGAAGCCAACTTGAAACCTTTTTAATCTCTTCTGGATTTTCTACCAATGTAGATTCTATTATACTATTTGTTCCATACACCTGTGAAAAAGGATTAGGAACTATGGGGTTTCTAAAATCCATGCTCTGATAATCCCATGGTTCTGAGAAAGTTCTGAGATACTGAAGTGTTCTTTCAATACACTGAGAAGCTCGAACTTGAACTTTCTTCTGACATCTGCCATTTTTGATTTCCCAATCAGCAAACAGTTGGAACAGTTCATATTGTGGGAAAGAGTCAGTAGCTATAAAATTTTCATCCACTTGTTGTAGGAAGGCGGTATCTAATTCTTCAAACAAATCAGGAATCCGGAGTGATTTCAAAAAACGTTCAACCAATGCATTCATATTGATTTCCTCAAGATATAGCATTTTTGCAGAGACATAAACAGCAACAGAGAAATCAATTCCACCAATTATTTGATAATAATTCAAAGTCTTTAAAAATTTGATCATTTCTTCTGTGTAGTGACTACTCCATGTGTCATCAAGCAGTTTAAAATAAACTTTCACTTTCAAGTTTGGCATAGGATAAACCTTTACCAATTCTTCATCAAGATTTAGAAAAACACCAACATTCTTATGTTGCCAAGCTTGGCATCTTTGAATCCATTGGTTTCTTCTCAATCGTAAGCCAACCAGCTTTTTAATTTCTTGAGTAACATCTTCTAACAGAAATTCCAAAATTCGGAACCTTTGAACAAATGTTTCAAAATTGTCATCAGCAGGGGTTTTGCCTGAAAGGCTGAATATTTCATTCCTATGCACATGAACCTTGTTCATTTCCCTGGTCAAAGCATCTGCTAGAAAATTAGAATTTCCCGAAATCCATTCAACATCAAACTCATACATCTGGAACCACATTTTCCATGCTAACAATCTTCCACGAGCTAATTGTTTTGAGATCTTTGCATTCAGAAAATATTTAAAGTTCATGGAATCTGTTCTAATTAAAAACTTTGCTGGAGCAAGATAAATTTCAAACTTCTGGATTCCATTGAAGATGGCAAGAGTTTCCTTTTCAGCAGGAAAATAATTCTTTTGATGTTTTAAAAATTCTCCCGAAGCATAAGCACAAAGAACTTCTTCTGTTTTTTCTTCTTCTTCTTTTCGTTCAAAAAGTGCGGCTGCCCAAAAATTGTCTGAAGCATCTGTCTGCAAAACTAAAAAACCATTACCTGGCGGTTTCAGGGCGGGGAGATGCTGACATTCTGCCTTTAGGAGCTGGACTGCTTTAGTTGCTTCAGGTGACCATCCGGAATGTAGATGCTGATGGATAGGAGCTGTTTTCTCTGAAATATTAGGAATATATTTATGTACATAATTTAAAATTCCTAAAAATCTTTGAATCATCTTTACATCTGTCAACTGATCAGGAAATTCAGAAAGTTTTGTCAAAACATGTGGCTGCATCTGAATTTGACCATGACCAACATGAATTCCAAGAAAATCAATGCTGTCTTGAAAAAGAAGCATTTTCTTCTCTGATAACACAAGACCATGTGTTTTTGCTTCTTCAAGAAACACTTGTAGATGCTTAAAATGTGTTTCTAAATCTGGACTATGTACAAGAATGTCATCTATATACACAACAATAAAATCATGTTTACTGAAGATATGGTCCATTCTTCTCTGGAAGAAAGCAGGAGCGTTCTTCAAACCGAATGGAACAACTCTCCATTGAAAGAAACCAACAGGACATGTGAAAGAAGTTTTATGACGATCTTCTTCAGCAATCTGAATCTGATAATATCCCGATTTCATATCAAACTTGCTGAAAATCTTACTACCCTGGATTTTCTACATTATTATCTCTTGGCGGGGCATAGGATAATTAAAACTTTTAGTGATGGCGTTCAATGGTTTATAATTAATTACCATCCTATCCTTCCCTTGGACTACTTCAGAATGATTTCTAACAAGGAATGCAAAACAGGAGTAATGAGATCCACTTCTTTCAATAAGCTGAATATCTAACAGTTCTTCAATCTGCTTTCTCATTTCTTTTTCTTCAGCTGGGGTGCAGGGAATCAACTTACCAGTTACCCCATTATCATGCAGAGTGATAATCTCTTGTTTGGGACTGTCAATTGTCTAGAAAGCTTGAGGATTATTGGAACAACATTTTAGCAATTCTTCATATATGCATACTTGTTCCGGAGACCAATCAGGATTTCTGTTGGCCTTCTGAGTAGGTTGAGATTTAGTCTCATAAATTTGCAAAACCTCTTTCCAATCATGAGACTCATTCTTTGCTTTCTTTATACCTACCTTCTTTTGACTCTGCTCTCTTCTTGCTTCAGAATTTGCTAAAGTTAGCCTTGGGACTGCAACTGCTTTCTTTTTTATATTGCAAATGATTTTATCTTCACTGATTGTTACAGGCAAGACCGAATTGATAAATGGCATCCCTAAAAACAAACTTGCAGAGGCATCATAATGTTGAATTGCAGAGATTTTTACAATACTTCCCCCAAATTTTAAAGAGATATTATCAACATAGGGAGTGAGGTTTACCGAACCTCCAATGGTTTCGGACACCAAAATATGCTGTAAAGGTTTCCATAAACCTTTAAAAAGAGATGGACGAGCAAGATTATTGGAACCACCCGTGTCAATAAAAGCATCAACAGAAACCCACTCACCCTTTACTTGAACTTCGACAGGAATATAAAGAACATTATTGGACTTGACAATCTTTTTCAGAAATGCATTTTCATCAGCAAGAGTAGAATTATTTACAGGTAGTGATGAGGAAGATGACGCAACTGTTTTGGGATATGGACAGAAAGAATTCACCATGGGTTGTGGAGACAATGAATTTAAAACGGGGGTGAAATTCTTAGAGTCTATTGAGCTAACAGTTTCAACTGAAGAGTCATCTGAGTATTCTTCTGTATAATCATCTGATTCATATTCATCACTATAGTGAAGCTCTTGTTCACTTGGCTCACTTTCCCATTCACTATAACATATGTTCATTTTTTGACTAACCTCAACAACTGACTCATTATCTAACACAGAAGCATCTGTTAAAATATATATATCAGATACCTTATCTTGTGAGTCTACGACTGACCAATTATCTACAAAATCATCAAACTCAAAACATGGTTTCAGCTTGGAAGAGGAACTCTTAGGACATTTACGAGCGAAATGACCTTCTTGCTTACAGATAAAGCAAGCATTGTCTCTTTTGGGTTGTTTCCTCTTTTTGATATATTTGAATTTTCTGAATGATCGCTTTGGGTTTGCAACTCGCTTTGGTCTGTATTTTCCATATCTTTTGGATCTTCTTTTCTTGAAGGGAGTCCATGGTAATACAGAACGACATACATTCAGATTTGGAGAAACATTTTGAACCTATTTTTGCCAACACAGGTATTTTACTTTTTCCTGACACCTGAATAAAAGATCTATCTAATATGTTTGATCTATCTTTTTGCTCTGGACTTCAAGATCTTTCATTATCATATCTCCTAAATTTCCTGGCAACTTAGACAAGAAGGAAATCTTCTGAGTAGAATCATTGGTTAGATTGGCTTTGTAGACTTTAGACATGTAATCATGGCTTTGTAGACTTTAGACATGTAATCATAACCAAACTGATCTAAGTCTTTTAAATCTTTGAGTTCCATTCTGGTCAGATCTGTGATAAGTTGCTTTTTCTCATCTACAAGCTCAGGGACAAATTGTGTAAGCAAAAGAACTTCTAAAGTGGCTAGACCTAAAGCTGCAACATTTCTCCTTTCATCATCTGTTCCACCCATCCACCAATCATATACAATACCCGCCATGCGTTTCTCTGCTAACAAGAAGATTGAATAGTTATCCAACTTTGAGACTACTTGCATCTGGTAAAGAGCGCCAATCCAGACTCTGATGGATTCGGCTGGATTCTTGGATTTATCTAGATCTAGAACATAACCAGATGAATTAGTGGGAAACAAATCTTCTTCCACTCTGGGGTATTTGGATTCTTTAAATACATTTGCTTTTTGGAGTGATGGCATAATAAAGGATGGAAACAAAGTAGCAGCATTTTCTAAAGTAGCCAATTCACTTTTGTTCTTATGGACATTAACTGGTTTTTGCATTTCTATCTTGTGTCCAACTTGACTACTGGATTCAGCTACATTTTCTTCTTGGGATTCACTAGTATCCCAATTTTGAGGCACTTCTAATGTTTTAGAAAATCTCGGAGGTTGAGATTTCTTTTTCTTCTTTTCTCTCCGTCTTCTTTCTTTTTCTTCTCTTTTCTGTTTGTCGGCTTGTTGTTCATCATGCAATAATTTGAGATTGGCAAGGATTAATTCACTCTGACAGCCTAGATCATCAAGTACTTCTTCGGCATGTGCACACCAGGTGGTCAGATAATTACCAATCTGGTAAGTCTGATCCAATTCATTTGTATTCTGTGCATTATGCTCTATCAGGGGAGCACAGTCAACACGAGTGGCTAGTTGTCTGGATGATGAAGAGGTTGTACAGAACTTTGTACGAGGAGGCCACTTGCCACCTTTGACAAACCGACGATTGGCATATTGCCATTCTTCAACAGCAGGAAAATGGCCTATACGATGCATTTTATTTACAATAGGAAGAAAAGGTTTTGACTCGGGTATGTACAACTCAGTAGATGACAACTGAGGCTCAGAAGGACTGACTTCTTCGATTGTGGACAAATCATTACTACTAGATGGAACTTCACTTGGAGCAATAGGAAAGACATATCTTTTTGGCCTGGTTACTGGTCGAGGCGCTTTTGGTCTTGGAGGAATCAACTTTACTTGGCCATTATCTATAGCGACTCTTTTTAATTTTGACTCAGGCTTCTTTTCATCAGCGATGGATTTGTATTGGAAATACCAATTGCCGGGTAATTCAGCAGGGTCATATAAAACACCTTCAACCTGGGCATTGGATAAACCAACTGTGACACAGTGTTTTAACACAGGTTGTTTCAGCTTTGGATGGGCAGTGTTTGTCAGCTGAAATGAAGCTTGTCCTATTACAGAAAGATATTCGCTTTCTTCTGCCATAGTTAGACCTTGAACCCCAGTCAACAGTTTCCAACAATCTTTTAAATGAGCATCATTTAAACTAATAGAATAATCAGGATATATCGTCCCATATTGACATCCTGTGGACATATTTCCCATTATGGTTCCAATCCTAGCATTATCATAGGATTGATGACGAGTGTCAAACAGTTCATCAATGCAAGGGGTATTTATACCATGACGAAACAATGGTGCTAGACCTATGACTTCAATAATTCTCTTTCTTCAAAGAAAAGGAATACATAGTTTAGATCAAATTTCACAATGGGATGCAATCACCCATGCTTGGAAGAGATGGAGCCTTCCTCCCATCCCTCAACGCCTCAAAGAGAATCTTGACAACTTCCAGAAACATCTTCACAACATTGCTCCTACAATTAAAAATGGCAAGGACGAATTCCGATGGGACCCCACTGGCACCAGATACTCAACACAAGCAGGCTATGATTATCTATGCAACAGGGACTACCCGACACCAACATGGATGCATTGGAAAACAGTGTGGAAATCAGAAGCCATCCCTAAGGTGAAATTCTTTATGTGGACTCTTTTAAAAGAAAAAACTCTCACTGCAGAGAATCTTAAAAAAGAGGTATTGCTGGACCTTCCAGATGCCCTAATTGCCAAGAAGCAGAGGAGTCCATCCAGCACCTCTTCATTTCGTGCCCCTTTGCTTTTTCTTGTTGGAATAGCATTAACCCAATCGTGCCTCCCATCTGGAACTCTCAGCTATCCATTGGGGAAGTCCTTAACAACTGGAAAAAAAACTACCCCTAGCAATCCATGAAAAACAACATTGCCAAGAGAGTGTGGGATGCCCTCCCATTGGCCCTCTTGTGGAGGATCTGGATTGCTAGGAACAACAAGATCTTTAAAGATAAAGAGACCTCAATCAGGCATCTTTGTAGCAAGGCTAAAAGCCTTGCGATAGAAACCATCGCATCTAAGAGCACAAAAAAAATTGACATAACAAGTCTTTGGGCTGAAGAAAAAGATTTCATAAGGAGCCTGATAGATAAGATTAGTCTCCCTCCAGCAGTGAAAATCTACAACAACTTGGGCAGTGCTCACAGCCACAACTGGAAAATTCGACTGAAGCAGGACGACTTCAACAACTGGCTCCGCACAAGCAACACCCACTCCTTGTTCTTTGACGGTGCCTCCAAATCAAATCCGGGAGTAGTGAGAGCAGGGGGAGTTATCTACAATCCCAATGGTGAGCCCTTAGTCACCTTCGAGTGGGGATTAGGGATCCTCTCAAACAACAGAGCAGAGGCTCTGGCACTCTATCAAGGAATACTTCAACTACAGATTCAGGGAATCCAGAAAGCTATGATCTTCGGCGATTCTGCTATCATTATTAATTTAATGACTAGCAAGCGAAAAGCCTCCAATATCTTCTTACAGCAAACCATCAACAGATGCCAAGTCATGATCAATCAAACTCAGGATTTCCAATTTTACCATATCCTTCGTACCATCAATCGGGAAGCTGATAAACACGCCAGTCAAGCATGCATACGACCAAAAGGAAATATCCTCTGTAACAATGAGGACCTGTTTCAATTTCTTCCATGATTCCCATGATTTGTGAAAATTTATCATATCTAGTTACTTGCATTTTTCTCAGGGCGTACCCTGACCAAATCCAAAACAATCCCGAGGTTATCTGCTCTACGCCGCCGGAAATCCCCCCTTTTCTCATTGCAGACTCCTCTGCTTTTGTGAATTCATGTTGCCCCTGTGGAACCCGTGATCGCCTTAGCTCCCTCCACGTGATCCAGTCCTTCACGCCTCACTGCTCGTTTGCTACTAATACCAGGATGCACCCTCTTCATTCCCAAACCTCCCTTCCCATCTTCGCTCGTTCCACTGCACTCGCGATTATCTTGGATCGCAGTTCTTTCAGCGACAGTTTCCCTTTTTCCCCCACTGCTCTCACCCCCTTACACAGTCTCTTCCTTGCCCGATCCTATACTTCTGCTCTTCCCGGGAGTCGATGGCCTCTGTTCTCTCCTCCCTATTTTTCTATCTCTTCTCCACTCAAAGTACTTCCTTTCGAGCCTGTGTTGCCAAGGATCGCTTCTTCCCTACTTCATATTCTAATCTCCTATAATCATCCCTCCTCCTTATCTGCTTCAACATCAGACTTTATTTTTTTGGGAATTTCTTATCGCTATGCTCTCGATTCTCTGAGCCCTCTTTCCTCCCTCTTCCTTGCTCTTCAGATCCCTTGTTTGGTTTTCACTGTCTCGTCTGTTACAGCTTGCTGGACCGATCTAAAGGAACAACAGAAAAGGAACAGCAGAAAATACAACATAGAAAAGGAACAACAGAAAAGGAACAACAGGAAAAACGGAACAACAGAAAAGGAACAGCAGAAAAGGAACAACAAAAAAGAAAAACGCAACTCCAACAAGGTCGTCAAGCTTGAAACAAGTCGGCGCCGACGACAAACCTGAAGAGTCCACTGCTCGGCACATCAGCCACAGTAATATAGATTGATGATATGTAAATGCTGTTATTTATTACTGCAGTTTGTTAGGATTTACCTTTGGTCTTTGGTTTTTAGAAGCCCAAAAGGCAGGATTAAGGAGGAATTTTGTTTAAGCTGTAACTCCTTCTTCCCCAGCTCTTCTTGGCACCTCAGCATGTATTTCAGGAGCTCAATCTCCCTTTTTTTTATTTTTTATTTTCTTCAGATTTATAATAGCAACTGAATTTGTCAAAAAAAAAAAGTTAATAAAGGCAAAAATAATAACCACGGTTGATGGGACACTTATTCCAAGTTGAATGTTGGGCAAGACATCCTAGTGTGGGTGTTCATTGGTTTATTATGGCTAAGGAAATTGGAAAAGGCAATGGCTAAGGCTTTGGAAAGGCAAAATGGCATATTTGGCACATTTATTTATGAAATTAATGGAAATTAGGAGAAAAGGAAGGTAAAAGGTCACAAGTTTCATGTGAGGAGGAAAATAACAGAAAATGAAGAAAATGGAGGCCTAATTGATAAAAAGGCGTATGAAGATCAGTTTGTAACCTTTTTTTAGTTCAATTTTGGAGCTCTCTCATTATTCTCTCTCTCTCATACTCTTGGACACTTAGAGTTTTCTTGGAGCACTTTAACATTAGATCAAGAAAGGAAAAGAAGGCAAGAGGAAGGAAGGAGCAAACAAGGAAGAGCAGGATCAAGCAACTATAATGGGATTCTTTGTAGGTATTGATTTTCATGTGTGTTTTCCTTGCTATATTTGGGATGCATGCTTTTGCATGTGCTTCTTTGTTGTTATGGCATGGGTTTTGCCAGGTGTGACAATGTTTTCAGCGTAGCCTTTCCATTCCCAGATAGTCATGGGGTGATGGGGTTCTCATGTTTTGGTTGAGCTGGATTGCTGGATGAATTCGAAACTAAGTGAGGTGGATCTCTGAATAATATAACATGTGGCCTAGTAACCTTTGAACTAGACTGTGGGTTGCGATAAATTCGGATTTTGTGTTGCCTTTGTGGGACTAAGAATCCTCAACCTGTGAATGGCAGGATATAGGGTAAATCCTAGAGGTGGTTTCCCTTGATTAGGCCTAGGAATCTTTTTTGGTGAATGATGGGATATACGGTGAAGCCTATTGGCTGGAGCCTTGGTTTAGGGTCTAGTGATCCCTGGATCGGATTACAAATTGTGGTAAAGCCTCAGAGACTAGGAGACAAGAAAAATACTCGGTGTAGGTGGAGAAATTCAGTGGCATCCATGCTTGTTTTTGCCTAATGATCTAGTGGAGAGCATGGTAAAACCTATTATTACATGTTTATTGTGTTGGCCTAGTGATCCAGGATGGATTATGGTAAAGCCTGGTTTCTATTAAAGAGGGTGAGGGGTTCAGCTTCAGGATGCCCTGGTTGGTTCTTTTGGTTTGAGTCCCACATTCATGCTTGGAATATGGCACCAGGGTGAATGGTCGAAGAGAGAACTGGCTGAACCATTCTATGGTCAGGTGGAATGTGGTAGTCCCATCCTAGGTTTGCATTCATTAATAAGGGGTTATTTCCCTTGATATCTTATGTGTAAATGTACTAGTGTATATGTGGATTGTATGGCTAAGGTATCCTTGATATTTCTGTTGTTATTGTGTTGGATATAAGCATGTTTTATGAGAGTGATGATGTATGGCTCTCATGTTTTTATTTGTAAATGAATGAACAATGTATCTATAACCTAATAGATGATAATGCAGCTAATGATATAAGGGAGCAATTCTTCTTAGCGATTCTCAGATAAGTATGAGACCCCTATGCTCAGATCTGTTGTTTACACCTGTAGATTTCATATTTGTGATGTGTTTGACAAAATGCCTGTCATGGCTAGTAGGGTCCAGTCAAGTCCTTGTTCAAGTGATTGCATTTGTATCATTATTCCATTATTATCATTCTTTTCTAAAGGTGTCATTTCGTTTTGGGTAGTGACCTGGGTTTTGGGCCTGAAAAAGTGGCTCAAATCCCAGGGACGCAGGCACAACATTGGGAAGAAAAGTCCCTAGAAGTTGGCATACCCATGCTGTGGGAGCGTCTAGAGCCCCCTGGACGCATGCATGCCCATATCAAGAGAGCGTCCGTGAGTTAAATGGTCTAAAATCTCAATGGGACCTAGGGCTGGTTACCTGAGAGGTTGGGATGGTTGCTGGGAGTCTTGTTGCTGATGTGGAAGGTCTGTATGGTGTGTTTGCATCAGTTCCACTTCTTTAATGTGACTTAGGAGGTCGAATCATACTATAGTAACTTCTCGTCACATGTTTACCCCAGTTAGTCGGTTACTTGGGTAGTGACAAACTTATCTTTGATTGTTCAATATGTAAAAGAACTTTTATCAAAAGATATGTTTCTTTGGTGAAACAAATAACAAAAACAACACAAGAAAACAACATTACGAAACTATCAAATAGTTTCATCGAAAATGACAAACTTAATACTAAAAATGTCTACATTTGTAAGCACTTTGAAACGAAAGGCATGATCTCTGAGAAATAGAATGTATATCTCAATCTCGATCTCTAGGCATCATCAAAGTAAGCCCAAGGCATAGTTTTTATCTAAAACAATCTTACCTTAGAATTGAGGTACCCTGAAATATCTTTCGAAAATCAAAGTAAGTGTTTATATATTGTGATTCTTTATATTTATATTTATCTTTTAATTTTTAATGTTTGTAGTTTTGTATTAAAATACAATTTTATTAATATTGTGTAGTTTTTATTATTTTGGATTTTTAAATATTTTTTTTCCTATTTTCATTTGTATTTTGTTTTATGTTATTTAATATCAATATTTAATATAATATAATTCACTTTAATTTTTAATATATTAATATTGATATTTTCATAAATAGAATTGGTTTATTTCTCAATGATTTCTAATTTTGTTGTTGCGAAATGAATAATCGTTTAGACTCAAATATGTATGTTCCATGTGAAAAATATAAAAATAAATTTGTATATTATTTTTCTATGTACAATTGAATCAAGATTAAATCATTTTGAGTGTATAGTTATTTATAAATTAGTATTTTATATTAAAATGATATTGAGATATTTTATTTAAAAAGGATCTCAAATTATTTTACTAAAATAGTTTTTCTCTCTCTATATATATGTTGTTAAATATCTTCGCTCGAGTGGTTTGGTGAATACGCTGTTTCCATATATTCTTTCGTATTTTAGATTTGAATGTGTCACCTCTTAAGAAGAGAAACATATTTTTAACTTTTAGACCTACTTTAATATTGAAATATTTTTTGTGGATCACATTGAAATTTTTCTTATTATTAATTTTTTTAAATGTTGAATGTCAAGTCCATTTTCAACGTTGAAAAAATTACACATCATATTAAAGAAGAAAAATATAATTACATAAGATAAAAAATCTTATTATTATTATTATTATTTTTAAATTCCCTTTCAAATTATAACTTTTTTATTTTAAATTATTTTCTTTATAAAAATCTGTAACTCATATATATATATATATATATATATATATATATATATATATTATATTGAGTGAAAATAATAATTAAGAATATACACGTAGGATAAATTCAAATGTAAAATGTACAACTTTAAAAACCATTTACTTTATATAATACATATGAAAATAAATCAAAACATTGTTTAAATACACAACATATAAATCCTTAATATATTTAAAACTCTTTTAGTGTAATTTCCAATGATTTTAACTATTTAACATATTTATTTAGTAAAAGAAGTGTCAGGCCAGGAGGTAACTCCTCAAATGAAATTTGTTTATTCACTTAGATTGTTCATAGTTATATACATGAGGGAGTGACTCTTGGGTTTCATCTCCTGATGAATCTTCCTTTTCCATTATTTATTATTTGCACTATTTACCACTGTTCACCCAATCCCCATGATTAGGTGTCAACATTCCCCCCCTTAATCTGAAGGGATGTTGTTGAGTCCAAGCATCGTTCTGAATCTTTCAAGCTTTTCTCTTCCAAGTGCTTTGGTGAAGATGTCTGCAATATGCTCATTAGTGGAACAATGGCGTAGATGGATTGTCTTGGCCTCAACATGATGTCGAATCAGATGGTATTTTGTATTGATGTGCTTTGTTCGATCATGGAAATTTGGGTTCTTGGCCAGCTTTATTGCAAATATGTTGTCAATCATGAGTGGAGTCGAATGTACTTGTTTTACCTGCAAATATTCCAAGATTTTCCTGAGCCAGACAATTTCTTTTGTTGCCTTAGCTGCTGCCACATATTCTTCCTCTGTTGTGGAATCTGTTGGAACTGATTGTTTGTGTGATCTCCAGGAGACAGCTCCTGATCCAAGACTCATAACATAACTAGAAGTAGATACCCCAGTTTCTTTGTCTCCATCGAAGTCTGAATCAGAGTATCCAATCAAGCTGAAGTCGCCCACCTGTGCATACTTGATTCCAAAGTCTTGAGTTCCCTTCAAGTACTTTAGAACTCTTTTTGGAGCAGACCAATGTCTCTCACAAGGCTTTTGCATAAACTTGGAGAGGATTCCAACAACAAACGAAATGTCTAGTCTGGTAGTAGTCAGGTAGTTGAAACTTCCTACAAGCTATCTATACTTTGTTTCATCCTCAAATTATTTTCCTTCAATGGATGTGAGATTTAAGTTTTTTTCCATTGGAGTAGTTAGAGGATTGCAATTAGTCATGCCAAACTTGTTCAATAGATCTCCAATGTACTTCTTTTGATAAAGGAATATAGAGTTCGGATGTTGAGTTACTTCAATACCAAGATAGTAATGAACATAGCCCAAATCAGTCATTTCAAAACCTTTCCTAAATTCCTTCTTTATCGATGCAATGTAGCTATCATTGTTCCCTGTCATCGAAAGATCATCTACATATACCATAAGATATACAATTGTTTTGCCAAATTTCTTGACAAACAAAGTTGCATCATCAAGATCATAATGTTTGAAATTGAGTTTCAGAAGATGCTCAGTTAATTTTTCATACCAGGCTCGTGGTGCTTGCTTGAGGCCATACAAGTATTTCACAAGTTTTCATACTTTATGTTCATGTACTTTCATAGCAAATCCTTCAGGTCGGGACATAAAAACATTCTCTTTTAGATCTCCATTCAAGAAATCAATTTTTACATCCATTTGATGGACTTTCCAACCATTCTGAGCCGCTAGGGCAAAGAGTGTCCAGATGGTAGCCCATTTTGCTATGGGGCCAAAAGTCTCCTCATAATCGACCCCTTCCTTCTATGCAAAACCTTTTGCCATGAGCCTGGCTTTATGCTTGTCAAGTGAGACATCATCTTTATACTTGTTCTTGTAGACCCACTTGCAGCCAATTGGTTTGGTTCCCAATGGAGGATCAACCAGCTTCCAAGTTCCATTCTTTATCAAGGCATCATACTCCTTTTGCATCGCTTCTTTCCATTCATCACGAGAAGCGACTTCTTTGAAGGAAGTTGGATCAAAATCTGTAGACAAATTCAATTCACAAACATAAGAAACATCCATATCAACAGGTGAATCAGAGTCATCTACATCACCTCCATTTTGTGGGGTTGAATTTCTTGTTCATCTTTCCAACCTCATCAGGATGAACACTTTCAAGTGTATTTGTCAGCCACTTTTGGGGACCTTTCTTAGATGGTCTAGGCTGCTCAATTGATTGAGTTGGGACTGAATCAAGACTGAGTCTCCCAATTCTGTCAATCACATCACTCAATGTATTATCAGTGGTTGGAGTTTCATGTGGGGGAGAGAGTTATTCAGAAGAAGATTCCATAGATTGATCCAGTATAGGAATCCCCCCTTCAAGATGTGGAATCTGATTATCAAATTATTGAAATGATTTTTCATTTGCAAATCTATCCAAGCAATCAAATTTCCACTCAACAACATTGTCAGCTTTGGAATATTCAAGAAATATTACATCTCTAGATACAACAAACTTTTTATTAACTTCATCATAGAGACGATATGCTTTGGAGGTGTTTGAATACCCCAAGAAGGTACACTTATGACTCCTTGCACCAATTTTGTTTCTATGTACCTTTGGTATTAAGGCATAACAGGTGGAACCAAAGACCCTGAGATTCTTTACCGAAGGAATGTGGCCATACCACATTTCATAATGAGTCTTATTTCTAATAGCATTAGATGAACATCTATTCTTTACATATACAACACATAGAACTACATCTGCCCAAAACATCAATTTTACATTCTTAAAAAACATCATGGAGCATACCATATTTAAGATTGACCTATTCATTCTTTCATCTACTCTATTTTGTTGGGGATTATAAGGCATAGTTATTTGATGTTTGATCCCATGTTGGCGAAGATAGATTTCAAAATTCATTTGAAGTGTATTATTTTCCATTATCAGTGCGAATAGAGCCAATATGAGATTTTACATCATTTTCAATCCATGTATGAAAGTTGTTGAGTGTTTGAAAAGCATAAGATTTGTTCTTCAATAAATAAACCCAACACATTCTGGTGTAGTCATCATATATTTATTTCCATTTGCAGAAGGAACAAGGATTAGACCACATAAATATGAATGAATGAGTTCAAGTTTTCTATGTTCTCTGGAATGTGAAGCATGAAAATATTGTTTTTTATGCTTTCCTAGAATGCAAGCATCACATTGTTTAAGTTTCCTAGGAATTGTAGGCAAACCGGTAACACCATTTTTCTTCAACGAGCGAAGGTTGTCATAATTCAAGTGTCTAAATCTAGCATGCCATAATAGACTTGATGGAAATGTACCTTCATCATAATGAGAATTGTATGAGAAATTTTGTGCACAAGCAGAGGTACCTTGCAGCTTGAGAAGCCTTTCTTCTTCTATCCTCGTCATGACAAGTGAGTGATCTAATTCTTTTCTCACCTCAACCTTGCCATCAAACATATGAATGGAGTTTCCTTGCTGGCGGATGCGGTCCAAGGACAAGAAGTTTCTTCTCAGCTGTGGGAGATATAAAAACATCATGCAGAAGAAAGTTTGGAAGACCAGGTAATTTGAGTCTGATTGTGCCAAGCCCTGATGGCTTGAGTTTTGATTTGTCTGCAAAGTAAAATGCTCCATCAACATTGTCAGTGAATTCTTCAAAAAAGTCTCTTCTAAAAGTCATGTGGCAAGTTGCTCCTGAATCAAGCAACCAATCATTTTTCCAAGAAGCAAGTGAAGCATTAAATAAGTCTTCATTTACTCCAATATTACAATGTGCCACAACATAGTGAGTGGATTCAAGTGCTTTACCTTTCTCTTTGTCATTAGTTTTACCTTTAGGTTGATTTCTTTCCTGCTCAATTCTGTCCCAAGAAAACTTGCATGTGGATTCATCATGTGATCCATCTCTATTGCAACATATGCAATGCAAATCTGAATTTTCTCCTTGAGAGTGTCTCCCCCCCTGCCTCTGAAATTTATTCTTCCTCTCCCTCTTCGACCACCTCTTCCTATGGAAGAATATTTTGCAAGATTCGTTTCTCTATGTGCAAGACACACAACCTCTTCAGAAGACTAAGGAGCTTCCTTCTTCCCAAAAGCTTTCTCTCTTTCAGCAAATTTATTCACAAGGGAGTCAAAGGTAATTTCTTTGAGGTTTCCATTTGTTGCAATGACTCAAGATAATTTGAGTAAGTGGGATAAAGTGCCTTGACAAAATCTATTAGGGGAATGTCCAGTTCAACACAAGTGACTTTGATATCATTCATAATAGATTTTACTTCTAATGCAAGAGAAAGAGGATCATCATTTTGTAATTCAAGGCTGAACAATTTAATCATGAGTTGAACAACTTCAAGTGTAGAGTGTGAGTCATAGAGTTCCTTAAGTTTTTGTAAGGCTTCGAAAGCATTTGAAAATGGCGAAATATGGCGACTCACCTCTTCATTTACTGATGTTGCAATCAAGGCATAAGCCTTGTTGTTCTTATTTTCCCAAATGGAAAATTCCTTGTCTGAGGTAGGCTTTTCTGGTTCTTTGTCTCCTTCCCCAACACACACTCCTTTCCACAACTCATTAAAAATGAGAGTGTGTTTGATTTTCCACGACCATTCTAGATATTTCTCCTTGCAAGTGAGAACCACTCCCACAATAGATATCAATGAATGCATTTTAAACTCTGTGTACAGTGTAAAATATGCTCTACTACCAATATATAAAATATTTTCACTTCTGGGGTTTAAAAAATACAACTGATATATATCGTAGAGGTATATTTCGGGGAAGTATTGTATGGTGGAGGTATTAGCTAGAATTGCGGAGTGAATGCATTCAATGTAATAGCGAGGAGGGAGCGAAGTTGTGTGAGGTGAATACATTATAAAGTAAAGGTATTAAACATAAACCAAACAACGATGATTATAATACCAAACAGCGGTGGTATTAAACGTAAACCAAATAGTGGTGATTATAATACCAAACAATGGTGGTATTAAACGTTATATATTAAAAAAAATGGTGGTATATAGTGGCAGTGTTATATATGGAGGCCAGTGGAGGGGTGGAGTATTAAAAAAACACAGTATTGAAGGAATGCATATGTGAATCAGGCCACGAATCTGCTGCACCGAAATCAGAATACCAAACAACATCTAATGTAAAAATTAAGATTTAGCGTTATATATATAAAAATCAGCGGTATGAATGTTGGGCTACAGAAACCACTGTGCAAGGGGTTGTATGAGCCGACTGTGCATGAGTTAATGCAAATAAAACACAGTCTTCAAAAATATTTACATATCATACCATCACCTTTCCCATGCCACTCCAATGTTCTATCCGCTATGCCACTCTAGTGCTCTATCCAGTGCTCTATCCGTTGTGCCACTCCACACACAGTGCTTTATCCAGTGCTCTATCTGCTATGCCACTCCACACATAGTGCTCTATCGAGTTATCTATTTGTTGCGCCACTCCAAACACAGTGCTCGGCCTTTTGGACAACGGAGGACACCCTATAGGACTTCTTCAAGCGTTACGACGAGTTCGTGGACATTGTGATAATTCAAGATCAAAAAACTAGGCATAGACTGTGAGGAGGGACCGAGGTTGAACCACGAGGTTGAATGTAGTCGAAGGAGTGGAGTGTTGTGGATTGTGTAACACAGAGGATTGTGTCTGATCACTGGCACAATGTGTAGGAGGAAGGAAGGCCAAGACTTAGGCGACCTTGGTGTGGCTCTTTCCACTGGCGGAGTAACAGTAACTGCAAGGCAGTGTTGCCCTAGGTAGATAGGGGAGCAACGTTGAGAATGCAATATGGATGGAGAGTATTGCAACGTTCAACAGAAATAATTGCAACATACCATGTCAGGAAACTAGAGTGGAATAATACTAATGCAGGATAAAGAATATGACAGACTGCAGAAATGGCAGAAGGGAGTTACAAGAGCAGGAGGAAACTAAAAAAGGGCTGGCTTTGATACCATGTCAGGCATGGAGGTAACTCCTCAAATGAAATCCATTTATTCACTTAGATTTCTCATAGTTATATACATGAGGGAGTGACTCTTGGGTTTTATCTCGTGATGACTTTTCCTTTTCCATTATTTATTATCTACACTATTTACAATTGTTCACCCAATCCCCATGATTAGGTGTCAACAAGAAGCACTAATAAAGGGAAATAATTATTTTCTTTTCCCTATGCTTACCCTTCAAATAACAAAAAGAAAATGAATTTGCTTCACATCTTTATTAGTATAATCCTAAATTGAGGTGAATGAATGATTTTGCTTTTCTAAGTTTTGGCAAGTGATTTCTATTAATATTAATATTAATAAGAAAGAGTATTATATTGATAATAGTTTATGTTCCTTTGACCAAAAAACTCACTAAGAAGGTTAGTGCCTCAACCAGATGTATATAAAATCTATCAAATTACAAGTTAGATAGTAAAATACTAAACTATAACATGAATACAGAGCAAAATTATTTTATCTATCAACTTTATCCACCAGTGCCATGAAGCATTACAGAACTAGTAATGATGACAAGAAAACTAAGTAGACTGCAGAACAAGTAATTATTCCCCTTAACCTTGAACAAAAAGGATATATGATTGTTTCCTTTCAGTTAAAAGAAATAGTAAGTGAAAGGTGTTGAAACAGTAAAAAGACTGTCAAAAATCTAGAGAGAAAAACAAGCTAACATCAGAAAAATCATACCATGGTGCCAACATCCATTTCAAGAAAATTATAATGGTTAACACTTTCAGATTACCCATACCGTTCATGATTAGTGAAAATTATGGTAATGGTTAATACTTTCCATTTAACTAATCTTTTTTCTTAAAAATATTTTATTAAACCCAAAAATCAGTGAATCACGATGGTACATAACTTTGCACTGTAATACTCCTTCACGCTTATAGTTCAATTCCTCGCTTAGTTAAATTTAGCAGAGTGGATGTAGTTTCAAAGAAGAAAGATGAATAATAGTACTTATATATATCAGATTTTTGTTTTAGTTAATATTTTTTATCCCTGAAAAAACCCAATGTGAGAAGAATGGTGCAACAAATGAGGTTTTTATTATTATGAAATGGTGAGAAATTTTGAGTACAAATGGAGGTTGAAATCTAGCAATACTACAGAGAAAAATACTAGCAAAAATATAGTGAGGAATTTCCTTAATCCATAGGCAAAACCCAACACAAATTTCCTTCAGAGAACTCGGTCCTCTGACCCTCTCTGTCAGCCTTTACACTACTCTCTGCAGTCTACTTGACATCAAGCCTATGACTGGTCTTTGATGAAGTCATTTTGTCCTCTGCTGGTGGGAAAAATGCTTCTCTAGCACTCTAGGGCTCCTTTCTGGCCTCTGCAACTGAAGATGTCTTTCCCTCATAACAAATCAATGTTGCCTCTAGAAGCTACTATGTAGCCCCTGCGTCAGCTTCTCTATGGATTTTTTTCCTCTTTACAAATTCACTCACTGGATCTGGAAGAATTCCTCCAGCCTCACTTTCTATGCCCCTCTCACACTGCTTTGATCTCTAGCCCTCTCTGGTAACTGACTATTGCTACTCTGGGAATCGATCTCCCAAGAAATCAAACTGCTCAAGTGTCCTCTCCATCACCACATAAAAGTCCTCTTATAAACCTCTATTGGAGCACAAACGGTTAAGATGAAAACATAATTGATGGCTAGGATCATCTATGGATCGATCTGTGTGAGTTTCTAGACTATTCTCGCCTTATCTAATTTAATACTGATTAATTAACCATATTCCCTAAGTTCAGACTTAGAAAATATTTAAAAAACAGTTAATAATCTAATTGAGACACTTTTAGGCAGAATTTCCATAAACGATTTATGGGTGTTGGATATCTGTTGCTAGCCTCTCCACCAAATTGTGTGGCTAGAACACATCTGATGTTACAAAAACTAACATCAAGATGTACATAAAATTCTTACACAATCAGACATAAAGTTCATTTTTAACACAACACATAACTGATTACTTAATTTGTTCGGCTATGAGAAACACACTGGGCTAAAGAATGCTCCTCCCAACCAATGGAAACTAGTTTCCACAACCAGATTGAGCCAATTTCACATCTCAGACATTTATCTAACAGTGACCACACTAGGTCTAGCATAGGATTCCTCTTGGAAATGTCTTTCCTATTCCTCCAAAAATGTCCTGTCCATGAGGAATTTAGAGCTCAAAAACTCACTCTTTAGGCCTCCTCCAACAAGCTCCAAAATGGACAAAGTTTCCTTAGGCTTTCCCCCCTCTTCAATATTTTCTCCAACTCTTTTCCCTTACTAAGAACATCTATCTCTAGAGAGAGGAAATCCAAGTAGGCAACCAGTATCAACCCAAGGCCTCCTAGCCTTTCATAACTATAGCATAACTATATGGCATGTGAAATTCTCTTTTAGAATCTTTCGCACTCTAACTTACATAATTGTTCCTATGCATATTAAAATTAAAACAAAATAAAAATTTATGTACATCATGCATACATACTTGACCCTCAACATGGATCCCATAATCTATAAAAGTAAACTTGACAGGAATTCATAACTAACATCTCATATCATACATGTAGTATTCATTTCAAATTTTCACATAATTATCAACATGCAATTTTAGAAAAACAATATTAATCTTGCAGATGCTAACATTAAACATCGTGCCTTCTTATTTGTAGTTGCAATTCACATTGCAACGTTTTACCTTTCAAGGTTCTTATGTTTCCACTAAGCTACCCCTACTTAATCACATCAACAACATTAGTCACAATTGTTTTTAATAAAGCAATACCTTCTAAAAGATATTGTTATGCACATAAAATTTTGTCACATACATTCATGATGCATTTCACTTTCACATGCATTTATGTTCTCAATATATTAACAATGCAGAAAGGTATTGGTCCTGTTACTTTTTGTAAACCATTTATATGCACTATAGAAAGCATAACAAATAAGGATACATCTTCCATATGCTACATCCAATGAACTTTAGAACAAAGATTCCATAAAGTTGTTTTCTAAAACAACAGTTAAGGAAATAAGACTTTACTCGTTGACATTCCCATAGTTCTAAGTCATGAAATTTTCGTTTATGCATATGCATCTAATCAATAGTCATTAATGCATACCAAACAACACCATCATCGAATCATCAATTTATAAAATTGTGAAGTTTGAATAAACAACGTAAGCAACGACATTTGATTACCACTAGTTCTATCATTAAGTTTATAGAACCATCAAATAAACCACTTTAACAACACTGCCATATCATGATCCAAGTTCTTTGTAACCTTCAAGAACTTGTAGTCATAAGTATGCATTTCTAACAAGTATCCACTTTTGTAATCATGGCATTTTCTTGCATACAATATTGTTATGTATAAAAGCATATGAAAATATTTATTCATATAAAACATTGATTTATCATTAATGTGTAAGTATCCATAACAATTATGGTAACAATCCAAACAACTCCAAATTCAACAGTGTATTTTCGCCAATATACCAAGAACATGAATTAAACTACCACAGTCACTGGGTTTACAACTTGTAAGAATATTCAATCAAAACTGATTCATGCATACAAGTTTAATAGTTGCCCATGCAAAAATAATCAATGATACCAACCATCTTAAATTCAATCCAAATCCATGACAATACTCAATCATCATTTAGTCATTACAGTCAAGTCCTAACATTTGAATCATTATATATCTTTAACATCCAAAGAGGTTCTTTCAATGTTTTTAAAACATTTTATCTTCCTCTTCAAGGAAAACACTACCTTCTACATTCTTTTTTTATCGCACAAAACAATACATGCATTCATTCTCTATAAACAATGCATTGTAACTTTAGTCATTTTCTTTAAGTGCACCATAATCATTATTGTAATAGTATGCATGAAAAGGTTGTTAGTTATCCACATTATCACTAGTGAGTGCTCAAGCTTTTTCATAAATGCAACCAATGTTTTATTGTCTCTTATTCGCATAAAGATTCAAATGTCATGAGCGCAGCTTAAATAAGACATTATCACTTACTATTTTTCATTGCAAAAATTAACATGCATCACACATCTCATGTCAAAGTAGTCTACTACATGTACCATTATGGAATTTGTTAGAATCATATATGAGCTGATACCCACTAGAATCATACCTTTGTTTCTTTTCCGATTACCGATTCCCAAAAGGTGCTAGTGCTACAACCATTTTCTCTAATACTACATGTAACATCCCCCGATAAAATTTTAGATAAAACCTTCATCATTACATAAACTCACTTTAGAAGTGGAATAGTAAGTTACATAACAACAATTGTTGTAGCATATTAACATAAGCTTCATGTTGTAAACTTACACATTTTCATCATTCATTTAGTTAGGCTAGTTAACCACTTAATTGATAATGTAAGTGTCACGTTATGAAAGGAAGCAACATCATTAGAATGACACAATAGGTAAACACATCATTGTACACTGATATACCTTGGAAACCCCGTAGGGTGAAAACCAAAAAATGTTTAATTTTACTAAATGCTCGTGAGGGTGTTCAGCCATCACTTGAAGGCTATAAAGGAGTCCATACCTTGACCATTGTCATAAAATATTACAAAGAAATATCATCTTAAATACAACATAAATAGTTAGAATCTATTACATTAATCATGATATCATTTACCCACAACTCCTTGAACATTATGTCTTTTTGGCCTGGTTCTTCCCATTAGTGGAATATCCTACAGTTGGCATTCCTTAAATCTACATGGACCACTAACTCTTTGTCTGCCATGATGTTAAACATAATCTATCTTTCACATACGTCACAATAATTTCTTGCAACTTCTATTGTCAACAATCTTTGATATTATGATTAGATAAAATATTAATCAAACCAACAATAAATCTTTGTTAGTGATGGTTCAAACATCTGTTCATGTGCATACATAAAATCTAAGCAAAATATCGAGACATGTCTCTTTTAACAACACTACACATGCATTGATTAAAAGAACATAACTACCCAAACATGTATGTTTATCCATGCATGTGTATAGTTATGAACCATGTCTGACCATTCAAATTCCCACATGCATAAATTAAATTTCATAAAGATAAACATACTCATTCATCCCCTCTTCACGCGTATTATAAGAAAAGTAGTAAATACATTTTACCTTTGCCCACTAGATTACAGTAATAAAGATTCACTAAGATAGTATTTAAAAGAAATGTTAGGGTTATTATTATTTCTTCACACAAGAAGAGGGAACTCTTTCAAAGATAGAACACCACAATAAGTATTATTTCCTTTACACAAGCCACATTCTTCTCCAACAGAACAACCACCGAAACTACCTATATTCTTTTTAAAGGAAGGATAACATGTTAGCTACATTCTTTGCACATGCAATTACATAAACTTTATCCCAAAGAAACTAGCCCCTTGGCTATTATCTTTATGCATGAAAATATGTAAAAGAAAGATAACACAATGGACATTGTTCTTGTGCATGCAAATGCATATGTTTTTCTAAAAGAACCTTTCTGGAAGAAAGGTTAACATAATAGAACATGAAAATACATGTTTTCTTTTCTAGGAAATCTAACTCAATAGAGCATGCAAAATCATTTCTCTTTTTCCAAGAATCTAATACAATAATATATGTAAAAACATTTCTCTTTTCAAGAAAGCTAATACAATGGTTATTTTTCTCATGCATGCAAATACATACTTCTTTTTGAGAAAACTAACTCAATGTTCTTTCCATGCATGTGAAAGCATATTTATTTTTCAAGAAATTATCACAATAAAATATTACTTTTATACATATAAATACAAACTAATTTAATAGACATTATTTGCATGCATGCAAATACATAATCTTTTCCAAATAAAACTAGCCCAATAACTATTTTTCTTGCCGCATATAAGCACACGTTCTTTCCTTAAAAAATGTCATAATAATTGTTATATATGAGCTCAAAAATGTTAGTCAAACTACATGACCATTATAAATAATAATAAACTAAACACATTTACCACCATGCTCAAAGAAAATATAAATAATGAAATATGCATAGATTAAAGGCAGAGAATATTTTACCAATCTATAGACCTCAATCTATTTTCTTGAAGAAAATGTTTATCAAAAGGTATGTGTTATTCAATGTCGACACTTGTAATTTTGCACCTTTTTAAAAACAAAATAAAAGAAAATTACCAAAGTTATTTCTCTGCTCACAAGAGTCCATAGAAGTCTTCCAAGAAAATAATATCGACTCTTTATCCTATGAAATCTTTCAAGAAAATAAAGTCGATTCTTATTACCAAATGCAAATGCAATAGTTTTCAAAGGGCATGGTTAGTCATCTCCACGACCATTATACCCGACAAGTCCATCCCATATTGTCTCCCCTCTCTTTGTTTGATTCCCTGTGACTCATGAGCGATGCTCCCTAGCCACCATCAGGAAGATAAGAAATAACAAAAAACTAATTTTCGTTATATCGAGATAAGAAGCGCTGGTGAAAGGCATCATTGAAGAGGTGGCTAAACATTAATTAAATGGAAATAAATCTCATGTGATTTGTAGTTTATCTGGGTCGATAGATAGAAAACCACAATTTATATTTTCTTCGGTTACAATGGAAACCTATATAAAAAAATTATCCTCCTCCCTTCCTTCTAGGGCATAGGTCTATTGCAAATAAATAATGGGAAGGAAGTTACCAAGAATTCATTTTAAGTGTTAACTGATTCTTGACGGGAATGATCAAACATATATCAAATTAATAATTCTTTTACTCACGTAGCTAGATGAGTTTCTTATGGGATATTTACGGTAGGGGTATTACATAACTATACACTATGAAATGATACATTATACACTATACACTATAACGATACACTATACACTAAAAAATAATATGTAAGTTTATTGATTTGGTTGTGATTCAATTTTACAACGAAAAATAATATACAATTTTATTTATTTATTTTTTATACAGGGAACATACATATTTTAGTGTTATGAGACTATTCATTTCTCAACCACAAAACTAGAAACCATTACAAAATAAACAATCCTATATATTTAAATATTTATTTATGAATAAATCAATATTAATATGTTAGAAAATTAAAGTGAATTATATTACATTAAATATTGGTATTAAATAATATAAAACAAAATACAAAATAAACTTATTTAAAAATCCAAAATAATAAGAATTTACGACAGATAAAATACCCATAAATATTAAAATATAAATATAATGAATCACAATATATAAACCCTTGCTCTGAATTTTTAAGGAATCTAATTATGAGGTAGGTTTGTTTAGTTTATTATATATATATGTTGAGTTTATTATAATGACTTAGAGCATTGTTGTTGAAGTGCATTGGAACCTTGAACTTATTGGCTAGAGAATGAAATATTTGATTACATGGAATGAAAATTTATCTTAAATTTTAAATGTTTAAATTTAAAATTGAAATTATTTATATCAATAATAAAATAAATTATAAGATATTTATTTTAATTTAATTATTTTAAATTTTAAATTTACTTAATGTAATTGGATTTGGATTTTAAATGATTCTTTATATAAGGCAGTTAAAGTTTTAAAACTTCTAGTGATAAGGATATCTAAAAAAATACAAGTGTTGCAGGACATCTTAGTCCTTATTACTCAAGTGGAAATTATGTTTTCCAAAAAATTGCAAATTTATGCTTTGAGGAAAATTAATTGCTTACCAAGGGGCATTGATCTACATACATTTTGGTGGGTTAGAAAGTATGCACCTATGTTTTTAGTCCTAGTTATTAGAATATGGTGGGAAGGTAAGTATATTTATTTACATCTTGTTCCTGTCCATTTTTTATGAAAAGACTTATTAAATTGTGGTGGGCAATAACTTATGGTTAATATGTTATTTGCGTGTATGAGTTATTTTCAAAGATTTTAATTTTAGGTTGTTTTGATGTGAAACTTAACAATGAAAAATCACTCCACTAATATCTAGGTGGTTTTCATGTGAAACTTAACAATGAAAAATCATTTCACTAATATCTAAAAATGATGGCATAAATATTGCAACTACATCCAAGGATTATGGGAAACAATTGAGGTAGTTATCTACATGGCGTTAAACATTATAAATTGCATTGGTCAATGCTAAAATAATAGTATTCAACAATCAAATGGATTGTTAAAGTCCTTCGTTGACAAAGACTAATAAAAAATAAAATGAGATGTTAAAGTTGATGTGGTGCAAATACTCCTAAATCATAATTTCTCCTATACCATAAGCCAATCTCCTGATTCACAAACATATTAAAAGACTAAAAATTATTTAAATATTATTTAAATATAATTTAATATTTTAAATATTTAAAAAACTAAAAAATTATTTAAATATTGAATAAATATATTTTAATATAGAGTAATCTACTAAGGCCACAAATTTTCCCAGAAAATAGTGGAATTTTCAACATGATTTTTGCCAAAATTCAGTAGAAATTTTGGGAAATTTGGGTTGCAACTGTCAAACTTCATCATTTCAGTGTCTAGGGGGGTTTTGATGGTTTTGAATCCATTTCCACCATCAAAAAACCAATTCAAACACTCTTTTAATTATATATTTCTCAAAAAATAAATCATCGGTTTTCGGCGAAAAATAACTTTCTGGGCAAATTTGTGGCCTCTATAGAAAATTCCTTTAATAATAGAATGAAGATTTCCATAAGTATTCATATTTGTAGAAATTTTCCGAATCGAACTGTATATAGGATTAATATCATGTCCAGTGTTTCAGGGGGACTCTCCACATATCATTAGGGACTAAAGAATATTGAATGATAACATGCGAGAGCTGGTTATCTTTAAATAGAAAAGAAACAAATTATTCATTAGGGAAAAATAATGAAATTATTCAAAAACAGTGACTAAAGGTCAAGTCAAAATGCGAGAACAAGTAAGAAAATTAGTTAATAAAATATTAATTTATAATAATAATGATGATGATAATAATAAGAGCCATGTGGTGGCATGTCACTGTACTTTTGTATAAATGAATATTGTGAATGCAGTTTTATTTACTTTTAAAGTACAATGACATTGTAAACTAATCCAAAAAAAGTAATAAAGTCAACTTGGACATTATCTAAAACAAAATGGAAATATGATTTATATGAGGGTTTTTGTTTTTATAGATTCAGGCGACATGAGATTAAATTGTCTTTCATTTTGCATAAACTGTAGATTTGCAAATAAATGAATTATTCAAGAGCATAATTTACAATAAGGATCAGTGGTCACTAGATTAAAAATTTCTATATCGATATACTAAGCAGTTAATTGGCCCTATTAATTGACCTCAAGGCAAAACATGTATAAGAAAATGAACGAATTATTCAAGGGAAGCACATACAATTAGGATCCCTGTATTTAAAATTTCTACATTTAAATTTGTTGGATCAATGTATTAAGTATTTAATTGGTGTCATGCCCATAAGGAAAATTTTCACAATAGGAAAAAATATCAATAATTGATATATAAGAATAATAAATAAAAGATAAGTTATTGATTACAAAACAGGTCCTGATTGGACACAAATCAAATCCATTAATAAGAAAGGAATTGTGAGACTGCATGTAGCTTCTTTAATGCAAGTATTGTATAACATTTATGCAAATTTTGCAAGACAAGTACATGTAATCATACATTCTAGTTGCAAAATATGGAGACCAAAATGCCACATGTCTTTCCGCCATAGCCAAGAAGATAGTTGAAAGCAGAGTAGCTCACACTGGGTGAAGCAAAAATGTATAACATAACATCTAGTTGTGTGAACCAGGTTGCACAATCACTTCAAGCCACAGTAATCAGTTTTGTCAGCTTGCAATAGATTAAATTCCTGAAATTTGGTAGTGGTATGTATGTTAAAGCAAAGTAATATTGAAAATAAAACCAATAATTGAACCAATGTTATAGCAGTAAAACATAATTATACCTTTTCAACCAAAGGTGAATCCACTAGAAGGAAACGTTGGTTGATTTGTGCCAAAGTTGAATGTTGGTTGAGAAGCGTCTCCAGTGGAAGGTAACTTCTGGTCATCTTCATCATCTTCCAGCCTGATGCAGGAGCATCGACATTAGCCAGCAATGTGGAGGATTGTCCACATGTTGTGGCTAATCACAGTTAAATTCATTTACTGTTACCGAGAAGGATGACTTCTCAAATTGTTAGTTATTGTAATAAATAAGACATTGTTTTATTTAGATTAGGGATAAGATTTGTTAGCTTAGGTGTGCATGAGAGCTAAGAGATAGAAGATTGCTGTTAGATCTCTTAGAAATAGAATATTATTGTTAGAAGTTTGTTAGAGAAATTATTGAGTTAGAAAAAGGAAGAAGAAATGTGATGAGTGGGGGGGAGAGAGTGAGGCTTGGTGTGGAGCGAAAAGCTCAAAGTGTATTTTGGATTGTATCAAAACAGAGGTCATCATTACAGTGTAAATCTGGCAAGGCCGAGACCCTGTATTTTATATATGAAATAATCCAGTATTCTGTGCAGTGCTTTGTTTATTCGGCCCGTGGAGGCCTTGTGTGTTTGGTTGCCTTTTTAACTTTATGCAGTTTCGATCTGTCTGGGTTTTATTCATAAACATAAGAATGCTTGTGCTTAAGGCAAGTCTGGCATAGCTAAAGTCCGTAAACGGAAAAGTCCATTTACATAGAGAATCGGCGCCAAAACCCCTTAGCGGAGCACTGAACGGACTTGAAATAATATTAAGGTTTCCTTCGGAACTCATCGGGTCCGTGTAGTTCCATCGCATCGGAACTTCGGCGAAATCCCATCGCATCGGAGCATCGGCGGAACGATATCGCATCGGAAACCTTAGAAATGAAAGTGGACGCGATATTTTATATATCGGGTTGAATTCCCAAGTCGGGTCCGGTTCTATATCGGCGGAACGATATCGCATCGGAAACCTTAGAAATGAAAGTGGACGCGATATTTTATATATCGGGTTGAATTCCCAAGTCGGGTCCGGTTCTATATCGGCGGATGCATATATGTGTATAGCGCATCGAGCGATCGCCGATCGCGACGAATTACCTTTGGGCGGAGGCGGATGCGATAGAAATATCAACTGTGGTGAATTGTAGATCGGGTCCGCAACCTCATCGGGGGTCATCGGGTCCGCGGTATAATGTTTATGGTGGTGACGGCCGATATCGGACTTGCCGAAAATTGCAAAGGTATATATATATAAATTGAAGTCCGGTATTTTGATTAGAGTGGGTTTTGTATTGTTCCCATATATTTATATATGTATGTGGGCGCGGTTATAAAACGGGGGTTTTATATATATATGATTCCCATGTATTTATGATGGGTCATTCCTGATTCATGTAATATGGTGCTTGCGAGCTTTAGAGCTCGGGTGGTGGCTTCCGATGGGTGATTAAGAGCGCCGACAAAAAGGTGGCTTTGATTCCTCATATGTCCATGGTCATAAAAGGCTTAAAGCCTTAAGCGCTTCCGATAAAGCCTATAGGTTGTTACCACAGGTCAAGGGCCGATTTTTATTTGAAAAGGGGATTTTGGGTAATATCCAAGACTACCTTTTCATCACAGCCAATAAGTTTCAATAATTTGTATTGCCTTCTCATAAATTTCATTATTACTATTCAACATTTTCCCAGGAGCAGTAATATTTTTCTTAGCAGCAGTGTTCGATCAATATTTGCAGACTGTCCCAACTACCAAAGAATTGTGATTGTCCTCACAAAATCGTTGGTTATATACCTTTTATAAAATAATCTATCACTTAAAATTCTTTTAAATGAATACCAATCAGAGAATCAAGGAAATAAAAGTGCAGACACAAAAATACCATTTGTAAGTCCATTGTTGGACAAGGTACTGGGAAGGGGGGGTGGGTGGGGGGAATTAGTATCTTTAAACTCAATTCAACTTTCCATTTCTTATTTTGGTTTTTGTACGCTACTGCCTTTCAAGAAACCAACGTATGTACACGACTATGATGAATATAAACAACGTTTACCCAAATAACTAATTTATTAGTTAGTTCATTAAATATTCATCCTTAACCAGAGCATCGTTACTTCATTATTCATTCATTAAGCAGAAACCATGAGAAGTAAAGAATAGATAGATTATCAACACACATGAACACTAGGATTTTAGGTTGAAACCCAATGTGGGAGAAAACCACTGTCATCGTCATATTTGTCTTCTTCTTTTATTATAAAGGAAAACATATTGCAATCTTGTAATGTTGCAGAGTAGTACCAATACGTAGGCGCCCACCTGCAAGAGGCCACAACCTTCTCTCATTCTCCGACACCCATTGGAAGGGAGCTCCAACCCCCTGACCTCGTTTACCGGCTCCTACCAGAAGGGAGTTGCTATCCCCTACACAAATTCTCCAACTACTATGGGAAGGAAGCTTCAACTCACTTACTGAAGTCTCCAACCTTCATCACCTCCGTGGACCACATTTCATAATATTTCGTACTAGATCTACCTGACTCAAAAAATCAAACTTGCAGACCACTTTTCATCATATTTTCAGACTGGACCCACTTCAATCATTAAGCTCAAATCACGTAACAATTTTGAAACCAATCACTGAATCAAATCATCCAATCATTGAACTAACTCAAACATCAAATCAATCAATGAATCTTAGTCCACCAATGCAACTAGATCAAAGCAGTTCTTATCAAATCATATCAATACACAACCACTCATAAGTATACCAGACCATATATTGTTCATTACATAAACCAAATGTTCTCACTGCAATCCCTGATCAAACATATGTTAGAATGTATATGCTACTGTTATGAACCATACACGTGTATGTATGCACTTCCCATGAAGAATACCTACATATAGATCTCAAATAAATAACATATGAATATGAATCACTGTCACACTAATCCAATCTCTAAATCACATACTAAAGCCATCACAGATTACTGAACCAAATATAGATCACCACATAGTAGCATCATCACTAATCAACATTCCATTCCATAACCAACTCAACCCAACTATTATTGTCAAACATAGATTATTATGAGACAAACATCATCGATAGACAAAAAAAAACATAACAAAACTAATCAAACATCATCAACAACCCATACTACAAAACCCTATGATGTATACATGACTTTTACATAGGATATCTATGTATGTACACACTTCCAATTATCAAAACCTACGTACAGATTCCGAACCTTCAAAATCACGACTACTCAGAAGAAGATATGCATATGAATGCAAATTCTTAAATGAAAACCAATGTATAGATATGAAATCATTGAATCAAACCTTCATTGCATAACACAACATATGTCAAACCCAAATATCAGCATACACATTGTTACAGTCACATTTCATTATATCATCACCATAGATCTCTCAAACCATAAACGTATTAACCAATATTTATTCATCTCATATCTATCAAATCCGATCCGTCTCCATGTTCCTTGGTGCACACCTGTTTGAGATCAGAATCATACATAAATAACTCATCAAATGCACACCTGACACTTTTCTCTCCATCTCTTTATATATCATTAGTCTTAGCCAATACCTTAGGCCAATCCCTTCATAATGTCGTTGGTATTCTTTGAGAGGATCAAATATCCATTTTCGCACTCATTACTATGGGCCAATACCATGGTAAAGACCCCTGGTATTCATAATACCATGGTGTGGATTTTGTACATGACTTCTCCTTACCATACGTGTGCATGTAAGTGATCTTGCTTCACTTTCTCACACTTTATCTTTGCCATCCATCTGTCTCCAAACTTAACATTCCTTTTTCCATCAATTATGTCACATCTATACGAGCCTACATAATCATCCTGTTACTATAATGTTCACATATTTCTTAAGTAGGCTTCCATCAAGGACAATGCATTAGCCATAATGCCAACAATATCCCCTTTTGGACTTGATGGCAACCGATTTGGTGTTTGGTCACCACCACCTCTAAATACCTGTAAACACACCAAGATTCTCTCCCAATACATCTTTCTAAGCTTCTCTCCAAACACCAAGATTCTCTCCCCATTTGACATCAAGGTTATCCCTCCACCCATCATTAGGGACTAAAGAATATTAAATGATAACATGTGAGAGTTGGTTAGCTTTAAAAAGAAAATAAATGGGTTAGTCGTTAGGGAAAAATAATGAAATTATTCAAAAATAGTCGTCAAAGGTCAAGTCAAAAAGGGAAAATAAGTAAGAAAATTAATTAATAAAATATTAATTTATAATAATCATAATAATTATAAAGAGCCACGTGGTGGCATGTCACTGTACTTTTGTATAAATGAATTTTGTGCATGCAATTTTATTTACTTTTAAAGTACAATGACATTGTAGACTAATCCAAAAAAAAAAAAAAAGGTCAACTTGGACATTATCTAAAACAACATGGAAATATGTTTTACGTGAGTTTTTTTGTTTTTACAAATTTAGGAGAAATGAGATTAAATTGTCTTTCATTTTGCATAAATTGTAGATTTGCAAATAAATGAATTATTTAAGAGCATCATTTACAATAAGGATCATTGATCATTGGATTAAAACTTTCTAGATCGATGTACTAAGTAGTTAGTTGGCCCTATTAATTTCCCTCAAGGCCAAACATAGGTAATCCAATGAAGGAATTATTCAAGGGAAGCACATACAACTAGGATCCGTGTATTTTTTATCACAAAATTTATACATTTAAATTTGTTGGATTCATGTATTAAGTATTTAATTGGTGTCATGCCCATAAGGCAAATCTTCACAATAGGAAAAATAAAAATAATTGATATAAAAAAATAATAAATAAAAGATAAATAGTTGATTACAAAGCAGGTCTAGATTGTACACAAATCAAATCCATTAATAAGAAAGGAACTGTGAGACTACATGTAGCTTCTTTAGTGCAAGTATTGTACAACATTTATGAAAATTTTGCAAGACAAGTACATGTAATCATACATGCTAGTTGCAGAATATGGAGACACAAAATTCTGCATGTATTTTCCCCATAGCCAAGAATATATTTGAATGCAGAGTAGCTCGCACCGGGTTAAGCCGAAATGTATGACATAACATCTAGTTGTGTGAACCAGGTTGCATAATCACTTCAAGCCACAATAATCATTTCTTCCAGGTTGCAATAGCTGAAATTCTTGAAATTTGGTAGTGGTATGTATGCAAAAGAAAAGTAATACTGAAAATAAACGCAACAATTGAACCAATGTTGTAGTAGTAAAACATAATTATACCTTTTCAACCGAAAGGTGAATCCCCTAGAAGGAATTGTTGGTTTATTTGTGCCAAAATTGAATGTTGGTTGAGAAACATCTCTAGTGGCAGGTAACTTCTGGTCATCTTCATCATCTTCCAGCCAATAAGTTTCAATAATATGTATTTCATTCTCATAAATTTCATTATTACTATTCAACATTTTTCCAGTTGCAGTATTATTTTGCTAGGCAGCAGTGTTTGATCAACATTTACATACTGTCCCAACTGCCAAAGACTTGATATTGTCCTCACATAATTTTGCAAAAGCGTCTTCAAAAACAGAGATGTAACATGCTTCCTTCACAACACATTCTTGCCTAAAAAATAACTGAGTTAGAAGATCTGAAGTTTTCTTCTTAAAATCAAGATCACGTAACAAATGATTACCTCATATGTAAAGAAATTTAAACATGTACCTTCTCTACAATGGAAGTTGAATTGACTTCATGGCAAGAGCCCTTAATGAAAGTTTCACAAAACCCACTTGTATTTCTAAGGCTTGCAAAGGCTATCGATGATATGTGTTTCCTTGAAGAACATTGGAGCCGAAACTTTGGAAATGCAAATGTGTCTTGGTATTGAGGGACACGGGTGCAAACTGTGTTAATATAACTTGTTGTGAATGAAATTCTAGAGGGATCACCACCAACTTCTTCGAGAAGTACTAGTACATTATTTGTTAGGTACAACCATGAGCTACAATTATTTGGTATGACACACTAGAAGATCACATAAAGGCTTAATGCATTCCTGATTCATAAGATATATGTAAACAAAAGAAGGAATCAGTATTTTGTCTCATTGCATCAACTGACACAAGTTCTTGAACATCTACATCACACTGACTGTTATCAGCAAACACATCTCATTACATCACATCTTGTAAGTTGACCTCTTTGTTAGATAACTCATTTTAGCAATGCTTGTGTTGATCATATATATTCATTAAATACATACTTGATTTGATCATGTGTACCACTAGAAGTAGCATTAGATATAGCCCATGTTGCTTCTTTCTTGATATCAAACTCAACAGTTTGCAGCAATTGTACAAGAGTAGGAATGATGTTTGCATTGATCACAACCTGTAAACCAATCCAAAATAAGGATACATGAACTTAAACAACATTTTATAAGTAATAATATATTCAATGAAGTGTCATTCTTAAACTATAAAGCAGTAGCTAAGGAACCTATATTTGATCTTTGTTTCCTGTAGTTATGTTTGAGATGGTCCAGGATGCTTCCTTCTTGATACTTTTCTTATGATTATGGGTCAACAGTGCCAAGAGGCAGGGAAGTGCATGATTGTTGATAATGTACTGAGGCAACACATCCCCACATAATTACTTGAGAACATAATTTAACAAATAAAACACAAGTATTCATCTCTGGTTATAATATTGCACACAATGCAGAGAGCAAGGATAAGAACAGATGGAGATGGATGACTGTAGAGACAAAATAAATTTATCTATGATGTTAACAATAGGTAGAAGCTAAAAAAAATTCATCACTTTTTTTCATTGTTTATGCTTATAGTAGAACCTCAATCAATCTTCGATAGACACTAGCCTCAATCACAGCTTGAATTTTATCATATGTTACATAAAATATATAAGATAGAGCCCAACAACCATTTGTTAAGACTTCTTCATCATTCAAATGAATGAGATGCTCAAGTGTTGGTAGTGCTTGCTTTGTCTGCAAGAAAATGGTTTATGAAAATTTCAACCCTGCAACATGTATTTCTATGGACAAGGATGAAAAATTGATAGAATGAGTAAAGAAAAATTATTTAAAAAATCAATAGTATAAATTTCCTACCTAGTTGAATGTAGGTTTTTGCTTTCCTTGACAGAAATTAGACAAAGTCCAAGTGGCATTTTTCAACATAGAAAGCTTAGTGTGCTCATTGAATTAAGCAAGGAATGGCATTAGGACAGCATGGATGAGAACTAGATCTCTGCATTTGGGCGAGTCACTAGCCTAATTTTCAAATTCCCAAACAACCTATAAACATAAAAGGAAAATATATTAAAGAACCATGGCACCATAAGCCCAAATGCATAAACAAAAAGTTGGACTAAATTTCTTGGAGAAATTCTCTATTGCAGAAAAAAAAATATTTGACAAAATTTTTGTATTAGAAACAAAGTAAATAAAGATTAAAAAAGGATTTGTCTAACCTTTTCACGAACATCATTAATTGGTGAATCTAGAAGTTGTAGAAATATTAACACAACTCCATAGTCAATCACAACTCATGTATGTTTTGATTTTCCTGAAGCTATGTTTGTTAAAGCCCATGTTGCTACAAACTATAATCAAGGAGGAAAAAAGCTACAAAGACACTTTTAGACCAATGAAACACTATTTCCTATAGGATAAAGAAAACATAATCCCTCAACCCTATCATTAAATAATTAGTCAAGTACATTCCTGCTTTCTATCATGTATAGAAAAAATAATTAGGGCCTTCACCTACATCTGTGGAAAATCATGTCTCGCTAGGAATTCCACAAAGTGAGGAACAATGCTACCACAAATACTTTTTTGTGTAGGAGGTCTATACTCTGTCAAAAGAACAAAACAAAAGGTCAGTTGCTTGATGGACAAAATAGACACAAACAAAATGGTAGTTCATTGACAATTAATACATAATATTTGTTGTAAATACCAAATGAAGGAAAATTTTGGAATTGGATCATTGCTTCAAGTTTTAGGTTAGGTTGATCAGACCATATTCCTGCAACCATAGCAGGAAGGCTCTCCAACTGCAAAAATGGAAAACCAAATAAAATAAAATAAAACTAATCAAAAAAGGAAACAAAAATGTCAAATAAGGTCATAGATGTCATGACATTTATATTCTTCTAGATATAAAATTCCTAGGTTCAGTTAAGTAATGATATGACAACAAATCTCTGATTAACACAATAACAATCTCTTTGGGGGTATTAATCCCAGATTTTCCATTTACCCCTTAATCACAACATGGTTGACCATTTTGAAGATTCAATCTTGACAAATAGGACTATAAATTTAAGATTAGACACCATGATCTAGGGGTACAAATTCCATTGAGATTTAATCCTTACAAAAAACTACCTAGAATTATTTAACTAGATTTATTACAAGATATAACAACAATTGAACAAGGTGTATCACAATAATTGGCCACATTAACAAAGCAACATATTCTAAGGGGGGTTGGTCTTGGTTTACCATTTGACCACATCAAGTTTGGCTTTCCAGCAGCAATTGAACTTTGTGAATCATAACAATTTCCCACAAGAATAAAAAAACATATTCTAAGGGGGGTTGGTGTCAATTTACCACTTGATCACATCCATCTTGACCATCTTGGATTCAAAATAGGATTTAATCTCTAGAACAAATCATCTAAACTTATTAAACTAGAGTTATCACAACATATTGTAACAATTGAACTGGGTGTATTACAACAATTGGTTGCATTAGTAAAAGAACATTCTAAGGGGAATTGGTCTCGATTTACCACTTGACCACATCCAGCTTGACCATCTTGGCTTCAAGATAACTAAGTGCTATCATGATCAAATGCATTTATCAGGAAAGAAACATGCCAACGACACTTCATTTCACTACTTTAATGACGATGGAGTCAGTTCCATGCAAATACCTAGAGGAGCATATTGAAGGAGATGGAACTAGTGATAACTAGCAGCATGAATTTTAGTTCTTTTGGCTTAACATGTTAATAATGCTTAATGCTGCAAAGAAAAGTTGATAGCACCATAAATAATATCATTAATTGGCTAGAGAATGACTATGGAATGTTTGACACATTCATTATTGAACCCTGGATTCACAAGGAATATGCAGATGTATTCCAAACATAAATAATTGAACTGACATTCTAAGAGATTCTAAAGCATGGAAATCCAAAATTACATGATTGTGAAACAGAGAATAGAAATTTGAAAGTGAAAGATTTGAGAAGGGGGTTTACCACTTAGGAGCTATTGGTAACCAACGATTTTGATGAGCCTAGTGGGACAACTTTTTGAATGTGGTGCCAAAGAAAAATGCTTGGACCTTATCCTCTGCCGAATTGCTCAAAATTACTAAGAGGAAGAGCTCTCTTGGTCTCAATATACCTTTTTGTACTTAATCAACAATTTTAACTAGGTTGTTTCCTGACAAATTTAAATCCAAACTCTAACCCCAACATTGCAGCATTAATATGACTCAAATATTTTACCATATTAAGGCCAAAAGTTTTAGGATACAAATATGTTTCTATTAAATTCTATAGTGAATGCAATATTTTCAGTTACAACAAGAAGTAACATGAATAGGCTAGTAATTTTGAAATGTAGACATTTTCATTAAGTTATGTTTGTTGAACATTTTTTTTGTTCATTTAAACAAGTACAGTGGTGATGAACCTTATTTATATAAAAGAATAGAGATGATACTAAATGACCATAAAGAAACAATGTCATATTGTTATTTGCTACACTGGAAGTATAGAATTTTAAATGCCAACAAAATATCAGAAATTAGCATTTAAAAGTGTCAAGAAGAAAGCATTTAAATCACTATGGATCTTATCTATTGTAAGAAAGAATGTTATAATTTGTAGGCAAGAAGCTAAACAACAGAAAAATAAGTTTCAAGTACATATGATGCGTGAGCTCTTTCTTTTGCAAGTTTTTTTTTGTAGGCAAGAAAATCATGAACAATGTGAACAATCAAGGCATTTTTGCTCTATTGACAAGTCAAAAAATATAAAAATTGCAAACGAAACTAGAGAACTACAAAGAGATAATGATATGTTTTTGGATATTGTTACAACTAAAGCATATATCTTGAGATCACACATCATTAATCATTTAATAATATAAGCATAGAATATTTGGCAATCGAAAATTTATCTTTATCTAATAGGGGACAATTGCATATTAAGTGACACTTGTTTTTGTGTGCTACGAACACAATTGTATGGTGCACCTAATAATATTTTTCTTGTAAGCAACAAGAGACCTCCATTCTAGAAGTATTCACAAAGACACTTCAATTGGATATTTTAGGTCAAGGTGTTACATTAAGTATACAATGCATTTATTATGATGTACTTACGAACTGAATAAATAAATCCAAGAGAACATTTATTTATATAGAGACCTCATTGCTTGTCTGTCATTTTCCATAGTGGAACTTATTTTTCAAAGATATTCTGCTTTCCATTATTTGAAATTAATATTTTTTTTAACAGGAACTTGCCATTTTTTAAGCTGGAGTGAGGTGAATCTCTTGGGACATGTGATTTTGGGGATTCTTATATCTAGCTATACATAATGTACTATGACGTGAACCTTGTTTTGTTGTGCTAAATTTTCACATATCTAAGGTTGGATGACATTCTAACCAAGAAATCAAAATTGCAAGCCTTAAGGAGAAAATGGGAGTGAGCATGGCTCCTATTATGTGCACATACTCATGGTGTCATAGCATTATATATTCAAACTCGTAGAGTATAATCTCACACAGAAAAAGTTTTCTTCCTGCCAATATAGCAAGAAAGAATTATGTGCCCCACTGGAGCTTACACCTTGTCACTCCTGAGTAATAGAGTGGACTACCATCATAAGGTGGAGAGGATCGGTATTGAAATTGGGTCTCGTTGTTATAGTAAACCCTCTATTTATTACTGTATGGGGTTTATACATATTACAATTGCAAGTGTACTAATAGAGGGAAAGATGGCACAAATTAAATTTCCTAGATATAAATACCAAATTTAGATGCCTATGATTAAGGCAAGTTGTTGAATAACTCCAGCAGAACCACTAGATCCTGTTGTAGTAGCAGTTAAACTATTGCATTTATGATAACTTAATTTTCAACTATTTTCATAAAATCAAGAGAAAACATTTATTTATACAAAGATCTCATCACTGGTTTTTTTTTGTTATAATAGGACTTTCTGTTCAATAGATACTTTATTTCCTATTATTCAAATTTAACATTGATTTTTATCCTAATATTGACACTGAATTTCTTGGGCACTATCAAGTTCATTTATACTTACAACAATTTATACAGGGCTTGGAATATTAAAGTCTTATTCCCCCACTACAACATTGACAAGTGCAGTCTCATCTAAACCTTCATCACAACTTTTTTTGTTAATAGAAACTCCCCGCATTTTAAGCCATGGAGGGATCAATCTCATAGGACATGTGACTTTGGAGATTCTTAGGTATAGTCATGTAGAATTCAATGTGAATTGAACCTTGTTTTTTTTATGATAAATTTTGATGGATCCAAGGGTGGCACACATTCCAATCAATAAATTAGAATTAAAAGTTTTAAGGAGAAAATCACAATAGGCTTGTGTCCTATGATGTGCACATGGTCATGGCTTCCCAGGGCCATAGATTGAAATTTATTGAATATGATCTCACACACACACAAAAAAAAACTTTCTTTCCAATACAAGATGAAAGAATCATGCCCTCCATTGGAGCCTTGTAGAATAAAGCACTCAGAAAATAAATAGCAGAAATATACCCAAACCAGACATGGCGGAAAAGGCATGAGAGACTTTCCTATAGTCTCTCATTCTCATGATTTTTTCTATTATTAAAATAGTTTTTATGATACATATAAATACATGAGCAAGTTGTCTCAAGATAGTGCGTCTATCTTGAACAAGCTTTGTTGAGATACATTCTCAACAAAACACTAATCTAGGAGTACTAGTTGGAAAGAATCTCTCATCCTAACTAAACTCCCTAGTTTGAAGAACTAACTCCTAATTCTCAAGATTTGACTTATTTAATTATAATTTTGGATTTATAGTTGTTTTATTATGAGAGTGAGGCTAACATTCCCCCCCAATGATAAATCCAAAATAAGAACAAGGAACCGTCTTCCAAGATCTCAAGTTGATCCTCAAAAAACATTTGTATGAAAAACTGCCAAAGCTGGATGCTAAAGAAACTGCAATATGAAGAAACCATGATTCAGCTGCATGTTTGATTCATCTCTAAATGTTGCTTGACAACTCCATCACGTGCCAAGCTACAAAAAGGTCCAACTGTCCTTTGGTTGAAATCATCATCCCGTGTCCACTGAAAAAATTTGATGAACGCCCACTAGCATATTTGTTTGTCCACTGAAAAAGTTGATGAACGCCCATTAGCCAGTTTGCTGATGATCATCGCCCACTGGCTGATGAAGTTGAAAAACAACTCACTATTGCTTTTGCTGTGTTTGAAAACTGCTCACTGTTGACTTTGTTGTCGATTGCCCACTGGCGAATTTGTTGATGCTTACTCGCTGATGAAAATTCCCACTGGTGAATTTTTTGATGCTCACTTGCTGATGAAATTTCCCACTCGCTGCTTCACTAATGTTGTCGAGACTTTCAGTTTGACAACCACTGTCAATTTCATTGAAATTTTCTCCCCTTTGTCAGCTAAAAGGAGAGACAATCTTCTTCAAATTATTTCTGAACTCCCCCCCTTTAGGTGTAGGAGTGTTTCACTGGTGTACTCCCTCGTTCAACTACACAAGAGTACCATATTCATTTTTATTGTTGGCTACAATATGTGTGAGTGAATTCAATTGTAAAACTTATACAATCTTCTTACCATGGATGACCATTCCCAGGGATCAATCCATGAATAATTGATCTTCAATCTAGTTGATTGTTGTTGTTTGTTTCATTGTGCTAATGAATTATTTGACTTGCCACAATGGTGAAAAGGATGGAGATCAAAACATTGATCTTACAGATGAATGTTTCTTTGAAAATAACGGCATTTTGGTTTTACTGCAACTTCAGTTTGCGTGTATTTCTATTTGTCTTCAGAACTAGCCGTTGTGATTTGTGCAAGAAACCTTGCATTGACAAACTTAATGGGCCTTGAATAATCTACAATATGCAATTTGGCATCATCTTTGACATATCCTAAGCCTCGTCAATTTCTATTACTTTGGATTTCTTCCCATGGCTTGATGATTGGTTTGGAAGAAAGTTTAACTGGATCACGGACCACTTTGACACTTGAAGTTGGTTGGATTAGTGACTTGGAATCATCAGCTATATTTGTATTGTTCAAAGACTTGGAAGCATCACCCTTCTCTAGCAACTTAGTTCTTTGTAGTTGCGACTCCATTTGAAGGAACTAAATCATTTCATGTGCATGTTGAATATGCACTTGAATATCAGCAAGATTTGTTTTGATGATGTTCACCATGTCGTCAGTTGATGAGAAAATCCAATTGTTAAGAATTTGGGACAGTTGAATGTGTGTCTCCATGTTAGCTTGCTCACTTTGAATTCAAGCCCGCTTGTACTATTTCTTATTGTTGATGCTTTAAACACTTGCTAGAGTTTTATAACTTGGTTTCCTAACCTCTTGATTTCATGACCGCTTGATGACAATCGCTTTTCTTGAATGCTTCACTGACACTTTGTGAATGCTTCAATCAACTTCACACTCACTCGTTTGTTGTAGATGTCGTGCTTTGAACTTTCGCACTTGATTTTGACATGCTTGCTTGCTTGGATGTTTGAATGACACGCTCACTTGCTTTGTTGTTTGAATGACACGCTCCCTTGATTTATTGCTTATTGCACTTGTGTTAAACACTGGCTTGATTTGATGCTCACTTGAAGAATAGTATGCTATAATTCACACTCATTTGATGATGATCGCTTGCTTGGACTTGTTTAATTGATTACTGACACTTTGTGCTTTCTTGAACGTACTCATTGAATGTGCCGATTTTAAAAAAGGAAGGGTGTCGAACACTGTTGAAAATGCACCCAAGAGACAAGTGATAAGTTCAATCTCGATGACTCAGTTGAAGACTTACTTGACTTAATGTATTCACCTTAACAATTCAAATTAGGGTATCGGTTACAACTAAGAATGCACCTGCACAATTCGGTTAAAAAATGTTTATCTATAAGTGATACAAAAAGTGTTGATGATGTTGATGTCATCTTGGCTTGAAATGATTGATTTTGTAGCATCTTTAACTTGATTGCTTTGATTACATGATGTGAAATATGCTTGCTTGGGAGACCATCTTATCAAGTTGATGATGTGACGCTTTGTGCTCATGTACTTAAGCTTGATTAAGCATTCTTATACTTAAGCTTGCTTATGTGCATGTAGTTGTTTAAGCATAATACAAAGAGAGCATTTTGATAATCTGAACACAAGTCATGCACACACATTCATTACACATGGTGTACCTAAGATCCCCTTATTCAATTTCAGGTGGATCTAGGATACAAGCACCACAAAAATTATGATTTTATTAATTACTAGAGTACATCATTCTTCAATGTCACAACTTTGTCGTGGAAACTTCTCAATGAGAATGTCACACTTGCAAACTTTGGAAGAAAATTGTCTTCGAAAACTACGCACTGACTCAATCGCTCTCAACGTAAAATATTACTTTGGGTTACAACAATAAGTTTTAAAAATATTCCCTTATCTCTCCAAAATACAAACAATAGTAAATTCCTTATCTTTCCAAAAATTACAAAATATGCCCTCACTATTACATTCTTATCTCTTCATAAAAATTTACTCTTTAAAAATAATTAATTTCTTTCTTTTTTCTCTTAAATTATGTGAAATCTTCCGTCACTATTCTCAGTGTCCCTAGACCTTCAACATGTATCAGATTCAAAACAACATTTTCTTCAAATCTCCGTTGCGTGAGTCCGACTCTGAACAAGGTGCAAAGAATGGCTGGAGTGGAGATATTCAAGGAAAACCCACTGCTACAAGCGGGAACCTTTCCTCATTTCGATCCGGTGGAGCTGAGGTAATAATAGTAAGTTGTAAGAGACTAGAGCCCCGGCTTACGATATTTCTGGACACAGGCTCAACTCTTCAATGGATGGAGGCTCTTCCTCCAGCTCTTCAGTGGAATCTCGTGAACTGAGCAATAAGCCAACAGCCCCAATAAGTAGATCTTCCGCTTTAAAATCTCAGCTAGAGAACCAAATCACTTAACTTAATCAACAGGACTGCTCACGGAAAAGGAATGTCTATGTCTATGGATGGGGAAAAATGAACTCGCTGGCCACTCAGGTAGCTTTATCTAGGTTGGGGTCCAAGGCTGTTCTTGATAGAGCCCTCAGAAATGGAAATTTTGTAGACGCGTAAACAATGGGATGCGTGAAGATAGACGATGGCACCAAGATCCACCTAAAGCCTGTGCACGATGATATTTTAGCGGATCCACTGGGTAATGTCAAGAAAGACCACAGAAAGCATCTCGTGCAGGACCTGAGTTCAATCATAGGAGGTCAGCCAATCTGGTTCTCATAAAAGGTGTGGACCCACCGTCAGGGATGTATCTAATGGCCCTGAAACGCTGCAAATTATTGAGCGGATCGGGAAGCTCGAAGAGGAATATTCAGCACCTTTGAGAGCAATATCCATAGGATTAAAAGGAAGCCATGAGGGTTGTAACAGGCTTCCCTTGGATAAAGAGATCGAACTGCAGTCTGTGCATGTTGAAACTCGTATTGCGGAGTCCATCGCGGAAAGTGGGAATGCGAAAGTGAAGGCAGCAGACATGTCGTCCGAGATGCAAGTTCATGCTTTTTGTTGTGCAAGAATGGCATACGACAGCCAGAGCGATGACTTCAACTCTAAGCAGCTGGCTTTTTCCATTAAAAAGGAGTTTGACAAAGCCTACGGCCCTGCCTGGCATTGCATTGTGGGAATGAATTTTGGGTCCTTCGTCACGCATTCCGTTGGCGGATTCCTGTATTTCTCCATGGATAAAGTCTCCAATCTACTCTTCAAGATGGTTGTCGAACCCTTATATTAGCTCATGAAGATAACAAAGCGCAACCCTCGGGCTCTAAATTCACCAAATTTAATTGAAAATGATCATTTATGATGTGAATCAAAACAATGATCCTGCAAATAGATATTACTTTCACGGAACTATTCTCATGACAATAAACCATGGCTCTTGGGAACGAAATTCATTGATATTTACGGATATCAACCCACGAGTTTCCCATTCGAAATACAATGACATTCCTGAAAATGATTATTTTTTCTGTGACTCCAAGCAAACTACTTCTGTCATATTCACATTTATACATGGAATGTTCGTCACTGTAACAAACTGCGGTCTGGGATCACTGTAACTACTGCGCTAATATCAATAGCATTTAACCAACTATTTCATTCAATGATATTAATTCACTCAAAATTCCAATACAGGGCCACAACAAATCCTAAGCTCTGAGACCACATGTAGAATAAAGCACTCAAAAAATAAATAGCAGAAATATACCCAAACCAAACATGGTGGAAAAGGCATGAGAGACTTTCCTGTAGTCTCTCATTCTCATTAATTTTTCTATTATTTAAATAATTTTTATGATAAATATAAATACATGAGCAAGTTGTCTCAAGATAGTCCGTCTATCTTGAACAAACTTGGTTGAGATACATTCTCAACAAAACACTAATCTAGGAGAACTAGTTGGAGAGAATCTCTCATCCTAACTAAACTCCCTAGTTTGAGGAACTAACTCCTAATTCTCAAGATTTGATTTATTTAATTATACTTTTGGATTTATAATTGTTTTATTATGAGAGTGAGGCTAACAAGCCTATATCTTGTTATTCTAGAGGACTTGAGCAAACTAATATGATAAGGAGGAGAGCATGAGTATTGAAACTGGGTATTGTTGCTACAGTGAGCACTTGATTAGTTACGACAATGGTTTTACATATTACAATTGCAGTGATACCAAGAGAAACCAAAATGACAGATATTAAGTTTTTTAGATACAAACATCCAATTTGCACTTATCAAAAGAAAACATTTTTTTATATAGAGATGTCAGTACTGGTGTGTCTTTGGCCATAATAGTACTTGTTGTACAATAGATACTTTGTTTTCCATTATTCAAATTTAACATTGATTGTTTTACTAATATTAACACTTTATTTCTTGAACATTGTTAAGGGCCTCTATAGATAGAACAAAGTCTATAGGTCCTATGATGTTCAAGTATTTTTTCCCCACTACAAGCCTGATAGATGCAACCTCATCTAGGTCGTTGACACATTTTTTTTCATAATAGATACTTTGTATTTTTTAAGCTAGAGTGTGCTTGATCTTCTGGCACATTTGTTACCTATTGTAGGGGGTTTTATATATTACAATTACATTTATACTTAGATAAGCCAAGGTTACAAAGGTTAAATTTTCTAGATCTACATATCCAATTTAAATGCCTATGACTAAGCTAAGTTGTAGAATAATTTAAGCAGTAGCAGTAAAACTATTGCACTGTATAGACGTTGGTCAATTGTTGCATTCATTATAATCTACCTTTCAAATATTTCCATAAAACCAATGGAAAACATTTATGGATACAGAGTTCTCATTACTGGTTTGTCCTTGGCCATAACATGACTTTTTGTACAATAAATACTCTATTTTTCATTGTTCAAATTTTACACTGGTCTTGTCCTAATATTGACATCCCAATTTTATGTGAATCATCAAGGCCATCTATAGCTACAACAAGTTCTAGAGGGCTTGTGACATTAAAGTCTTATTTTCCCAGTAGAAGTTTAACAAGTGCAGTGTTATCTATCTTTTCAATACCTACATGAATCTCTATAGTGCCTATATCAAGGTCTACATTGTGATCATCAAAATAATTGTGTAGACCATCCACACCTACAAAACATCTTGTACTCTAAGTCTGAGCCATATCAGTTATTGTGGGCATCAACATGGCCATCTGTAGCTACAACAAGTTCTAGAGGGCTTGTGACATTAAAGTATTATAGTGTTATATTTTTTTTTTCAATACCTATAGGAAGGTCTACGGTGGCTATATCAAGGTCTACATTGTGATCATCAAAATCATTGTGCAGACCATTTACACCTACAAAATAATCTTGTACTCTAAGCCTGGGCCATAGCAGTTATTGTCCTACTGTCTTTTTTCTTTATAGTAGCAAAATATCCTCCATGTCCTGTAGAAACTTAACAGGCTCTTGAGGAAATTCATTGTCACCAAAACTGCAATTATCCCAGTTTGCATTGGTACCAATATATTCTCTTGACGTACATCTAGGTTTAAGAACGATAATGCCAGAGAGACCATTTTCTGCCACGTGGTGTAGATCTGGAGGTCATAGTTCTATAAGACTTGCTATTGAAATAACCAGTGTAACTAGTAGGCCGAGAAGATCCTCATGTTCTCCCAGTATCATATGAGCAAGAATCTCAAATGATAGTTATCATAATGAGGGAATTGTGTTGAGAACCAACAAAGCACATACTAATGGCACAATTGTGTTTATACCTTCTTTACTTGGTACCAAAATGGTAGACAAGATAATGAGTGCAAAATATTTCACATGAAGGCATGAATGTCAAATTATCAAAGTAAGTTTGATGCAAACACCAATGACAACATATTGAATGTGATCAAACTAGTACCAAATACTAGCATGATAACAATGGTTAATGTTGCAAAGAGAAGTTGATAGTACTATAAGTAATATCATTAACCTGGTAGACAATGATTAAGGAATGCTTGAGACATATATTCTTGAAACCTGGGAACACAAGGCACATGCAGATGTATTTGAAGGAGAAGCAATTGAACTGGTGCTCTAACAAATTTTGGAGCATGGAAACCCAAAATGACAGAGCTCTAAAACAAAAAATAGCAATTTGAAACTGAAAAATTCAAGAAAGAGCTTTACCAGTGAGCAATTCCTGGTAGCTGATCATTTTGATGAACTTGGTGACAAAGTTTCTTGGATGTGGTGCCAAACAAAAATGCTCTCCTCCTTTCTTAGGATGGTAGTGCACTCATAACAGGGAAAAGTACAAAAAATAACTATGCTTACCATTCATAACAATGCCATTTTTATTATAAAAAATCGATACTTGACTGCAAATACTACTTATATGCTTCACTCTCATTGTCCATTAAGGATTCATCATCACTGCCTATAGCTTGAAAACAATTAACATATCAAAGCATTTGTAAGAATCACAATGGTTTTCAAAGAAAGAACGAGTGGTTCTAGAAACTATGGATTTTCTCCTTTATTCATGGCTGGCAAAAAAGAGGAAAAAAAATTCATTAGGTAGCTTAGTCAAAGCACTTAACATCATGAAACTACAATATCCTTAGATGATAGTGAGACTCGTTATTCTTGTGAGTAAAAGTGCATTATAAAATCAGTAAAAAAAGTTAGGAAATAAAAATGGCATCCAATCCTTGCTACTTCATTATAATCATATATTTGTAATTGTAGACATATGCAATGGGATGTCATATAGCTTAAAAAAATAAAACTTGTGTACAAGAAGACTCATTAACAAATGAACACAATATAATCATATATTTGTAATTGTAGACATATGCAATGGGATGTCATATAGCTTAAAAAAATAAAACTTGTGTACAAGAAGACTCATTAACAAATGAACACAACATGAACAATAATTGTGTACTTGGAAGTTAAATTTTCAAGAGGATTTGAGATGTGGCAAGAAAAGAAGAACACAAATGTCTCAATTTTCCTATAAAGACATATTTCAACACAAAATATTTGATTGAACATAAATAGTAACTAACAAATTGATAGACATTTGGTTTCTTTTTTTATCTTTTTCTTTGGACAACGCAACTTCATAATTTGCAGCAAATTAAAAATTCAACTCAATATTTCAATAGAGTAAAGCAAAAGATGGGGATATATATAGTGTGGTATAATAATTTTATTTGAAATACATTATAGCATTATCAGAATAAGATATTATGGTTTTATTAACAAAAAATGGTGCGATCAGTTCATATAGGTTTCAATCTATCTGAATATTCATATTGCAAAATGTGCATTTAGTTCTCTACTTTCGGTTGCAGAGGGAACAATGTTAGATTGGAAAGTTCCAAATAAAAGAGAGCAATCACTAGTTGTTGGGAAAAAAGTCTTTGATTGTAGAGTTTGCAGAAAACATTACAAAGCAGTGAAAAAAATGATCTTGCATGTTGTAATTTAGGGACCTACAAGAAAAGAAAAAGTATACACTAGTGTTTCTGCAAGAACTTGTGAATTACAAGTTAAAGAAATGCACAAGAGAAAACAAAAAACAAAGAGGACAAATATCTTAACTGCCAATATATATAACTTAGATGCACAAAAGTACTTTTTTTTTGTCACAACTCTTTGATTTCAGAAATAATTTGTTGACTGTTAAGGTGAAAAGACCTTGAATGCAAAGTTTTCTTAAATTGAAAATTGTAGATGATATGCTCTGCATGTATTGCTAAAAGCTTGTTTAAGCTATAACTGGGTAGTGTTTTTTTAGTTGCGGCATTTGTAACATACAATCAATTTTGCAGCCATATGTTTCCAATGTGCATTCAACATTATGCTCATAACTAAATGCTGTGCTATCTTTACAAAATGCACCTCTATAAGTATTTGAATGGACAAGTTGTTTGCATTTAATGCAAACTCTTTGGAAAGGAGGAGAAAACAGATTTTTGACTTTTAGCACTCCATGTATCTGTTATGTGAAAAAAAATTGATGATTAGCATGGAATATGTTTTTTCAAAATTGTAAGATTTTGTATACTAGAGTAAAATCATTGTTAATTGAACAAAGAAGGAATTAGCAAAGAGACCTGTGTTCTTGATTTAAGAAAATATAACATATGTGTTCTTGCAAACTCATCATTCAATGGATCAATAAATGTCGTTGATCCAGAGTGCAATTGTTGACTGCCTTTCACATCATTTCTAACAATGTTTTTGAACAAGTAGAGTGGAGTCATGTCTTATGCCAATTCATGCTGAATTTTAAGAAAATGGTCTCTATGACTATCATTAAATTACAGTTGCATGAAGTCAAAGAGCACAAGTTGTGTTAAACAAATTGTACAAGAAATCGTGAAATGATTGTTAGTTTCACTATGATTGAACACAAAGTTGCAAGAACACACATGGAGAGAAACTATTTATTTTATGGCAAAAAAAACAAGTTTGGTATTTGTAACAGAAAACTTACAATTACATTGTCATCTACAGCTTCACCATATTTGATATTGAGTTCCAATTGTCTATTTTTTTTTGGCAACCTATCACTATTGTTGCTACTAAACCAACTACATATGCACCATTTGAGACAAGAAGATTGTGTATTTTCGTGTTTGGAGCCAATCTACATTTTTTGCAAATTTGTTCAATTGGCTCAACAACAGTTTTTTCGTGTAACACGATGCAACATTTTGCATCTCCTCATTCATATAAATCCTTTGTTTCTTTTCATTCATAAAATCTTTATTTCTAATTGCAAATTCTGAAATGTGAACATTGTTTCCAATAGTAAACATTTCTTGGAAATAGTCTATTAGATTGTTTCTCATGTTCACTGTGATAGTTAGATGACCGTGGATATCAACCAAATTAGCATGTATCAACCAAGATTTTGTAGGAGAGTTGGATTTTTTACTTTTTCTATGCCATAGACGATCAAAATATCGCCCTCAAAAAATTTGGCATGTGCTCCTGAGCATATTTCAATGATTGAGGAGGGATATGGTTGCATTGTTCTTTATCTACATATATGCAAAATGAGAACAACGTGCTTGAAAAAACATGGTCATTGAGTCAATACAAACTTGTCATTTCACAACACAAATATCAAGTGCAACACAATACTAATTGTTTTGGATTTTCACTCTCTACAATTTCTTTATGGAGCATTTGTTTACTAGAACTAGTTGTTTCCATGTTGTTGTTACAAATATGTCAACTGATTGTTGTTAGAAAAGAGGAATGCAAATGGCTAAATTCTAAACAAATGTGTAGAGATTCTTGAAAACTGTGTATACTTGACAAAAAAATACACTATATAGTTATGCTTGATCAAACTGTGTATGCTTGATTGAAAAATGTGTATGCTTGATCAAACTATAATATAAAAAAAAAGCAGATATGAAGAGGGAATGGCCAATTGAACAAAGTGAATTAACTAGATCTAAAATTATCATTGTTCTCCATGAACACGAGGAAATTTTTTTATATTACTTATTTATTTTATTTTTCTATTACCATGAACCATAGTTGATTACTATGTAGTCAATGGGCATAAATGGAAATAAAAAATTGTTTTTAAGATTTCATTGAGCAACATAGACAAATTTCATTCATGGGATGTTCTATTGAGAATCATTATGGTAGGAAAAATGTTGTTCCTTTTTTTTTCCCTTTAGGCAATTGGAAAAGAAACTATCAAACAAGAACTAGTAATCAGAGTAAACAATGTTATTTAGTATATATAACAAAATTTTAGAAACTAAAAGTTGAAAACTACAAATTGCATTGAAGCTATGGAAAAAAAACTGTAGCTAGAGATGACAATTTGAACAAGTTTATGTTGATGGTGTGAAGACTTACAAGTAGCTGATATTTGGATTTTTGTTGTTTGCTGTTTTGTGTAACTTTTGTCTTTCATAATGCTTGCAAATGATAGCATATATCTAGAATAGACATATGCATATGTGAAAATTATTGTCACAAATGGATTATGAAATTGTAGAACATGAAGATTGCTAGAATGACTCAAGCCAATGTCAAAGGTATGGAAAGATAGATTGTATGAGGATGTGTCCTATAAGCATAAAATACATGGAAGGAAACACCATTAGTAGGGATATTCGCCTAAAAATGATCAAGCATAGAACCATAGCTAGTTGTTGGCTTTTTTGTATGGAAATTTAAGTCGTTATTTTGCATTAATAAAATTAGTTTTTTTTAAAGACTATTTTGCAAAATATCCAAATTGAAATCACCAAAAAACACAATTGGGTATTTGTTACATGTGTGTTATAAAATGAACTTGATGAAAATAATTATATCTTCAATGCTTGTATTTGGTGCAATGTATATATTTGCAAGTGTAACGACATATTTTTCAAGATGAAATGTTGCAATTGTTGATTCAATATGGCTTGTTGTATAAGTGAGTTGATTGTCAATAGCGATATTTTTTGTGTAGTATGTGAGAATTCGATGTAAGTGAAACAAATGTATGTGGTGATATTTGTTTGAAAAAAATATATTTGATGGAGGTCATTTTGTTTTTTCTTGAAAATAAAGAATGTTAGCATTCATTAGATCATAGTCAGCAATGATATCTTCAAAATGCAGTGAAAAGCTACATGTGTTCAATGAACATATTGTGAAACAGTTGTTTGTTTTAACTGAATACAGATTGTATTCAAGTTAGTAAGAATCATTTTCTCTAAGTCTGTGTAGATCAGCAACAACTTTGTCATTTCGAGAGAAAATTTATGTTCCAATTTGTTTAGCAAATACAAGGATTTAATATATCTGACACGAGAAAGTGCGGTGTAGACAATTCCATGTAATGTAACTCCTTTTGGATCAAAAGAAAATTTTCCCATTATTATGCCTTATGATCAATGCATGGTTTGTGCACATTTCAATTGAGCAGAGAATTGTTCTCTTGTAAAACTATTATTTTTGTTTGATCCATTATGTCTGAGAACTCTAGTAATAGGTGTCCAATAAGACATAATTCCATATTTGTACGAATGAATTGGTTTTTTTTTGTTGAATAGTTCCATCAGTTGAATAAGAAAATTCAATCCAAATGGCTCCATTCTCAATTGTTGTGGATGCTCTAAAAATTCCTTCAGCACCATTGATCAAGTCATCTTGAATGTTGTAATTTCCACCAATTAGTTCAACAAGAATATTCTTCTTGAGCACAATGGTAGATGGAAATTTCATTTTGATGTTCCTATTGTGATTTGTATTTGTTGACTCAATTTTTCTATCATATGCATGTAATGTGATTGTTTATGTGTTGATAAGAGACAACATCCATTCATTATGTTCATGTACTTTTTTGTTTAAGGAGAAAAGATATGGAAACATCGAATCATCTAGTGGGCATCTATAACATTTTTTTTTTTAGAATAAAATATCATCGTCAGTATGAGAACATGTTCTAATTCTATTTAAAATTTCCACGAATTTTTTATTGTCTTGTTCCATCACTTGTTTTAGTTCATAAGTTTTTACATTATCCTTCCAGAAATTTTAAGGTATAGTAGTTCCTTTAAGAGATGGTTGTTCAAATATCCAACCGTCACGTACATGTTGCGCTTGGCATAAGTCACCATATAATATTATGTCGAGATTTCCAAATGGGCTAGCTAGAGTGTGCATGATTTTCGGGAGTCGTTTATCAATGTTATATAGAAATCGAGAGCCAATTAATAAAGCTTCGTCTATTGGAAAAAAAATTAGTTGTTCATATCCTTTGCTCAATATATCAAGTTTGTTAGAATTCAATGGTTTCATGTCATATGGTGAAAGTGATAAATATAAAGCTGAATGGACTGTGACACCATTTGCAACATATGAAACTTTGCCAGTAAATGCAACTATGAGACCCTTTTTCTTCAATGGGAAACTTTATAAATAGTTGTTATAGAGTCACATCAGTGCATGGTACAGGGCTTGTGTAGTAAATTTTTTTCCTGTACCTACACCTCGAGTGATGAATAAATAGAAGCCCTTTCCTGGATTGTTTTTTCCATATAGAACTATTTGTTTGATAATTGATTGTTTCTCTCAATTTAATTGTCTCATAATTTCATAATATGCCAATGTGTCCAAAACAAATGGATGCTTAATGGATTCATTATTTTTTGTATATTCAATGTGCATGTTTCTAATTTTCATTTTCTCTTGCAAGTCATTTTGGATGTCATATTTTTCAGTAGAACAAGTATTATTGCAATCTTGCAATGAGAAATGAAGATTAAATATTTCGTCATTTTTGGACACAATTGTAGAAGCAATTTCTATATCACCCCATTGTCCAAATAGATGTGAAAACCGCTTTTTAGTTACATCGAAAATGTGTCTATGTGACAAGTATGCCTCAGTCCATGTTTCATTATCTTTCTTCAATGTGTATTCAGATTCTACGTATGGAACATAAATCATCATTTTTTCTCTATAATGGTTTTCTCGTTCCTTTTGTTCAATATATCGAATGAATCATATGACACATGTGTGTTTTATTTTCCTCATTGTTGTGTTTTTTATTGAATAGGATGAAGCATATTCCGCTAAGAAAATGTTTTCAATCTCAATGTGACGTGTGACATATTTATCAATTATTGTCATGCAAACAATATCTTCAGAGTTATCGGATTTGTGTTGCATCAACATAGGTTTTTTTAGCACATATTTTTGTTTCTCAGCTGGAGCAGTGTTCATGAAAATTGTTTTCCTAGAGAATGAGTGTAAATGCAATGAGAAAATAGTGTGAATTGCTTGTCTACCTAACATTTGTTGCATATTTAGCAATGTGTTTCCAAGTTTATGAATAGTTTCAATTTTGTTGTCCCCATCAGACATGCAATTTTCACGAATTTGTTTGAAAGCATTTGTCATGGAGCGGTCCATTTTTGTCATATAGGAGCTACAATAGGTCGTTGCGGCATAAGCATCTAAAATGAATTGAGCATTTGTGTTTGCTTTCCAAAATGATGGGATTTTTCTTGCGAATGCATTTATCCACACATCGCAAGGATTTATTTTGAGTAGTATGATAGGGCGAGTAATAGAAGAGTGAAGGAGCATTATGTATTCTTATTTTGTAATTCCAAGATCTACTAGAAACATGTTAAATGTTATGTCTCTTGAATAGGATTTGTTTTGTAGAAGGAAATAAATGTTTTTTTTTTTTTTTTAATTTCTTGAATGTCATTATTTTCACTAGACAAAGGTTGTAAGATACAAGTTTCATCAATTGGTGGGAAAGAAAAAACAAATTTATAAGTATATTTTTTGTGTTTCTTACAAGTTTTTGTGTGGTGGTGAGTTTGAATTTGAATCATTTCATTCGACAACACTGTAGAATTACAAGTCAAATAAGAATAAATGAAAGCTATGACTTTAGTGTCAGGGGAATCGTGACATATTGGTGCATTTTGAACCCAAGTAAATGCATGGTCATGTTTTGCTCCTCTGCTTTGGAACTTTGTGATAAAAAAAATAATCTTGCATCTAACCAAATAATTCATTGTTTTTTGTAATCAAAGTGCATAGCGATGAGATTCTATGTCTATAATATCAACTGCAAATGATTGGTTGATGCCTGATCAACGTGTCAATGCATTCATCACTAGAGTTGTTATCATGATTTGTTACAATATCAGTTCTTTGTTTTTGTAGCACATTTATCAATGGATCCCAAACATTCTCAACACTAGTGAATGTAACAAAGAAGGTTGGTGGGCCATGTTGTCATATCATTGCAAATATATATTTTCCTATATGTTCAAAATAGTCAGGGGATGTGTGAATTCTCTTTAAACATTGAAATTAAATTGGTTAATAGTCTTTGAAGATTCCTTTGACTTTTGAAATCTTTGGCAAACAATTTTTGTCCTTTCAATTCCCCCTTGCGAATAGAAATCTAGACTAAGCTAGAGACATGGTTTATCAATATGTGAATTGATTTAAAAAATAAATTTGTAATATGTGTTGAAAAGTCACTAAACGTGTGCAATAGTTCCCATTGTGCAATTTGTTGGTAGGAGTAGCACTTGATAACATCAGCAGGTTGACTTCATCCATAGAACAATGTTGGGAAGTTAAGTTCTTTAGAGAATTTATCTTGAAAAATTCCAAGGGGATGGAACCCTTCAAAAGGTGCAATTTGTATTATTCTTGAATCAAGATCATCGATAAGGTGGACCTCTGAGCAACCAATTACACGTGTTCCAGTTTCTAGCTCTACAAGATCGTTTGCATTTGGTGACTCTAAATTATACATGTTTGGACTATCTCTCTCATGATTCTTTGTATTTTTTTGAAAGTGTTTTTTCCATTCATCGTTGATTACTATTTTTTCACACTTATATAGAGACATGTTGCACAAGTCTTGAAATGCATACATCACTATTTTGGGCCAAATATTTCCAGACAAATAAGCATTTGTGTACCCCATTTTTCTCTTTACCATAACTGAAATTTTCATGCACTTATTAATATCCATAGGCAAAGTTGTTTGAACTCTATCCAAATTGGCATGAACATTTATAATTGTTCCAGTTAATATTTGTGATATTTTGTAACCAAGTTATCTTATTTGTGCAAAGGCCATTCTTGGTGCTACTAATATTTCTTCTAAATGTGTCAATTATGCAACAAAGATCAATTTTTGGTTTCGTTAGATATATAGAGGTGATCCAAATGCAGGCACCTTTTCATTGAGTGTTTCATTATTACAATATTTTGAAATTTATTCATCTTGTTTGACAGATTTGAAGTTGATTGTAGGCATGAGACAAGAAATATTTGATAATGTAATTTTGTCAATGGATCGCATGTCCTTTATAAAGTATAATTTGTCGCAAATTCAACACACAAATGTAGGTGTGTCTTTGATTGATTGAAAATATTCGTCAAGTGCCTTATTGAACTTTGCATGTATTTTTTGTGCTCCTTGTAGTAAGGCACCTTCTTCTTGCATTGCATATTTTAATTGATGCAAATGAGTGTACTTCTTACTATATCCTTTGGGAAAAGAGATAGAGATTAGTTGGCTACTATGTGACTCCATTGACAGAGAAGGTTTGTCCTATTTTGATAATTTGCAATATCTAGATACCTCAACGAATTTTATTTTTCTTGACATGGTACTATCAATTGGAAAATGGTTTATTTGAAGACAATATGTAGCAATAATAGATTCTTTGTTAATGAGATCTATAGAACGTAGATTCAACATTGAGTTGCAAGTTTCAGTTTCTAGGATTATTTCGAGCACCTCTTATATCATGTTACTATGACAAGTGTTTTCGAGACTATTAATTTGTAGAAGTGCATGAAAATTTGCATGTGAGGTGGATGTTGGAAGATGCATTAGGTACAAGACTTTGGATGAAGTGTTTGATGAATAGAATCTCGAAGAAATATTTGTTGTTTATGCATTCCAAATGTGTATGTTAACATCAAGTATTTCACATATCCATTGTATTGGAAACTCCTTTCCTTCTATATGTCCATGTGCATATGGCATTGATAAGTTTATAATATAACTTTTCCAATCATTGACACATCTCTCATGCTCAATGTTTTTAGGATGCAAGTGTTCTTTTAAGAAAGTTGTAACTCTAAGGCCATTGCGCATGAAACAAGTGTAAAACATTTGTGCAATTATTTTTCTCATAGAATCCATATCAAACCATGGTGCAAGTGTACAAATAGATTCAAACAAAGAGTCATGGCAATCATTGAAATTTTGTCCATAAATCAAAAAGCCTTGTTTGAATAAGATTTGCTTAAATTGATAACATGTCAAAGTTGCTAGATGGGCACTAGTATGAATAGGTACATGAAGAAATTTCTTTACCTATTGGAATTATAATATATGTTGTGTGATGTAACAAGAGTGGTTCAAAATTTCCACATGTAGGGTTCTGATTATGTTGAAAAACATTATATTAATACCCATGAATGTCTTGATTAAACCGGAGATATGGTTGGACATTTGTAAATAGAGAAACATTGATTGGAATTGACAACCATTTAGAGAACCAATTGAAACATAATGCATCTCCCCATCAGCTAATTGCAATTCAAGCAAAAATAGAAGAAGGTGTATACAATCCTTGCAAGTATGTTTAAAAATCATTAACATAATGAAGATCTTGAAGATAGTCAGGAGTCAATGTTTTATGAAATGAATGCAAAGCAACATCATGTCCATGAGATAATCAATGTCAAAAGTGTTTTACAATTCCATGGCATATTTGAGTTGAAGTATAGCGAAAGTGTAGAAGAACAAAAAATGAGTCAAATTGATAATATCCAGGATAATAAAAGAAATTCTCCAATCTATGTAGATTGAATATAGATAACTTGTGATCAATTTCTTGAAATTTTTATTCCTTTAATGCAAAGTTATTTTTCATTTACATGAAGTCTATTGAGACAATATGGAAAATTGTCCAAATGCAAAAAAAAGTATTTTTAAGATAGAGCATGAAGCCCAATGAATATCCAATTATTAGGTATCATTGAAGAACATTTTTTTAAATGTCCTATTTAATATGTAGTTTTTTTGGTCTGTTTTACTAACCTTTTTTGTTTATTTTATTTTCTATTTTTGGTTTTTGTTTGCGGGTAATGCAAGTGCGATTACCTTTCTTTGCGGTAAAGAAGTGGAGAAAGTAGTTCTAACAAAATCTAAACAATGCATTGTTTCGATCCAAACAACAAGTATAAAAGAATAGTAAGATAGTAAGATAGTAAACATCAATTCCAATCAATAGTTTAATATTAAATACAAATTGTTAAATCTACATAGTTTTACCAAGAATAATTTAAAACACAATGTAATGAAGTAATAGGTTCTCATGGATTTTTGTGTTTTACGGAGAAAACGGGTTGCAAAGTTGTTTGGAGGGATCTTAGCGAAAAGCTAAAGTTTTGAATTCTAATTCTAATATTTTAAGGATATACTATTGAGCAATTTTTTATATGAAATTACTATCATGGTCTCTACATTCTTGAAACAAGACAACAAAATTGTCAAAAAGATTAAATATTCTGTTTTTTATGTTTCCAATTATTCATTGGTATATTTCATGACAAGGAAAACAATGTAAGACTGTAGGAAAGATACTACCAAGAGTCTCAAGGTTTCAAAGTCTAGCACCAAAGTTGTAAGCATTGCACATTTAGCTAACTATACCACTCGTGACAATGTTTCATAATTATGTTTAATTTGTAGAATTTGTGATTGATTATTTCACTTTCTTTGATGTGATCATATGATGAAGTTATACTTCGAGATATCTCGGAACTATTAAGATCAATTGATATGTTGATCTTAATTCGCCTACTTTTTATTCAACTAAATTGCAATCAAGAAAATTGCTCAAAATTCAGCATTCGCCTAGTGATCATTCTAATTCATACATTTCTTCTCAGAACACTATTTGTAATACTTATAAAATTGAGCCTATGTATCTTGGCACATTTTGAACAATTTATAATAAGCAATGACCTTATAGAGTTGCTTAGATTTTTTTAAGTGGATGTACATTTTAATAGATAGATTTATATGTTTCTTATGAGATGGAAAAAAACATAACATTAGTAAAAACAAAAACAAAAAACTTCTCAACACTCATTATGTAAAAATAAAAAAGATGCCCAAAAGTTTAAATATAAACATAACTTTGTCAATATTTCTACTTTATTAATGTTTGATTAATCTGGAGTGACAAGAAATTAACTATGAATGGCATATTGATTCACATATCTATGTGCACTTAAAACATGAGGTTTCGTGAATCAATAAATTCATAAGTTGAACAAGACAAATAAATCTATTACATGTACAAATTTCACACTTACTCAAGGTTGTTTGGATATGAGCAATAATATTGCATCCAATAGCAGCACCATGTTCACCAATGTAACTTGCAGCTAATCCACTTGCTAGCACATCTGTATCGAAAGTCTCCTCTATTGATTATTTTCTTCAACTCTTCCTCACAATCCATCTTGCAACTATTAACCCGTTCTTGTTCTATGTATTGATGTAGTGATATTGGTGCTTGCATCACAACAGACTATATTTTCAAATTATTCACAGTTCCATAGAATTTCTTGGTAATAGATTACACTCAAACTAATACATAAGCTTGTTTTTATTGCATCATGAAAGCAAAGAATGATGCAACTATTAGCCTTAAATTTTCAATTTTTTAGTATTTTTTGATTGCTGGAAGGAAATTAAACAGATAAATAAATTATATCATGCTTTTAAAGAAAAATGAAAGTCAATTATGCATTAAAAATTGACAATTGTGTATAGAAAAATTTACACATCAATATAATATTTGTATTTAACTTTATGATATATGTAACTAGATTTGTTTGATTTACTATTCAAGTATTGATGTGAAAAAGTAAAGTGATGAAAACAATCATTCTAAAGGCCCACCCTGAACTAGATTAAGATCTCTTTCTTGATGTAATCCAATATTTTCAAGTAGTACGGAGAATAAAATCTTGTGGAAAAAATCAATCCTGGTGTAGGTTCATTGAGCTTTCACTCTTGTAGTAAAGGACAAAAAATAATGATAACATTAGCAGAATTGCCACAGGCTAGGCAATGGGATTAATCCATATTCTATGGCTACCAATGTGTTCAAGGTGCTTCACACTCTAGACTATGATATCTTTCTTGATGTAATCCAATATTTTCAAGCAATATGGAGAATAAAATCTTGGGAAAAAAAATCAATCCTGGTGTATGTTCATTGAGCTCTCACTCTTGTAGCAAAGGACAACAAATAATGATAACATTAGCAGAATTGTCACAGGCTAGGTAATGAAATTAATCCATATTATGTGGTTGTAAATTGCTTAAGGTGCTTCACACTCTATGAGAAATTGATATATATATATATAGGATCTCCATTGAAAGAAGCCTATTGATCAGTATCATAAGAAGACGATTACCTTATAGTCTGTCATTGCTTTCTTCTAGACAAAGAGCAAAGACTTGACTTCCATGGAAATAAGGCTATTGATCAGTCTCATAAGAAGACCATTATCTTTTAGTTTGTCATTGTTTTCTTATAGACAAAGAATGAAGAGTTGAAGAATCAATTGAATATTGATACTATGGCTAAGAAATTTTGGAAAGTTGATGTTCTAAGAGCTTCATAGAAACCTTAATTCCACAATCTTGCAAATGAATTTAAGAACAAGGTTGACCTTGTTGTTGAATTGGAGGAGGAATTTAAAACTCCCTTGTTCAAAAAATGTTTTTTAAAGGAGGAAATCTATAGGAAAGCCTTAAGGAGAAAATGGGAGTGTGTTTGTGTGTTATAATGTGCATTGTATTGGAGGAGGAATTTAAAACTCCATTGTTTAAAAAATGTTTCTTTAAAGGAGGAAATATATAGGAAAGACTTAAGGAGAAAATCGGAGTGTGTCTAGGTCTTATAATGTGCATTATGAATTGAACCTTATTTTATTCTAATAAATTTCCATAGGAAATAGTGGACCACATGGAAACCAATAAATCAAAATTGCAAGTCTTAAGGAGAAAATGGTAGTGGGATTGAGGCCTATAATGTGCACATAGTCATGGCTTCCTAGTGCCATAGATTCAAACTTATAAAATATATTTTCATACACAAAAATCTATCTTCCTGCCAATATAAGGTGAAAGGATTGTGTGTTGCACTAAAACTTACATCTTGCCTCTCTAGATGACTTTAGTTTACCACCATTCTAAGGAGGAGAGGATGAGTATTGAAATTCGGTCTTGTTGCTACAGTAAGCACTCCATTACTTACTGGAAGGCAGTTTTATATACTAAAATTGCAGTTACACTAAGAGAAGGCAACATGAAAGAGATTAAATTTTCTAGATATAAATACACAATTTAGATGCCTATGATTAAGGGAAGATGTTGAATAATTTAACCAATAGTAGGACCATTATTGCACTCTATTTCTAGTAGTAGGTGACCTATTGCATTTATCCTGGCTTACTTTTCAACTATTTTCATAAAACCATGAGAAACCATTTACTTACACAAAGATCTCAGGACTGGTCTGTGCTTGGCTATAACAAGACTTGTTGCACAATAGATACTCTATTTTGCATTATTCAAATTTAACACTAATTCTTTTTCTAATATTGACACTCATTTCATGGTATTTTCAAAGTCATCTACACCTACAACAAGGTCCACAGGTATTGCAATTTTAAAGTGTGTTGCTTGCAATACAAGGTAAATAGGTGCATCTTCATCTTGGCCTTCAACACTTTTTTTTGTTTTTTTTTGTTTTTAACAGAAACTCTGCATCTTCTAAGCTGGAGTGGGTCAATTACCTGGGGCACGTTATTTTTGATATTCCTAGGTATAGTCATACATAATGCATTGTAAATTGAACTCTCTTTTTTTTTGATAAATTTGCACAGATCTAAGGCTGGACCACAATCTCAACCAAGAAATAAAAATGGCAAGCCTTAAGCAGAAAAAATTGTATTAAGCTTGGGTTCTATTGTGTGCACATGGGCATGGGCTCTTGGCACCATAGATTCAGATTCATAGAATATAATCTCAGACACAAAAGCTATTTTCCTTTCATATTAAGAGAAAATAATTGTGCGATGTTGGAGTGTATCTTGGAATTCCAGAGGACTTGAGTGAACTACAATCCTATGGAAGAGAGAATGAGTACTAAAACTGGATATTCCTCCTACAATAACTATTTCATTACTTATTGCAAGGAGTTTTATATATTTCAATATTCATACTAAGAAAATATAAGATGTTAGAGATTAAATTTTCTAGAGCACACCAACCACTACATTTATCCCAACTTACTTGTCAACTTTTTCCATATAATCAAGACAAAACATTTATTTATACAAATATCTTAGCACATGTTTGTTGTCGGCCATAATAGGACTTGTTGTTCAATAGGTTCTTTATTTTCTATTATTCAAATTTTACACTGACTCTTTTCCTAATATTGACATCTCATTTCTTAAGTATTATCAAGGCTATTTACACCTACAACAAGGTCTAGAGTGCCTGCAACATTAAAATCTTTTGCCCCCACTACAAGGTCAATAGTTGTAGCTTCGTCTACTTCTTCAACACCTATAGGTAGGTCTAAAGTGCCTATATTGAGGCCTACATTGTGATCATTAAAATCATATTTCAGGTCATCCACATATACAAGATGACCATATGCTCCAATCCTCAGCTAGTGCAGTTATTGTCATCCTTTGCACTCTTCTTTTAATAGTAAAATATCCTCCATGCCCCTTAGTAATCCAGTAGCCTCTTGAGGAAACTCACCATTAGTAAAACAACAATGCTTGAGAGAGCACCTTCTGCCACCTGGGCCAAACTTGGAGCTCTTAGTTCTATAACTCCTAGTATTCAAATAAGAAGTGAAACTAGCAGGTTAAGAAGACAATTGTTATTTATGGCTTGAGTTTCTGATTGTTGTTTCATGGAACTTCATCATCACTTTATATCAAAAACTTTTTTTTTAGCATTGTATTAGAGCTAGTACCTTTTTGCATCTTAAATAGGAAAATCAAAATTCCAACATTCTAGAAATTATTTTTAATTTTCTATGTTAGACTAATTGTAATTTACAACAATTAATTTATTGCATAAAATTGCATTTACATTATTGGTTTTAGTGTAAACTTTGTTTTTTAGACCATAATTTAGCCTAGTTTCATAGATGTAGCATTCTGAAATTGCTTTAAAAGATATTTCCTTGCATGGTGGTAGCACATCTTAGTTGTCTCTCAATGTTGCCTTGAATTTTTAACGAGGATTCTCTTAACAATGGACAAGCTCCCATGCTTAATGATAATATTCTTCACCTTGATTTTTCTTAACAGATTACAAATACATTTCTACACTAAAGTACTTTTTTACTAGATGATTTTTCCCTATCCATACAACTTCTAGTCCTTTCATTTTTTAATTTCAACCATTTATACAATGTATCTTCAAGCAAACAAAGAATATGCAAATATACTTATCTCAAATCTTAGCTCAAAAAAGTGATTCTCAATACCTAGGAATCGTAAAACCAATGATATCTTCCATGCTAATTAGTACCTTAGTGTATTATTTCATGTACATGAGTTTTTCTTGCTGGATGGAAAGGTATAAGAAAGGACGATCCTCCTCAAATCATGAATAGTATATTCTCTACATTATTTTGTAGCAATATCTCTCTTTGTTTCAAAACATGTACAAAGTAAAAACATTGGTTTACACGACTTTGATTTCATTGATGTAGAATTTTCGGTAATTTATTTTCAAAGGTGTTTTCCTTACAGGATTGTAGCACAAATTGATTGTCTCTCAATGCTGCCTCAAATTGTCAACAAGGTTTTCTTTTAACAATGGACAAGCTCTCGTGCTTAATGACTTTATTCTTCACTTTTATTTTATTTTAGATATTATAAATACATTCTTCCTCTGAAGTACCTTTTTACTTGATGACCTTTTTCTATCCATATCAATTCTATTCCTTTCACTTTTGAATTTCAACCATTTATACAATGTATCTTCAAGAAAATGAAGGCTATGAAAATATACTTTTCTCAACTTTGAGTTCAAAAGGTGATTCTTAATACCTCGGAATACTAAAACAAATGTTATCTTGCATGCCAATTAGTACCCTAGTGTATTACTTCACATACATCAATGTTTCTTGCTGGATGGCTAGTATAAGAATGGACAATCCTCCTCAACTCATCAATAGTATATCCTCTAGATTATTTTGCAGCAATACCCCTCTTTGTTTCAAAACATGTACAAAGTGAAAACATTGGCTTACAAAACTAATATTATCATGGACATCTTGTCCAATAGCAATTTTCATTGGTTTCTTTGCCCTCACCCTTGTTATCGAAAGGTAAGGGGCATTGCACATGTTAAACAATTAGGTCAACAATTATGCACAATGAGCCAAAGCCTTTCTCAACACAGTGAACATTATTCTAAAATGTTTCTATGTGGAAATTTCTCTATTTGTCATAAAAATCACTTCTTAGTGAGCTTTAACACAAGAATGCGACAAATTTTCTTTTATCCAAGAGATTGTTTAGTCAATGATCTCTTGCACTGTTCTACTACTATTTATAATTTAAAAAAATATCCTATGTTTCTATTTCTCATTAAGAACTGGTATCCTTTTATTTTTATTTTTTATTGGATGTTTTTTGTTGTAGTTTGTTCAAAATTTATCGTTTGTTCATCAATTGTATCTCATAGCTAGCCATGATCTTAAGGTTGTATCAGATCCTTGCACATCATTACAACCCAATGTTTGTACCTCAATGATTGTGATTCTTTCTCTTTTCCAAATAATATAATTTTTCAGTCTCTACTTGCCAAAAGAAAATCAGCTCTTAACTCACTGAAACAACCTCAAGAACTGAACAATCCTTAAGCATATCCTTTGAGACAACAATAATTCAAACTATAACAACTTGGACAACAATGCATAGGTAGCTACATGCATGAAAAGAACACAAACATTATAATCTATTTATCAGCATTTCCCTAAAAGACAATATCTTGGACAAATGAGACTCATTTCTTGATAATGAAAGGACAATGATAATATATAAAATTCATCTGTCTTCTGAATATTTTTTTCAATTATGCATATTTCTGAAATAGACTGCCAAGGGATGAACTGGCCATCCACTGATGGGCATCCACACATGAATGTCACCTCAACTTAGCACAATAAAGAAACAAAGGAGCAATGGGCACGAAAACAACTGTCTCTCAAATCACAAGAAAGTTGCAACAACACAACTCTTGCAAATCTTAAACAAGTCAAGAGGAAACATATGTTGTCTCAATGCTTCTAAAATCAAATCAAGGCCTCCTTGCTTGTCCTAATTGAATCAAGAAATTTTTTTTGTATCAATTCCTCTTTGTCTCTAGCCACAAAACACTTTACTCGAAACAACCAAATCAAGGCCTCCTTGCTTTTCTTAATTGAATCAAGAAAAAAATATGTATCAATTCCTCTTTGTCAACCCCAACTAGTAGAAAGCCCAAAATACACTTCAAAGCTCCAAACATCGCAACAATAAGTTTTTAGAGTCATCTCTCAATGCAATCTCCTTATAACTATAGATGAGAAGCTAAACAATAATCTAGGGAGCCCACCTAAAAACTTGTAAAATGACATAGAACCAATAACAAGAGCACAAAACAAAAGACATGAGCTTGGAACATGGAACCCCTCACTTTTCAAGGTGACCAATAGATAGATAAAGTTGGCCAGTGGGGACCTGTCAACCTTGCAGTGGAGGAAGAAGAGTTCAATGTTGCAGGCCCTGTAGACCTTGTTGTAGGTCTAGATGGTCCTGATAATGCCCAAGAAATAGATTGTCAATACTAGGGAAAGAATCAATGTTAAATTTGAATAATGGAAAATAAAGTATCTATTGTAAAACAAGTCATGTTATGGACAAGGACAAGCCAGTGCTGGCATCTTTGTATAAATAAATAAAAATTCGTGGTTTTATGGAAATAGTTGAAAAGTAGCTTGGGATAAATGCAAAAGTTGACATGCTACTAGAAATAAGGTAGAATAGTTATGGTGCTATTGGTAATTTATTCAATGGTTTTCCTTAATTACGGGCATCTAAATTGGATATATAAAACTAGAAGATTTAGTTTTTGTCATCTTGCCTTCTCTTAGCATGACTATGATTATAACATGTAAAACTCCCTGTAGAAAGTAATGGAGCACTTATTGTCACAATAAAATCTAGTTTCTTGTTGGTATGGCTTTGCAAACCATCAATATAGTAAACTGGATAGCACAGAAAAAATTCACAGAAACCAAGGTAAAAATATGAAATTTTGAAGCGTCCACATAACAGTTCAATCCCAAGTAAAACCAATGACCAACAAAGAGGGATACATTCAAAAATCCAACCACAAGCATTGATATATTTTTTGCAATCACGATCATGATGATAAAATCCTCAAAATCTATGGTCTCTAAAAGGAAAAGAACCAATAAATTTATGACACGTTGTACTTCCTTATAAAAGCCTTCGAAATAAGATTCAAATACACTGTTTTTTTACTAAAGGCCAATCTATACCAAAAATTTAATTGGCAATGGCTCAATGTCAAAATAGAGAAAAAATTGAACACTACATGCAATAGGTGGCTCTCCTAGGGTGCACACTTAGCCCTGGTTAAGTTTTATCCTCGAGGCCATCCAAGTCCAGTTGAATTTAATTTATTTTGAACAGCAGCTCTCAAATGATTTTCATAAAATATTTCATCAGTATATTTTTTTGGGTGGATTATTTTTTACTTATAGGGCATAGAAATGCATATGCCTCTACTCACACTTACAAAATAAACACAAATGGTCATTGTAAGACTATTTTTTAAGTTGTGTGTTATCTGAGGAGGAGACGGCAAGCACACAACAATGTGAAGCTAAATTTGAAATAGCAATTAAAGGCAGTTGGTTGTAGGGGTTGTAGAAGAAGAAATATTTTTGTTGAGAAAAAGGATTCAGTGAATTAAGACACAAAATAACATTTGCCACGTAATGGAATTTTAGTGCATGGATTACAGAAAATAAATAATTTTGTTGAACAAAATCATTTAATTGATTTATAGTTATAGGTCGAGAAAGGAAAATAAAGGCATGAGGAAAAGAAAGGAGTGGCATTGGAATCCTCGAAAAGGTTTTCTATAGCCCTGGAAACTATAGGACACTAATGATCAGCCTCTTAAGTGATTGCAGACTAGCTTAATAGGTCTACCAGCTCCACCTTGTCCACGTCTAAACCCTAGCTTCAACACTGGAAACTTAACTGGTCTAAACCCTAGCTCCAATCGATTGCTAAATATCACCTACAGTGACATAATAAAACATTTAAAACCACTATATTCTTGCATCGGATACCCAAAGTTGAATTATAATATGTGTCTAAAACCACTATCAACTTCTTGCATAGGATAACCAAAGAATAATTATAATACAAGCTTTGGGAACAAGATCCCCCAAGGACAGTTTTGGGGCTAAAAGCCCATGTTTTGGTCGAATTTTGTACTAAACTTGTAAAGACTCCACATTTTGTGGTTGCGGAGTGCGAAGGTGTCATAAGTCATAAAGGGTTGTCCACCCTTAGTTTTATAAAGCAAATTCGGCTATAAGAGATCTACCCATGGTCCGCGAACCATGGGATTGTATAAAAGAGCTAATCTCTAAGTAGTTTTAGAAGGAGGAAGTGGAACTAACAAGATAAGATATTCATAGCTCTGAAGTAAGAAGTCTATGTTTCGGGTCATAGCATAGGTAGAGGCTCTGCAGCTGAGTGCACAGAGGCCTAGGGTGGAAGTCCGCAGCTGAGTGCTGGGACCCCTACAGCTGTGTGTGCAAGGTAGATAGAGTCTGTAATTACTTGGAAATATCAATAAAGAAGAGTATTTTGCAATTCTATATCTTTGTTTCTGATTAATGCATTGTTATTTTATGTATGAATTCCTTTTTTTGATGTGCGAATGAATGCAATTACATTGGATAACTAAACGCAATTAAGGATATATGTTTATGTGGTACTAACCATGATTATATAATAAGATAAGTAAGACACTTAGACTAGTTTAGGAATCTGCACGGTACGCTGCCATAGCAGCGCGAAAGTACCTAAGCCGCAGGGTAGGTTTGTGCGAAGGGAAATCATACCCTTTCGCAAAGGTATTGAAGGGTGGAATAGAGAGCTCATTTGGCAATCCCTAGAATGAAGTGACCTATGCAAAGGCAGGAATAAAGGGAATAAACTAAAATCACAACCATGTCAGGGTGCAGAAACTTGGTTCCAGCATCCCCCCATACTGCTTCGGGTGAGACTTCAGTCTGCGCTCTGCGGACTGATGCCGAAAGGGCCAATAGTGTAGGGATTTGTTTGGCTAATTAATGTTGAACCTGGGTTAGGCCCCTCAAGCCAAAAAATGGTTCCTTTGCTAGGATCAAAATCTGCATAAGAGATGTGTGATGTCGTATCACTGGAATCCAACTAAGAAAGAGATCGGAGACTGGTTGGATAGGAAGATCCATGAATTCGTGGCGCAGGAGAACAGAAACCCACGACTGACAAAGGAACAGTGGTTGGACAGATACCTATATACAGAGATCCATGAAATATTTTTCTGCTCCTTTCCGATTGAGCTATACGATTAGATCATGAAGCTAGAAGATAACCAAGAAAGGTGGAAACTTGATGGTCCTATTGTGTGGACCCTGGAGCTAGTACATAAATTGGAAGCATCTGAGGACAAGATCACCCACACTGTCGATCATTGGCTCGATCATGTCATAGGAGGATTTGTGACTAATTCGCGGTTGACACCTCAGTCAGCTACAACGAGGCAGAGCGACGCTTTTTCAAAGGACCACGAGGTAAGTACGTGAAATCTTTGAATACCTGGATTAAAATGCTATTGTGCGAAAAATGGGTTATGCATCTGCCTTGATGTTTGGAGCTAAGAAAAGTGGAAAATCTTACAGGAACAAAGGAAAAAAAGGTCCTAAATATAGTTTATTGATCTCACCTCCGTGAGGTGACAAAGAAAGGATAACACAGGTTTCTCCGCAAAGTGCTATTCAGTTAATAAGACAAGGATTCCCGCAAATACCACCTCCACCCACACCACCTCCAACTTCACCAACATCACCTGCAACTTCACCCATACCACCTCCGTCTCCACCACAGTTCAATATGGAAAATTTAGTGAAGTTTCCTTTGTTCTAAGGCTTGGGGAATGCAGACCTAGACCAGTTCTGGTTCTTCATGAAAGTTGTATGGGAATCTCAGGGCATTACAGATGATCACATAAAGAAGGTGACATTGGTTAGTGCTCTGCAGGATCATGCGCTAACTTGGTATATCAAGTACACTAATGACAACCTGAATGCTGGAGTATCAGACATCTAGACAACACTGAATAGGGAATTCAGTAGGCCTAAATCTGAGGCACAATCGTTCATGGGATTCAAGGAAATCGTAGTGCAACTAGGTGAGACACCTTGGGAATTAGATCAGAGGTTGAAATGTAAAATCTGCGAATCTAACATGAAATTAACAGACGGACATCATCGCGAGTGGTTTGTGGCCTCGCTATTGCCACACTTAATGGTTGCACTATCACAACAAAAGATAACAACTCAAGTGGAAGCCTTGGAGATTTTAATGAGATTGCATGAAACACCGATGCAAGATCCAAATCTAGGGGTTTAGTAGATTCGTGCGCAGTTGAAGAATTTGTGCCTTGACATGCAAAGTCTGAAGCAAGACAAAACAGTTCGACCCAAGGTGCGCAAAGAGGTATGGTGCCTGAAATGCAAGAGTCAGGGACATGACAAAGACCACTACCCAGTCTTTGTGAACTACATTGTAGGAGGAGGACCGATGCCTTTAAGGCCAGAAGCTCAAGCAGGACCAAGCGTGGGGCCTGCATTATGGTGCACTATATGTCAGGTAGTAGGAAAACATGCCACAAATAACTGTAATTTTCTATAGAAGTTTGTACAGACACCGCAACAACTGTTTTGCAACTTTTGTAGGTCGGTAGGGCATGATGAGCGTAATTTTCGGAGTTATGAATTGATGATGGATAGAACTCTCACCTATAGGGTTTAGGCAGAAATGCAGCCCCCTAACCAGAGCGTAAGGATGGCACGGACAAAATTTCAGGGGCGCGGACAAGGCTGAGGTGGAGGAGGACTTGGTAGTGGTCAAGGATAATTGATCTGCTACAGTTGCAGAGGACCAGAACACTATGCCCGCGATTGCACTAACCCAACCCGTCCATCATGCAAGTATTGCACGGTGTTTGATCATGAAATGGAAGACTTCCCTATGCTGATAGCAAGGATATGTGACAAATGGGTGTTGCCACCTCCACCAACTCAAAACCTACAGATGATGAGTTTTGAGCCGCACGAAGAGGATCAGAACGTGAATATAGTGCTCTGGAGTGGAATCACAATAGGAGATGACAAAGGGAAATAGCTTGAAGATAGTACTTGGGTTTGCAAGGCTCTAACGAAGGAGGTTGAGTTCGATTTAGAGCGCACAGGAAGCATTCATGGAAGCTAAGAAGAGCTTCGCTGAGGCCTCCACCTCAGGGAGAAGGGATAAGCCTAATTAGGAGATGGACCCTTCTATGCTCACAACCTTCCTGGAGACCTACATGAAGTTACTGCGTGATAGTAAGGCTATGAAGGGGTTACAAGAGCTCATAAATAGATGCGTTGAAAACACTCTGGGTGAGCCGTACGTAGTACAAAAGATTGGCAAGCATAAAACAAGAACGGGACGGGAGATGAGACTAACTGTGCAGGTAGGAGAATATGAAATGGATCAGGTTATTTTGGACCTGGGGTCAGATGCGAACGTCCTACCAAAGCAAACTTGGGAATGAATGGGGAGACTCGCGTTGCAATAGTCTCCAATTTAGCTAAGCATGGCGAACCAGTGGAAGATCATCCCCATGGGGTGGCTGCAGGGGGTGACTGTGGATATTGAAGGTGCGAGCGCGTTGGCTGACTTTGAAGTAATAGAAATTTTGGATGACAGAAACCCCTATCATTCGCTCCTGGGAATTGACTGGGCTACTGATATGAACAGGGTAATAAACCTAAAGAAGTGAAAGATGATATTTGAGAAGGAATCACTACGTGTAATAGTACCCCTAGATCGTGCTGAAGGATCACACTATACTGAACCAGTCCATGATTATGAGAGTGATGACAATCTAGACTGTATCTATAAGATAACAATGCGAGACCAAGATTGGGTGAATCCCACCACGAATGGACGAATTACATGGGATCGCGAGAGTTCTTGCACCTCGAACTCCAATGAATAGTTAGAATGTTGGCATAATCGATTACATGAAGTGACTACGTTGAACTACAACATGATGACCTGGTCACTGCGATATGTGTCCTCAGAGGTAAGAAATCTAGCTACTTATGATGGCCTGAATGATGTAGATATATTTTTGAATGCATTTGAAAGGGAGGTACGAGAAAAAAAGCACTTCCAGGCATTGGAACTGGGCACTGTGCGCTATGCCCTCAAGATGGTGGGGTACACATTAGGGAATCTTTGATGATTGGCGTGAATGTAGGAGGATGATGAGAACATGATTTGGGAAGCCGAAGATGTGAATGACAAACAAGTATGATGGGCAGGATGATCTGCGCGCGCATCTGGCCAAATGGGCCCAGGCTTATGGAGAGAAGCCCCAACCTGAATGGGTGCACTTGTTCTGTCACACCCTAGATGTTGTCCCAATGAATTGGTATGTAGAAACAGAGCTTCGCCATGGTACAGGTGAATGGGATATTCTGCGTGAAGGATTCATAATGAAATTCAGTTTTGAAGATGGGTTTGACTGTATTAATGAGGCGCTACAAGAAGTGAAAGAGTTAATCTTTAGGATACCGGAGGATCCTTTGGACCTGGTTCAGCCTGTGTGGGCTACTCAGCTAAGTCATGCATTGGAATGCTATAATGTAACGCTAAAGAAGAGGATGAGGATCTGTGAAAGATTAATATTCCTGAAATAGAAGGTCACCGCAAGGTTGAAGGACCACAGATTGAGAACCCTGATATAACCACGTCATTGAAAACAAAACAAGTAAACATTGGTACTGAGGCAGAACCCAAATTCACGAAGATTGGAGACTACTGGGATGATGCGGTGATGGATAAGGTCATTGAATTGCTCCATGAGTATGAAGATTTATTTCCTACCAAGTTTTGGACTTAAAAGGGATAATCAGAGACCTAGGTGTTATGAAGATCACGCTGAAACATGACATGAATCCGGTTAAGCAAATACCTTACCATCTCAATCTAAAGTATAAGGAGAAGTTCCTCTTAGAGCGAGACAAGATGCTTGTGACAGGCATCATTGATCATGTGGAAGAATCTGACTGGGTAAGCCCAATGGTGGTACAAGTGAAGAAGTAGAAGGATGAAATAAGGATATGCATGGATCTCAAAATGCTAAATGATGCTTGTGTACATGATCCTTCCCCGACTCCGTTCACTAATGAAGTGTTGGATAATGTAAGTGCCCAGGAAGCATATTCCTTCACTGATGGGTTCTCTGGATACCACCAGATCAAAATCGCGTTAGAGGATAGGAGCAAGACAACCTTCACGACTGAGTGGGGTTGTTTTCAGTACACTATAATTCCATTTGGATTGAAAATGTGCCTGCGATCTTCTCGCTCCTAGTCATTACGGCGTTCAAGGAATTTATTAATAAGTTCTTGGAAGTATACTTTGATGACTGGACTATGTTTGGGCTAGTGAAACGCCATGTTGCTAGTTTACACCTAATGTTGGATACTTGTCGAAGATACCAAATCGTGCTCAACCTGAAGAAGTGTCTATTTTGTGTTCCTTTTGGAACCTTGCTGGGGCATGTGGTTTGCAAACAAGGACTGATGGTAGATCTTGCAAAGATTGCAGTGATACTAAACTTGGAAGCGTTGAGGAGTGTGAAGCGGTTGTGTGCTACCTTAGGACACACGAGATATTACAAAAAGTTTATCCAAGGCTATGCCCAGATCACTGCGCCTATGGAGAAATTGTTGAAGAAGGATATCACGTTCTACTGGAACAAGGACTGTAAGAAGATCTTGAATATATTGAACGAGAAGATGGTCACCGTGTCGATTTTAGTCTTCCTAGATTGGAAGAAGGAGTTTCATGTGCATGTCGATGCGTCATGTATAGCGCTGGGAGTAGTACTGACACAGGCTGGCGGAGGTGACTCTGGCCACCCTATCGCATTTTCAAGCAGAAGGTTATCCATGGCGGAGAGGAACTATTCTATAACCAAGCGCGAAAGGTTAACCGTGGTGTATGCACTTCAAAAGTTTAGGCACTACTTGTTGGGTGGCCATTTTAAGATGTACATAGATCACTCCGCGCTAAAGTACCTGGTCAATAAGAGTATGTTGGGGGGAGAATATACAAGTGGCTCCTATTGTTCGATGAGTATGCTTTTGAAGTTATTATGAAGCCTAGATGACTGAACATAGGACCAGACCATCAGTCGCACATCAAAACAGGGGAAGAACCCACTAATTCGGAGGAAGGATTACCTGACGCGCAGCGATTTGTAGTGCGCATTGCGGATGGTCATTTTGAGGATATAATACACTTCCTAATGATAGGAACTGCCCCAAAAGGATACACTGTCCAACAGAAGAAGGAATTAGTTGTGCAAGTGGCAGATTTTTCTATCATTACTAGGTATCTGTACAAAATGGGGTCTGATGAGATATTGCGACGATATGTACCTAAGTTTGAAAGAAGTAGAATCCTCAGGGACACTCATGGAGGCGTCGCAGGAGGACATTATACAGGAAGAACAACTGCACAGAAGATTCTACGCGTAGGGTTGTGGTGGCGAACCCTCCATAAAGACTCAAAAGCATATTGAAAGGCGTGTGATGTATCTCAAAGGATGGGCAAGCCATTTTGGAGGGATGAGATGCCTTTGAATCCACAGATGACGTTGAAACCCTTTGAGAAATGGACGATAGATTTTGTGGGACCCATCCAGCCCCAAGGAAAGACAGGGGCGAGGTACATTATCACCGTGACAAAGTATTTGACTCCTTGGACGGAGGCTCAGCCTATGAAGGATTTCACAGCCGCAACTGCCGCAAAGTTCCTCTTTGAGTATGTACTGACGTGATTTGGATGTCCAAAGGTCTTGATGAGTGATTGCAGTGCGCACTTTCTGAATGAGACGATCAACACGCTAACAGAGGAATTTCAAGTATATCACCAGAAGAGCACACCTTATCACCCGTAGGCTAACAGGATGGTGGAAGTGTTCAATAAAGTGCTCGAAAATGCGTTGACCAAGGTTTGCAATGCTCAGCGAAGTGATTGGGACCTACGCATACCTACAGTACTATGGGCTTATCAAATGACATGCAAGAAGTTGACTGGACAAACCCCCTTTAGGCTTGTCTATGGTGTTGAAGCAATAATGCCTATGGAATATATTGTGCCTAGTCTGTGCATAGCACGCTCACAGGTATGACAGATCATAGAGCCTTGGAGGAAAGGCTCGCACAGCTGGATGAACTTGAGGAAGAGAGATTTCTAGTTGGATTTCACCAACAGGTCCAAAAGCAGTGCGAAAAAGCATGGCATGATCGACACATTAAGTTGCGCACCTTTAAGGTTAATGACCTAGTTTTGTTATATGACAGTAAGTTTGATAGATTTCCAAGAAAATTTAGAATGCACTAGTTAGGGCCCTATGTCATTAAGGAAATTATCGACGGAGGAGTTGTATAGCTGGTCAAATTGAATGGAGATCCCTTCCAAGGAAAGGTGAATGGCAGTCGCTTGAATCCATACACCAGTGGTCTGACCATGTGACTAGATGAAGGCAGCACAATCTTAGTGCTCTAGGCAGCTAAAAGGAGGCACGGGACTATAAACTACAGTGCCCGGGTTGGGGAGTTGCGCGATTCGAGGATGGTGCGAAGCAAGGAAGTGTCACAAGGTCCACGGCAGTGCGGAGGGAGCTACACTACCCAGGGAGAAACCGTGAAGGTCATCCAAGAAGTGACAGTTAAAGTCACTACTCATGATTTGACGACAGAAGTGCAGCCAAAAAAAGCAGGGGGCTGACATTTAAGATGAACTTTATGGCTCAGATCATTGAAAATATGCTGCCAATCTGGCATTAATGAACTGAATTTTGGGGGAATGGTCAGATTTGAATTCAAAATGCCCTATAAATTACAAGTGGCTATCCAATGAAAAACACTTGGCATTTTGAGAATTGAGTCGTTGAGCTCTCAGGCACCTATGAACAAGAATTCTTTGAGGCTTTTAAAGAGACTCCCACATTTGCAAACTTGCTAGAGACGTCGTGAGCGTTGTTAGAAAGCATTATGTCGGCACCTGCAGAACTTATAAATACCGAAGAAGTAGTAGAGGAGTCAGCACATGAGATGGAAATAGAGGCAGAAGTAGTTGCCCGGAGGAAGTGGCCGAAGTATTGGCAAAAGTCCCTAAATCGCTAAGGACGCCAAGACCAAAGCCCACCCCCACCAAGGAAACCGTGAAGGACATGAAGGGCAAGTAACCTGCCATACCAGTGTACGCATCACTAAGGAGAAACCCACCAAAACCCACTGCACACAAGAGAAAATAAAGGCCATAAACTTAGAACTAGAGGAGGAAGACATTGAAGACATCCTGATGGACGATGAGGATGTGGGAGCTGAAGTGGAGGAGGTTGAAGATGAGGGTGCGGACCCTATTACTCAGTTTCCAAAGTATGTCCCTCCGCAAAACCCTCTACAGCCAGACGAAATTGTTTTTGACGGTCTGTGCTTGACACAAATGCCACTGCTAAAACTTGAAGACTGGAGTTGGCAGACCATGAGAAGTTCCCACACCTAGCGACGAGTACTGAGTAGCTGATGGGTGCATCATTGGTACAAATACGGGAATCACCACATTAGAGCCACGAAGGTGGCTCAAGGGAGTAGAAAAGGCAGGGTTACTCAACCTGCTCTGGGTGTCGCACTACAACAGCACCCCAGTGACAGTTTTGGTCATCAAGTAGATGTTGTGCTTGGTGCACGATGTGTGTTTGTGGCTGGAGGAGCTGATACCCATCACAGATAAGTTGATTCACCGGATAACGTGACTGTCATATACAAGATAGAATCTAGCCATGATCTTTGGCGGAAAAGGTGGCAAGCAGGCTCTCGCAGAATCAATGAAATAAAAATTTAAATGGTGAAGAAGTCACGTGGGTACGCTATATCTAGCATCTGTGACCCCACTGTGAAGGTAGCCATGTAGATCCTTGTAGGCAGAAGCTCGGTGCATGGCCAAGTTTGTGGTCATATGGGTCGAGATGGAAGGGCTTCGCGTAAAGATCTTCGCGCCTACTGAGTGACTCGAGGGCGAGTCACGATGTTTGTGTTTCAGGCCTGTTGGGAATGAGAACCCCCAAGGAAAATTTTGGAGATAAAAGTCCATGTTTGGGTCAAATTTTCTACTAAACTTGTAAATACTCCGCATTTTGTGTTTGCGGAGCGTGAAGTTGTCATAAGTCATAAAGGGTTGTCTGCCCTTAGTTTTGTAAAAAAAAGTTAGCTATAAGAGATCTACACATGGTCCATGGACCATGGGATTATATAAAAGAGCTAAGCTTTAAGTAGTTTTAGAAGGAGGAAGTGGAACTAACAAGATAAGATAGTCATAGCTTTGAAGTAAGAAGTCTAAGTTTTGGGTCGTAGCGTAGGTAGAGGTTCTGCAGCTTAGTGCACAGAGGCCTAGGGTGGAAGTCTGCAGCTGAGTGCGTGGACCCCTGCAGCTATGTGCGTAGGGAAGATAGAGTATGTAATTACTTGGAAATATCAATAAAGAAGAGTATTCTGCAATTCTATGTCTTTGTTTCCGATTAATGCATCTTGTCATTTTATGTGTGAATTCCTTTTTTTGATGCGCGAAAGAATGCAATTACATTTGATAACTGAACGCAATTAAGGATATCTATTTACGTGGTACTAACCATGGTTATCTAATAAGTTAAGTAAGACACTTAGACTAGTTTAGGAATCTTCATAGTACACTGCCATAGCAGCACAAAAGTACCTAAGCCCCAGGATAGGGTTGCACGAATGGAAATCATACCCTTTTGCAGAGGTATTGAAGAGTGTAATAGAGGGCTCGTTTAGCACACCCTAGAGCGTAGTGACCTACATGAAGGCAGGAATAAAGGGAATAAAACCGACATCATGACCATCTCATGGTGCGGAAACTTGGTTCCAGCATCCCCAATACTGTTTTAGGTGAGACTTCAATTCGCGCTCTGCAGGTTGATGCCGAAAGGGCCAGTAGTGTAGGGATTTGTTTCGCTAATTAATGTTGAACCTGGGTTAGGCCCCTACAAGCCAACAAATGGGCCCCCAACACAAACATCGTGGCTCGCCCTCAAGTCACTCGATAGGCACAAAGATCTTTGCGTGAAGCCCTTCCAGCTCAACCATATGACCGCAACCTCGGCCATGCACTGAGTTGTCCCTTGCTTCGCATCTTCCACGGTTTGTTGGGTTACTTCTCCTGTGCTGTCAGCCTGAAGCTTTTGTTGCATTGCCTTCAGAGTCACAAGCTTGCCTTTGATAGATCTTGTTACTGCGTAAGCCTCATCCAGCCAGGGCTTTAGTCTTGCCTTCAACACTCCTTCCTTGTGCAGCGCTGCGTCCACCTGTTCCTTCAGTTGCTTGGCCTCTTGTAGTT